>OX467084.1:30227212-30852212 GCA_950106755.1 Climacium dendroides | reverse complement strand
CCGCTTTGGGTGGTGCTCTGTTTTGGTTTCTTACCTCGGTTTGTTAAAAATGTCGTGTCTCCAAGCTCCAGTGTTGTGACGCTCAGCTTTGTGACTGGATTAGATATGAGGATACAGTTGGGTGACTGAATCTGTGCCAATTTCGGTGAAATTCCCATTTTCAGGAGTGTAAGGTTGTTTTGAACGTGTGAAACTATCAACGCTTTTTAACAGTTCAAGTCTCAGATGAGGCGAAACATTGACTGAGTGACGGGAGTTGAATTTCGCTTGTTTCCTGCTGCTGGGTTTGAGATTCGGCGAGACTGAGTCTTGCGATAAATGGATTTGAAGTCTTTGGAAGAAACGATGGAGTTTCTAAGCAGCAATTGGTGTTTGGATTGAAGCAGGTGTTCACCAATTCGACGTGGATAAGACCCGCGATTGATTGAATTTTTTGGACTCTTGAGAAGGGTGAATGTAGGGGGGAGAATTTCATGTCAACAAGCGTCGTCATGACGAGATTAGTGCAAATTCAATGGCGACGGATCACCCTCCTGCTACTTGCTGTGGGATTCTCGCAGCCGGCCAGTGCGCAACAACAATACAACAACGTCAGTGGCTTCGCGTGCACAGGAGAGGCGACCAGCTGCCAGACTTACGCTTTCTACAGAACACAAGGCAGTGAATCCACTCTAGCTTCCATCGCAGCGCTTTTCAACACAAGCAGCAGTGGGATCGCAAACGTGAGCGGCATCGACCCTGGTCAGACGACGCCCTTCCCCGACGGAACCCTAATCTACATCCCGCTGGCATGTCACTGCGCCAATGGCATATACCAAGCGAGCACAAGTCACAAGGTGGTGCAGTTCGAGACGATGTACATCATCGCCAACTCCACATACGAGGGCTTGACGACTTACCAAGCGATCGAAGCGGCGAACCCGACCGTGAATGCCACGGCGATGGCAGTGGGGCAACTGCTCAACATCCCCTTGCGCTGCGCCTGCCCTTCGACTGCGCAGCGGGAAGCGGGGTCGCGGCTGCTCCTCAGCTACGCCATCTTCAGCGGGGAGACCCTGAGCCTGATCAGCGGCCGGTTCAACGTCTCCGTCGCGGATATTGAAGCCGCCAATACCATCACGGATCCGTCGACGCTCCTAGCGTTTTCCACGCTGCTCATCCCACTCCCGGCGCTCGTCCCTTTAAATTCCAGCACCATGGCGCCGCCTCCACCCCCGCCCAATGCTCCTGCTCCAACTCCGACTCCGGCGCCGTCCACTACAGCTCGCGCCAAGGACCCTTCTAACACGCCCTTGTACATCGGCGTCGCCGTGGGCGCGGCGGGGTTGATGTTGGCGGCGATTCTGGCCTGTTTGCTCTGTGCCACGATTGTGCGGTACAAGAAGATCATTCGTGAGAAGGAGCTCGATCAGAGCTCCAAACGAAGCTTGATAAAGCCGTCGATCTCGAGCTCTAATGGCGACAGGAACACGGGGAGTAGCGGGACGCCCGGCTTCCTGGTGGGCATGACGGACGTCCTGGGCTCGGACAAGCCAGCGAAATTTTCATATGAGGAGCTGCTCACCGCCACCAACCATTTCAGCGACGAGAATCGCATCCAGGGCTCCGTCTTCCTGGGAAAACTGAACGACTCGTTCGTGGCCATCAAGCAAATGAAGGGGAGCATGTCGGATGAGCTCAGGATCCTCTCCCAGGTTCACCACGGCAATGTGGTAAGCTTGCCACCCTTTTTCCATGGCCTAATTGAATCACGTTTCCTTAGTGAATAGGATCGATTTTTCCTTTCAATTTGTTCTACCTTTGGAGAGAATAGACAATAAGATTTTTTCAACGATTTTTTCCTCGTTAGGCTGTGTCTGAATTGAGTTCCTGGTTTTCACTTTTCTTTGTGAACTACTTGGTCAGACCTTCAAAATGTCACCCTCTCCAAACCCAAAACTCGGACACACCTATTATTTTTCGGGCACGACACAGAATACAGTCAATCCTCTCTCTAATGACACTACTGGGGCCTCGAGGAATAAATGGGCTTCTAACCTTTCACACATTTCACACTTTGACTTGTGGAATCTGTCCAATCAGATGTGTGCACCACATGATAAAGTCTGAGGATAATGATTCTGCTATGTGCAATTGCCAAGTGTGTCATTAGAGAGAGTTGAATGTACCCCAAATAATCAAATCATTTAATCAAAGTTGTGAGTCTAGAAATCATATTTGTCACGAATGGGGAGGAAAGGTTTGTTGAAATTCATTGAATCTACGTGGAAAATGAATTGATTCTTCTTTGCCATTTGTTTGCTTTCTTTGAGCCCATCTGTGATGTGGTCGATCTGTATCTTCTCTTGCAGGTGAGGTTGGTTGGTGTGTGCGCCAGTCGATCCGAGAGTCTCTACCTCGTCTACGACTACGCCGAGAACGGATCCCTCAGTGATTGTCTTCACTACCAAATCGCGTACCCGGATTCCAGCTTCTCTCGAACGGTGGGTTTGTTATCATGGAAGCTCCGCGTGCAGATCGCCCGGGACGTCGCATCCGGACTCGAGTATTTGCACAACTACACTAAACCCAGTTTAGTGCACAAGGACGTGAAGAGCAGCAACATTCTGCTCGACCGTCAGTTCCGTGCCAAAGTGGCCAACTTCGGCATGGCCAAATCCGCGGAGGAAGACGCGCCGGGTCCCATGATGACCGAGCACATCGTGGGGACGCAAGGCTACATGGCACCGGAGTATCTCGAGCACGGGCTGGTCACCACGCGCGCGGACGTGTTCTCCTTCGGCGTGGTGCTCCTGGAGCTTCTGTCCGGCCGGGAAGCCATGTTCTCCAGCAACAACGGTGAAGTGACACATTTGTCAGCAACGATCTTCGACGTGCTGGGTACGGAGGATCAGATGGCGAAGCTGACTGCGTGGGTGGACCCGCGCCTGCAAAACGCCTACCCTCGGGACATCGCCTACAGCGCAGCGAGCTTGGCCAAGACGTGCGTGGAGACGGACCCCAGCAAGCGCCCCGACATGAAAGAGATTAGCTTCGCGTTGTCGAAGCTGTGTCAAGCTTCGCAGGAGTGGGGATCGTCCAACCGCTACACGGGCGCTGGCATTGAAGCTCGGTGATCAGGCCTTGACTGTCCAGATTCGCCCATTTTTCCCCCCATGATTCTTTATTTTAGGGTTGCACTTGTGAACATCACATCACGGAGGAATGCTTGAGCTCCTCGGAGATTTGCGTTCGTTGGGGATCATGCACCTGCAAGAACAGATATTTGTTTAGACTATTAGAGTACCAGACGCCATTCTTTGAATTGCCTGGAAGGCACCCTGCTGAGCACCTCAGAATAGGTTAATGTCTACAATATTTGCGGCAGTGATTACGGACTTCAGGACTGTTGCGCAATATTTTTTCCCCTTTCATAGTCGTCAGTGGAAATTTCGGCACTGGAGGCCTTTTGCTGACGAGAATGAAGAAGAGAGCTCCATCACTTATTCTGCTTTCATTAAGTTATGTAGGTTTCAGTCGACCTACGAGGCCATCCACTTCACCTCTGGTGCCTGGTGTCAGTCGAGTATAAAGCTCTGCTAAAAGTATAGAAGACTAACCTTGTGAATTGTGACCCGTGATGAAGTGCCTTATTATTTTCTAATATGTAAAAAGTATTTTCGCGTTCTTCCACAGAATACGCGTGAGCACCGTTCTGCTTTATGAACACGACGAAACCCTCGTGAGTCAGTCATCGGCTGCACCACGACGGAAGGAAGAACCAACAGATGCCCACCGGCTGACCAGCGACCCCAGAACCCATTTATAGGGATTCGAGGAAAAGCTATACCCACATGAAAGGAAGCTAATTCCGCAAAAGTCACTTTTTTTGGTGAAGAGAGGCAGATTTTTTTGTTGAAAAAAAAGGTGGTAATTTGTCTACCAATTTTTTTTCTACTAGAAAGAACTTGCAACTTTAAAAAAAATATGGAGATGAATGATGGCTACTTTAGGCGTTTCCTTATTTTTGGAATTGCGAAGTGATTGTCAAAAATGTCAAATATTGGTGATTTTGTTGGCAAGTGCTGTGGACAAGTGCTAATTGTGTTTTGTGTGGAAATGGAGATTTGTGTCCAATTGGAGTATTGTGGTGATTGTCACTAACAAGGGAGTTGAGTCCTTCTTGCAAAATGCAAGACTGCCCAATGGAGTATTAGTGTTTTGCATAGAAGACAAGTAAGCCACGTTAGATTGTAGGATTAGTATCTTAAAATAAAGTCATACAAGAAAGTAGCCAAGTAGCCTTGTAGCATCGCCATAACTCCACTACTACAACAATACTCCACAATATCATCCAAGTAAAGCAAACCCCAACAATCTTCAGTCTTTATTGTGCTACAGTCTTCAATGTGCATCGTGAATATCTTGTCAAGGTGAACATGAACGTTAGACCTTGCAAAACCTCATGAAAACTAAGAATGAAAATTGAACTAGCAATGACAAGGATTTTGAGAGGATACTAATCTATTGGCTCTTCAAGAATCTCCTTACCAGCCAACCTTGACAACATTCTTCCAAGAATGAATGGCTTCCTTGTAAGAAAAATTCTGTAAGGAAAAGTAATGTTGACCAAACACATGGGGGGTGCACTACAAAGGAAGTTCATGGGTGAGGAGCGACCAAACCCTAACTACCCATTTCTACTTTTCCTAATTACTTTCTAATAAACTATAATTTCAACTTACAATTTTGAGCTCTGTTTAACAATGTCTATAGGTTTCTATTGCCAAAAATTTCAATCCTAAATAACATGTGATATATTGTCTGGAAAGGATTGAAAAATAAACTAAAATGGCATGTTTTTCAACTAAAATATTTATAGAGATCACATGAAGATGACTATTGTATCAATATTTAGCCCAAATAAACTTTCAGTAGAAAGCTATTTTATAGAATTTTTTTTCATTTTTCAATTTTTTTTTTATATAATATAGGGGTGTGAAAGTTATTTTTAGCTTTACAGTGTATCTTTTTTCTTCTAAAATTTGTAACTAATTATTATTAACATAAAAAATATCAATAATTCAGAACATAAACTTTCAAAGTAGGAAAATCTATTCATATATTTTTTTTAGAAAAAAAATAAAATTTTAGGATATAATATAGGGGGTCCAAAATTTGGTCGCTCTTCACCCATGAACTTCCTTTGTAGTGCACCCCCAAGAACCAAATATGCGCACAACAAGGGATAGGTGCTTTCCAAGTCTATTTCTATGGCAGGATTTGAGGAACTTGAGATTAGAAAAACACCTCTCATCCTCTATAGATCCAAGTATTAAACAACACCCTATTTCAACAACTTTGAAGTACTCAAAAATAAACTTACACAAGTGGCATGACTATAAGAGTCTACGCCATAGTTTTATAACTAGTTGATGTGTAAGGGCTCGCTACAAGCAGCGTCATAGCTTGATTTCATAGTCATTTTGAAAAAAGCTTGTTGTAAGTCTAACTTGGAAGTGTCAAGCGTAGTAGGGGTGGTATGAGGCTTGCCACCATCGTACAAAGGATGGCCTTTGTTCACAAGTCGAGCTTGACAATAGAACTCTTTCAGAATAGCCAAGTGGTATAGAAGAGTGGCCTTAGTGCCCTCAGTGCCCTCCTACCTCCGATACTGGGGATAAATTATTCCAAATGCATCTAGAAGTTCCTACTATAGAAATTGACGATCCAACTCATCGCATAGTGATTGCATTATGTTTGAATACAGAGAAATGCGACAGAAGTAAGAATCAAAGATATAAAGAGAAGAACAACATTATTGACTTGTTGCAAGTTGCAAACTAAAAGCCGCAATTGGAAATCCAATTTATGCTCAAAGCTCATAGTCCTAGTTGACAACTCCAGTTTATCAACCAAGTTCATTGACCCAGCTCACAATTCCAACTCATCAAGCAAGTTCAGAACACCAACTCAAAGCCCCAGCTCATCAACTAAGTTCATCAACCAAGCTCACAGCCCCAACTTATAGAGCCTAACTTGAATACCAACATTTAAAACCAAAGAGGCAAATGAGAATCAAAATAATGAAAGATGAAATCAAATAAAGTAAAGAAAGAAAAATTGAAAATTGAATCAAATGAAACAAAGAAAAAAATCAAGCTCAGGATATTTTTGTGTGAGATTTCATGAGCGCTATGAAAGTCTGCCAGAATAAGTTTGCAAGACTTTTATTAACAATTTTACATCTTACAACAAGGAAGAATTCGGCAGATACCATGAACTAATATCCTTGCAATACAAAGACATTCCCCTTGAAAAGGAGGCAATTGCTTTACAACTCCAACATCTTTCACTTGTTTTTTAATTTGTCAATGACACACATCTATGCACGCTACCATGACAATGTGACAGGTGTGCATCTTTTTGTCATGGAGGAGGAATTCTTTTGCGTGCAAAAGGACACGGAGTGACAATTCTCAGATATGTCTCTTTTGTTTTTTTCCATTTTTAATTTATTTCATTTGATTCCATTTTCCTGAGACAATTCAATCAAATAGTGCACTGTATTGAGTAAGGGAATGAAGTAGGTCAGAGACAGTAAAACTTCAATGTTAGTGAGCGAGTCAAAATTGTCACTTGTTCTAGCATTAGACTTTTAGCCAGGACCGCTAGTCATATCTACACCCATTTTCACAAGCACAGTCGTGTATTCCTCCATGATATGCTGTATTGGACTCCTCATGGAGATCCAACACGTCTCCATATTGTGGACCATCTTTAAGCCCTTAGTTTCCATGAGATTTGCAAGTTTTTGTAGCTTAGCATAACACTTATTAAAGTGATAGAATAAGAATAGATGGATTGAAACTCTCCCTCAAGCCGATTGACCATGGGATACTTGGAGAGAGTCTCCACGACAAGATTAATCCTATGACTCACACAACTTGCCCTCAATGTAAAAGGAGTCCACTTCTCACGGATCTGTGTTATAATTCCTATTCTCGAACCTTGGAAAGTACTCACCCCATCAGCCCCAAAACATACAAGCTTAGAAGCAATTTCCTCATGTATAAGCCCACCCTCATCTAACAAAGCTTGCATAATAACCTGTGTCAAGTGGTCCACCGTGCCACCTTTATGACACAAGACAAATGCAACAAATGAGACATTCTCTCCCAGTTATCCATTGTATAGATATGAACACCAATCTAACAAGTATTATCTACCACCGTGACTTCATCGGCACTAATGGAGACAACTCTTGCAAACTACACAATACACTTAAGAACAGTTAGAATGGATGCATGAAGATGTTCGTTCATTTCCCACCCTGAACTTTCAGACCAATGCTTTGAAGGCAAATGCTTCACCTTCAAGAACCTAAGCAAGTGTTGTTGTCTTTCATAATCACATATAGGCCTATCGTGAATGAGAATTTGAAGCAATTTAGAAAATTGGACTCCCTTCCACTTGAAGTCGCTATATAGGCTAGCAGTGAGTTGATCAATCATGGTGCCGGCGTACTTCCGGATTGCCTAAAGTTTGCAGTTCTTCATGTGCTTACAATTTGCCTTCACAAATGTTTCACCTTTCTTTAAGTGCGGAAATGCGGGATGCCATCTTCTTGACAAGTCCGAATCCCCTCATGCTTGTCTACCTTTGGAACTAGAACCTTCTTCTTTCTCATGATTGTAGTACAACTTTGGTAGACCACCCTAGATAAATGTCCATTGGCATTGTATTCAGCCTTTGTCCACAAGAATTTGCAGGCCTAGACCTCCTACCAACGCTTGGTGATTGTCCCTGGAGTAGTCTTATGTCTTTTCCACGCATTGTTTGTAATTCCGCCCTTCTTCCCTGTCACACAAATCTCATCATCATTGTCTACATCAAAATAAGGAAGATCCGGAACCCCAGGTGAAACAATGGTATTCTCTGAAGGTGGATCGTAGGATGCTGGTCAGCTAAGGGATTGAGACAGGTGCGTTTTGGAGATGTATGTCACGTCGTGCCCTATTGTGTCCATCGCCAAGTTGTGCCCTGCTATATGCATTGCCAAGTCGCCATGACAAGTGTTAGAATTTGGCACCAAATATTTTCCAATGCTGTTCATGTTTTGACTGGACCAAATGTTTGTATTTGAAAATTGTTAGGAAGCTTCAACCGTGGCGCATGAGAACCTGCACAACGAACAACAAACACAAAGATAGAAGAGTACTACAAAACAAACACGTTCAACTGTACAAACACAAACTAGAAATCAAAGTAACCAAGATCCCACAAGGCGGTTGATCAATCTAAACGAAGAGTGCACAATTGAGAACAACAAAAAGCAAATTCATTGAAGTAAGATTGTACAAAACGCAAGAAAATACAACAAGTTAGCAAAAAAAACTAATACTCCAATATCCCTCCTGCCGCCCATTGAAAGCTTAAATTGTCAAAAACCCTCATGGGAACTCTAGAAGCATTCGGCGGTAATGCAACACCAAGTCACCAATAGGTCTCTACAAATTAACTAGGCCAAGTTCTAAAATGTGGAATTGTGGACTCCATTGAATCAGAAGCCACCATTTCAGAAGTGTAGTGAATGCAAGAGATGATGTGCCTCCAAAATCTTCATGACAACCCAAAAGTGGCGCGCTTAAACATTGGATGACTAGAACTTCGAAATTTCAAATGCAAAAAGATGTTGCATTTAAACAACAAGTTTTCTGAAAGAGTGAGTAAGTGATAGCAGCAACAGACGCGCCAATGCGCTCAAAGTACAAGTCTTGAGAGCCTTCAATGGGGCAGTAAGGATTCAAGAGTTAATGCGAATGTTTAGCAGTAGAAATCAAGATTAAGGAATTAATGCAAATACTCAGCAACAGAGTGCCAAACCCTAGTGGACAGCTGCGAAACCAACAATTGTGATTGCGTTGCATCTGCTAACAATCGACGATTGGGGACATGCCATAATGATGGACGAACATAATACGTAGCAAACGAGTACAATGACTTCATCAAACTAATCATCCCCTTTGCGAATGGAGGCACAACTCCGTCCAAAAAATGGCTAAAATTTCTTTTTTCAAAGATTTCCTACTATGTACATTTTGCACAAGATTTTTTTTGGCAAAAAAAACAACGCAAAATAGCCAGTTTTACAAATGTTGATGCCCACTACAAGAGTAGAGTATCCTTTCTCTAGATTTTCTAGATTCCATCCCTTGTATTGTTAAGGCAGATGTTATGTTCAATCCATATGCATGTCAAAAGTAAACTATGGTTTTAAAAATCTAAGTTAGACTTTGACAAATCATGATGAATTCTGATGTTCAAAAAGTGTACCACAATTGAAAGTGTTTTGGATTCTTTTTTGTAATGCCAATAAGATCCAAAAGCATTTAGGGCAATATAATAATGAAACTAGTATGTGTGGCTTAAGGCTTAACCCCTGAGTACCCCAAAATGTGGCCTCTTTGATGTGAAAGGTTGTCCTTGTTTGACTTGTTATAATCTTTTCTATAGTACAGTCAAATCATTGGTCCATTTCCATGCACCTTGGATCTCTCTCCACTACCAATCGATACGGTCAATATTTTGTGAATCTCATTTTTTAAGGGAAATGAGTTCCAAAGGGTTTGGATTTCTCAGGGGTTAAGGGTCCGGTTGTAGCTGGGCCCTCTACTTGTACGTATGGAAACTTAGGTGAAGCTTCCTCTCGAGCTCCTCATAAGTACAGATGCACGTTGATCCCACGGTGCGGTACCTCGGGAGACGAGTCCCTGCTTGCGAGGTGGTACACTTTGTGTTAAAGAACCCGCTGCGATGTTGCACGTCGTGCGCTCCAGGCTGTGCGAGAGAACACTGATCACCACGGAGCGCAGGAGCCCTATGCACCCACTGGTCCCCACAACATCCGTGTTTGTGGCAGAATCAATTTTCACCGAATCACAATTCACCAACCCACTACAGTCTACAGTTCACCGATGAATGTCAACAGCGCAATCGTCGGCGAAGCTAGCAAATACTGCAGTACAAACGTACAGCCTACCCCCGCAACCTATGATAAGAAATGTATTTGCAACCCTTGACATCGAAGAAGGAGCGTTTTTCGCATTCCAGCGCTAAAAACAGAATTAGGGTTATAAATACCATCTTTGGAATTCTGAATTAATAAGGGGAATCTGAGGGAGTGTTTCCACGCAGTTTGAATCAAACTTAAATTCCACACGCATGGGAAAGCAGATGCAAGCCCTGGAATTCATGACGGAGTTTCATCTGATGCGGAAAATGAGAGGAAAGCACTGCTTAGCGACTGAGGGAGTGCGTTAAGATAGTACAATTAACGTAGGCGCCCACCGAAAAAGGTTGGCGCACAACACATCCCGAGGTTCCACGTTGGCGTGAAAACGTGGACATACTGGGATGGATTCCGGCTCGCAAGTGTCGGCGTCTAAATGGGTTCCGCTTGCATCTACTGTTCATTCTCCTCTCCTTTTTCAATTCAGTTTGCAATCAATACCGTCGAAGCCCTGCGCTCTGAGAGCATAGATACGACATCTGTGCTTGCAAAACTTGCAATTACGACGCTGACGATGCTGGCGCCGTCATTGACAAGAAGATAAAGAATTATTGCATCCGCTGCTTTTTAGTAGTTTTGAGGGACCCATCGTGGGTATTGTGGATTTGAGCAGACATAGTTTTCGTTATTCACGAGGAGGTGTAGTTCCCGTTTGGTGAGTTTTGGGGGTTGAGCGCGTTGAGGATTTCATTAGGACTTAGACGTTTGCGTAACAGCGCGGTTCCAACCGCCCCAATTCCTCTTTGGCTGACTCTGGTTGGTTGACGAAGGTCCGTTTGTCTTGTCGCAATCGTCACCTGTTGCTGTCTCCCCGTCTTTCCTTTGCAAGCGCGACTGCCTGGGTTCTTCTATTTCTTTTCCTCTTTGGTAACGTTCTTGCACTGCAGTGTACTGAACACGCGTGCGTGGTCTCTCTGTCTACCTTGCTCACCGCGTGCTTCGACGTTGGTTGTTTAGGTGTTACTATTTATGTCGAATATTTTCGAAGAAGACCAGATAAACGCCAAAGGAGCCTGCGAAATGGGAGAAGCTATGGACCTGCAAGAAACTGTAGAAGAGGTGCAACGGGAAGGCGAGGTGGACATGAAAGAAGACAAGTTGTCGGTTGGGAAACTCAAATATGGGTACGCTGTTTTTTATTCTTGTTTTGCGATCAACGTTTGCGCAGATTAGTTGCGGAAATTGTTAACAATAGCGAGTAATTTGGTGGCGGTGAACTTTATTAAACGCGCTTGTGGTCATTAATCTCGTTACATTTGCTTATGGACACAAACTGGTCTACCTTTGTTCCAATATCGTTGTGAGGAGTAGTACTGGGGTACTGGCAGTTTGTTGATAGTTTTTCAAGGTTTGTGGATGTTTACCATCACCTGAGACGGTTATCACATCGAGTGCATAGGGCTTGCGAGTGTTCAGTAAGTGTTACGAAGAATTCGCCAGAAAAAAGATGTTGCGTAATGAAGATGTTTTGTTTCTTAAGTAATCAGGGATTTCTTTTGCAGCTGCAAGCATTATAGGAGAAGATGTCGAATTCGAGCGCCATGCTGCAATGAGATTTTTGACTGTCGCCACTGTCATAATGAAGCAAAGGTTTCTTTAAGAAATTCCCTTTCCGATATTTTTCTTTTTAATTTGAAATTGTGGACACGATTAGTCTGTCCCTGTTTTTGTGAATATTTTGCTCTAACCTATTTGATTCGTGAGATATTTTGTTATCCAAGTTGAGGAGGACGCATGTGGTTAGCAGTTGCAAATTCTTGTTCGGTGGATTGTTAAAGGCCAATAACCCTCAAATGGAAGTTCTCTGTTTTTCATTTTTTAACATTTTTAACATAAAATAATATTTAAAAATCCTTGGTCCTTCTGCAGAACACCAACGAGGTTGATGATTCAAAGCGTCATGATGTTCCAAGACATCGTGTGGAGAAGGTAACTGTTGGGGAACAAAGGCCCTTGTTGATGAAGAATCCTTCAGTATTTAACCGTGTCACTTTGGCTAGTATGAAAAGTCATTATATTTAGTTTCGAGCAGGGTTCAAAAGTTGCGAAAGAATGTCGTGGGTTTGACTGGTTGATTGCGAAATACTGAGGCCTGTACGTCTTCTGTGCAGGTTATTTGTTCGCTTTGTGAACATGAGCAAGATGTGAAGCAGGTGTGCGAAAACTGCGGAGTTTGCATGGGTGATTATTACTGTGATAAGTGCAAATTTTTTGATGACGAGGTTGGTGTTTTCTCTTACTCCTTTCTGTTGAGTTTGACCTCTCATGTAGTGGTGATATAGTTGCATAATATACAAATATTTGTCATTGTTATAGTAACTGACTCGCTGAGATATGCACTACAATTTTTTTGCGAACTCTGTACCACGCTCAGATCCCAAATGTCAATCTTCGTTGACGTTGATGCTGTGAAATAACTTGACTTATGCAGGCAGAGAAGGAGCAGTATCATTGTGATGCTTGTGGTATATGCAGAATTGGTGGCCGAGAAAACTTTTTTCACTGTGACCGATGTGGTTCGAATCTCCTCCCTACAACTCTTCTAGTGCTGCTGCTCTAGTCACTGTCGAGTACATAAGGAATTCGTGTGTATCTGTCTTTAGACCCTATTTTATCTCACGGGTGTTGCAAATATCCGAGAGTTGTTGATGCTATTGATGATCGTTTCTAATGTGGTCAATTGTCTAATTTTGAATTTGATATTATTGCAGGCTCATGTTATACTATCGCACTCCAGAATTCACATCCTTGTGTTGAGAACGCCATGCACCAGAATTGTCCCGTATGTGTTGAGGTATATAGATTTCTAATCCTAAATTCGTTTCTTGATAAAGTTTATTAGCATTGGCTAGGTTAATTATGTTTCAGGAGGTCAAGATTACGATATGGAAGGATTGGTTATATTAGATCTTCATGGCCTAGTCTTGCATGTTGTGATGCTTTCTATCCCCATCGTGCTTACCTCAATGTGGATCGCTCTGCAGTACCTGTTCGACTCAGTGACGGATATTTCTATATTGCCATGTGGTCACACAATGCACCGAGATTGCCTTCGCCAGATGACTCTACACTCTCGGTATGCTCTCAACTTCAGTGATCACATCTTGGTCAGCGTTCTGTTTCCTAGCACGCAGTTTGTGGGAAAAGTATTAGAAGTGAAGCCTCTAGTTATCTGTTGGTTTGAGTGCGTTATATTTCCACTATTCTTTCACGAAGAGACCTAGAATCTGTTCTAGTATAGCTGCTGTTGGAATGAGAGCTTTGCTTCTCCTTCAGTATCAATGTAGAATCTCGTAAGCATCGAAATGTACCATGTATTAGAACATGTTCACTATATTTGAATCTCGGGGGGTGGGGGTGGGGGGTGGGGTAGAAAGACGATGTTTATGTGTGTGTTATGTTCAATTCTGCAGGTTCTGTTGCCCTATATGCTCAAAGTCGATCCATGACATGTCAAGATTTTGGCAAATACTGGATAAAGAAGCGTATTTGACTCCAATGCCTGAAGAATACCGTCAGAAGAGGGTAAAATACTGGCAGCCTTCACTACCTTGACCTTGTTGATCATGCACTGTTTTTTATACACGCCATTCTCAGACTTTTCATTATTTTCTGCAGGTGTGGGTCCTGTGCAATGACTGCGGAACAACTAGTGATGTGCAGTACCATGTTATTGGACATAAATGCTCCGGATGTGGGTCGTATAATACAAGGTCAACAAGTCCACCCGCAAGGATCTCATCCAAGTCTAGCATTACATCTTGAGTTGGGCCTTTCCCAGATCAGAGGGATAGAGCCATTGCACTTGAGATGTCAGCAGAGTTGACCGATGCAGTTCCTTAGCGGTGGATGCTTGACCCAGTTTGTCAGCCTTTTGTGATCATTGAAACAGCATTAGCAAACAAAGGTGACATTAAACATTGTTTCCTCTACTGGCGGTCTGATTCTGGACGTTCCCAGTTGCAGTTTAGGAGTAGAAGCGGGATGTCTCGGGAGAGCACATTTATTGATTTGAGTTATTTATTTCAATTCAGTTTGAATCAACTTCTACACCAGGGCTGTAGTGTACAGTTAGATTAGATTTAGGAGAAGGATTCAAAATGGTGGATACATTTGATTGTTCAGATACCTGGCTCATGTACAGTACAAACCCTCTTTAGCAATTCTGCTAGAAGATGAGTTGTGAATTGCTCTTTGCGTAATCTGTATCAAATTGTATCATGTAGAAAGTAGGAATCGTTTCCTTCATGATGACTGGTCGGCTTTGTTCAGGCGGAGTCTTAGTTTGCAATATTTTGACCTTGCAATGCTCTATCCTACGTTTGTCAATCTCTAGACATCAGTGAGAGTCGTTGTCGACCATTCTTGCACTCTATTGTAGGTGAGCAACTGTGAACCATTCTCCAATTTTGACCCTGGAAGAACGCTGAGGCCGAAAAATGGCAGATGGATAATTTTTCTGATCAGATCATTTTTGAGTGACTACATAGGTTGGCATCCTTCAAAGTATGCACTTATTGGTTCAATAATTGAAATGGTCTTTTGTAACTCCCATTGTTTGTAGTGTCATATTTGTGAGTTCAACAAGTTCATCAAACTCTATTGAAGGAGTAGGGTTTTGTTTTTTTTGTTTTTTTAATTCATTTAATCAACTAGTGTGAAATTTGATTGGCACAATTCTGTAAATTAACTTCCAATTGAGTAAAAGTTTCCTAGTACACAAAAGAAAAAACAATTTGTCATTTAATTATTTTATTATATCTTGTCCAATATTGTTTGGAGAATGAAAAATAGTTATCGGAGGACTTGCCAACTTTAACAAGCATTTTCCCTTGGCAAAAATAATTTAAAGACTCATCTAAAATGAATTGGATGTTTTTCATCCAAATTTTGTTAATTTGTCATTGGTTGATGTATATGTCAATTATGACTTCATGCTTGAAACCAACTTCATTTACTCAATTTCAACTTTAATTGGGCAATTGAAGTATTGTACTAAAAATTCCAATCTCATTTTTAGATTAGCTTGAATTATAACTCTATTCACTTGCAAACCATGCCAATGTACAATGACAAAGATAGGTTAAATCATTCTTCTAGGGATGGAACTTGATTCTTTTGTCTTTCAAAATTTATTCACAATAATTATAGTTCAATATTTATTCCATTTTATAACTTTCTTATGATAGTTGTTCTATGTACTCTTCAAAACAATATCAATAACCATCAACTGTGAGTTGTTTGCATTAATTCTACTAGCTACAACTAGTTCTATTCCTACAATAATAATTTATCATTTGTTAAACATATTAGTACAAATTTTTTAATTAAATTTATAACAACAAATAAATATTAAATAAGTAAAATATGGAATTCATAATTATTTCCTCATTAATATGTTTACATTCGGTATGACAAAATCATTAGTTATTATCTATTGTATTGAAAAATATTATATACAAACCATTTATTTTAACAAAAGTAAATTTGAACTACAAATATTGATTAAAATATATTTATTATTTGAATATTTATAAACTTTAATTGCATATGATGACTACAATAAAAATGACCATCTTCAAAGACTAATTTTTTTGATGTTTTCAAGTTGATGATTTTGTCAAGAAGATGATTGCTTTTAAGGTATGGTTTTATTAAAAAAAAAAAAATATTGAGATGGTTGAATTACATTCATCTTTAGTATTTTTTGCACTTAAAATCATCAACACCATTATTGTTATCAAATAAATTGCAAACACACACTAAGGCTTTACTTTTCTTTTCATTATCAATGATGAATATTGAGCATTTGAACTTTGTTACCAACGATGAATGAAGCAATGAGCTTAAATTAGAGCTTCAAACAACCAGGGCATGAGCATCCCAAATACCACATCTTGTGGTTCTATAATCTCATACAATCAAATTTTGAATTTTGTATATAATGAACTTTATATACTTCAATGCAACAATGATCTCAAGAGAAATTTAATCTAAATTTTTTGGTAATTTTAAAACAATTGGATAATATATGACTTTTCAAAGTTGAAAGCATAGAGAGCCTACATATGCCACTACTCTCCCTCTAAACAAACATCCTTGAAGTACATGTTTCAACTTTCATTGCTTGCTCTTGAAAATTTGTAGTGGTCTTGAGTGGTTGGTGATGGTCATTCAAGGTCAAAATTTAGATGATAGGATAGACAAATTTTGCTCCAAAAGTTACAATGCCAACAATGCTAGTGCGTAAGTGTAGAGACTTGAGTTTGTGAGCCTTGAATCTAGTTGTAGATATATATACCTACAACCATTTGAAGGTGTTTATAACATATGTACATAACATAGGTACACTAAAACATGGAAAGAGTTTATAATACAAATATCTATAACATAGACATCTATAACTATAGAAGATGTCTATAATATAGATTCCTAGGCTTATGGAATCATAGATTTTATGCTCATATGGTAGCACTCCATGTTAGGATGCTATAGTCATATGGCTTCAAAATTCCATAGCTTCATATTGTGCACCTGAAATGACCTTGTATTGTTACTCAAGAATTGACAAATAAATACTATATATGTCAATGTATAAATCACCTTCAAGGCTTCAACCTAAAAAGGCACCATTAATTGGAATTTGAATTATTTTGAAATCTATATTTGAATGATGAATATAATACTTCAAGGTAGGTGATGATGTATCATGAATTGGATTCAAAAAGTTTGGGTATCTAAAATGAAGTATCAAATTTTGGTTCTTTTTCCCTACTTTTGTTTGTGAAATTATGGAAACAAATAAACTTCCATGTAATTTAATTATTTTGAAGATTCAATTGTTGAAAAATAAATTAGGCATTTCTATTTTGTTTTGGGCCCTAATTTGGGCTAGTGGATACCAACAACATTTTGCTTTGAAAAATTTGTATACCTTGAGGGTCTATTCAAATCTAAAGTCGTTTACATCTTCCTTGCAAAGGAAATTTGAGTTATAGGGCTTGAAAGCCCAACAAAGCCATATTATCAATAGCCTAGCAATTTGGAAAAAAGCAACTTGCTTCACCATGGTAGGCTTTGCTTTATTCTCACATATACATTGCCCACAACCCCAAATGGTTTAAATTTGACCGTAATACTTGTCAAGAATAAGATCCTACTCTAAAAAATGAATTTAATTTGATTAATAGCCTCCTCCCTTTTTTGTAAAAAAATGCTGATTTTTGGTTGTTTTGTGAGTACTTCCTAATTTCTGACACATACATATGACACATACATAGATCTCTGGGGGTTCACTTTTCATTTATGAAAATCCAAAGTAATGCCTGAGTTTTTTTCAAACAAGCTTATTTTATGAACAGTTTTGATGAAATTGAGGGAATGACATGTTTTTGCAAAGATATATTAACCAAGAATATCCAAAAGTTAAAAAAACGATTTGGGCATTGAAGGGCTAACAAGTGAATCCTAAACTTGATATTTTTCTCTAAGTACTGTTCTCTACACTTGGCTATTTACAGTCCCGTGTAAATTCTAACTCCTCAGAAGCCAGAAGGCCAGTACTGTTAGTGACACTCCAGCCGACCGTTCCCTTGCACACCAAGCCAAGTATCCTTCTCAACAAAACGAATTCTAACTTACTCCTGAACCCGAAACTATACAGATTCTTGTCATTGTAATTCGTAGGATGGTCTGCCTATCACTCTACACCCACGGGACACCCGAGGTTGGTCAAGTGGCAGCTTCTCACACCCTTGCCTATCAACCCACACCAGCCGCAACAATGCCCTCAAATCAGGCAGTACTTCCAGCTTAGCACAGTCTCTCAGGTTCAAAAATTCCAAACCCACTAGATTCTCAAGCCCTGGTAACGCCCCAATCGGCAATCGAACCAACGTCAGTTTCACTAGCTTCGTCAAAAATTGAAGCCCCAGTAAACTGAGACTCCAGCTCCCCCACAAGCTTGCACGACCCGAGTCCCAGACAGAGTGAGCAATGGCGATTTCTCTCAACTGACAGTGATTGCTAAGGTCAAGTTGCATAGGAAGGGCTTTGTTCCACCCATGGAGCTTGAAAACCTGCAAACTACTGCCAGAGCTCCCTGGAAGACGAAGACTCTGGAGAGAATAGATTTCTCCGGTCTCAAGCTCCTGCAACTTGGAGCGCTTGGAAAACTCCAACCCGTCTCGGAACCCGCTGCAGTTCAGCTCCACAAACCTGAGTTGCTCGAGCTTGTCACATCCTTTCAAGGTTCGTAATTCATAGCTCACCAGTTTGAGGCTGCGGAGGCATTTGAGTGGGGATATGTCCAGTACTCGGGACTCAAAGCCTTCTAAGCAAAGGAGCTGCACATTCTCCCACTGCTGGATCTTCTTTCGGCTCGGGAACAGGACTGGAGGAGAGGCTAAGACGATCGATTGGAGGACCTGGAGATCCGGTAGAGGACCGGGTCCTGGCAGTTGGGGCTCGATGCGGAGGGAGACCCTGACCAGGTCTGGCCAGTTTCGACCCGGTGGAGAGCCCTCCAGGTTCTGGGGGAGGCCACACAGGTTGCTATGGTACACTGCCCATCTCTTGTCTGCTTCCACTTGTTGCAGCTCATAGGCTGCAAAATCTTTGTACAAGTCGTGGAATAGGATTTGAGACTGCGCGTTGGTCTCCCAATCCTCAATCAGGGAACTCCTCCTCAGCTTTCTCAGCTGCAAATCGAACATGGCAAAGCAGATCAGAACGGATCAGGAACATTGACAAGGAACTCGCTTCTACCATGCAATGATGGTAGTATTATTATTGAGCTTTTCTAGGGGATGGTCGTTTGTAGGTTAAGGTAGAGGATTCTGAAACCGTTAGGGAACCTGATTACACCTTCTATTCTAATCCTTGTTACCACCAACTCTGTCACCTATTCATACAGTTGGTTGGATTCTTTAGGAAGTGGGGTAAGCATCACTTGGCTAGATGTCAATGGCCTTTGAATGGAAATGGGACACCTATTGCACTAAAATTGGCTTACAACCTCTTGCATTTGAAATTGCACAAGAAATTCATACATTGTAGTATATAATCGATATCAACAAACTTTTCTCTTGTACCCAGAGTGATCCCTCCAAAGCTCAATATACTGATCTTCTAGGACTCACACTCCTAAGTATGTTAAAATGCTAAAATTGACGCAAATAGTATCCTCAACTTTAGTAAAAGTAAGCAAGGTAAAAACTGTCGCCACACTGAAAGAAATAACATTTGATTGATATTAACATCTGGGTGTAATAATACTCACATTGTGGAGGATTTCTTCTCGGCCACAGTCGTGCATTCCCTCTAACCAAGCGCAAAGGTCATCCAGCTTCCTTAGTTTTTCACGAGGTGCAAACAACGCTATATCGAGGAACAGCAGTTTGCATCGTTGAGAGTAGAGTGCGTCATACTCCGTTCTGAGGATCTCAAAAACTGGATGTTTGTGGAAATGCTGCAGCTTTCCCCACATTCTGCACTTCTCAATGAAGTTCACGGGGTTTGAAGATTTGGTTTCCTTAATGGAGGAGCCCAGAATCTGCAACAACATGGGGTTGTAGTGCCCCTGAACTACTGAGCTCTGACTAAGACAGTCTTGCACATCATTAGAGAATAAACATTCCTTAATGCAACCTTTTAGTATATTCAGCGTCTGCTGGTCTGTGGAGAAGGAGCGTGGAATTTTCAGACGAAGTGTTGGAACTGCACTTCGTACAAAGAGTTCCAACGCTTCGTTCTCTGTCAAAGACGGAATAGCCCAACACAAGTCTTTGTCCCTCACAATGCTTTGCACATTGCTGAAACATCGTGACGTCACCACAAACTTGCTCTTCGGATTATGATTGCTGTTAAAAATAGACTGCAGCCACTGCAAGTCGCCCTCTTGTACATTGTCAAGAGCCAGGAAAACAGCTTCACGAGGTAAATACAGGGAAATCGATATCAGGGCCTGTGAAAAATAGGACAGAGGTAGAGCTGTTAATGACCTTCCAAACCACTACAAAGCAACAGGATCATTCTGGACCAAATTCAGACAAATACCACCGTATTAGTGAATACATAGGCAGATCTTCGCATATGATTTTGTTATAACACGGAGCAAGGCTTTAATTCTTACGTCTTCACAGGTTTTTAACCTACTCTTGTTTGCATCAGCAAGCTCATCCAGGATCAAATTCTGCAAGTCCAGACTTCCGAGTGATTTTGAGCACTCTACATGGCACACCCGTCCAGCATACTGCTCACGAAAATGGCTGCACAACGCCTTGCAAAGAAGCGTCTTGCCCATGCCACCTAGTCCATACAAGCCGAGTGCTGCAGGCCGACCACTATTCACTCTGCTCTGCCTCTCAAGCTCCCCTATTATTATCTGGATATTCATCAAGAACAGCAGGTGTCAGTTCAAACTTCTTTAAGCACCTATCTACACACATTAAACTAGATTGTTTCAGGAACTTTTAGGCAGCTCATGAATAATATATTCAAGCGATCCATGAGGAGCTCTCCCCAGTCATAGTGATTATTTGATAGTCTCCACATATGTCATAAGGAAGATTCTCCATATAAATCATAGAGAGGACTTTGTATGATCATAAGGAGACCATACAAAGTCCTCTCTATGATCATATAGAGAGGACTGTGGCCATAAGGAGACCCCATATGGATCACAAGGAAGAGTCTCTTTCTGATGCTGTCTAAATGTTCCTACAATAAACTAATTATATTGCAAACTCTCCTGGACTTGAAAGCATTACAACTTCAGTCTGGTATTAAATAAAAAGGCAAATATTGCTTAACAAAAAATCGTAAATAAACAGATGGTCCTCGTGCCAGGCACTCACTTGACTCAGACGAGATCTGCCCACCATAGGAGGCTTGTAATACTTGAGATACGGCCGAGACAATTTGTAAAGACTCCTCACAATAGCTTTTCTGTAACTGACCTCAGATTCTCCGTGTTCGGAGAACTGCTCGCCATTGTTCCGATTGAGAATTCGGAGAGCATCCTCACACTTCCCAGGGTTCACTCTGGCATCAATAGCTGCCAATCTCTGCCACTCCGCTTTCCACCTTGATAGATTTTGGACATCTTTCAAGTCACCAACATTCAGCGTGTAAAACAAAGGTAAGATGTAGAGGTTGGGGTTGCAGGTGCTCTGTGCGTCCACAAAGGCCACAAGTTCCAGCATGGGCCATTTGGACATGAGGTACTGCTCCGAGAGGACTACAACTGCTACCACACACTGCCTGGCTGCCTTCACTATGAGCTCGGGAAAGGCCTTGCCTCGGGGCAAACTGTCGGAGCTCTTGTCGAAGAAGACCGTGTGACCACGGTTGCAGAGGTCCCAATACAGCTGCTCCACAAAGGCCCTCTGGAAGCCACTGTGGCTAAGGAATATAGTTCGAGTTGGAAGCAGCAACGGCTTATCCTCCCTGCAATCAATCAAACGCGTCATGTTTTCCATTTCACTCAATTGCAATTAATTCCTTAGCGCCTAAACTAGAAATAGAAAGTCCAGTTTGGAAACTAATAATCCATTATTGTAGCTTCCGAAATAGCGAAGTGATTCACGCAAGGAATCCAAGACCCCGGATGATCCTACAATACCAAATGATTATGATTCCAGAAGTGCGTTGGTTTGAAGACTTCCACGACCAATTATCTAAGATGGTTGATTGCAAAGTCAGTTGATCTAAGAAGAGGAGTGAGGTAGGAGGGGAAAAAGGAAACTAAACTAGCAACTAAAAGGTCCATTTGACATTTGTACACCTGAAAAGCCCGTGTGCGATGAATATCCACAAGAATGTAGAGAATGTCGCGAAATACCTTCCATCAAGTTGTTGAATACTTTCCACCTCGCAGCTAGGCATCTCCACATCTCGCATGTCCGGATCCAATTGGGACAGATTAATTGATCTTATGGTCACAATCGTTATATTGGCAGTTTTCGAATGAGCTGTGCAAGTGCCACGGATTCTACAATAAAATCGCTTGCTTCCAAGACTGCAGCCAACAGCCTTAGACACATGCTACCGTGAAACTGCCGAACTAATGACAATGACCATGATTCTTCTAATTGAACCTTCAAGCATGTGAAGATGGTATCTCACGCCTCCCGACATGCTAGACTCTCTCAGATAGGAATACGACATCAAAGCTGCTTCGGAGGTCTTTAGTAGCTGATAGGAACACTAATGGTCGGAGGTCATCACCGATAGAGCTGAAATATCTGATCACTTGCACCAACTCTCTGCCACAATTATTAAAAAAAATCAGCTTAAGCCAAACATATGAAAGACCACTCACAACAATCAGGATTTTCTAAACAATATGGCAATACTGTGAAGCATGAGGATATTGATCTGCCACAAACCTGTTGTAAGAGTGGTGAACGCTGTTGACAGAGACTTGATGTCGCAACATCAACGACGATGCTTCAATGAACCTTTCTCTCAACACAAACAAACAGTCAATTGTCCACTCTTCAAGCATTCTGAAACAAGTCTTGTCTGCAGAAGCTACAAATCAATGAGAGAACTGAATGCATCCAAAAGCTACTCAAAAGATTGCCAACGACTGACAGGAAATGCTTAGACTGAGCACACTATATACACGTAAAAGTGGGACTCGAAACGAGTGCAAGACAGTGCAAAAAACGCGTAGTAGAATTATGATTGAAAGGGAGAAAATGGAAAAATAAACTAAAAAAATGTCGGTAGGATTTGATGAGCACGTACTACGGACTAGAAGCCGAGCAAGCAACGAATCACACTGTGCAAAGAGAACCTTCCTTCCACTGATAACCGCCACCTGTCTCAGCGTCACCTCCACCTGGCAACCACAATACCTCAAAAGTCAATCTCAGATTCATATGCCAACTTTTATGGTCCACTTGGCAATACCTGCGTATGTTCGGTCCACCTGGCAAGTGCTGAGATCAGACAGCGGAGGCAACCTAAGGAGATTGTCGGTAAGAGGCTAATATTAGCACGGTGGTACTCTTCCTCTTCCTGCAGTGCTGCACTAATAATTCAAAAATCATTTGCAGTATGGACAGATGTATATCTCCTGTCCTTAACCCAGTAAGGACGCTGAGGTCAAGGTTAACTAAGTTAAGGGGTTGTTTTATGCAGAATAATAGGTCCACAGGACTGTAACCGTTACAGTCCAGTGGACTGTAGCACAGGACTGTAGCAGAATTACTGTAGCATCTTCTGATGTAGAGGCAAACATTCACGACTAGACATCTGTCCTCCCACTGACAAGAACAGCATCAACAGTATCACATCCAGTGCAAAAATTTATGTTGCGATTGCAGACATGCACTCATGATATGATTTGCAAGAAACATATGAATGACAAACACTGCCATCTCCACTTTCCAAAGCCTCTCTAACAAGCGAGGTTGTCCAACTGGAAACTCAATGCTTTAATCGATTAACCTCAGCGACTGAACCATCTAAATTGCTACAGGGACACTAATATACAATCTCCTTCAATTTTTCATGATAGGAGTCATTCGAGAAGAATACCGACTCTGGACTACTGGGGGCCGCAGACAGTCCGCACCGTTACCTTTGATAGACCTATTCAGATTATGATGCATCCTTTGCCCTTCCATCCAACTTGCCTTCTTGCACATTCGACTACTGGTACTCATTCAACTCTTCCACCTTCAGTGTGCCAAATATTAGTCTCTGATTCTTAAAACATCAAACCAATGTATTTCCAATCTACACTGGTGAATTTAACAGAATACCGGATCGATCATATTATTCGAAATAGTCCAGTTATAAGAAGCAGCCACAGCAAAATGGTTGAGCACTGGTGATATTAATACAGTAAGCAGAAAATACCTGCATACAATAATCTGAATGGCAGTCCAGTGAAGCATTGTACACTCGAGTTTAGCACTGAGATGCATTAATCACAAATTCTTTTCTGTCTATAATTTCCCCTTTGCCTACGTTTTAATGTTGGACTAACTCTCTCTCAATCATCTCTCCTAGTAGAGATGTCATTCAATGCTAAGGGAACAAAAGATCAAAATGAAACCATGGATCGAGTACTGAGGCACACCAAAGCATAACCCAATGGCAAAAACTTATATAGATTGATAGAATAGGCTAACGTGAGGCTCTGAACGGAGTCTCATTTGAGCCAAAAACTATCATTCAGGTAGTTCAAAAATCCCTCTTCCGAAACAAGTTCCCGCAGTCTCCCCAGCGCTCTCTTCTCGGTGGTCAATACTGCTGTAGAAGAGACACCCAACACAGACGCTACCTCAGACCTTGACAGGGGAGGCTGACCCCCAAGTCCATAGCGTAGATGCATGATATGTTGCTGATGTGGCGTCAATGAAGCAAGTGCTCGAATGACTTCGGCTTTTTGTTCTTCATCACGGGCGCAAAGCCAAGGGTGAGATGCAGGTGAACTGTCTTTCAACTGCACGAAAGACGAATTTCGACCATCAATACGACTCTCGCATGAACTGGCCTCTGCAAAGCATACGTCTTCATCAGTACAGAATATCCATTTAAGAAAAAATTCCATGAGATCGCGCCCCAGGAATATATTCCCATTCGCCACAAATCGGGAACTTTCGAATACATCATCAGGGAACTTTCTTTGATCGAAATCTATTTATTAAGACCAACACACGCGATGCCACTCACTGATTCTGGTGATATAAAATTTAGCCCATCTATGAAGTACACTTTTCAGTCATTTTTAAACCATTAAATTTTTGGTCCTTTAGGGGTTAATATTTCATTTGGCAAGGTGCAGAGTATACCATTCAGCAGGATCTAGAGTTTTTTTGGAAGAACAAAGAGTTGCTGAAGAGATTGGCTGATCACAAACCTGAAGCATCCAGTGACTTTACTGGTGACATGATCTGGAACATTTCACGAATCTTTTTGGCACTCATTTTAGAGACTTCCACAAGCTCATCGGATGTGGGCTGTCTGCCATGTTGTACGACGAATTCATCTTTATGTCGTAGCAGTGATGATACATTCGCATAGACCGTCTGTCCTATCCTTAACGCATGGCCAAACTTCTCGGCTGCTATCCGCATCTGGTTTTGTATCCCAAAGAAGGCATAAGAGGAGAACTTTGTGCTTCGTGTGCTGTCAAATTTCTCGGTGCTCTTCAGAAGCCCCAGAAAACCTTGCTGACAAAGATCATCATGTGAGAGGCCTCGCCCATGGAACTGTTGAGCCACAGAATGGACTAGCATAATGTTTGATTCAACCATCTTCCTTTTCGCTGCTCGTCCCCTCCCCTGCCTACAGAAAAAAGCACCATCTTAGCTACATGCCATTTATCTCGTATTCGATAACGAACAACACCGCCAAATACTATAAATATAGAATTACGACCCAACGCTGAGGGTAATTATGACTTTCCAGTAGCAGGAAACCATTGACTAAACCTGGCGTTAGATAAAACAGTCTGAGACCTGATCCCGCCTCCTATACTAACCCCTGTTACCAACAGCAACTCATCTATTCATACTCTTAAGTTAGTCAGATGTCTATGATCACTGATCCTTCAGTGGAAATGGAGTTGTCCACTGTCATTTATAGCACTCTAAAACCTACCAGTTAGAAAATACATAAGAAATTCATAAAAACATGATCCCAACAAATTTGGCAAGTTTAACCCAAAGTGATCTCTCCATAGCTCTATAGTGATCTCCCAATGAAAGCACTCTCCTACATATGGTAACATGCTTAAAGTGACGCCCACAGTTCCCTCTACGTAACCCTTAAACCCTTAAAGGTCACATGTGTTCGAAAGTCACTGAAAACTCAGACGAGGGGCTTAATTTGACATTTAAGAGTTAAATTGACGACTTCAACTAAAACTTCGTCTAGTTGAGAATAGATTGCAGACACACCAACAAGGAAAGCAAGAAGTCAGAGCAAAGTGCCAAATTGATGACTAGAACTACTAGGTCCAAACAGCACCTTGCATAAAGGAGGAAAATCGATATGCCCACGTAATCAGCCCACTCCTGATGAGTTGGTGTCCGGCCAAGTTGCTTTTCCAGTTCCGCCTTTTTAATCTCCAACGTAAGTAAATCCTGTAAGAACAAGTTGACATTCGCAGTTCACGTTTTCAGATCTGCGCAAATTGGAAAAAAGGAAAAAGAAAGCTAATTACAATTTTCAAACTTATTTACAATTTTACATGATGATGGGTTCCAATTAAAGGGTAGAGAACACTAAACCATTGGGGACTTGATCCGTCTTGTATACTAACCCCTGTTACCAACAACAACTCATCTATTCATACATACACTTGGTTGGTCAATAGTGTATCTGTTCATACATACAATTTCCTTAGCATGTTGAGTGTGAGCATGGTTACATGTCTGACAGAGAATCTCTGAATGGAACCCTAATTGTCGTCTACAACCTCCAACTTCGGACGATTGCACAGGAAATTCACGCATAATGATAGAAATTGCTGTAACAGATACTCTTGTACAGAAAATCACAATCCTACATATGTTAAGGAGACGCAAAGAGTATATGCTCTCCCTTACTTGTACATGTAAAGAGTACTCCGCTTCCTCATCAGCTGTCAACGGCGGTCGACCCCACGGGACAGTCGACCAAGAATCGGATGGTTCCGCCACATTCTTCCGAGCACGAGATTCAGGACTGGAAACCCCTGGGTTGAGTAGCGGGGATGACCTCTTCACCGATTGCACAGTCTGGTCTGACGCAATTTGGAAGCCCATGGCTGGCCGAAAGAGAGACACGTCGGATGAAGCATCAATCCTCCTCCTCCCAGCAGAATTCGAATTCAAATTCGTTGCGACGGACCTGCACAATCCAGGAAAGACTCCATTCGAATGGCAGACATGAACCGGCATTGTAGTCCTCGGCATGTCTCCCAATGCCGTGAATCCCAAGAATTCTACCTCCTTGCATGACTTGGGTTCCAAGAAGCTATACTGAGCTTACAAGGGCCAACTCTGAGGCCGAAATCTGCCATTCCACATTCTGATTGCAGAAACAAAAAACAGAGAAATCACCTAACTCTAGATGCAGCAGATCCTGTATGGCGACAACAACCCACAAAAACAATTCAGAAAAAAATGCGCCAGCGGAGACCACGAGGCCCGAAATTAGGGCTACCCAAAAGCGTGGTCTACCCCAGGGAAAATAACGCAAGCCCGCATGTGAAATGTTCAGCGGCCGCTGCTTAGTAAGAGCATCTCCTGCGGCCCTCCAAATATCCAGGCCCGTTCCATTGAGATATGTCCAATTTAGAGGGGATGGCCACTGTATCCCAACAGTACAGTCAGGTCCAGTTCATTTACGAACTGCCTGTTTGAGCCGTGTACATTTCCTTGCATAGCATGGAAGAGATTTGGAATTTTTCATCTTGCCTTATTTACACTCAATTCTCACACAATCCCACTCAAGCCTACCAATTTTCAGCTTTAAAAAAAGTAAAATTTCATTTTTGGTGAATTTTTTAAGTCAATTTTTATGGGTTTACATAATATTTTATTGAAAATAATTGGTGATGAATTTTCTTAATTCGATTGCATAAATATGTAGGAAACATCTATATGCACATCTTTCATATTAAAAAACATTCCATTAAGTAACAAAAATATAAGCTCCTAGTAAGGGCTCAATTGAGGCATCATATGACCAAACTTTGTGAAATAGATATCTCTATATTTTGAATTACATCTTGGCAAAGTAATTGTACCATCATGCTCAAATGTACCAAATAGTTACCACATGAGTGGCAAATAGAAAAATCTAATTTAACAACAAAATATCTATTCTTACAACATTTGGACATTGTCATCTTAATACTTAAAACTTTGTAGAAGGAATTGTAAAACTTTTCTGGAAAAACTTGTCTGTGTATATAGATGTTCCCTATACAATCAAACTTTAAAAATTCACCACCAATTGCTTGCAATAAAATATCTTGTAAAACCATGAAAATAAACTTTAAAAATTCACCAAAAATGAAAATTTGGTTTTTTGAAGTTGAATTTTCGTATGCTTGAGTGCAATTGTGTGAGGATGCAATGATAACTATTTCTTCCAAAATCTATCAATTATACTCTACATTGTAAAAAAAATTTGAATGGCTCAAATAAGCAGTTCGTAAATGAACTGGACCTAACTGTACAACTCACTAAAATACACTTCCAATCAATCACAAGTCATAGAACTTCCAAAAGCAAAAAGTAAGCTATCATTTATTATGACAACCTGCTAATCTTAAAAAAAAAATACAACTTGTAGAGGGGTTAGTGACTCCTTCAAATGTGGCCTATTTGATGTGTGAAAGTAAAGGTAAAAGCTAACACAAACTAAAATTGATTGCTTATCATTCAAAAATTAACTAGGCAGGGAAGATTTGGAGGGTTATAGGAGATTTTCTAAGCCAAACACAGCTAGTACAAAAAAAATTCCGCCTTCCATAGCAAGCACGTACATGGCAACTCCTAGGCCGCCACTCTAGTAATGGCTTCCCTTATGCTATTTTCATTTAACCTAAACCCTTAATGCTCAAGGCCTTTTTTAAGCTTCTAAGCTTCTTGGAATTTGCTCTCAAGTGAACAAAAATCCAACATTTTGATTAGTTTTATTAATCTTTTTATATTGTAACCATACATTTTAAACTAAAGATGTTAAAAATCACATGGGAAAAGAAAACACTACAACATTACTTATAGATTGAAAGATTATAATGTTTGATCATGAAGGTTTCAAAACTTTGAAAGTGATTTAAAGTCTTTCAATCCTCTTTTCACATGTCAAAAAAATATTGTAATGTATTTAGAATGAGGATGCAGACAACCTCGTACTTCAATTAGTACTAAAATTATTAGTAAGAAAACTCAAAACCCCTTAATGGGTTCAATTCCCTTGTAATGTTTCTAAGATTGACATCTCAATTGCAAAACATGTCACTTTTGTAATTTACAACATATACCATTCTTAATTTTAGGATGTATCTTGAATTTAATATTTTGTGGATTAGCAAATAAAAAAATTGTGTTTGACTTCATGAAAAATCTTTACTTTGTAAATATAAATCTAAAAAACTTCAATAATATTTTACACTTTGTATTCAATATTTCACTAAATAGTTCCTACACAAACATAGGCATGAGAGTGGAAAACATATGTATGATAAATCATAGGAATGTTTGCCATGATTTAGGTTTTCATTCTGAATGTCGGATGAAATAATGGGATGATATTTCTCCTAGATGAAAACTTGATCAATTTTGTAACTAGGGTTGTATTACTACATACTTAATAGAATAGAATAATCCTTGAAAGTTTGATCTCAACTAAGAAAATGAAGGTTGACAAGTTCTAGTCCAACACCATCTTAAAATTTTGAATATATTCAAGTATTGAAGGAATTATTGCAATTACAAGCTCTAAGTGTCAAAGTTCAAATTACTAAATATAGTTCATTTTTCATTTATATTTTATTCTTTTAAAAATGTTTTTAAATTTAAATTATAAAATTATAAAATTATATTTTATTATAACCTCCAATTATGGTAAAATATTTAGAATATTTTAAAATATATTATAAATTTATTTCCACCTTTTACTTCAAATAATTATAATTATTTTATTTTTTCATCAAACTTTATGAAAAAATGAACAACAATAGTATTGCATTTTGCTACAAGTGGAATTATCAGAGTTTTATATATCAATTATATAATAGGATAAATCTAGCTTCATAGTTAAATTAGACTTCAAGGTCATTGCTAAGGGCGTTTCGGATGTAAAGGATAAAACAATTAGTTTATAAATTTTTGTATTAGCTTGCATTACTGCTTGTCTCTCTCAAAATAATTTCAAATTAATTGGATTGTTTTTTTGCTAGATTTACTAATTTCTATTTACTCTTAGCTACATAAATTACAACAAAGACAATATTTCATAAAACAACATGAACTCATAGTGATAGATAATTTGCATTGTCACATATTAAAAATATACAATTGATATTTAAACACAATTTAAAAGGTTGAATTTAGCTCCCAATTTAGCTCAAATATGATGGTAGACAATTTCACAATGGACCTAGTCCTTTAGGGGTTTAAATTTGTAACATACAAACTTCACTTTTGACTAGTTTGATGATGGTTTAGGCAAGGGGACACTTTTGACTAGTTTGATGATGGTTTAGGCAAGGGGATTTTAGATTTGTTGGTTTTTGATGGTTTAGACAAAGGGATTTTAGATTTCATTAGATTAACATGTTTTAGACTCCATATGAATAAACTATAAAATTTTAAAGTGCTTAAAATAGGTGTACCTATAATGACTTTGGACTCTCATCTCTAAAGGTTGCACATTTTAGATAAGAATTTAGATGTTGTAGTTTTAAAAACAAATCACAATTAGGCGATGTCATTTTGTATCAAGTTTGTAGTAAAAAAATTATAAAATAACTTGTATACAACTAGAATGGAAACTTGTTATCTTCTACTAGTTGCTCAATGCTCCAAGTCATTACTAAACTTAAAATTGAACCATCCAATGTTGCCTCCTTTCATTTAGCATCACCTATGAGATGGCCTAGAAGGACCATAGATGGGTGGCAAAACAACCATTATGTCCTCCAAAATCACCACAATCTCTCAAAAACAATAAATAAGAGTTGAAGAGTTGTTTGAGACATTGAGTGGAAGATGAAGCATCTTTTGCTCAAAGAGGGGCAATTTAAGGGTGAACCTAGTAGGACAAGAAGGAACCCCTATGCTTTCAACTTTGAAAATTTACAAAATATTACTTGAATATCAAAAAATTACTTGAATTGAACTTTTCTTGAGGTTTCTAACAAGCATGTCAAAAAAAAGGAATTTGACATTAGAAGATGGTAGAACTAGATAAAATAGTGGTTTCGAGTGCAACTATTTTAACTTCTACTATATTTGACAAAAGAACAAGACAACGGAAGTACTAGTGTGGTAGCCAAATAATTACTACAAATGTATCTACTATGGAGGGCTAATTTTTTTTGTAGTAGATGGGGATGGCTTGCAAAGCAATGGGCACTAAAGAATCTCACATGGTGACTAGTGACTACTAAATTGAACACAAACGTTTCCTTAGTTTTGAATAGGACTTTGAGTCAAGGTGGGGAAGGCAACAATTCCATAAGGAGCCAATGAGGGACAAATCATAATTTGTTGACCTAATTAATGTTGCCTTTGATTAAAACGTATCATAAAGGTGTGTACACTACTAGAAAATTTTGTATTTCTGTTGTTTTGGTCGCGTTGATCCGGTCAAAATCTGACAAAAATCTGTTGAAACCAACAGATTTCTGTCAAATTTTGACCGGATCAACGTGACCAAAACAACAGAAAAATGAAATTTTCTAGTAGTGATATTTGAACATTTAATTCATAAGAAATTTTTACATACACTACAAGAGAAAGGGGTGTTTTAAGTAGTGTCCTAGACATCATGTCTTTTAAGTAACGTCTCTTAAGTAAGTTTTTAAGTAAACTTTTACTAAAAAGACTGTCTTTTTAGTAAAAGTTCACTTAAAAACTTACTTAAAAGACGTTACTTAAAAGACGTGATATCTAGGACACTACTTAAAACACTCCTTTATCTTGTAGTGATATAAATAACTCCAACTTGTTCTAAGGCCTACACATTTGTATCAGGATAGCATCTTTGTAAAGTCATATTTATGTGAACTCAAATTTCAATTAAATTAATCATTGGAGTTATACAATAAGATGTTAGAGGGTAAAAGATGAAATAGCAAATAGTGTCCTATCATATTATTGCTCTACACAAAATGTATTTTAGGAATTAAATCATCAATCTTCAATCAAAACTGGAGTTATAGTAAAGAAATTTGATATGGTTCTCAAAAAGTACAAAACTGAATTTTGAATAAATATTTATCTATCAACCTTTAATGCCTCTTATACCATAACTCTAGTGCTTAATTAGATTGAAGATTTAAGTTTCTTAACATGTAATTGGATAAAAATGGTGGAATTTATTCTATTATTTGATTTATCAATGATACTCATTTCCTAAAAGTGAATAAAGAATACAAGGTGCAGTTTGCACCAATCAATATTCATCTCTATATCTCTTGTTGTGTAAGTTCAATAATTGATGTGAATGAAAATTTGAATTTGTAGGAGTACTGCTATTTTGTATAAGTAGAAAAATCATTAAATATTCAAATATACACTAATTTAGGATTATAACAAGAAGCATTTGTACTATTTTACATCCCCTTCATCTTTCAAAGGTGGTTTGGCCACAAATTTTCTTTATAGCTACAATAGGCCTAAGATTGGTATCAAAGATAAAGAAATTTGAAACTTGGAGATTTGATACTATTTTAAGCTTGAATTAAAAATTTTGAAGTTATACTTTTGGTAGAAAGTTTTTTTATTAGAAATAATTATTTAAAAATAATTGGATTTTCCTATTGTAAACTTTTGCAAGGTACATTTGTGTTTATAAGCTACTCCAAGCATGAATTTTTTTACTTGATCAAGTGGAAGTCAAGGGGGCTTTTACTAGAACAAGAATATTTTTGTATTATAATAGTCCACAATACATGGACAAGACTTGCATTCAATAGTTATTTTCAATGAAAAGAGACTTGATTCATGGAAAGTAAAAGAATCCTTATCTTGAAGTTCAAGAGTGTTATCAAATGTATACACAACATGGTAGGGTAAACCAACCATTCACCACACACATTCAAGAACCACACAACAATAGTTGCCAATTATTGCATAATAATTGCACGATTCAACTACCAATTCAATTGTGATGGGAACAAAATTTTGTATCAATGCCCTATGACCACACATTATATGATGAAGGGCCACAAGGAGTTTTTTTTACTAGAATTCAAGTGCATTGCCTTTAAATTGCAATAAAGTTTGTAGGAAGAAATATTTTTACATTTTGTTTTTTTAAAGTAAATCTTAACATGGCATTTAATAATCACGCCTATTTTCAAAACATGCAAGATTGCAAGTCTGTATTTTAATATAGAGAAGGATTTGAATTTTGTCTATGTGGTAATTGACAAGTTTATAATAGGTAGATTCTATAGATCTATATTTTACATTAGCTAATTAAAAATTTTGATTGTTTGTTTGATTTGTTTGTTATGGTGATATTTCCTAAACCATGCATCTCTGATAGCATTTTTGGTTGTGATGGAAATTTTTTTGCCAAGAGCGGTGCATAGACCTTGTTTTGTGATATTTGAACCTATGTGAGATTTACAATTCTTGTGAATTAATAAATTGAAAAATTATTTTTACTTTTACTTTGGTTGTAGCAACTACACAAGCACACTAGTATTCATGGACTATGCAATTGCAAAAATGTCATTGGCAAGTTATAAGTTGAACATGATTTTGGTAACACCAATAGGCCCAACCAACACTATGTATAAAAACCTACTCCAATTTTTTCACTTCCTTTTAAAGATACAACTTACCTTAATCTTTAAAGGACAATATGGTGACCAAGGAATCATCCCTATGGATATCATGAAAATCATTGACTTAAAAAATTACAAAAGCACTCACTAGAAGCCAAACTATTGTAAAAAACCTCCCCTATTCACAACAAAATTCCAAGGATGAATGCTTGTACTTCTATTCTACACATAAGGATTCTCTATCATTCATCAAATACAAAACATTTGCAATGTCGTTTATGGATTAACTTTGGTCCAAAGTTCAACAAGTGAAGAGGAATTGATTGTGAAAAGAATTACTCAAATGATTCACAACTCACATCCTGATACAATTCACATCAGCTAAGTTATGTCATTTAAGCTACTACACCAAAGAGATTGGTCTCTAAAAACCTGAAAAATGAATTCAGTCTTAAAAAATGTTCCCCCACAAGTATTGTATTAGATAACTAATGAGCCATGCTAACAACAAATAAGTTTTCATACCTAATTGATTGTACATTTTTCAATCACAACCTTTGATCTATGTGATCCAAGGGTGTAAGATGCAAACTGAAAGGAGAAAAGGTTATGAGTTGCAACTTGTAATGACAATGGTGATGGGTTCCCAATGGGACAGTGCCATGTTCCTGTTGAAAAGTCAACAACCGGTTATGATCTGCAGACTGTTAGCGACTTTCTTTGATTCTCGAAGAGGTGGAGATCGAGAGGCAGCCAAACTTTCGCTTGTCTAATTAAATTAAATTATTTCTGCCTGCTGATTGAATTGAATTCCATGAGGAGAGTGAACAATTGTTGAAAGGTCAGAAAAGATCGATCTCACTGACTGGGAGTGAGTGTCTGTGTGTGTCTGTGTGTGTCTGTCTGTGTATGTCTGTCTGTGTGTCTGCTATGGCCACCCATCTGATGGAGATTGGAGGTAGCCTTGCTGCACCGATTGCTTGAAGGACCAGCGGTTGAGCTGGTTTTGGTAACACCAATACGCCCACCCAAACGTGGCTTGCCCGAAAACCTCCAGCTGAGCTGCTCCAAACCTCTGGTAATCAGCTTGGGAGGCGCCCTCCACTTCCCACTCGTTCGTCCACTCACCTGCACAGCAAGCCAGCAAGCAGAGAGAGAGGGAGGGAAGGTCAATTAGAATGATAATACATAGGTTTAGGGTTAATTAATTAATCCACATGAGGAAAGACTGTATTGGAATAATTCAACAGTTGGAGTGACATGGACATACGGAACGAATGCTACCCTTGCTGTCTCCAATCGGAAGTAGACTCTGGGCGTACGCAAGAAAGTCTCAAGAATTGAAAGAGGAGAAAAAAAAACTACTAAAAAACTTCCTAAGACTAGTGAACATATGGCCAACAGGTTCACTAACTAAAACTCAATTGCTGTCCATGTGCTTCCTTGCAAAGTGCTTCCTTGCAAAGGGAGACTAGGACATAAACTTGTAACCAACCAATTGAAGCAATGATATGCATGCAATTTGCATAATCTCAAATTTACTTTGTGCATATGGATGACTTGTATCTTGCAAATATTTTAGAATCCTTGATATCAAGCCACATGAAGCTAGCTAAGGCCTCATCTAGTTCACTCTTCAAATTGTTTGATTCATGGACCAATTGGAGCTACATGAGACACCTTATGAGAGCAAAGAAGAGACATTAAATGGCAATATAAGGTTAATATCTTAACACTCTAAATCAAAACTCACCAACAAAAAGGAGGGCATTCCCGGCTGTGTTCAAATTTTCCAAGAGACTATGCCGGTCATTGTTAATGAAGTCAATGTTCCATTGTGCTGTTGTCTTGTTAAAGAGATCAGCATTGAAAAGGTTGTAGAAATGAACATCGAGAACAACATTATCTGCTGGTAAGGTGTTCACAAACTCTTCAAAATCGCCTCCAATGCGTTGGCACATAATGACATAGGCAGATGTAGTGTGCTTCCGAATGACACTATATCCCCACTTGTAGTAATATTCCAAGACATTGACAGGAACACTGGTTGCACCTGGCTCATTTAATAGTTCAATTCCAAGTAAAGCTTGGTCGTTCGCATACCTTCATATGGAAGACCACAAGAATCATTAGATTTGTTGCAGACCTCATTCACAAATCTTCCAAAGAACTTTGGTAATCCAACATCAACCTAGATAGTCATTCAAAGAGAATTTCACTCCACAAGACCCTAGTCTCGCTATTTATTAAAACCAAAGGTCAATGTGATCAACCTTAACACAATCTGTTTTGCTTAAAAAAAAAATCAAACCATAAACAAGACATTCACACTAACTAGTGACAATACCTATAGCCTCGACACAAACTCACAAACACTACTTTCAACACTATGTAAGGAGGTTAGTCATTTATGAGAATCCTCCAAAGTACAAACTATCCATCACTCTTAAATTTTTAGAAATTAAAGAGAGGAAAAGTGGAAAACAATAAGAATGAGCAGTAGAAGACCTTTGTGCCTAATTCCTTATTTCTAATTTCACAACACACCTAAATGTAAATCCCAAAATTAACTTGGGCATGATGAGTACATATTGATTTTGAGAATACATACCACCTTAACACCAAAGTTTGAGTTAGTTACGTTTTAGGAATAGAACTTATGCATAACTATGGTATCCAAATGATATCCAAATGACACATTCTTTGGTGCATTGGAATTTTTTTCGATTCACTAACAAGACAAATATAATAATGGTAACTACACTCATATAATGGTTTACTTGTAGCCTTGGCACGTCGGCATGATGCTTACCATCATAGTCCACCCAACTATGGTGAGAGATCAAATGACCTTGTTAAGAACATATGGGAACCTAAGAAATTTCTCAAGCTGGTCTTTCAGACCAGAGTTAAACTATGCTCAGCCCTTAAAAGTGTCACTTTTAGGTGATTTATATTGCATCAGAGAGGCCATTCAATCAGCACATGGACTTGGAGTGCGGGTGGAAAATAGCACCTGCCAGCCAGAAAGTCTATGGTCGTGATCGACTGCATCAAGTAGTCTGTTCCTCCTTGCTGGGCCCAAGCAGCAACACCATCACGTGAAGAGCTGTGCTCTTGCCCATTCTGTGAGCCCGGGGCGGCGTGCAAGTCGACGATGACCTTTATCCCGTGAGCACTGCCACACAAATTGTACGATAGTGAATCTAGTCGTCTTCCGAAGACGAGATCATTCTTTTCTGGAAATCAGTTGTAGAAAACAGTGTCCGAATCAGCAAATATCGTTCAAATCGACTCGTCCGATTGCTGAGACATTTGAGTCGATTCGGATTCGTTTTAATGTCATGCACAAGATAGATAGATACCGCACATCACCTTCAATACTGGCATAGGGAATTAAGTGAATAAATAGTTTGAGTTCATACTTGGCCCACAGAAATGCATTGTCAAGAGCTTCGAGGGATCCAGAAACATAGGGTGCTGGAGGATCCGGATCGGATGCTATCCACCAGCCAACTGGAATGCGCACAGTATTTATGCCATTGCTGGCAAGGAACGAAAAATCACTCTCTTGGATGAACGATTCTCTGTGTTTCTACAAGAATATCAAGGCTTGAATACTTCATTAGTCTCACGTCACGAGAAGAAATTCAGCACAGATGTCCAATCTTGAACCCTTAGTCTTTTGAAAATTGATCTTCCAGAGAATCAGAGAGAGCACTATCACTTTAATGTGAATAAATAAATATCTAGCTGCTTGAAATAATTGGAAAAGAAGATCCATGAATACAACTGTGATGCAGTGATTAATTTGTCATGGTGAAACTTACAAATCACCCACCTTAAAAACATCGGCGGCTGATGAACCCCAGCCGTTCGCAAGTTGATACTCGCCACCCAAGGCAGTGTTGACCTTCATGATGAATGTAGCGTCATTGTTGTCCCACCCGGGTTCCGCTTCAAAGTCTGCAGTAAGCTGGCTAGCATCCCTTGCCTGCAAGTTTACAAACCCATTACTGTTAAAGAGGGTACGTATGTGCACAGCATATTGAATTGTATGTAAGTAGTTGCTAAGTATGATATGGCCGTGTTTTAGTGTCTTTGAAATGAATTATTCTGGGCTGTAAGTGTACCTGGAGATACATGCCGTTGCTAGCTTGAATGTGAACTTGAGAAGGGTTGTCTTGGTTGCGAATGATCTTAAATGTCTCCCAATAGGATGGACTCGGTGCGGTTGCCAGCACGCTGTCGCCCCCTCCTTTGATGGCTGACACAAACATATTGTTGAAAGCTCGCAATTGATACACTCCTGCAGATACTCGCCATATCTGCTTAACAAGTTGAATTCGTGCAGCTCAGATGAGAGCATACAGAGAAGACTCAGGACTATGCCCATTGCTGATCCCTCCGCTTTTTTTCCTCTAAAATTGCAACAAAGACATGCTTTAGAATCCACAAAACTAGTGCCGATTGCCCCATTTTGGCACAAAGTTCACATCCCCAGGGTTCCATTGTAGTATCAGTCATCTGAATGATAAGACAGTGACCCTCGCTGTGAGCTTGGATGGGCTGATTCAAGGCTAAGAGGCAGAGAATTTTAGGACCCACCCTGAATGTTTCCCACAAAGAAACTGCTGCTCTGTTCACAACCACCTGCTCTCCTCCCCCTCCTTCAGCTGAAATAAAAGTTCCTTTGGAAGAAGACTGCAACGTAATTTCAGCTCCATCCTGGTTTCATCAATCAAGTGCCATATTTGTCACTGCGAATTCAGAGGTTTGAAACACTGCATAAGGTAGAGGATAGTGTTAAACGGTGAGGCACCTAATTCCTTCTCCTACACTCACCGATGTTCCCAACAGCAGCTCATCTACCATACGTTAATTTGGTTTATTAGCAAGTGGATGCAAGCATGACTTCGCTGGATGGCTATGGCTACTGATGTTCTGAAGGACATGGGGATATGATGCTTACTTACTACATGTCACTTCAAGTGGTCTCCAAGCTCCCACTTTGACATTACTTTAGAAACTCATACATAGCGATAGAAATTTGATCTCAGAAGACTTACCTCTTAATTGTACCCAAAATACCCTACACATTTCCCAAAAGTCATACTCGTTCATGCTAGCATGAAGTGACGAAAATAGTGTCCTCTCCTAGTTCCTGCAAGGTCATATCCCGAAGGAAACCTCTGATACTGCAACCATGCCTACTTCAAGTAATATGCATCTTAAGGCGCTGTCTGTATGCAGAATCGTCTGCAGGGTACAGGACAGCTGACCATACAGAAAAAAGTACTGGGCGAAAAGGGAAGTGCTTCTCACGAGAAGATCACCGTCAGGTATGTCGTCAAATAACTCGGGCTTGATCCACTTCTCTATAACGAGCCAACCCCCAAGGTTCACTGCTCGCACTTTACGTATGTCAAGAAGAGTCCTCCCTGACGGAAGAGCTGCCACTCCACCAGCAACAAATGTCTTCTTGTACGCACCATCAACCGATCTTTCGTCTGACTGGCCATGGTGGTGAAGCTGCTCTCAAAAAAAAAAAAAAAAACAGTTTCCACTTCAATCAAATCATTTGGTTGCATGGGGATTGTAAATTTCATATAGCACCCAATTAGCATGACAAAATTGATACAGCTCTCAAGATGAGGAGCATTCATCATTCTGTGCAAAAGGAAACCATACGACAGAGAAGGAAGTCATTGCATAGAAAGGTTGCCATGAAAACCAAGTCCCCAGAATGGCCACTTGTTTCCTGATTTCTGAGAACAGAATTGGTGAACTATCCCAGCCCAATTCAACCCTATATTCAAATTTCTAAACGGTCACATATTTCTGAGCTCTGAAACCAAAAGCTAGACAAAGCTTGTGTCCAAAAATGCTGAAAATTAATTATGAGCCTCCCCCAAACGCTAACCGACTCTTTCTGGTGCCAAAGGAGCACCCCGCTTAAGAAACACTCTTGACAACCCTCATGTTAGGTTCTCGCTTCATTGAAATAGCAAAATGCATCATAGAGAAGCGGTAGTCCATTCAAAACTCTGTCGTCGTCGATCGTTGCATTAAATTGGGAAGCTCAATACAACCACACCAGTTCTCCCTACTATTTCCACTATCAGAGCAGGGTTTACAATCTTGCAAACTGATGAAGGAAGTGAAAGGAAGGAAAATGCCAATTCTGAATAATTATAAGTTCATGCCAAAAGCACTCAAAAGGAAAAGGACTGCACTTTCCACATACACTACCATCTCGTGAATATTGTGTCTCAATGAAGCATTATTCTCGTACTAGCTACTGCTTTCAAAACAACATGCTACACAAACGAAACAGCAAAACCTCCACCAAGTAACCACTCGCTCTAAGTCGCTTGCCCATCCTGCATTACGTACGACATCACGGACAATCGCATGAAGCTCACCCTCAGCTCGTCAATCCACTCTATCTCTTCCAGAAACCAACCTAACACTCAAAACTCTTGTAAACAATGCAACACTCCACCCCCCGGAATGCCGACTTCCTCAAGCAGACAGATTTGAAACAAAAAGCACTGAAACCAATAAGTCCCTGACCCTCAGCAAGCCTCTCCACTTACAAGAGCCACAACCAAGCCCAGCGCCACATAAACGCGAACCAGATGCATCAAAGCCGCCATAGCCGCTGAGCTCGATCAATCCGACAAAGTCAACCTTCCAAGCTATCCAAAGCTCCGCTCCGCTCCTCCCAGCTAGCGAGCTTCAACACTGAAGCCGCAACGAAGACGAGGAAGGAGAAGTCCAACGAACGAGAACAAGGCAACAAGCTGCGGAGATTGGACATGCATTCAATGCCAATGACACCGCCAAAATTAAAGCTTCTCCCTTTTGCTGCAAGTTAAGCCCAGTCATGCAATAATGGTGCAGCAACATGGAAGGGAGCGAGTGCTGCACATTGGCTGCAATCAAGAGGAAGACTGGAAGCTAGAGTGAGAGAGAGAAAGAGAGACAGACTGAGAGTGGTACGATGTCAGAGAGAGAGAGAGAGAATTGAAGTCATCCAGAATTGAAACGCTTGCATTGCAACTGCAACGAAGATATGATCAACTTAATGACGTACTCGATCTCCTTCCATCTGGTGTGCGTTATACTCAAGGAGATCATCAGGCTGCGCGTGGCATCACAATTGAAGAGCTCGACATGATATATACTTGTGGCCTTGCATTGGATTTCACTCATTTCAGGGACGATGGGGGGAGAGGGTCTGGTGCATGAAGGAAGGAAAGGTCAGGACTCAGGACACAAGACTGAGTTATGATAAAGATGTGTCCATTATTTGAGGCTGGTGGTTGGGAATCTGGAGTTCCTAGCTATGGCCCGCTAATCATGAGAGAGTCTCTGTTTGGAGTCCTGTTTCGGAGCGTGGACCTTCCTTTCCGAATCTTTGGCCATCTCCGAAAAATTGCAAGATCCAATCAACTAGTAAATCAAACTCAACTTTGGTAAGAAAGAAGTACCTATTTGAGCATTTCAGCTTGTAGGATATGGGAAATTTGTGGAGAAATTGGGCTCAATGTGTGCAAACATAAGGTCATGAAAAAACACAAGGAAGAATGAAAAAAAGATGAATTTTTTTTCCCCAAGAATGAATATTTTATTCAATATAAAGAAGTGTGGGTTTTTCAGTTGGACCCATTCCAATCTTATAGACTCACCTATTACGGTGAGCTTTGGCACTTGTCCCTAAGGAAGGATGGAAGAAAGACGAGTGGATGAAAAGGTACAAAAAGATCATCTTTTTCAATGAATAGCTATTGATAAGTCTCCCTATGAAGCCAAGATGGGGGGACTATTCCAAATAGGTCCTTCTACCTTAGAAGAGTAGGAACTTTGCTCCCTTTCAATGCCTATGGTCCCAATGCCTTTATTTCATCCAATACCACTCCAAATTGCCATTGAAAAGCTTTGAAAAATGTTTTTTCTTCAAATCTAACTATAGGATCTAACATTGTACTACACTACCATCCTAGTCTATTAAGATTGGCATTTCAAAATTAGGAAATCCAAATTTTCAGATGCTTTAAATAGAAATATTCCCTCAAAATCCTTGTTTTCACTATATAATAATTGATTTTTTGAAAAAATAATTTTCCTAAGACTATGGCATTTTTTTAAGAATTTATTTACCTATTTTGATAGCCAGATACAACAGTATATGTGTGGAAGAAATTCATGAAACATATGACCATGTAGATTGCAAGATATTTGTGTTTAAAGTAAAGAAAACAAGTTTCTTTACACCTTGTGCAATTAGATTATTAGACTTTGAATATTTTTTGACATTAAATTTGTGCACTCTAAATTTTGAATTTATAAATTTTTATGTCGAAGAATTGAGTTGAGAATTGGGGGAAAAATTTCAAAAAACAAAGCAATTGATTTTCATTCTCAAGAAGATCATTACTTAGAACTAGGTACAAGATAAAAAGAAAAACTAAATTGTTAATAGTTTTAAGATAGAATTGGAATGCACTAATTCCAATGAAAATTTTGGTTTAGCAAACAAACTAAACTATGTAAAACTTTTGTTTTCAATAATTTGTGAAAAAATTGAGTTAAAAAATTAATCCTAAAAAATATTTTTTGAAATAGATGCTTTGATTGACCCCCAAACAAGACTTTCCATTAATATTGTATTCAATTATTATGATTACCATTCTCTATCAAATAATTATTAAATTTGTCAAAATAAAATAAAATTTTAAATTTAATATTCCATTAAAAAAGAATTTGTCCACAAAAATTATATTCTTGCAAAATAAATATTTAAAAAAATGGATATCTATTTAGAGAATTATTTGGTATTGACCTTGGTAACCGAGTATTGTAGTCCAAATGGAATGAGTCAAAGCTTTTTATGTAGACAAAAGTATTAATTATGAGAAACCAAAAAATATTTGAAAATTTTGTGATTTTGTGATTTTTTGGGGTACTAATTAGTGAACTACTTTTGAAACTCATAGTGGCACAACTTTTGTCCATGGGCACCAATTAAAATAAAATTATGGTCATAGAAAGCTATTCTAGTTTCTATCTTAAAAAAATTCAAAAAATCATATCAAAATTGGGATCATTTGAACTTGTCTAAACCTTCAAATGTCTCCCAAGGGGACACTTGAGACTTCAGGGGTTAAAAACAAGGTGAATTAAGAGTCTACTTATTTGAAGCACATGTAACATTGATTATCTTATAGATAAGGAATCTACAATAATAAAGTCAAATTTCAAAATCCTTTATATGGTATGTTCAATAGTAGAAACATGGTCCGCATATACTAAGTTCTAAGACCACTTGGTCTAATTTTTTATAAATCAATAATTAAAAAATGACAAATTAGACCTTGAAGTGTGGATCTTAAAGCTTAGTTTTTGTTGATCATATTTCAATTAGTAGTTCCATGATGTCACTATTGTAAATGAAAAGCAAGGCCAACACATCTTTGTCAAATTATAATTTTTTCCAAAGAATGATTTTTTTATAGATAATAAAAATAGAATTTGTCTACAATATTATTTTTTCCCTCATACAAAAATTTTATTTCTTGAAAAATAACTTCCCCAAAAAATAGCATCTAGTTTAAGAATCAAAATTCTGCCTAACTTGCCCTACAACTATAGTATGTGGCATATATAGATGAAATCTTTCATTTTATTTTTCAAAAATGATATTATATGACTTTCAATAAATTACAAAATTTTCAGATTTTTTTTTGATAATTTGAAGTTACTGTGAATTCAAATGTGCTCAAAAAAATCTTAAATTTTCGCAAGATGAATGTTTTGTAGTGTAGAACACCATGGTGTAAATTGAATAGAACACCATCATTCTATATTTAAAAAAAAAGCAAACCAATTGGGAGTTGGACATCAATAGGGTGGTATTTTTGAATTGGTTGTTAATTGATTATTATGGTATATGGCACTAGTCAGGTAGTATATTGTATTGGATGCAAATGGTTTTGTATTAAGTACTAACAACTTGGTTATATTCTATTAGGTGCAATTGGATTGGTATTGTCATATTAGGTGTCAATAGGTTGGTATTGCCATAGTAGGAGCCAATGGATAGCTACAAACGATAATGTGTGCCAACAAGTTTGTATTGAACACCAACATGTTGATATTAGCATATTGAATGTTAATGTACTCATGTATGGACACTAAAGGCTTTTTTGAGCATTATAGTGCTAGATTGCACTAGAAAAAAAATTGGCAACAAATCATGAAGTGTTTCGCTTGAAAAAAATTAAAATTCGGATAAAATTGCAAGATTATGGATGAAAAAAATTATGCGCATCATGGTTGCTAGTATGTGAGCTTAGGATCTTGAACCTATGAGCTTAGGAGCCTAAGTTCATATGTTATAAGCATCTTCCATAGTTATAGGATATTTATATTATAGGTATCCATATTATAGGTGTTTATTATAGGTACTTATGTTATAAGTACCTTCCATAATTATATGATATTTATATTATAAGTGTCTATGTTATAGGTACTTAAATTATAAGTACCTTCTATGATTATAGGATACTTATGTTATAGGTGTTCATATTATAGGCACCTTCTATGGTTATGGAATATTTATATTATAGGTATATATTTTATAGGTACCTTACTACCTATGTTATAAGCACCTTCCATGGTTATAAAATACTCATATTATAGGCACCTTCAATAGTTGTAAAGTACCTACTTACACCTAAACTTAAGATTCATAGGCTCACATTTTTAGACTCGCATTTCTAAGTTTACATGCTAGTGTCGTTGTTATGCACATGTGATATGTGCTAATGTGATATTTTCTATCCAATATGTGGATGAATGTTGAAATTTGAAGCACTAGTATAACATTTATATTGCCACTTTGATACTTCAAAAAAATAAACAAAAAATCATAGTGGGCATACATTTATCATATACATAGTGGGCAAAGTTACGTACCCTTATTCATTAGTATTATATGCTCTATATGACTTGACATGTGGCAACTAGTAGACTTACATTGTCACACCCCTATCTCCTTGAGGTGCCCAATGTGCTTTAATGAACAAGCAGGACCTTAGAGGTGACGTCCCAAACTTTCCAAAAGTCTAAAAAGGGAAAAATGAGTGGCTCTCGAGAAAATAGGGCATAATAATGCTATGAATTAATAGAGTATAGTAGAGTATCTTACATGCAAGACCTTAAGAAGACACTTTCAACCATTGAAAAAACGCATGATTTAGACTAGTTGGCTAGAAGTTATGGCCATTCAAAATTGGGGATGTCTCAGTGGTACTGGGACATTTAAAGGCTAGGAGTGAGAGGTTCCTAATAAATTCTTCATTAAAATATGGCATGTAGCATACTATTGAAAAGCTAAGATTACAAAGAAGCTAGAATGACAAGCATTATGAGGTTCTAAGCTACAAGCTCAAAGTTATAGCCAAGAGAAAGGTCGTGGTGAAGGTGTGACACTACTTCCAACAAACCCCAATTTTTGGAGAGCTATAACTTTGTGAGAACTTGTTCAAATGAAACAAGTGAGCAGTTCATTGGCATGTACTTGTTGCGTGGATATCCAATATAGACTTGTATATAAAATTTGGAGCTCTAGCTGCAAAATTATGCCATTTGGAAGTTTAGACATCCAAACGAGGTTGTAACTTGGTGGTTTCGATTGGAAATGGGTGGTCTTCCAAAACCAAAGTAGATTTTGGAAGTTCCCTCAACTTACAAAAATGGGGTCTACATATTCTCATAGAGAGTACTATAAAGAGGGGTTGGTTTCATTCCTCACTCCCTCTTGGAGCCTCAATAAAGTTGATGATATAACTTCACCACTGAGTTTAAGGTACCATGAGACACTTGTGTGTGTTCCGTGGCATGGATGGAGTCCTATTTTTCGCTAGGCCATTTCCAATGTATTCCACATTGTAAGTTCCAATTAGTTCCAATGTGAAAGTAACAAATATACATTGGGTTTAAATATAAAATGGGGTGACATTCAAGGGTGGTTAGCACTAGTGGGGGGTAGTGCCTCCACCAAGTGCTTGGACATTAATAAAAGTTCCGCCTTGTGTCACCAAGTGACATGCCCGGTGTCATGGTTAGAGTGTATATTAGCAGTTTTAGAGACCGAGACTTAATAATATGAGTTGAATATGAAAACTAATGTTGTAGGTGTATGGCATGTATGTTAGTGAATTGTGATCCAAGTGATACTGGAAGTGAAGTGTAGTGAGCCCATTAAGTTGTGAAAGGCCTTCAAAAGTTGTTTTGAGTTGTAAGGTGTTATTAGGGTCGTGGCACACATCAATCAGAGGAGGCCCTAACCAAATTAGGCATAACAACTCTTTTGATAGTAGATTCACATTCAAATATCAATTGAATTTTGAATATTTTGAATATTTTGGATATTTTGGATTTTTAAATAGAAGAAGAATTTAAACTTGCCAAACGTCATTTCTTTAGATGGACTAAAATTCATTGTAAAGATTTTTTTCATGGATTGACCCCTAAAGAATATGGAGATTCAACAATGTCATTGGAATGTTTACAAATGTTGAAATGACAAGATTAACAATCATATCAGATGTGGGGCAATCTACAAAACTATAGGTAATACCATAATAAAAATTATTCAATTTTTAGAAGAAAAAGAAGAAGAGGAGGTTGTTTTGTATGAGTATTCTAAAGACCATTCTTTGACCATGTTGGATGTGGGGACAAACTACAAAATTATAGGTAACATAATATGATAAAAATTGTCTAATTTTTAAGAGGAAAAAAAAAATTGTTTCCATGTATTTTAGAGACCATTCTTTGATTGTTTTCAATATTATATTAGAATAAGGATATCTTTCTAAAGCATGTAGTTCATGAGTAGTGTAGAATCCAAAACAAAATTTTATAGGTTCGATTCTACATAACCCTATGCTATTGCCATAATCAAAATTAAAGTAAAAGTATTTTTTTTAAAATTTATTCATAAATTATTCATAAAACTTTGAAATTCAATAACTTTTCCACCATGAGTCGAAATGCCATGAATCCAAGCCCTTGCATCCCTCTTCACCAAGAGCTTTCCGACAATACCAAAAACGTGACCAGAAGATATACAAGCCAGGAGATTTCAACGTGACAAACAAACCAAACAAACCAAACAAACAAACCAAACCAAACCAACAAACATAAGGTATAGACAATAATTCAAGCCATAGATTTCAGGTAAGGTAGAACTACCCATTACCACTGTTTACCCAATTCTGCCACCTACAGGTTCCTCCCATTTCCATCACTGGCCCATCTTATTACTACAATCTTACTAATCCATGATCATGATGGCAATGCACTGAGGAGCAAACACATCAGCCCACGCTTCAACAAGGGTCTACTCACAGTTTTACATTTCGGCTTTGAAAAATCAAGAAAAAATTCAATTCTTGTTGGAATGTCTTCATTTTTTTTGCAATTGACTTCTCTCAAACAATTCAATCTCTGAAAAATATGACAGCTCATAAATAGCTTCTCCAAAGTACCTAGATTGCAAATCTGTATGGTAATGGGTAGTTCTACCTTGTAGAGATTACTTGCACCTCTCCTCATCGCTGTCTTTGGCCTCTACCGTTGGGAAATCAATTTTTCTCTTTCCCCCTCAATGCAAGGATCCTAGGTTGCACTGACTATTACCAATCACATTTTATTACCTGCAGCAACAAGCTTCACCATCACATTCAGGATTTCAAAGAAGAAGGAAAAAGCAAAATTCAAAGGACTCCTTACCCCAGACCATGCACCCTAATTGAATAGCATCTGCACCACTATTCTTCTTCATCATTTTCCCTTGCAATTCGAAAAACAATAATTGTTGTGTCCAAAAGTTACAGGTGTGTAAAAATGAGATCATAAGGTAGCAGTGCCACCTATATATGCCACCCTAAAATCTTGTACAATGAGTGATATTAATTTTGAGAATATACATCACCTCAAGTCCTCAACAAAAGAGCATGTGTTGGTTTTTAAGTAATCTACCAATAAATCATTAGAAAACTAATAACATCGTCATACAGTATCCAAATAACACCCTCTTTGGTGCATTGGAAACCTCTTAAAAATTATACCAAGAATAAATACCATAAAGATTTGATCATGATGATAATAGAAACTATGTTCACCGCTTAAAGTGTCGCATTAAGGTGAAGTTACCTTACAATCCAATTCAATCAGCACGCAATACAGAATATGCACACGGCCCTTACACAAAAGCATCCCTTACTTTGAACTCCTTCCAATTTGACAGATGCTCATTTCCATCTTCGAAAGCTGTGTGTGGCTTCACCAATTAGCGCAACATCACAACAAATTGACATTGAATTGTTACAATACATTGAGCAGTGACTCGATCTACTTGGATATATTAACGTGTGTAAAGGCCCGTTTGTCCCCTTGGGGGACAATTTGGGTTCAGGTAGGTTTCTATTGTCTCAATTTGTAATGAATGTTTTTGAGATTTTTTGAGGTTGTAAAGTTTGTTGAGAGCTTTGTGAATATATAATTTTTGTTTTAATTGGTGCTCGGGAGAGAAAGTTATGGCACTATAAGCCAAAAATAAAAGTCAACGGGTAGCACAAAAAAATCAGAAAAAGTCAAAATATTTTTTTGCTAAAATTTTATATTTTGTCTACATTTGAAGCTTTGATTCATTCTATTAGGACTAGTTATGAGAAAATTAAGGACAATCTTAGTTTTTTGGGCAATCTAAGCATCTTCTTGAAAAAATAACTTATAGGATTCATTCGTGAATGCAATTTTTACAATTTTCCAAAAAAATTGTTAGACAAGGTTAGGTTTGCTTTCTAAAACAACCTCACCATTGGGATTATTGTATGTCAATTCCATCTTAAAGCTATTAATGATTTAGTTTTTTTCTTCAATCTTTAACCTACTTCTACTTAACAATTTTTTAATGAGTGAAAATTAAGTGTTTTTTTGTTGAATTTTTTTCTTAGATTCTCAACTCAACTATTGAACATAAAAACTTAGAAAATAAAAATTAATAATACAAAAAATTTAGTTAAAAAGATTTAAAGCCAAAAATGTAATCAAACAAGTTGCAAAAAAAATTTGTTTTCTTCACTTTGGATGCAATTATCTTGCAAACTATGTAGTCAAGGTTGATGAATTTTTTACCTCATGTTCTCAAACAAGTTAAGTACAAAATCATACGGTTGGATTTTGAAAAAACATAATTTTTTGGTTTTCTTAGATGAACGCACCAAAAGTGGTAGTTCTCAGTGGTTTTTGACATAAAACACCCTTGGGACTTTAGGGGTTTAGGCATGAATTTCTTACTCATTCTGCAAGCAATTCCAATTCAAACGAAGTTCCATGTACTGTACTTGACAATCCTCGCAACACCATTTCCTTATGGATATCGGAACCTCACGGTCACTGCCCGGACATGGGGTGATCGAAATCCTTCATAGGTAGAAGCAATTCATTGCCCTAACTTTGAACTTTCGACCTCTTTAAAATCACATTATCTGTGCCCCTCACTAATCTTTTCTTTAGGGAACTCAGAGTGCATTTTATAATACATATACTAGTGTGTCCTGTGCTGTTGCCACAGTCAAAACAAAATTAAAAATAATTTTTTAATTTTTTAATTCTTAAAAACTTCAAAATTCAATCACTTTCACAACAAAAGTTGGAATGCCATGAAACCAAGCCCGTGCACCCCTTCCTCACTAAAAGCTTTCCAATGGTACCAAACATGCAACTAGAGACACATGGTCCAGAAGATCTCAATGTAACAAACAAAACAAACAAACAAGTATAACTAGTGTGCCTTGTGCTATTGCCATAGTCAAAACAAAAATAAAAGTAATTTTTTAATTTTTTAAATCCAAAAAATACTTCAAAATTCAATAACTTTCACATTGTTCGTTTGAATGCCACAAAACAAAGCCAGTGTACCCCTTCTTGCCGAGAGCTTTCTGATGGTACCAAGTATGCGACCAGGGGACACGGTTTGAGAGATCTCCATGTGACAAACAAACAAACAAAATAAATAAAACAAAACAACCAAATTTTAGATAAAAAAACTTAAGGTATAGATAATCAAAGTTAATCCTACGGTAATTTTTATTTTGAAAAAAATGTAAAAAAATTGAGCTCAATAACAAATCCTATATATTATTTTTTTCAAAAAGATGTTCTAATTACTCACAAAACAACATGCTTTATAGCTTTCACATCACAAATCCAAATGGAATAATTCAAAGCTTTCCATATAAACAACAATTAAATCTATAAAAATTAAATCAATTTTTAAAAAGTTTTTGTGAATTTTTTTCTACTTGCCAAATTCAATTCTTGACTTATTGAAGGCATCAATTGAAATTAAAAAATTAAATTCTCCAGAAATTGATGAATTTTTTTATCTTACAAAACTTTCACTAAAGATTGAGTAAAAAAACTTGTCTGAAATGAATCCATTTTGCCCTCCAAGGGGACTATAGGGGTTTAAGGAAAGGGGGGATATTTTTTTATATTTTTGTGAGGAGTGCAGCATGCCCCATTGGAAATTTGGAATGCAATGAGGTTCAAATAATCATCCATTATTGAACATTCATTAATTACTCATAAATTTCATCCACCATTCTATTATTACTAATAAATTTCATCCAAAATTTGGTGAATTGTATGTTTTAAATATGGATTGACAATGGTGATTCCCAACCAAAATAGCCAATAGTACTTGAACAGAGATATGGAATATCATTGGGATTTTTCATGGAGAAATTCCCAATACAGATAGTACTCCAAACCTACAATTGTAGCATGCTTTTGAAAGTCCATATTTCAAATGAAATTATTTTCAAAAATATTGAAATTTTTATGGTAGGTTTGTGTTTAACATGTTCACCTTTTATACAAAATTAAAGAGCAATTGAATAGTAGTTCAAAAGTTATGCTTATAACCTATTAGGCTTGCAACTTGTGATGGAAATCAACACAAGTGTTTCATGCAATTGCCTAGTAGTAGAAAGATATCGTGCTGTAATTTTTTTAAAACTAGCTTTGTACCTTATTAAAAACAAGTTTGAGACCCATACATAGTTTATATGAAAGGTTGTCTATTCCCAATGTCTTTGTAAATGTAGAACTTCTCACTAATGTAAAAGTGTAGCCATTGTTTTTTCATAGGAAATATTCCTAGTTGTTGTATTACATAGGCTCTGCCCTTTAATGATGGATTTCTTCTCAACATCTGAAAGTTAAATTTACAAATTCATTGCAAAACAAAATTGAGTATTTACATTTAGTAAACAAATGTTCAAGATTACAGGTCCACAAGTAAAAAAATTCGCTAAAATGGTTTATATTAGAAGTAGATAAAGATTTCAATCGTTTTAATTTGTAAATTTTTTGTATAAAAAACACAGTCTTTTTGAATTGGAGGATATGAGCTAGTAAAATCCACAATCTAGCTATCGGGCTTGAGCTCGAAGGTTCTCATTCTAACATGGCTAGTGTTATTATCTTTCCACTACGGTAACTTATGCCCAATTTGACTAATTGACCCCTTAAGTTCCTTGACTATGTTTTCACCAAAAACACTCCAAAACTGCCATTTCTAGTATAAGCACCAAATTTTGGGGAAGAAACAATTTTGGACACATGGAACCATATGATCTTATAGTAAGTTGGTTTGAGAACATGTGGAAAAAAATTCAAAATTTTCCACTACATGGATTGCAAGATATGAGCTTTTGAATTCAAAAAAAAAATGGGGGCCTTTACAAAAAAACAAGCAGCTGCACTTCACAAGCTCACTTTTCTATGAAAAAATGTCCAAAATGATGGTGCTTTTTTGGATTCATTCTTCAAGGCAAGTTGACTACTTACTTGAGAATTTCCAAATCATTTGAAATTGTACAACATATAGGAAAAAAATAGGAAATGATTCAAAATACTAAATTATTAAGAATTTAGTTATAAAATTGAAAAATTGCCATTCTCAATGGTTGTAATGTTGTAATAAACAATCTACATCCTATGATCTTATTTTATTTCCAAAAATATTGAAAATTGAGTTAAATAAAGGATTTTTAAAGTTTATTTTAGAGTAGAGAATCCATAATTGGCTACAAACATAAGCTCTTCATAACTTTTAACCCATTGATCAAAATGGAATGATTCAAAGTTTTCTATATATACATAAATCTAGAAAACCAATTTCAAATTTTTGTTTTTGAAAAAATACATCGAGAATAAGTTGATATATTAAGAACAAATCAATATATTGAGAGCAAATTGATAAATCAAGAACAAGTTAGACAATAATGTACACTTCTTTTATTTTTTACTAATTCCAAACTTGATGAAAAATTAGCAAAAAATAGTGCAATCTTCATCATTTCTATTCCTTGACCAAAGAAAATTATTCTCCCCTCATCACTCAATTATACATATATATGCTAAAATATTGAACATTGTTGGAAATTGGTGATATACCTTATTGTAGAGCCAAGGTAGTGACAATGCATGCTATAGAATGGAATGTTATGCATTACTCAATTAGACATATACTAAAACATTTAACATTGTTGAAAATAGGTGATATACCATATTGTAGAACCAAGGTACAATAGAACCTCTCTTAGAGCATGATGTTGGGACTATGCATGAAGAGAGGTTTATGCATTTGCAAAGGTGTAATAATGGCTAGTAACTAATGTGGCCTCTAACTAAACTACTATTGAGAAAATATCTTCAAAATTGGGTCCATGTACTAACCTCCATCAATGCATATCATGCAATATCATGTACTAAGAGAGGATGCACTAAGAGGATTTTTACTATAGTGACAATGCATGCTACTAGATGGAATGTTGTTCATCTTTCAATTAGACATATGCTAAAACCCTAAACATTTTTGAAAATAGGTGATATACCTTATTGTAGAACCAAGGCAAGGTAGTGCATGCTACTAAATGGAATGTTATGCATCATTCAAACTTATGCTAAAACATTGAACATTGTCAAAAGTAGATGACATACTTTAATATACTATACAATAGGGTACAAGTGAAAACGGCATTTTTGCATTCCCAAGGAAACAAATTTCACTACTACCAACTTTGACACGCTTCCGAGGGTTGAAAAATTATTTTTCTACAATGAAAATTTATTTTTCTATAATGAAAATTTATTTTTCTACAATGAAAATTTATTTTTCTACAATGAAAATTTTGGCATGGAATCATCTCTAAGTTAATAATATATATGCCAAGTTTCAAGGTCAAAAGATTCGCACAAATGGAGATAATCTAAATCTACCAACATGTGTAGTTCTCAAAAAAATTCACTAAGGCCAATTTTGACACTTTCCCAAGGGTTGAATAAAAAAAATTTACCTTGAAATTTTTGTGATGAGATCACTTCTATATTGATAAAGTGTGTGCCAAATTTCAAGGTCCAAAGATTCATACAAATTGAGATATTTCAAATCTACCAACATGTGTAGTCAAATATGTAGCAGTGTTTTTTTCTAGTGATTTGGTGCAAAATTGCACCAAATTTTTTGGCCTAGCACTACACCTATAGAAAAAACCCATAAAAAGAACCCTGTACAATGCCAAAAAACTTCAAATTAAAAAATCTTGGATGAAAGCGCCAAATTGTGGATGAAAATAGAATTATGGATGTGTGATATATATGTACTAATGTGATGTTTTCTATCCATTATGTGTATGAATGTTGAAATTTGGAGCACCACTATTACATTTAATATTGCCACTATAGCACTTCATAGAAAATGAAAAAAAAAACCTTGGTAGTGAAATTGTTTCTTACTAACTTCCACTCTCCTGAAGGTTCAAAAATAGTTTATTTATCATGAGAATTTTGGCATGAGATCATCTCTATGTTGATAATATGTGTACCAAATCTCAAAGCCAAAAGACTCATACAAATGGAGATATTATGAATCTACCAACATGTGTAATTGTGAGAATGATTTTAAGGACATATTGAATTGTGTAAATAACTTGGACCCCTCATGCTTTTTCAATTAACTCATCCACTTAACATAATCCTTAAATATAAAAGCATCTCCAAAAATCATTGACATTTGAATTTAGATGTGTGCACTTGTTTAAAAATTGTGTACCATACATGCATGAAGAATTTTTTCTATAAATATTAGTGCTTGTATTTTGAATTCAACATTATAGACACTAGGATGTAATGAACTCAAGGGCAATTATAAGTGATGAGTGAATGTTTATTTAAATGGAGGAAGGGCTTTAAACATGAGTAAGGCTTAGGTGATGACTAAGAGAGGGAATGTTGCATACTAATGGGTGATCATGTTGGGTGATGGATGAATGAATGAGGTTTGGTTAATGGATGATGGGTGAGTGACTCAGGATTATTTGAGTGAGGGATTTGAATTGGTATTGGCTTCATTCACTAAACCAATCTTAATTTCATTCAGGACTTCTGTTGTTTGGTTTGTTGACATATTATACTTTAGAACTTTGAATATTTAACATCATCTTTAAGTGATTTCATCATCCACATGGCATACATTATGGTTTGCTAAAATTTGTTGAGAATTAGTATTGAAAAGGTTAAAGTAGTTGGATAGAGTAGTTGTTGGATACCCCAATAACATTTTTGGGGATTAACTTAACATTGTCAAATTTGTAAATGATGGAAATTTCAAATGAAACTTGTGCTCAAATTGTAGACTTGAGTGAAGCAAGGATTAAAGGATTCAAGATTGTACCATTGTTGGAATCCATGTTAGAACAATTTAGAAGTTGGTGAAAAAATTTCAAAAAGATGGAACTTACAAGTGCAAATGTATTGGTAGAAGCCTCAGTAGAAGCTTTAAGAAGCTTAGTGATAGAGATGTTTGTACTATTATAGAATACTCAAGAACTCATCATCACTCATTGCTTTTAGAGATTATCTCTCATTACCCTATTCAAGAGAGTAGAACTACTACTCGAAGTACATTATATGGAAGTGACATTTTCAATCAAACTGCACTCAAATTTTTTTTTTTGACATCTTGTCATATATTTCAGCGATTGACTTTTGCTTAGAAGTATTATAGATGGAGTATAAAAGATTGGGAGCATGTTGTTTGGATAGAAGAGTTTAGCTTTGAAATCAAGAAAATTGCATATGAGCACTATTCATCAAGCTATATAGTTCCTCCTTTTTAAAGTGGATGAACTTTTATAATGATTTGGAGTGCGTTTACTAAAGGATAAAAGTTGGAACTTGTCTTATCAACACTTTGCTAAGGATTTTGTGGAAGTGGTCTATGATGGCTACTTACTTAATTTTATGGGTAGAGTTTCATACAGACGAGCATACAAATTGCTTATGGAAGATGGTGCACTTGTCTACTACAACAAATTATGTGAAGAATGAAGACAAATACACCTTATTGAAAAGCTCAATTGGCCTACAAACTCTCATCATCTCAAACTTAAGGACAGACGGATTATTAACAAATATTGTACTGATTCAATGCCTTCATCACTACATACTATAATCACATTGATTATGTGCATCTTTACATACTAAATCAATGCGAAAACAATGAATATCAATAGCGTACAGTTTATGTACAATTGTTGTGTAGTTTTGATAAATAAACTATTTTTGAACCCTCAGGAGAGTGGAAGTTGGTAGTAGTGAAATTGTTTCTTACAATTACACACTAGACTACATATGTTGGTAAATTTGGAATATCTTTATTTGTATGAATCTTTGGACCTTGAAATTTGGCATACATTTTATTGACATAGAGATGATTTCATGACAAAAATTTCATGGTCAAAAAAAATTTATTCAACCCTTGGGAGAGTGTCAAAATTGGCCTCAATGAATTTTTTTTCTACAGCTACACATGTTGATAGATTTAGATTATCTCCATTTGTATGAATCTTTTGACCTTGAAATTTGGCATACATGCTATTAACTTAGAATTGATTCCATATTAAAATTTTCATGCTAAAAAATCAATTTTTCAGCCCTTGAAGCGTGTCAAAGTTGATAGTAGTGAAATTTGTTTCTTTGGGAATGCAAAAACACCATTTTCACTTGTACCCTACTATACAAATCATTTACAAATTTTTGGATCTTCCTAAGATTAAGAGAACTTTGGAATGCCTTTGAGTGCTAAAAAAAGAATGAAATTTTAGATTTTGAATTGCATTAGAATCACATTGAAATCTACTTTATCATCATTACAAACACAAGTATGTAATTGAAAATCATACAAAGAGTTTGATGTTTTTAATACACTATGTACTATCTAGAGTTGCCAACATTTGTGAAAATTACAACTTATAATCAATGTTACATATAAAAAATGAACCTTCACAATTGCTTTAGAGATACATATTTCCATACCGCTTGAATTGCTTGTATAATTTCTTGCTTGTTCTTCACCCCATTGCAAAAAATCTTTAACTATCTTCCAACGGTTCTTTATGGAATAGTAGATAGTTCCAAATTGTTGTATGTTCATTTACGTACTACCTATTGGAGCCATTCAAATTTTCTTTTATAATGTAGAGTATAATAGATAGATTTTGGAAGAGATAATTATCATTTCATCCTTATGCAATTGCACTGAAGCCTACAAAATTTCAACTTCAAAAAACCAAATCTTCATTTTTGGTGAATTTTTAAAGTTAATTTTCATGGTTTTACAAGATATTTTATTGCAAGCAATTGGTTAAAGTTTGATTGTCGATATATGTAGGAAGCATTCATTTGCACATCTTACTCTAGGCAAGTTTCTTGAGAATTTTTTTATAATTCCTTCTATAGAGTTTTAAGTATTAGGATGAGAATGTCTAAATGTTGTAAGAATAGATATTTCTTTGTTATAATTAGATTTTTCTATTTGCCATTCATGTGGTAACTAATTTGGTACATTTGAGCATAATGGTACATTTACTTTGCCAAGATCTAATTCAAAATATAAGAGATATCTATTTCATATTTCACAAAATTTGGTCATATGACGCTTCAATTGAGCCCTTATTAGGAGCTTATATTTTTGTTACTTGATGGGATTTTTTTTTAATATGAAAAATGTGCATATGGATGTTCCCTACATATTTAAGCAATCAAATTAAAAAAAATTCATCACCAATTATTTTCAATAAAATATTATGTAAAACCATGAAAATTGACTTCAAAAATTCACCCAAAATGAAATTTTGCTTTTTTTTACTGCAAATTAGTAGGCTTGAGTGGGATTGTCTGAGAAGTGAGCGTAAATAAGGTAGAACTATCCATTACCACCATTTATCCAATTCTGCCAACTACAGGTTCCTCCCATTTTCATCACTGGCCCATCTTATTACCACAATCTTACTAATCCATTATCATGATGACAATGCACTGGGGAGCAGACACATCAGCCCACACTTCAACGATGGTCTGAATCATGCTTCAACAAGGGTCTACTCACAGTTTTACATTTCAGCTTTGAAAAATCATAGAAAATTCATTCCTTGTTGGAATGTCTTCATTCTTTTTGCAATTGACTTCTCTCAAACAATTCAATCTCTGAAAAATATGAGAGTTCATAAATAGCTTCTCCAAAGTACCTAGATTGCAAATCTGTATGGTAATGGGTAGTTCTACCTTAATGCAAGATGAAAAATTCCAAATCTCTTCCATGCTATGCAAGGAAATGTGCACGGCTCAAACAGGCAGTTCATAAATGAACTGGACCCCACTGTACAGTACAGTAGAGTGATGCAGTAACAATGTACGCTCCTGACTGTAAGTTAATGTGGCACAACAAGCTGGTTGAGAAATGGTCCACAGGCAGATCTGCAGTTCTTCTTCAGTTGTGGACACTGCCTTGACAAAGCCTGGCTCCCAAATGAGAGAGCTCTGCCTGGTCTCTTTCTGAAGTCAGTCTAAGCTTCAATCTGTTCTATCCCGAGTTTGTCAACATTTCTGTTTGGCAACTGTCATGCATCAAGATTTCAAAAACCAAGCTGGAAATTGAAGGGCATCGCACTGCGCTGCATTGCACAGATAAGCTATCTTACAAGCTGCTGCCCTTATGATAGTGAGCATGTTCACAACTGACACACTGGCCACCTTGCTTCTCAATAATCCACTTAGGACCCAGTCAGTCAGCCTGATTGTTGACAATGTATGGGAAACAACCCATTCCTGATCCCTTAGACCGCTCTCTTTCTGTACAGGAAGAGATGGATGAGCAGTCATAGATTGTGGCACAGATTATGGCACAGTTCCTGACGCAGTTGTGGCATTTAATGATGTGACCAACCGTTGGTGGAATTTGCAACCAGTCCTTCGTCGGAAAATAGGAAGGTCTACATGATTGATCAAATAGAATCTGCAACTATAAAATTCATGGTAGTAGTTATGTTTTGAAAATTCAAAATCTGAAAAAATTATGGGAAACCTTCTTGACTCTATAATTTCTACATACAGGGAAATATCTTCGTTGAAGAAAATTGCCCTACAAATATGTGTATCTGCTTAACCTTGTAACGACTGACTGGTCACCATGGAGAGAAAGTGCAAAGAAGACCCAAAGCCGTGGTGTCGCAGATGAAAGAATCTCTTGGTCGTGCAAAGTGATTGGAAGGCCTGGCGAGTGTATGGGGAGGAAATTGCATGTGCTGAGATGTCGTAGGGCATTCAAAAACAGGAAAAAGTTTGTAACCACATGAATTGGTGTCGGAAATGATGACAAGGTAGCAAGTTTTGCGAAGCAGGACAAGGCCACAGAAATTGCGAAAAAAACGACCCAGTCATTCGCACGGGATTTCACAGGAGTGATTTGAGGAGGTCAGTTGCAACGTTGTGAGGACAGGGAGGGAAAATGGCCGGATTCGCAGGAGTGAAGCTGACGTCCAGCTTGCAATTCAATTGCGGAGGTGAACCACAGTGCTAGTCTCGGTGGACAGCTCGTGGGCAGTTGGGGAAGCGGAGGTCAGGCTGCGCATTGGGCCGCAGAGGAAATGACAGCCCGAACAGAAAAAGTGGCTCACCCCCGCACTGCCCTGCCCTTGACGACTGAGAGCATCTCCAATGGAGGCCTTGCTCCCGGCACTTGAAATTGTCAGACCCGGGTCTGATGTAGAGTGAGGGGGAGGGCCGAGCTCTTTGCCGGTCTGACCCTCAATGCATGGTTCCCAATGCTACCATTGGGTGAGACCCAGCAAGCAAGCCGCAAGGGCTCTTTTCCATTGTTTTCGGAGTCTTCTGCTTTGAATGTGATGCGGATTTTTTGAAGCCCGTTTTGAGAGTTGCTTTTTGTTTTGAATGGAATGGTTTAAAAGCTTCCCAAATATCTATAAATCTAAAGAACCAACTCCAATTTATTTTTAAAAAAAAGATTTTATATGATTTTTTGAACCCCCTATTAATCAATGAAATGACATATTATACAATAATTTTTTACCCATGTAATAAAAAATGATGCAAATTCTTGGGACTTAAAGCTACTACTTGAGCAATTCTTGAATGAAAATTTAATAGACAAAAAGTAAAAATTCAATTCGTAATGAGCTGCCCAAAACAAGGAAGGCAAGAATTTGGGGTGAGGAAGGTAAGAATTTGGGGTGATTGGTTCAACTGTGACTAATGTGACTAATGCCCCTTAGGGGCATTAGTCACATTAGTCACAGCTGGATAAATTTGCCACAACTTTTGTTGGGGCAATTGAAACTTCTTCAAAATTGGAACATGTGTTTGTTACTAGATGAGGTCCCTATGTAGAAGTTTTTAAAGGCATTGGATGCTTTTTGTATTTTTCACAATTATTTGATGTTTTTTTAATAAATATTCAAAAAATTAAAAGTGTTGGTTACTTGTTCCATTTTTTTATGTTGGGGTGCTTCTTTGGGATTGGATACAAGTATTGGAAAGTTTTGGGACCATTTTGAAATAGGGAAGGCAAGAATTTTGGGTGATTGGTTCAACTGTGACTAATGTGACTAATGCCCCTTAGGGGCATTAGTCACATTAGTCACAACTGGGTAAATTTGCCACAACTTTTGTTGAGGCAATTGAAACTTCTTCAAAATTGGAACATGTGTTTGTTACTAGATGAGGTCCCTATGTGGAAGTTTTCAAAGGCATTGGATGCTTTTTGTATTTTTCACAATTATTTGATGTTTTTTAATAAATATCCAAAAAAAATCAAAGTGGTGATGATTTGTCTCATTTGTTATGTTGGGGCACTTTTTTGGAATTGGGTACAAGTAATTAGAAGTCTTGAGACCATTTCAAAATAGGGAAGTCAAGAAATTTTCTTTTAGTCATACAAAATCATAGTTTCTTATTTTCAAGCAAAGTTATTCAATCTTTGAAGCCCTTGCAACAACTTAGTGAGCATCCTTGAAGGATTTGTCAAGCAACATGACTCAATTAATAAAGCCCAACAAAAATCAACATACTTGCCGTTCCTACAAACTTGCTGCTCCTCATCATTGGAAAAATTCCTCCCCTTTCGAATTTGGGAACCTGGGGCACTTGTCGTCATTGTCAGAGAATCTAAACTTCTGGAGTACTATCCCGTGCTCAGCAAATAGTCGAAAAATGCAAAGCAGGAGCTCTTGTGTGAAGTGCCTTGAAAAATGCCGTTGATTACAACGGCCGCATTGGAGAGCCCTTTTTGAAAGAAGAATGTTACAAAGCCCGTTGGGACCGTCCCGGTGCTTGTTTCAGTGCTCCATTGGATTTGCTTTGAGGCCTAGTACGGCGAAGACACAACTCCTTTACACGTGGCCCTTGTGTGGCGATGAGCAACTGCCATGCTTGTGGTCACAGTCCAGGGACTCCACCGTTGCGGTTGTTGTCGTCCCACCTTGCTAAAACTCTCTACTATCCCAGACAGAGAATGAAATACAGAGAAGGGATACAACAAAGTAATTACAAATGTTTTTTTTAAGAAAAGGGACACAACAAAGTAAGTACAATTTTTTTATAGTTATTTGGATGCACACAGAAAGGGTAAAAAAAAAAGAACATAGACTGTAGTATATGTACAACTATATGGACTAGTAATACCAAAACAGTAGGAAAAAAACATTGAAAACAAAGCAAGAAATTGTCATATACATAGTCACCAATGACTTTTCCAATAGCAAGCTCCCTTGCAAATATGTCCTTGGCAGCCAGGACATGCTTGATTCGTTCTTTTCCCACATACAAGACAATTCGTCCTTTTGTTGCCCATACTCTTTGTGCCATGTGTTGATGGTACATGAGGTGAGATTGTAGAATACCCCATAGTGTGACCAGCCCATTTTGTTGTCAATTCCTTCGCCAGCTTCATCTGAAAAGACAAATGAGTCATGGGTTCATTCAAGAATCTGAAACTAAGATCACTATGAATGATCCAAGCATTGCATACGGTAGTATCCAACAAGTAGAAGAACAAGCGATGCCACCACTTGTGGCTTCCGGTCAAGCACAAATAAACCCCTCTAAGTTGATTAGAAGTGTCAACCCCTCTCATGTTTTTCGTGTATTGGAGGTGCATGGGGCCTGATGGAACTTTTTTTTTGCCTTGTATTATACGATACACAAACTGCCACTGGCCTGGGGGTGGTACTGCCTCAGCATGCGTGGATAAGAGAATCACAGCATTCTTGTCCTTCCACACTGCGCAACAAATGTTTCCTTCCTGGTGCATCCTATAATCAATCCACCCACACTGTTGCTTTCTAGTGATGGCTTTAGCATACAATGCCTGTGGCACATACTTGCGATTCGCTTTCAAGGTTCCCGTGGCCATGATTCCATCTTGCAGTAAATCAAGAAACAAAGGCACTGACATGAAGAAGTTATTTGTTGTGACGATGTGGCCCCTTCCACCCAAATCCTTCAGAAGATGTTTGACAACATGCCGACCTTGGAGCCCTTCACCTTTGCCACTGCATTGAAGATGATTAGCCATAGAGGTCTCTGAGTCACTATTGGCATTGTAGTCGAAGTCCTCATCATGTGGATTGCCTTCCTTGCCACAGTAAACTTGAAAATTCCACACGTATTTGGACAAGGCATCAGCAGTTGCCCAAACCTTGATGCCAAATCGAACAGGTTTGTTCGGCATGTATTGTCGAATGGGACAATACTTGCCTTTGTACATCACCATACTCTCATTTACTATCAACTGCTAGTTGGGTGACCACATAGCCTTGAACCAGTTGCAAATGTTGTCCACCATCCACCGCAGCTTATGCAACTTGTCATATGCTGGACTTCTGCGGTCCCTGACAGCAGCATCTGTACTGACCAAATGCAAGCACCGAGTAATGCTTTCAAATCTACCTTGCTTCAAGATTTGAGAGATAACGTGGCAATGGTATAAGGGCTCTTTTTTGGACCAATACAACCGTAGGTTCGGCAATATCTTGATGCCCATATACAAACATATGGACAAATATGCTCGAAATTCTGCTAAGCCCAATGGAGTCCAATCTATCCCTCCACGTGTTCCTCCATCGTCATGTATGACTTCGGACACAAACATGTTCGTCTCCTGTACAATTCGCCTCTGAAGTTTCTCGGACCAAAACTTCTCAAAAATGCCCATGACAGAAGGAATCCGCCCATATGGATGCGTGCAACCAAGATCTGGTCTATAGAAGGGCAACGGAGCATGTCTATAATGCGGTGTATTGCATTTCCATGTCTCTGGTGCGAAGCGATTGAGCAAAGCGTCCTAGACAGCCTTGCCTTTCTGAGACTTTCGGGCTCTAGCTTTGGGGACCTTCAACTTTGGGGGGCTGTACTAGGAGTCGGAACTGGAGTCGCTGACAACGTCTGGCATCACACAATGATTGTTATTTGCTAGAGGCCTCGCAACGGCTGCCGCTGGCGTCTCCTACTCCCTCGCCTCGTAGTTGCCTCTGTTCAAATTAGTTTCCCGCCTCCTCTGCGTCCGTCGAGTCTTGTCGTCGCCTCCAGCATCTCGTGGCCCTTCCTTTCTCTCGATTGCCTCCAAGGTTCGCTGCACTTTTCTTCGACATTGTCAGCTGCTGTTGCCTATGCGCTCTGTCCGGCTTGCATTGCCGACGTCGGTGCCTCCACGCCCTAAGGCCGGCCTTGCCTTGCCACTGCACCATGGTCTGTTAGCCTTCTCGTACGCGCCCTCCGACAATGTTGAGTTAGAGTGGCAATGCGCGGTGCTGTTGCCATTGCTCGATGGACTCTTTCCACCCAAGCCCTTCTTGATGGCGTCCTCGGTGTTGTCTGAAGACTACAATGGTGAGGCCCCTTTATCAGACGAGCTGCTCCAGAGGAAGTCTTCAGCGGAGGAAGGATTCCCGTCATAGATCTCCTCATCGCCTTTTGTCTCCCGTGCAATGCAGCCAGGTATGATGAGCTTCCGAGTTGCTTGAACTACATTCTCATCATTGCCGCTGTGCTTTCCATGAGAACGTGTTGGCTTCATCCTCATGACAGCCCCCTCGCATACATCTTGCTCTTCCCCATTTTCGAATTGCACACACAACAGTTTGTGTTTTGTACATGGGTCCATTGTCTTTGCGAGGATAGTAGCTCGGCTCCAATGCTCGGTATCTTCACAAGGATTTGACATGTCTTCTCGTAGGATTCCCCGTTGAATTCTCACCACCTCATGATTCATGCGCATGCCCTCCATTGTACTAGAGTCCATGTACTTAGTTTTTTGGTTGTATGGCTCACCTGTTGCAATGGCCACTGTGTTGTGGGGCGCTGCCCATCAGCAGCTGAATCTGGAGGATCTTTCGCCGAAGTCCTCTCCATCGCCGTTGCTATTGTCGTTCATTGCTGTTCCGCTCCTCTTCGCAGCTGCTTTGTTAATGGTCCTCCTATCGTTGGCTTGTGCATCGCAAGCTGAGGCGACTGCTCCATCGCCACTCCCTTCGCTATCCGATCTGCCGACTCCCACCTCGCAAGCACCTGCTGCGGGACTGATGCTAGCGTTGGTTGCTGTAGTGACGGAGCTCCTGCGTTGGCATCGCCGCTTCTTTCTTTGTCTAGGTACAACTCCTGTTGTGTGCTCTCCTCTTGTTCTTGTGCTTCCAACGTCCTGCCGAAGTTGGTTCGCAGAGTAGTTGAACGTGCCAGCATCTTCAATTTCATGATCGTCATGCTCTATCTTTGGGAAAGGAAATATTTGCTCCCTCAGTGAAGTGTATACCTCGTCCGAGAAGCCTCGCTTATGACCCTCCGGCCTCTGTGATGTCCAACCCAGAATTTTCAAGGCCCATGCACACCACAACCAGCGTAAATGTTGTGGGGATCTGTCGAAAATTTCACTGCTATCTCTCTTTAGTTTTGGGAGAGTGATCAAGTAGTTTTCATCTAGCATTCCTAGCAAGTACTCAATCTGCCACTTCCTTACTCTATGTTTCACAAGTAGATGTTGGCCTATGACCCTTGCTTCTACTGGACACCATTTTGGTGGTGGACAAGGATAAGGAAAACAATCATATTCTCTCTTGTGTCTTGGTTTCGGCATTGCTCCTACAAGTTGTGTACTGAATTGAGCGAAAAACACACTTTGATAGGGTTTTCTTTTGTTTCTTCTCTTCTCTCCTTGCAATTCAGTTATGAGCTTCATTGCATGCTTGGGACCTTCCACTGTCTTTTTTTGCCGCCACTTTGCCAATCACGAGAAATTTATATTTGTTGATGCTTAAGCGCCGTCCGCAACACTTATGGGTCCGGGCTCCTCATTCTTCATTTTTTAGCATATGCTGCTTCATTTGAAATAGTGCTACAGGACCAACAACCAACTGCTGGCTTTCCCACCACCACTAGTTGCCCCGTTGATGACATGGCACTGTACCCTGACCCTCATTCTCAAATAGTTGACCAAAGTTTCCCTTAGCGGGCAACTTCTCTTCTTCAAAAAAAATTGTTAACCTTGCTGACCCTTATGTCTTCGGTCAATGAACCTAACCCATTTTCTACTTTGCCACACCGTTTTTATTACTCTCACTTACTTTACTTTTTCACAAATGACTGCATGGCTGCGCTTTCAAGTGCCACTAAACCAAAAACTGGCCAACCACATGCTAAGAAAACCAAAGGATGAAAATTGCACTCATTTCGTCATCCACACTAATGAATTTTCATCCAAATGCCACAAAATGGCGCTAGCGTTGTTTTTGGGTTAAGCGGCCAGAAATGGGTTGCTACCATTGCTTCCTTTGTCCTGCAATATATTTGTATACTATAAGAAACTAGAGTTTTTTTATGTCTAAGTTCATGTATTTTAGGTGACATCAAATGTAACATCAAATGTGTCTTATGTCAACAGTAACATCCAATATAACATTAAGACATTACATTGGACATCATTGTTGATATAAAAATATGGGTTGCTACATTCAACATCACCTATAATCCGCCACCTAAAACACTATTTTATTTTATTTTATTGTGATAGTCTTTTTGTAGTCTATAAAGAAGGTAATAAAGATTTGGCAACAATATTTTTTAATTCATTTTACAATCAAATGATTTGTAATGAATGTGCAACTATTGATAAGCTTAAGTCCTAATTGAAATTATTCCCTAAATTACTAGTATAAAATTCATTCCTAAGGAGGTCAATTAAATAGGGATACTTCCACGTAGATTTCCTATTCGGTCATTGCAATTATAGAAAGATAAAAATTATGCTGCTTAACCACAAGCATAATATTTTTCTTCTCATGCGTAAATTCTAATTGCCAAATTTGTCACTCCATTCTTAAAGGCCACAAAGGGTTAAGAATATCTCCCAATTATTTATTCTTTATTTTTTTAAATTATATATATATATATATATATATAATATTCTTTTATCCTTCATTTGATATTTATTCTTTTATCTCCAAATCAGGATTCTTTTTGCTTTATTAGCTGGAACAACTTAAATCTCCAAATCGGTCTTGATTAGATACAATTTAGTTGGTCTTCTAATCTTCCGACTTGGATTGTATCTTCTCGATATACTCTTTGCTTTCCTTTAAGGGAACCATCAAATCTTTCTTCACCAACTTGGAACTCATCAACTCCCGGGTAGGCAACTCTAAAATAATTTGCAAGGGTGCTCGGATCATAAATCCATTTTTAAGCTAATTATGTAATTATAATAAGTGAATTTTTTTTTATTAATAATAATTTTTAAAAAACACCTTGGCTGACATAATATAATAAATCAAAATTTGAAATCAAATATTATATTTAAAAGAAAAAAATATACATTCAGTTGGTAGTTAAAACTACCATTTCAAACCACCTATATTATATGATTAACATAAATTTGCTTCCAAAGTTTGTAGACAAATTTACAAAGCACTATGTGTATAAGTAAAAATGATTATGATTGTACAAATTGAAATTTTGTTGCAATCCGCCCTGATCTAGTCTTCATCACCATCCTATCAGTTCCATTCTTCTGTATGCTTGCCACCATCTTATCAGCTCCATTCTTCTTTAGTGTTGCTACTTCCATACCACCAATATCTTCATTTATCTTTGATGAATCAGCACCTGTAATTTTCTTCTTTGAACTACTAGTACAATCCTTGATAAAATTGTCAAGTATTCTCTTATCATCTTTTGATAAGATGTAGAATCCAGTACCTTCATCAAATGTTAGAGAAACCAAACTGATGACATGCTCTAATTCCACCAAATTAGCCTCTTCACCACCAAAACCTCCACACTCATAACGATAACCAACTACATGCTTGTAGTATCTAGGCAAGACACTAATATCAGGTTCATCAAAAGGAATAGCACAAACATAATCAATTTTCTTCTTTTCAACCATTTTGACTAGTTTTTGAACTCTAGCCAAATACCATGTAATGTTGTTTTTATCATCTACCATTTTGATTGCAATATCATCAAACAAACATTATCAATTTTAGATCCTAAAGAAAAATTATTCTTAATATGGACATGTTGGATACGTCTTAGTCTATCAAGAGGAAGTTTATTAGGTCCATGAAGATTCATTTCTGAAATAACTCTCATTTTATATACTAATCCTTTATTTGGGACATCTATAAATGAATTGATTTTATTCCTATCAACATCACATTCATCAATTCTGAATTCTTGTTCCACATCAAGCATTGTAGACCTAACATTGTTTTCAATTTCATTTATCAAAGACACATTATGATCTACTACAACATTTTCTAGAGATTCATGATTTTCTTCAACTTCAACTTCTTCATCAGCCAAAGTAGTAATATCTTGGATAAAAGCTTTAAAAGAAGAGGCCCAAGGATTGTCCCACTTACCATTAGATTGCAACACCTCTTCCATTTCAACATACTTAGCCTTGTCCTTTGCCAATAAAAATCCATCTTTCCATGCTTCTTCAAGGTTAGCATTTGTCACAGAATCATAATCCAAAAAATCAACAACTGAATTAGTAATACATGAATTTCCTTCTAACCACAAGTTTTTTCGACGTCATGGATTAACAAATAAAGGACCATTTTTTTCATGTTTAATCTTCTCTACCCTAGCAATATGTGAAGTATGTTCAGCAGCTTCACCAACAGAAAAAATTGTGTTTGTTTAGAACTTGCTGACCTAAAAGTGAAAAATAATCTTTACAACAATCAGATCCAACTCTATTTAATTGAACAGGAAGATGTGGAAAAAATCTCTCATCATCATGATGTAACACACACTTGCATGGCATGCTATAATACAATCTATCATACATTCTTTACTCATCCAATTATTTTTCAAGTAGTGTCCAAATCCATTATAACGAATGTAAGCACTACCTAAATACAAAATGTGAACAACAAATGATGCCAATTTAATCTTTTCAAGCAAAGATTGTTTGCCATAAAAAATTTCAAGAAAAGACCAGATTACTTCTAAATGAAGAATAGTACCTCTAACATCCTCTTGCAAATACTTACCAGAATACATTATCCTTTTATCAAGGCGTTCCAAACATGCCCTCACCTTAGGAAAAGCTAAACGTTGTACAGCTGGAAAGTTTTGTTTGTCTTTTACATTAATGTCTTCTTCCAACAAGCCATGCTCTTCTTTAGAAAAAACTTCAAATACTAACAACAAATGATTTTTGTGAGCCAAGTATTTACCCCAAAAGAGATTTCGTGTGCTAGATAGAAGAGGATTTTTTAACTTTTTTCCTACATGAAGTGGATCTTGAGTCATAATCATAGGGTGGTTATTAATCATTTCAGATTTCATAAGAAAAGAAGGAGACTGAATTCCGTAGGTTCCCCTTGATACACTCTCTAACATCAGTTTGCGTCGTCTACTATCTCCATCAGACCCATGTCCAATCAATGGACCAATGACAGGTTCAATGCATTTTTTATGAAGGATCCTAATTCTATTCCATTGTGTTTCTACAGCTTGAGAATCAAATTTATTACATGTTAAAATACTATAAGCTAATCTGAGCATGCCTTTTAAAAGTGGATTACAGATGAGAACACAACACATAGTCCCAATTTCATAATTTTCAAAAGCTGTTTTTATTGAATCAAATGTGTCTGCTGATGGTTTAGGATCAAATTCACATACATGTTTTAAATTTGTAGAGGTAGATTTCAAACCACAAAATCCATCTATATGATCTAATTTTCGATTCCATATTGCCAATGGGATTGTTTTAGTTTCATCTTCACTACATTCTATTGGTATTGGACCAACTACATTTAATTCATTTTTACAAGATTCAAGAATAGAAGCTATGTATTCAAAAGTTTTTTCATGAATGCCTATAACATAAATAAAACCATGTTTTCTGAAATCAGCAATTGTAGTATTTATAACTGGTCCACACAAATTTTTACTCATGAAAGAATGGATTGAAGAACCTCCAATATTAGCTAAGACTTCATACATTTGCAAAGTACTAGGGTGGTATCTCTTTCCATTTCCTCTTCCATTACTTTTGTGAATGCTCAAAAAATTCTTGGCAATATCAATTAGAAAATAGTACAAGGTTTTTCTCTCTTCAAAGACACCTATATTTGATACACGAAGAAACAATTTAGCTATCTCAGGTAATTCTCCTTCTTTAATAATAGAGCTCAATTTTGTAGACAATTAATTTTTACTCATGAGTGTTCTAGTAAGAGCAATTTTTAAAAAGAAAATTTGATCAAGTTGTAAATCATATCTGTTTTTCCATTCTCTACATGAATTTATTAATTTATTCCTTTGCAAGTATTCAAGATTCACTTGAGTGCAACTCCTCTCTCCACGGATTTGTGTTGATGATTTCAGCCTCATCACTCGTTTTCGAAAGTCTGGAATATTAGGAATTAAGGAACATTTTTCACATGAAAAAAATGTACAATTCACATGCCTAAAGGTTCCTTTTATTTCAATTACTTCTTTATAATTATTCATAAAACAGTTTTTATAATTTGAATCAATGTACCATTCCTTTCCATTATGCAAATCATATTTTAAAGATGAAATATCATAATTAATATCTCCAATTTTAATGTCATTCTCATAAAAACCATGACACATAATTTTCTTACAATAAGCAACCACATTTGATTTAGGAACATCAATAATACAAGGTACATAAGATGGGGGATACTATGCCTTACCAGCTGCAAGTCCCTTTGACATCCATGATTCAATGCTGGATTGATTTGATCGACTTGAGCTGCTTGTTCTCTTAGCTTGAGAATGTTGTCCACCATTAATGTGCTGCCCAATGGTATCCACAATTCCAAATTTTCCTTCATAATCACAGAGCTTGCACTTCCAAGAAAAATTGTCCAACATCTCAACTCTTGTAGTAAAAAAGAGTTTAGTGCCTTGAAATATGGAATAATTAATTAATGTACATACAAACATATTCATTAATTCAAAATGAGATGTTGAATACATAATTTACATTAATAAATAAATTAGACTCCTACACAAAATGACAAAATTCAAAGAATATACCTTCTTGGCTATGCTTTTGTATCCAAGACTTCTTCTCAATTGTTGTAGCCTCCTTTAAAGCTTGATCTTCAGTAGCCTTTTGGGCTTTACTTTTTGAAAGAAGAGCAATCTCATGTACACTCTTTTCTGATCCACCTTTGGGTTTCAATTGCACTTCCAAAATTTTTGAAGATTATCACATGTTTGAGGAGAAAATTCCTTATCACAAGGAACACAATAAATCACCCACAAACCCTTTTTCTTCCCTTTCTGACTCAATGTTGGATAATATTCCCCAAATTGATCAAATGGACATAAAACTTGCAATTTCTCCCAATTTTTTTGCAATCTTGGAGGAATGATACATTTCTGACCAGTAGAAACATTAGTAGAAGATCTAATACACATAGAGTCTAAAGATTTTGACCCAAAAGAATCAGATTTCACTCCTCCCTCATCAAATTTGGTTCTTTTAGGAGAAGGATCTAAAATTTGATTCTCACTTCCAAGAGGAGGAAGTGATCTTCTCTCACCAACTACTTCACACTTCTCTCCAATACTCTCTGCTGGAATTTTGTTCTCACTAGTTTTCTCATGAAATTTTTTATGACAACCACAACAACCACATTTTTTGGCATTTTCTGCAGATGGTAAGAAACATTGACAAAAATCAAGGACATTACTTTTACAGCAGCCACGTTCATAAGGCAATGTTCCAACAACCATATGGAAATGACGATAGCATTCACAACAGTCACAAAGCATAGGATCAGATTCAGAGGGTTCAAACTCTTGACAACCACAAGAAATGCCTCCGTCCATGCGTGCACACTTTGTCCAAGTAAGCTCCATAGCTTGCAACTGAAATTTGATCCCAAAGATTCTTGAACTCCTGCCTAGATGACTGCACCCCTTCACAAGTAATCACAGAAGGCTCTGAAATTAAACTCTACACAAAACAGACCATTTGTTCATGAGAGAGTAAGGTTGGTTATGGATACACCTATTTTCAATACTATGAAAAGTTCTGATTTAATCATACAAAGTCCAAAAATGCCTTTTAAGAGAATTTAGATGTTTAATACTTTCAAAATTCTAATTTAATCATACAAAGTCCAAAAAATGCCTTTTAAGAGAATTTAGATGTTCAACACTTTAAAAAGTTCTGATTTAGTCATACAAAGTCCAAAAATGCCTTTTAAGAGAATTTAGATGTTCAATACTTTCAAAATTTTGATTTAATCATACAAAGTCCAAAAATGCCTTTTAAGAGAATTTAGATGTTCAATACTTTCAAAATTCTGATTTAATCATACAAAATCCAAAAAATGCCTTTTAAGAGAATTTAGATGTTTAATACTTTGAAAAATTCTGATTTAATCATACAAAGTCCAAAAATGCCTTTTAAGAGAATTTAGATGTTCAATACTTTCAAAATTCCGATTTAATCATACAAAGTCCAAAAAATGCCTTTTAAGAGAATTTTGGTGTTCAACACTTTGAAAGGTTCTGATTTAGTCATACAAAGTCCAAAAAATGCCTTTTAAAAAAATTTAGATGCTCAACACATTGACAAGTTCTGATTTAATCATACAAAGTCCAAAAATGCCTTTTAAGAGAATTTAGATGTTTAATACTTTGAAAAGTTCTGATGTAATCATACAAAGTCCAAAAATGCCTTTTAAGAGAATTTAGATGTTCAATACTTTGAAAAGTTCTAATTTAATCATACAAAGTCCAAAAAAATGCATTCTAAGAGAATTTAGAATCTTTTATTGATTCTCATCAAAGATACAACAACAATTACAACCATTTCATATAATAAAAATCATTCTAAAATGCTTATTTGATTGATTTACAAGTAATTGAAATACCTAATATTTGCTTTAAAAATAGACAAAAAAGTATTGCATGCTATCATTTCCATAGCTACATCCACAACAATAGATCACGGGGCTAGCAAACTCTTGAATCGATAGTTAAGTGCACATAAAATCTTCAGGAATAATATGCAAACTTATACATTCAGATCCCAAATTTTTCATTTTCTAGAACTTGTGAGTGATGCTTCAGAAGTTTCTCTCAGTTGTAGTAACTTAGATTTCGAAGCAATTGACGGTGGCAAAATAAAACTTACAAATCAACTCGATTCGTCAATGCTGCAGCAGCTGCTAGCATCACGTACGTATTGTAGGATCGAGTGATTTGGTGTTGGGGTCAATATTCACGTCACAAGTCTCGATTTGTACGTCCTGTTTGGCAGCATGGAACTGAAGTTATCCTCCCCTTTTGATCACTGGTTGATCGAGAATTGGAAAATAAAATTCACATGAAATGAAAGCTAGCCAGGCCAAATCCACCTTAATCAATAAGGTCACGATGCCTTTCTCGATTACGATGCCTTTGTGGATCACAATAATCGATCACGATGCCTTTCTCCGATCCGCCCTAGACAGCACCCAACACGCCGCACGGCTATTGATTGACTTTGGGACGATGTGATGAAACAACGAGATGGCGAGCATAGACGATGAGGAGTTCTTGAGGCACTGTACACTCCTCAGAACAAGTCGGCTTGAAAATGGACCTCAGATACCTGCATAAAATGTGTGATCATTCCATATCCCGAGTGCTTTACAAAAATGGAAGGGAGAACATAGAAGCCACACGATAGTGCGATGAACCCAAGTTACGATATATCCAGCTAGCTCAACCACACCAAGATTGAATGACATTTTCAACGGATCTTAATGAACTGCAAAGAATAATGAAGCAGAACAGGAACGTATCACCACGAGGTTTTTCACGTCCCAAATGTTTGTCTATTGGCACTTGGTGTTCAGAATGGTTCTATCAAGCCTGAGTGCATATTAATTAAAAATGAACCGACATTCATTGACTTCTAACACCCTTCTTACCGTCACTCATTACCCCAGTTCGAACAAATAGTGCCGAGGGACTGAACACTTTCTGTTGCACGAGTTAATGGCGTGCTCCTAATTCTGCTTAATTCAAAAATTAGTGTTTCAAAAGAGGCCAGTACGTACGAACAAATGTTAGGATGACCGGTACTTTAAAAAGAAAGGTGGCACCTTCATTCTACTCGATATAGACATACTCGATTCTGCACAAAACTCTTTGCAACTAGCACTCACTCGATGTCAACTCCATTGCATTCCCGGCTTGCTGCATCAAGCCTCTACGAGCGGTAGCAGCAGCCACGATGCACACACAAATTTTTTCGAAGAAAACTGTTGTACCGATTGGAAAGAGACTATACGCTTGCAAAACGTTGGAAAACAAACGAGTTGTAAGAGAGGAGGTGGGCAGGCGGTGAATCAAGTGTAAAGTTTCAAAACTTCACTACGCGGCAAAACTTCAAGCAGCAAAACAAACGACTCTTTAATAAACCATTATACCTTCTCAAACTTTATACATTGGCAATCCTACACTATAAATGCTTTCTGACGCAACTTTCCAAAACTGACTATAGACTATAGCTAGTCTACTTACTATCATCTCATACATTAAAACATCCACATCCATCAAAATAATAAAATAAATGTTATTTTATTTTATTTTATTTTATAATTATTAATTATTTTAAAATTATGACCTAGCCTTTGGACGAGCACACCTATATTTATGATTTGACTTATTATTTGTTTATGATTCTCTATAACTTATATTATATATTTTTATATTTATTAAATATTACATCATTGAATTTGTCTTTTAAAGCACTTTCACATCAAAGTTTTTATTTTAAAATCATAAACACTTAAAATAGTTTATTATGCATTTGAAGTTTTCATAAATAAGTTTTATTATGACAATAGTTGCCTACCCGGGCATCAACTTAACATCACAATTTGGTTTCGTATAATCATTACCTTAACATTCTTATACTTCAAATTAGTAAAGATAAGAATTTGACATCCAATCTATAATCCATAATCACTCTCAAATTGGACAACTCAATAGCATACTACAATGATACACATACATCCAAGTAGGCTTTATATTGTAACGCATAAGCAAGATACAAGGCAAGACAAGACGAGACAAGATGAGTTTCAAATAACAAGTCTTGATATTAGAGTTAAGAAGTACAAAGCTAGAACCAGATTCAAGAACTAAAACTGAAGAATTGCATTGTTGAGACTAAGGACTACCTTAGCCTCAACTTCTATATATACCATGAGTTAAGCGGTTATTCTAGAACTCTATAGAAGACTTTAGAGGTCTACAAAAGCTTCCGCGGCAATATACAATCTTTTAGAACACTATGGAAGCTTCCGGAATACAATGGAAGCTTTGGAAAGACTCTAGAAGACTATGGAAGCTTCTGGAAGACTCTAGAAGACTATGGAAGCTTCTGGAAGACTTTGGAAGTTTTTAAAAGGTGCTAGAAGACTATGGAAAAGCCTAGAAGGTCCTAGAGTGTTTGTGACATCACCTCTCTTTCTAGCGATGAGTTCCAAGAGGAGCTCATGTGATGCATGTTTTATATTTGCAAGAAATTAAAAATATGAAAAAGAGTATCTGCAATATAAGTTGCTCTTTGCTTTAGTGGTAGAAGATGTATTGGTCCTTGGAGCCAACAATTGTGACCATGATCTCCTTCCCTAGGGCAAAATAGTGCTCAATGTTCAAACCTTTAAAACATCCTTGGAATGTTACTTCTAGACTGTTGAATTTAAGACTTTCAACTTTCAACAATATTATCAAGGCTCAAGCATCGGATTGAAGATTGCCATGTCAAGGTTGATCTATGCGAGGTCGCTTTTGTTGTGTCGAAGATCTACTTTTGTCTTCAGGTTGGGTACTGCAATATCTGGAGGTTGTAACGGTTGGTCCAGAAGTTGTGACATAGAAAGCTCAAGCTCAAGCTCATGATCACATTCTAGATCTAACGAGTTTTTAAAAACTCTCCAATTAGACATATTGAAGTTTCTATTGAGGCTTAATAAAAGACTACTAACTTTCTTTGAAACTGAAATGAAGACTGTTCTATTGTATGAACTTTCCCCTTTTTATATCAGATTTTGGATGGGGAGGCTTCTCCAAAACGTTACTACTTTTAAATAGACCACGGTTTATCATGATATAATTGGTGAAATTCATGTACCTTTTGCAGTGCATTAGTCAAATTGATTGCTGATTCCATGTGCGTTCATTGATGTTATATCCGCGTCAGTGTACCAAATATTCCACGTTGCCAAATCTGCGACGTGAATCAAGTACCTTTTCCACCTCATATTCTTTATGATTATCTATTTCAATTAAAGGCGATGGTAGTTGACTTCTTCTCGGAAGATTTGATTCTTTATATGGTTAGAAGAGAAACATGAAATATCGGATGTATCTTCATTGATGTTGAAAGCTTCAAAAGGCAACAACGTTGATTTGTTTTAGAATAGAAAATGGTCCCATGCGTTGATAATCTAATTCGTCGCATGGTCTAGTAGTTTTGATATTGCGTCGGAGTAGCCAAACCTTTTTACCAACTTTTAATGGAGGTGATTCTTTATGCAACATGTCTGCATATGTTTTGTAATGAGCTTGAGCTTCTTGTAGATGAAATTTCATTGTTTCTTGGAGCTTAGATAACCTTAATGTCAAATCTTTTGCTGCCGAATTGCCTATCTTAGAAATATTATGAAAATTAAATTTCGGATGATACCCATAGTTGGCATAAAACGATGTTTGACGTGTAGAAGTGTGGATAGTATTATTGTATGCAAACTCTGCCAAACTCAAATGTGAAGTTCAATCGTCTTGTTGATAGTTGATGGTGCAACGTAGATATTGTTCCAACACTTGATTCACACGTTCCGTTTGTCCATCTGTTTGAGGATGAAAGGCAGAAGAAAGTTTGATGTCCACCTTCAAAATTTCAAAAAAGGATTTTCAAAATTTGGAGACAAATTATGGTCCTTGATCTGCTATAATATCATTTGGTAATCCATGATATCAATAAATAGTCTCAAAAAGAGCCTTATTGTTTCTTCACTAATGATTGTCTTCTTGCATGGAGAAAAACATGTCATTTTTGTAAGTTGATCTACAATCATGCATATGGAGTCATAGGATTTTAATGGTGGTAAATCCGTGATAAAATCCATAGAAATTGAAGACCATGGTCATTTCGGAATGGATAATGGTTGAAGAAGTCCATGTGGCTGATGTCGTGGATTTTTGGATTGTAAATAAGTGTCACAAGATAACACAAAGTTTTTAACAGTCTTCCACATTTGAGGCCACCAAAAATTTTGTGATATAAGTTTTAACGTTTTGTTGAATCCAAAATGTCCAATGGCAGGACAATCATGTTGGGTTTGAAAGACTTGAAGTCATAAAGGACCTTTTGGAACATATAATCGTTCTTCAAAATATAAGAGATTGTCTGCCAACTTGAAAATATTGTCATTGCGATGAATCCGATGTTTGATGTCAAGAATTAAAGAATCTGAAGTTGATGCCATATAAATTTGATCAAGGAATAAAGAATCAATTGGCACAACCATAGTTGTTGCTTGAAGCTGAAATTTCTTGAGTTTAAGAAGAATCATTTGTTGTTGGTCGTATGCTGCTTCTCCTTCTTTTGGTGCCAAATACGATCTCCAAGACAAGGCATTTGATAATCCTTATTGTTGCTTTCAAAGACGATATGTAATGATAAAGTCAAAGCAAAATAATGACATATTCCAACAAGCTTGTCGTCGATTTAAATCCAAGCAGATATGAAATATTCAAGATTTTTGTGGTCTGTGTATACAGTCACTTGATGTGACATCCCTTTAAATAAGTAATGCCATTCTTGAAAAGAATTTACAATTGCAAAAAGTTTTTTGTTATGAAACTCATAATTAATCTCAACTTTTGAAAACTTTCATGAGTAGAATGCAATTGGGCGGAGTTTTTTTTCAGCTCCCATTTGTGAAAGAACTACTCTTAGTGCAAAGTCTGAAGCATTTGTTTTCATATAAAATGGCTTGAAGAAGTTTGGATGGGTCAAAATTGGAGTTGTTGTAAAAGCTAACTTCAAATGTTGAAAAGTTTTCTCTACTTTTGGCCCCCAATTTAACTTGTCTTTGCAAGTTATCCACGTTAGTAAAGCTGCTACTTGTGAGTAGTTTTTGATAAAGATCCGATAGAAGTTTGGAAATCCAAAAAAGCATTATACATCACGCATTGTTCGAGGAGTTGACCAATTTGTGATGGTCGGATCTTTTTTGAATCCATCAATAATCCTTTGTCGGAGATGATATATCCGAGAAATTTTACTTGTGGTTGATGGAATACACATTTTTCCAATTTAGCGAATAACCCTGCATCTCGTAGCTTTTACAATACAAGTTTCACGTGCCTTTCATGTTCTTCAATATTTTTGGAATATATCAAAATGTCGTCAAAGTAATGTACGACAAATTGGTCTAAAAACATGCGGAAGATGTCATTCATGAAATGTTGAAGGATAACTAGTGCATTTGTTAGTTCAAATGGCATACGTTGTATTCAAAATGTCCATATCTTGTTTGAAATGTTGTTTTCCACTTGTCCCTTTCTTTTATGCGCACTAGATTATACGCTTTACAGAGATCAATTTTGGTATAGATTTTGGCTTGACCAAGTTGGTTAAAAAGTTCGGATATCAACGGCAAAAGGATCGATTTTTTACTGTAATTTTGTTTAAGCCGCGATAGTCAACACACATCCATAAAAAACTATCTTTCTTCTTCACAAAAAATATTGAAGTTCATGTTGGGGATTTAAAATGTCGAATAAAGATTTTTGCAAGATTTTCGTCAATATACTTTTTTAATGTTGAAAGCTCAATCTGTGATAGATTGTATATTGGACCAAATGGTGGTTCAACTTCGTTCTGAAGATCAATGGTACAATCATATGGTCGATGATCCAGTAACCGCCATTTTCATGTGTCGGAGTTGCATAGATAATATACAAGTCACATTTTTTGTTGCTTTTATAGAGGCTCTGGTTCCAATAAATACAGGCTTGAAAGTTGAAGGTCGTTGAGAAAACTCCGTTAACAAAGATTCTAGAGAAAATGATAAGTTTCGTGATCTCCAATCTATGATCGGGTTATATTTTTCAAGCCAAGAAAGTCTTAAAATCATAGAATTAGATGGGATTTTGATAAGATTAAATATAATTGTCCTTTTATGTCCTTCAAATGAAATTTCTAGTGGTTTGGTCTCGTAAGTGACATCTCATGAAGATAAAGTTTGACCATCTATAGCTTCTACATGGATAGGTTTTGATTTTTTAACTAAAGGAATTTTGTGATGTTTTGCAAATTCCTCATCTAAAAAACAAGTTGAAGCTCCGAAATCTAATAGGGCATGAATCCGTAGCTTTTTCTTAGGACCTAAACGTAGAGGTATTGTAAAACATTGAGAAGGCTGAGAAGAGAGGTCAAGACTTGAGTTTATTTGTAAAAAGTAGGCTCCAACCGCATGATCCCTACTGTAGCTAAACATCCTCATTTTCCGGTACATGTACAGCTCTCATCTTGAAATGAAGTTGTTTACGTTTCTTTTGGCAATTTGTGGCTTTGTGACTAGGGCCTCCGCAATACGAACATAAGTCTTCATCAAAATGTTGTTTCTTTTTTTTTGCGGTCAACGGTCCGTAGCGTACTATATCAATTTGCATGTTTTCTAGGCCTTGAAAATTTTTCATTTGTATTGTCTTTATTGTTGATGAATGATTTGCTTGTGGTGTTGGAACGGTCCAAGATCGTCGATCTTGACGCCTTTGAAATAATCAATTGTCACACCTTTCAGCTTGGCTTATTGCTTCGTTCAATATTTGAGGATCTGGAAATGAAAATAACAAATCTTTCACATCGTCTCGTAAGTCCATTGGAATTGACTTATCAATGCTTCTTCTCTCTAGTTGATGTCGCAAGTAAGTTGTCGAAATTTTGATGCATACACTACAACAATGACAGTGTTTTATAACTGCAAAATATGACTGCAGTGAGTCGTAAAATAAAAAAATATGACTCACGCAGAAATCATTGTAGATGACTCGGGATATGACTGACTCCAGTAGTTTAGAAGCAGTCGCTTCAGACATCAGTCATATTGGCAGTCATATGGGTTGAGGGGTATAAATACCCATTTTTAGCCATAGTATGCCAACTAGGCATATACTTTGACTATCCTAAGGGGATTTTGACTTTTTCTTAGGTTGCCCGGGCAAATAAAAAAATCCTATGTAGAATACGACTGTGTCGAGTCATATTTTTTGATGACGTGGAATATGATTGTGATGAATCATATTTTTTGATGACGTGGAATATGACTATGGTGAGTCATATTTTTTGATGACGTGGAATATGACTGTGGTGAGTCATATTTTGCAATAACATGGAATATGACTGCGGTGAGTCATATTTTGCAGTGATGTGGAATATGACTGCAATGAGTCATATTTTGCAGTAATGTGGAATATGTCTGCAGTGAGTCATATTTTGTAGTAACGTGGAATATGACTGTAGTGAGTCATATTTTGCAGTGATGTGATATATGACTGCGGTAAGTCATTTTTTGTAGTGATATGGAATATAACTGCGGTCAGTCATATTTGTAGTAACATGGAATATGACTGCAATGAGTCATATTTTTTGGTTACATGGAATATAACTAGTGTGAGTCATATTTTGCAGTAATGTGAAATATGACTATGGTGAGTCATATTCTTGTTAATGTGAAAAATGATTCTCATAAGTCATATTTTTGAATGATGTAGAATACGACTCTTGTCAGTCATATTACTAACTACAATCACATTTTTAATGCATTTTAAGTAGACATGATATATAACTATCATACATCAAGATGATTTGACAATGGAATAAAAAGCCTCATGCAATTAAAAATGAATATATAGTATATGATTTTAGAGATGTATGAGAGATAATTATATTAAAGAAGGAGAATGTAAGAACAAATACAACTATCTTCATTGACATTTATTAGTCACTAATACAAAATCTATATATCACAATGAATCATTCACACAATCCAATAAGGCCTACAATCCTTACAATAATGTGAAGATGGCTTCACTGGATTGTAAGTAGCCTCCAATGTCTTTGTTTCAACTTTTGGTGCCTGCATATACAATTAAAGAAATGAGACGTTAATTTTTAGTGATTGAACAACAAAGTTCAACCTTCAAAGGTTTATAACAACACAAAATTTGTCCCTCAAGTTTAGGATAGGAAGAATAAGATTGATAATGGAGGAAACAAGAAAAAAAAAGATAAGTATTAAGAAATAACAAGAAGTAAAAGTTAAGATGCAATAAGAAATAAGAAGCAACAACTAAGCAACAACTAAGACACAACAAGAAACAACTAAACAACAACTAAGATACAACAAAAAACAAAAAACAACAACTTTAATGTAAGAAAAAACACAAAATAAGAAACAACAACTAAGACACAATAAGAAACAAGAAGCAACAACTAAGACACAACAAGAAACAACTAAACAACAACTAAGACACAACAAGAAACAAGAACTAAAACGTAAGAAGAAACACAAAATAAGAAACAACAACTAAAACGTAAGAAGAAACACAAAATAAGAAACAACAATTAAAACGTAAGAAGAAACACAAAATAAGAAACAACAACTAAAACGTAAGAAGAAACACAAAATAAGAAACAACAACTAAGACACAAGAAGAAACAAGAAGCAACAATTAAGACACAACAAGAAACAACTAAGCAACAACTAAGACACAACAAAAAACAAGAAACAACAACTAAAACGTAAGAAGAAACAACAACAAAGACACAACATGAAGTAACAATTAAGACACAAAAAGAAATAAGAAGAAACAACTAAGACACAAGAAGAAACAAAAAGCACCAACTAAGACACAACAAGAAACAACAATAAGAAATGAGAGTGTAAATGCAACAAGAAGAAATAAGAAGCAAGAACTACAAAATAAGAACTAAAAAGAAGAAAGAGTTCAAATGCAAGGAAAAAAATTTAGATGCAACAATAAGAAGCAAGAAACATGAAGTAAAGAGCAACAAGAAACAAGAGTTGAGATGCAACAACAAAAAAAAAAAAATGAGAGCTAAGAGACAATAGAAGGTAAGGAAGAAGAACCACAAGAAGTGACGGCTAGGGTTTCAAAACCCTAAAAAGCGGCGGCTAGGGTTTTTAAACCCTAAAAAGCGGCGACTAGGGTTTCAAAACCCTAAAAAGTGGCGGCTAAGGTTTAGGAACCCTAAAAAAATAATGGCTAGGGTCTCAAAACACTAAAAAAGTGGTGACTAGGATTCAAAATCCGAAAAAGTAGGTGACTATGATTTCAAATTTTTAAATGATGGTTTATTTATATTTTTGTTAGAATTGCCCGTATTCTTTTTGAATTGCCCAAAATCAAAAAAAATTCACTACTATGAAAATATAATTGATAATATGACTCAATATTCCCAAACATGTTCCCTACGTTCCCTATGAAGTACTTTGGTATTCCTAATGGCCGTATAGTATATACTTGTGAAGTACAAGGCGTAAAAATGACTGGTAGTCATATTTTACAGTCATATTTCTCCCCAAAGTGTTGGCCTTCAAGAATATGACTGCAAGCAAGTCGCCAGTCATCCTCAGTCATAATTCTGCAGTCATAAAACACTGCCATTGTTGTAGTGATACATCGAGGCTGAGCGTGATCCTTACCGTAGTGCACAAATCTTAGTTGTTGTCCAACGATTATTGTCATGTTCTCCAAACGCCTTGGTGAAGGTCGCTAGAAATGAATTAAAGTTACTCAAAATTAGAGATCTTGTTTCAAATAGGGGTGAAAACCAAGACAAAGCTTGTTCATCGAGCAAGCTTCTAATCAAGCCTACTCGTGATTTGTCTGACGGAAATTATTGAGGGTGAAGATAGATGACGAGTTGAACTTGATTCACAAATCCTCAAAATTTTGATTGTGTCCCATCAAATTTGCTGGGAAGACTAAAATGATACTCTTTTGTAATTGACATACTTGGGTTGTAGTTGCGAGTAGGTAAACTTGTCTCTGCAATTGAGGCGACTTGCATGGATTAAGACGCCTCATCTATCTTTGTTTTTGTAGCAAAATCTTCAAGGACATTTGTTCTTATAGACAAAGAATCAATGGCCTTTAAGATAACATCTAATTTAGATTGTATCATACTTGCATCTTTACTTCCTATCATTTTAATTCACTTGGTAATAAAACTAAATGTTTGTCTTAACAACATAAAAAAAAATTTAAAGATGGATAATCCGCAATCTCTAAATGTTTAGAAGTTGTTTTCAAGAAGGGCGATAGTCCACACACAATCAAGAAAAAATTTTGTCGAGAAAAAATAATACTAGTTTAGAAGAGGGTAATCCGCAACCTCTAAGTGCTCTGGTATTTTCAAGAAGAGGGGTGCTCAACACTCAATCAAGAAAACCAAGCTCTAATATTAGTTTTATCCTTGGTTCAGTCAATGTCTAGTACGACAAAACTCAAATAAAACAAATACTACGTTTGTTTACTAAAAGGTCTGAAAACAAACTTTGCAATGCAAAATTTGGAAAGACAGTCTCGATAAACTATAACAGACAAGCAAGATACAAGGGAAGACAAAACAAGACAAGACAAGTTTCAGATAACAAGACTTGATATTAGAGTCAAAAGATACAAGGCTAAAACTAGATTCAAGAATTAAAACTAAAGAATTGTTTTGTCAAGACTGAGAACTACTTATATATACCATCAGCCAAGTGATTATTTTAAAACTCTATGGAAGACTCTAGAAGTCTATGGAAGCTTTCGGGGCAATATACAATCTTTTAGAATACTATGAAAGCTCCCGGAACACTGTGAAAGCTTTTGGAAGACTCTAGAAGACTATAAAAGCTTCTGAAAGTTTTTGGAAGACTTTGGAAGTTTCTAAAAGGTGTTAGAAGACTATGGAAAAGCCTAGAAGGTCTTAGAGTGCCTATGACACATGCACACTTCATCTCACATACAAAATTAAAACTTCACATACAACACACGTCAAACACCAATTCGGTTTAAATTACTTTTGATATTAATTCTAAATTGGTGAATAAATCACTATTACAAATTATTTCCTTGACTTCTTTAGCTAGGCTATCACTGAATAATATTCCAATACATTCGTACTGTTTATCTTCACTGGCCCAAACTGACATGTAACTTAAATTCCAACTTGGGTCTACAATTGATTTTTATCAATCTACACTAATCCATAACTTTAACCCTCGTTAGATTTCAAATTTGACTATACTATTTCACTGAACTACCGATTAGAATTCACAGTTTCTTCTCATTGAATCATCCCAATTTGGCTTGCTAACAATCTCCCGCTAAATTCACTCTGTTCATCCTTTAACTTTCCAACTTGGACATCATCACAACTTATAAATTGACATGAATCAGTCCAATTTCACACACACATTTGTACACAATTCCCATTTGAGATCAACACATTAGTCAACTAGGATCAAACAAACACTCAAGACTAGGATCAGACAAACACTCAAACTCGAACCACATACAGAGATGAATACTCCCACTTGGACTCAAATTTCCAAACACAAACACACACAAAAGCAAACAAAAACTACACATCACAATTTGCTGGGACACGCACTAGACTTTCACTCAACAGCCGGTAAAGAAATGAAAAAGAAAACCAACCCAAATAGGAACCCGAGAAGACCAAGACCAACTATAACAATCAAATCGGCCAAGTCAATTGACTCAATTGACATTCCAACTAAAAAACTCAAAACCAAAATGAAATTCTAACTCGGTACCAAACACAGGTATTGCCTACTTGGACAACATCAGAATGAACATCTGACTTGGAACTAACTTGACCACAATCCAACCAAATTGGATCAACATACAAATCAAGCCAACTTGGACTGACACAAATAACTCCAACTAGACTGAACTAGCAGAGAAATGCCAACTGGGATTAACCTCCGATTCTTTCTTCAACAACAACCTAATTCATTCCAACTTGGACTCGCCCACCAAGTCATAATCATCCAACTAGAAAATCTCACTAAGACTCCCATTTGGATGACAGCAAACAACCAAAATAGCCCAAATTGACCTCACAAATGACTAATTGCTCTCAAAAGACTACAAAACACGCTCCGATTAACTCAAAATTTTACAAAATTTAATCCTACTTGATTATCTACAACAACGTATCTTCTCAAGTGCAAAACAAGTGGACATGGCTATGATTAACCTTTTAAGGTCTACACATCCCAAAAGTGGGTGTGCCTTGGTTATCCTTCATTGTAACTTTCAAAATATTCATTATTGGTATGTATTTTAAACTAAGAAAATGAAGCTTGACAAGTTTAAGTTCTATCCCATTGTAAAATTTTTGAAAAAATTGAAAAATTGAAAGAATCATTGCATGTGCAAGCTCCAAGTGTCAAAATTCATGTTACACCACATTGTATGTTTCTCATTTGAATTTTCTTTTTTTTTTTAAAGTTTTTTAAAACTTTAAATCACAATATTATGTTTTTCATTCTAATCTTCATTTATAGCAAAAATCCCAAATGATTTTAATATACAAGTTATATTTGATATATTTTTATTTTCATCTTTCACTTAAAAAAATTACTATTATTTGATTTTTCCATCAAAATTTATCAAAAAATTAGTGTCAGTAGGAAATTCATTTTTTCATACATGAAAAATATCAAGATTCTATATATCAATTATATAAGAGAATGAATTTGGTTTGATAGTGAAATTTCTATTAAAGGTCAAGGGTGTTTTGGGTATAAAAAATAAATCAATTACTTGAGAATTTTTCATACTAATTTCAATTGCTATTTTTGCCTCTTGAAATAATTTCAAATTAATTGGACTATTTTTGCTATATTTTCAAATTTATTTTCACTTTTAGTCTCAAAAATTATAAGTATGACAATTTTCATGAAACAAAGTAAACATTTTCATAATGGTTGAAAATTCATAATGTCATATAATGAAGATAAAAGATTGATATTTTAACACATTTTAAAATGAAAATTTTAGCTCAAACAAGAGGTCTGACTATTTTGCAATGGATCTACTCCTTGGGGGGGTAATTGCAATAAAGGGAGAATTAGAAAATATGAGGTTGCAATAGATACAAAGTACCATACATAAATGAGGATAGGCTTATATAAAGCAAATAATAAACTAGACCTCTTCAACTTCATTGTCATTATAGTAATTAATGCTAAAAACAAAAGAAATCGCCTTCAATCCTAAAAATTAGGTTTGAAGTAAAAGGGACAAATGATAAAAACAAAAGGGACTAGTATTATGAGATAGAGGGAGTAAAGACCTTCATACTTGTTTTCATACAATCCTTGTAAGCAATTTGTGTGGGCCCCTAAATATTGTTCTACACTAAATAACCTTGTATGTATTTAAAGTAAAACAACCCATTGTGGTTAGAATTAGGAGTTTGGTTGTTGAAATTTTCCAATTTTTCCCCACATAAAGACAAATGTGAGAAATAATGAGAACAATTGAAATTATATTTTTCCAACAAAGTATGAATTTGCTATGAATTTTTGAAGTGTTCAACACATTATGGTCCTAAAGAGTCTCTATACTACCCCAAAACCAACAAAATTTGAATCCATAATGCTCATCTTACTCATCTAAAGCAATCACAATATTTTCTAATATGAAAGGCTTAAAAAGATCAATTCATGCAATGAATTCACACTAAAAAGTTGGGAGTGTGTATGAAGTCACTAATCACTCTATTACTATCATGTGTCATGTAAGACATTGATTGTGGTCCAAATCTCACATATTGGAAAAATCCATAATAGGGTCATTCCCTAAGTGTCAATTATAGGGTCATTTGACCGTAGTAAATTATTCTACGTTATATTTGGTGCTTTTAGTGAGATTGTTGCATTATAATCATTCCTCTAAAAACTTTGATCTATGCCAAACCCAAATTTTAGTGATCTTTGGAACTTCAAAATGTTAATTTTCAAACCTCTACGCATTGAAAATTGTAGGATGTTAAACCTATTCTAAGAATTCTACAATTGTATCCCTAGGAAAACATAGGAAGTTTTTATTTGCCACTCATTATAAAATTATAAAATTTGGAATTCAAATTTGGAATTAGAGGCCATTTAATTTTACTAGGAGAGGTAAAGAATGCAGGACACTAACCAGCCTCAAAATAGAGGTAGTTTTTTACTCTTGGCTAGGGAAAGATAGACCATAGCTGCAAACTTTGTATGATGCATTTAACATCCTACCTAAATTTTCCAAATTTTAGTGCTTTGAAAGTGTTTTAGCATGGTGCTATTTTAAGGAATACAACAATGAATGTCACAAGGCTACTTTTTTTCATCAAAATCCACTCCAAATTGCCATTTTTGTTACAAAGAGCAAAAAAATTTGCAACTTTTTTTCATATCTAACTGATAGGACTTTGTACTAGAGTAGTATAAAATGTGTGGAGGAAATTTCAAAAACTTTCACTTGATAGATTGTAAGATATCTACCTTTTAAAGTGAAAAAAACAGATTCTTGAGCACATTTTTATATCAAGTTTTTATAAAATTCTATTGTAACCCCAATGTCTACTCTATTTTAAGCTTATTTTGACATAACTCTTGCTTCCGGTTACCAATTGAAATAAAAATTATATTCCCCCAAAGATAATATGTTTTCTATCTTGAGAAAAAGTTTCAAAAAATCATGTCAAAAATTGAGGTTACATGAGCCTACCCAAAATCCATTTTATCCCCTAATGGACTTTGGGACTTTAGGGGTTAAGGAAAAACATTAATTTGTTGGAATTATGTTCAATCATAGCCAAAAGTCAAAACACTTCAACCTCCAAAGTTCCAAGGTCTTTTCTTACTAAAAAAACATTCAAAATTTCCATTTCTATTGTAGTGAGATATAAAATAAAGAAATGTTTTTTTGGTAAAATCCAACCATACAATGGAATTGAATTATACTTGCATGAGAATATGTAGTCAATATTTCAAAAAAAATGGTGGAGCACTACCATAAAAATGCTACAATCTTAGGATGTACTTAGAATTCCCAATGCCATACATTTTTTTGCAAACACTTTTTTCACCACATAAATTTTCAAAACAAGAAAGATGAATTGAAAGATTTATTCACTTTTCACAAGCACCCCCACCAAATCCCTCGAATCTTCTAATTTCTATAAAAATTATAAGGCTAATAGGGTGATTGCAAGAAAGACTGGTACTATTTTCCATCACAATGAGAGCAACTCTCTTATCATCCGCTATGACTTTTGAAGAATGAACATGATTAACTTGAAATTTTGATTGGAGATGGGTAACTTGATAGTTTTCAGATCCCTTATTTTTTTAAATTCAAAAATCATTTTATATTTTAATTTTAATTTAGCTAACTTGTCACACTTTGCAGTTTAGGGGTTTTTAGTACTAGGGAGTATCTAAAATTAATGATCTAGGGATGAGATTTTTGTGGTCTATTCCCACAATAGGGAGACATGTGCCTACCAAAAAAAATCTAAAAAGAAATTATTTTATGGACTCTATATTTATACAAATAGGTCTCCCTTACACATGCATTTTTAAGCATTGAATATGGTTTTGACTTATGTTTTTTGGTAAAATGTAATCACTATCAAGTCTTCACAAATGGACAATTTTTAGTTTTTTTTGTTTATAACTTTTTAATTATCTATAATTTATACCTAATTGTTCTATTTTCTATGACAAATTGTCTTTTTTTCAAAAAGTACTTTTCTAGTACTTGCAAATAATCAACAATACTAGTGGCCGTCAATTTTTCAAATCAACAACTAAGATTGTTTTGTTTCATTGTACTCATAGTATTGAGTGCAGAAACTGTAGTTTTGGCAAAATGTTCCCTAAATCGTTTGGTCTTTCTTGCAAACATCCAATGCAAAACACCTAGTTGCCTAAGACATTGGGCATCATTGAATAAAAGATCCTATTATGTTTTCCTTTATTGAGTTTATTCCCATCATGATTCCTTTTGGTTCCTAACTATATTTTTCCATTTAGAGGATGTCTCTAACTCTAACTTCAAACTTTAGAGGCTTCATGTGTTTTCAAATTTTGAATTAGAAGGAATATTTTATAGGTCTAATTTGAAGACCTTTCCAATAATATATTGTTTGTTGGATTTGAAGAAAAATTGCTTTTGAAATGGATAGTTAAAGTTTCAAGGATCAATATTGTGTCAAGCCCATATATTCTTTGAAATGTCTTCACCCGTTTCCTTCCTCATGAACTTCCCCTTCCTCTTGCTCCTTTTATTTCTTCATTCAAAAATCAATGAATGTTCCTATGTCCATCTTGCCTCTTGAGTTCCATTTTGCAAAAAAATGCTCTAACTTTTAAACCATATGTTCAATTATATGCAAGCAAGCTCTTGGAATTCCTTGTCTCTGAAAAAGTTTTAAAAAAAGCAATAGAAATTGAGACAATAGGAACCTACATGAAGTTCATTTTGTCATTCGAGGAGACATGGGACAATAGGGGTTAAATTGATTTTTGATGTAGGCATTTTTCATACAATTATTAGATCCAAAAAATTGTCAAAGCCAAAAAATGACTTTCAAATGATATCAAATGAGTAATATTGGATAGAGGCTTACAAGGTTTCATCCAATTTTGGAAGAATTCCTTGAGTATGTTTTCAATAGGTGATGGAGGAAATTCCTTCATTGAATTACAATACATTTGTCTATAGAAAAAGATGTTTAATCTAGAGACCACTTAAGATTCTTGTCTAAGTCTAGTATTACAATTTCTTAATTTTTATTCTTAATATGTATAAATCTGTAAAGGATGTTGAAAACATTTGTACCTTCAATGTATGAGTAGTTATTTTTCTTAATATGTATAAATCTGTAAAGGATGTTGAAAACATTTGTACCTTCAATGTATGAGTGGTTATTTAGGATAAAAAGTTGTAATTGTGTATACAAAGAATGTGCAATGAATTTGAATTTGTTCTAGAACTTAGACCTACGTGATGTTGACATTGCATGAATTTTTTAGAACTTTTCAATTATGGTAGTTACCATACCTTACTAACAATTTTGGTAGAAAATAGTTATGATAATTCTTGCCAAATTTTTTAAGAAATTATCCTTTCATCTTGTCTAATATTTGAAAATTGCATTTGATTGATGAAGAATCACGATACCCTTTTCTAAGGACATGTGTTAGGCTATTTATGACAATCTTGTCTCAATATTCAATGATTTTATGAACAAATAACCTCTTGTCTTCCTTGAAACTATTAAAACAAGTATCTAAATATTGTCAAATGCCTATACCTTGTTCAATTGCAAACAATTGCAAAAATAGCATAAATTTAATTTTAGTTGTGCTTGGCCTTCTTTTTGGACTTTAAATAAAAATTAAGCACTTAATGCCTAAATTGTTAGTAAAGTACAATAATATTCAAAAAAACATTTATACTACAAAAACAAGCAAAATCAATGATTTATGCTTATATGTCAAATTCAGGGGGCTACCACATGTGGCTAGGTGCTCAAAAAATTTCATGGATTTTTGGGCAATAAAGATAATCAAGACTACAAATCAACCAAAGGTACATTCATACTAGTCTATACCTTAAGTTAGGCTGTTTGTTTTGTTTGTTTGTCACATTGAGATCTCTCGGACCGTGCATCCCCTGCTTGCGTTCTTGGTACCGTTGGAAAGCTCTCGGCAAGGAGGGGTGCATGGGCTTTGTTTTGTGGTGTTTGGACTTCATCTCAAAGTTCTGGCTCAATGAATTGTTAGCAAATACCATGCAATTACTATTGTTTCATGGGTGCGTATGTTAATTTGTAAGTTATCGCATCGTTACAATGTACACAATTACTGCAAAGAAGTGGCACTATTTTGTCATCTGTATTAACTCTGACCTCTATACGTTAATCACAAGTGCGCTAATGACACAAATTATGCATAAAAAAACTATTATCTTTGTCGTGCATTTTATATACGCTGAAGTACACGAAAAATTCATGACAATAATGTCATTGCAATTTGTACTAAGATGACCTTTATTAAAATGTTATCAATGTTTGAAAAAGTATTGTCAATGTTAAATTATTGATCACCCTTCTAATTAGCAGTAATCTTTTTCTTAATTAAATTTATTTTATTTTATTTGTTAACTAATTAGTATAAATGTAATAAATTATAATTTGCACCTGCATAATTGCACCAAATGTTTGCAATTAATCCATGACTAGACCAACAAGGAACTTGATGATGTAGTGATAGAAATGTATAATTGCACCAAATGTTTGAATGAAATCCATGACCAGGTCAACAAGAAACTTGATGCGTAATGATAGATTCACTCTACTGGCACTTGGTGAGAATGGAGAGTGGAGAGGTTTTTTTTGACAATTTCTAAGGTCTTTCTAAAACTTGTCCATAACTTTTGATTGGAGACTTGAAATGTCAAACGGATTTTTGAGATGAAATATGGCTTAATTTTCCAACTTTTCTTAGTTCAAAGTTTAAAAAAAAAATTCTTATACTACACTTAAATGAAGTTTGAATTTTTACTTTGAATACAATTCTTGCTTTTCAATTGACTTAGTACTAAAATTATAAAAGATAAAAAAATGCAATGCTAGTGCAATATCTATGCATGGACTTGATGTTGTGTGATTATTGTCAGCACTAATTTCATATGTCTTAAATAAGTACGAATGTTGCACGAAGTTAGTAGCCCATCACTAAACCATTGAAATCGTGCATATTTTGTCAAGCATAGTTATCGTGTGCAACTGTAACACCTCAAACTCAAATATGAATGATATGCCTAAAGTGCATTATAATCATGAATGACAATATCGTATTGTAACAATATTTTCAAATGAATGAATGTAACATGAAAACAATGCCCGACGATAATTGTATAATTACTATTGACAATTCGTGACAAGGGAACTTTGTGATGTTATGGTGTAAAAGTTATTGAATTTTGAAGTTTTTATGGACAAAAAAATTAGAAAATTACTTTTACTTTTGTTTTGACGATGGCAACAACAAAGGACGCACTAGTTAGAATAATCTTATAAGTGGTATTGATATGTTTTAATTCCATTTTCGAGCTATTAATGATTTATTTTTTCCCTCTATCATATACCTTCTTTTACTTAAAGAACTTTTTAAAGAATGAAAATTATATTATTTTAAATTATTTTTTTATTTATATTTTTAACTTAATTCTTCATGGTATTTTTTTTAAAATTCAAAATCTACAATGCAAAACTTTTAAGTTAAGAAAGATTCAAAGTCTCATAAACTAGTTTGCCTTAGTACCAAAAAACCATGATTTTTTTTCACTTTAAATGCATTTATCTTGCAATCTAGTAGTCAAATTATTTGAAATTTTTTCCACTCATCCTCAAACTAGTTTATTGCAAGATCCTACTATTATACATGCAAAAAAAAACCATTAAAATTTTTTCGCTCTTTGTACTAGAAATGGAAATTTTGAGCAATTATTTGGCCTTGAGACTATAGGCATTAAGGTGGGCTCCTTCAAATGCACCCTTGATTGAAAACTACCATCATCACTTTGAATATATCTTCAAAATCAATACGTATCTATGTGAAAGAAATGATTTTAGAACCTCTACCCAAAACAACTTTCAATTGACCCTTTACAACTTTTGCATATGATATCCAAATGTTGCATTCTTTGTTGTGTTGGAACCTCCTTTCACTTGCCTACAAAAAAATATGAAAATTTGACAAGTCTAATAATAGAAAATAGACACAACTGGTAGCGAAAAGTGGCAGTCTGGAACGTGCCCACCTTATCTTACTTGACTTGAATGGCACTGTGGATGGAAAAGTGGCGGTTTGGGGGTGCCCACCTTAGTCTGACTTGAATGGCGCTATGGATGGAATTGTGAGGATGAACAAAACTTGTCGGTTCAAGGTGACCTTGGAAATTAGAGTAGGTCCGTGTCCCTGCCATGTGGCGAGTTTTGTGGCTTTGGATCTGATTTGTCAATGTTACTTGACTGATGTCCACCATCAATTCCGTCGCTCTACGCATCATCAAAATTAAAATAATCATTTCCTTTGTCTTTTCTCCTTTTTCTCCGTTTAAAATAGTCATGATATTGGCTCACAGTCGGCAAGTCGAGGCACTGTTCCCTGACTTACTGAGGTCAAGGCACTGTACACTCCATTTTGCACAAGTTCGACTCTGCACCACCGACCCAAATCAGTACTTCAGAAGCATTTTAATTAGTAGAGATTCACGGAGAATGTTCAGAAGAATTCAAAACAAGAAGAGAAGAGAGCAACAAATGTTACACACTTATGTGAATGAAAGAATTTGTTTGGGTAGTTCTACTAAGTACTTACAGGATGCTTCGCAGACATGGCTAGGTAGCCACTGCCAGACTTTCGTAGGAAGAGTCTTTTGACGCAGACAAGTGCTGAGAAGCTTCGTATCAATCTCGCCAAAATTGAGTTTCAGATTACCCAATAACACAAGCAGAAACTGGTAATCATCGATGCGCGTAGCTTGCTGTGCACATTAGGGGTAGTCACACCTCCTCTGAGAAGCAAACTTGGACGATATCTGAGAAGTTGGTGAGGGAAAAGAGGAGCAAATGAGGAGTCATCGTGCATGAAGAAGGTATGACACCCCTTGTGTAGCTTTGCTGCAGGGAAAATGAAAACTGGGGTACTTGTGAAAGAGCAAACCCTATCTGCTCAACTTCCTTGCAATTCCAAGCCACATTCTGTAAATGCAAAAATATCTCAGTGCATGTGAAGCAGTACAAGGCAGCAATGAATTAAGCGCATGTGCTTAATTACAATGTTACTAAGCACAAAAGGTGGTCACAATATCTGAAATACATGCAAAGATTCTCTAATGGGACAAGTTTCAATCATTCCTTCTGCAAACCTCCACACAAGTGGATTTGGTTGGTTGGCGGCTTGCTCCATGAGACCTAGCCACCTAGTTTGTTGAACTAATTGCTCTTCATTCAGTCACGCTGGTCTCTGGGCTTACTCTTCTTCTTTTGGTTGGTTGGCACTTGGCAGTTTGGCACCTGGCAAGGTCGCAATCGAAAACCAAAAGGCCCAAACGTTTGGTTCTAAAGATCTCGATGAGCTAACTTTGGGTCTTACATCTATTCAAAAGGGGCGTAATTTCAGCTTTATCAGAGAGATGCCCATGACCGTCGACGGACGTTGGGCACGCGAATCCCTTTTTTATTAATAAGCGTCAAGGAATTAGAGACAAAAGTTTTCCTGGAACTGACCTGGATGATTCGAAAATAGCATTTTAAGAATAGTGTGGCTGAATCTTAGGTGCCCGGCAAGCACTCTGTGGGTTGCCTCACCTGGATGAAGATTCCATCTTAGTGGAATGATTCTCCAATTAATCAGTATTGCAGCTGTGATTCGAATCCTTCCCAGCTACAGTAACTAATGCCTCGCTGATTCACTGTTGTAGTGTTGTCCAAACAACAAACTTCTAAACGCGCTTTCTGGAAGAGATTCAAAGGCGATACCAGGTCACACAATCATCCAGCAAAGAATTACGTAAAGCGGCGATTTAGGATAATTATGAAACAGCAAGGGAAGACTACGACCATACATTGCAAGCCCATGCCTGCGTTTCATAGTATAACAAGCAATGGTCGGTCCTCCCCATGCTGGGAAGGTATTATGCTTTGCTAAATACCTGGGAGGGATTCAGTTAATTCAAGGATAGGGGTTGGCCGATTATAAATCATATAAGACAATTTTGTTCAATGTAGGGGTCCCTTTCAAAAGGAACCCCTGCATCACTGATTAACAATGTTATGTGCTACAGAACTCGCATGAGAAAAGGAACGAGAAAAAACAATTACAGTGTAGATTCTGAGAGGGTTCGCAGTTGAGGCCAGTGGTGCTGTCCTGTAGTATAAGACTACCAGATGCAGCGTTGCTGGTGAGTATATTCTTCGTCGAGCCCACCCACGCAGTCCTTCTCCCGACGACGATCAGAATCATCCCAGCTCTCCATGGCGCATCAATGATCCTTTCTAGAAAAACGCACATGAAAATTCACCCACATACTTTATGTGTCGCTTGGTGCACACGGCGTCCTGTGCTATCAGAACTGAATCCTCAAGGGTAGTCAAGTTGAACTCCTGCAGTAAAAAGTTCTCGAGCATGACTTTCAGCACATATCTCACTTCTCCGGTCTCACAAAATATCTCGACCTCGGATAGGATAGTTCGTATTGTTGACCTCTCCAATTCGCATATTGAGGGATTATATGCACTTCTGCCAGTAATTAGTCCAGAAATACTGTAGTACTGCAATGGCAAACTGAGGTTTGGAAAAAGGTAGACAGACCGACCTCGTTGCTTGGCTATGGTGAAGCACGCAGGCAGTAGGAGTACATACTACTGGTCCCGGAAACAGCGACGGTCTATATACTATTCAGAGCGTCGGAGATGCAGAAAATAGCCTATTGAATTCATTAGATTCAAAACGACGCCCACCTCTTGTGCGGCGATGCACTGACCAGGGCCAGCCAGTCTATGGTGAAGGACGACGAAGAAAACTCGTGTGCCGACGACGACAGCGGCGGGGCTGCTCTGCTGCCGAACGTACACTGGGGTTGCTGCTCTGAAGCCGCTTGAAGTGACTCGCTAGAGTCTCTGTTTCCTCCGCCAAGCACTTCTCGAAGCTCACCAATATCAGCGACAAGTGTCCGCCCCTACAGATTCACCGCGCTTTGGGATGTAGACAGCAATGATCGCAGTTCGAATTTCCCAGGGCAGTCACAGCAAAGTCATGGTCAATGAACGTCACATCGATTGTCGCCAGTTTGGCGCTGGAACTTCGTTGGAAGTTGTGGTAGAAGTAGTACGAATGGCTTGCCCTTGTAAGGAGGGCCGGCGTCTGTAGGGAGGACAACAACTAGCGCAGAATCGACAGGGCTATTTCTTCTTCACAGGATGGATCTTGGCTTGGTTCGAGAGAATACCATTCTTGCTTTCTGCTTTTAAGACGTACCGGGATCACATTCTGGATTCGAAGAAGAGTGGAAAAGAATGGGCGACGAGAGGCTTCCCCTGTTGGACCCTAAAACAGAGCTCGAAGGCGATTCGAATGGCTATGGGAATGGGTTCCACAATCACGACGAGGTTTGTGTGACGATAAGGGATTTGAGTTGGAAAGACGGGGATGCGCAGGAGGACGATGGGGACGGGGACGGGGACGGAGACGGGGACCCCGCCCAAATGCAACAGGCGCTCGACCTATTTTCAAATGTCCCCGCGTTTGGGAGGCTTCCCTCCATCGATCCCTTCCTGAACAAGACGCCCACGATTTCAGGATTTTACGCGAATCTGAAGAGCTTGGTGCTGCTGCCGGTGCTGATTGTGCGGTTGTTGGTCGTGGGAGTCATTCTGGTGGTGGGATTCATAGCGACGAAGCTCGCGCTCGCGGGGTGGGCGAAAGACGAAGAAGTGCTCCCGCGATGGCGGCGCAGGCTGATGATTGTCACTCGCCTTTGCGGCCGCGGCGTTCTTTTCTGCTTTGGGTGCGTCTTGGATACCCCGTATGAGTTGTATACCTCTTTTTTGCATCTCTAACCGAAACCTAATCGAGAGAGACAATGCATCGACAGATTTTTCACTGGAGATGTGAGATTCGAGGAAATGATTGGAACGACGACAATCGGTGGTATTAGCTTGGCTTGAAATGTTTAGGGCATTAACAATTAGTTTATAAATCTCGGAACTCTTTATGTGACTAGGAGTGTGGAATCCTTACATTAGGTCAGATGATGACGGTGCCGTCTTTGTGCAGATTGCTGTGTGTGAGGTTTAAGCTTAATTGGTGACTGCCATTCGGTTTGTTAGATAAAATCTGCTTTAGTAAGTTGTTGATACCTTTCTCTTCTCAAGTCCTTGTAACTCCTGGAAAATCTATCTCTTTTTGTGACGGGGCTTATTGTTGTGAGCTGAATTCAATTGAGCGGTGTGCATTTTTTTGTTGTGTGCCAGTTTTCACTGGATCCGGCGGATTGGACGACCTGCACGCAAAGAGGTGGCGCCCATCGTGGTGTCGAACCATGTGTCGTTCATTGACCCGATATTCTATTTTTACGAGCTCTTTCCGAGCATTGTAAGCTCCAAGTCGCACGACAGTTTGTTTCTGGCGGGGACCATCATCCGCGCAATGCAGGTATAATAGCAGCCTTTCTCCGGCTTTCGATTTGTTTCAATGCTAAACCCATACAGGAGAATTCTGGTACTGACCTCCGAGTGCTATGTTCTGTTTGTGTTGTAGGTCATCCCTGTCGACAGAACGTCTGCTGAATCAAGGAAGTATGCAATAGTCGAAATCAAGGTATTATATCAGCACCTAGAATCTACTTTTACCGTTTTCTGTGGCTGGAGGGATCAACGCTATCCCTAATTTGCAAGTTATTACGTGGAAATGTGAGGAATGATGAATACAGATCACATTCTAGGGCCAAGTAACGGCTTTAGATAACTGGAATTAGTTATTGGTTGTCTACACTGCGCAAGTAGCATATTGGTGTTAATTCCTTCTAACTAATTGGCGCTGGATTCACATTGATTTTCATCAAGTAACTCCCCGATTTTGGACAAGTCAATCAATTGTGCCATTTATCAATGGTTTAAAGGTGCTAACGTGCTAACCCCGCTTGCACCAACCAAGTTAACAGAAAATCTAATTCTACGTTAATTAGCTTGCTAAACAGCCAGAGGGCACTAGCTTGCTAATTGGCGCTACTTGGTTTCTGCGAGAACGAAACTATCACTTTCTGCTTACAGAATTTTCATGGCAGAGAAGGGCGTCGAGCATGGAGTTTCCGTCTGTATTGTTGTTTCCCGAAGGCACAACGACGAACGGGAGGTCATTGATTTCATTCAAATTGGGTGCGTTTGCCCCTGGCTTCCCGATTCAGCCAGTGGTCATCCGGTATCCTTTCATCCACTTTGATATTTCCTGGTAAGGCTGCTTTTCTGGATGCTACAGGTGAAACATGATTGCCTTCACTGTGCTACTCAACGGTCTATGCTTCTACTATGAACTGAGATAGTACTGGTATATGCAGGGGTGACATTTCGTTATCGAATGTGATGTTTCGAATGCTCACGCAGTTCAACAACTTCATGGAGGTGCCAAAATTCTTACCTTTTTTTTTATGTCAGCGCCAAACTCGTTGATTTGTTTATCGATTGCTGATTCGATCTCAACGATCTTTGTCTCAGCGGACCTACTAGTCTCTTCAGCGAGTGCTGAAATTCGAATTCTGTGTTTTTTGGCAGGTTGAATACTTACCTGTTGTGTACCCATCCGAGCATGAGGTGCAAAACCCTGCGGACTTTTCTAATCGGGTTGGTTTCTTCCTATCGTCTTATTCCTTTCGAATGGCTGTCCCGTCCAACAATTGCAAGTCCATTATTCTGCTGTCAGCTAGTTTCAGTTGATGGCCATAATCGTTATCACCATGCGGTCAGCTACACTTTTCCGTGCAATTACTGTGGGCTACAATGGAATTTACATCATGATTTCCATCTTGATGTAATTTTTGCTCGTAGCAATTGTTTTGATGTATCAACTAAATTTTACATGACTTTTTCCCTACCCTTGTTGACTTGATAAATCAGAAACGATCATATTAGTTCAAACTTATAGATAAAAGTAATAGAACTTATTAGAATTACTTTGGGTTAAGTAATCGCACGGACAGTTTAAGTTTCAGTTGATGAACATATTCGTTAGAATGGCTGATTACAGTGCGCTGAAATTTTGGCATTTAAGTATTAAAGTCCTGAAAACTAGTACTTTCAAGTGCTCAGTTAGTTTTTGAGGTGCAAAACTGAAATCTTAAGCTCTAGAATCTGGGATTAGCCTAGACACGAGTTTATGCTGAGCAACTCAAAAAACGACTCTACTTTTCGGTGGGGCGACTCGGAGCCACTCTTTTTCCTCAAAAACTCAGCCTTTAGTATGCTCACCTTAGCGTGTGGTGTAATGACTCTAATTACGTAGTCACATTTGTGCAGGTTAGATATGAAATGGCACGGGCACTGTGCGTGCCAGAAACCGAGCACACGTACAGCGACCTCATGTTGTCTGTGAATGCCCAGCGACTTTGCTTGGTCCGTGGATTCATACTCTACTCTGATTTTCATGGATTGTCTTTTAATCTTAGATCATAACAGTGGCCGCCACTACTTCGCACGAATGATACTTTTCACTTTTTGAATAAATGAACCAATATCGTGCAATGTTGGATGTCCGCAGCGTTCACCAGCGAGCTACATGGTGGAAATGGGCAAAATAGAGAAGGTGAGTCTCGTGGATATTCTGTTCTTTTCAGTTTTGGCTCCTTCCGCTTAGGTGTATTTACTTGAATTAATCCTTTAGTGTCCAGTCGAAAATAGATGGAAGCTAATAGTCGCCTATAGTTATTTTCAAAACGTGTCGCTGTGTTTTATTAATGGTGACCTTTGAGGATGTCCATGAAGTTTAAAATTGAGCTCTTTCGAAATAGTAGCATTCCGTAGCAAACGATCATTTCTAAAGGGACTACATAGCGGTTATTGCTTGTAATTGGCAGGTACTTGGCTTAAGGGCAGGGGACGTGAAGATTCTTCTTGAGAAGTTTGCCGCAATGAATCCATGTTATAGGTGAGTGGCTGTTTATCTACGTATATCTTGCAGTAGATTACTGGCATTATTGAGAACCAGTGCTTTCGAAGAATAAAAAAGCGGTATTTCTATCGGAGGTATGGTTTTCCTCAATTCTGACCTTGGCTTGGGTTTTGATAAACAGTGGCACCGTCAGCATGAACCAATTTCTTGAATGGCATCACTTGCCGAGATGTTGGATGTCGAAGAAGGTAAGCATAGATTCTGCGCCATGGCCTGTAGCAGCCCACCTTCTGGTGCTCCAGTGATTTTGGTTTGCTTTATAATCCTCGAAATCAGATCATTCTAGGGTCGCCATTGGCTTTGGGCTTACGCAGTGTCATTTACAGGAGCACTTTTGGTGATGAGTATTAACCTGCTAAATGCTCTTTTCAGATATTTCATCTCTATGATAAATCGGGACAGGGCTTCACTACATTTCGAGAGGTAATTTTATATCCTTTTTATATATCCTTTTATATCATGGCGAAGGTTGCTGAAGAATGTATCATTGGTGTTTTTGGTTCTATCTTATTTCAATTGACAGGCATTCTTGACTTCGTTGCTGCGGAGGATTGTGTTCGAGTCGTGACTACTCATCGATGTCTCACTGGTTCTTTTTTTTTAATGCTCAATATTGGCATTGATATGCCAATATGTTCAGTTTGTGGCAGCATCAGGGTCAATCTCCAAAGGCAAGAATTTCGCGAGTCAAACGAAAGCAGCTTACAGCGCATGCAATCTTCAAGGCGATGGCTGCATCTCACTAGTGGAGGTGCACGTTCATCCTCAGTCCCTTACTTCTTGCCGACTTCGTGTGCGTTTTTTTAATATAAATATCCTCTTCGACCCATATTTGAGCAAGAACTCACGCATCTTATATTTATCTCTTGTACAGCTGGAAAAAACCTTGAAGTTGAGTATGCCTTCAATCAGCAGTGGCAAGGTAATTCCAAATTTGAGACTCTGCTGATCGTTTCCCAACTATCAAAGCTCAAGAATGATTTGTACTCAATATCTTTCCTTGAATACACTTGAATGCTGGATAGACAATACCCTTGTATTTTCTCCTGTGATGCTGAAGTAGGCCTGTGGGGTAGAGGATATTATTTGCATCTCTTTAAAATATGTTGGGACATTTGGGTAGTGGGAATTTTTGGGAGATGTTTGAACTGTGGAGAGATCTTTGAGTGCAAGAGCCAAATTTTCTGAGATCAAAATTTTCCCACCATGTATGAAGTTTTATGCAATTTCAAAGTGCTAGGTTGAAGACCACTATGATTGACAGTAGACAATGTCATTTCCATTCAAAGATCAATGATCAAAGACAATGCCATTTCCATTCAAAGACATTTAGCTAGTCATGTTTGTATCACCTGCTAATTAGTCTAATGAGTTGCTTTTGGTAACAAGGGTTGATAACAAGGGTCACTATTGGAGGCGTATCGGTTTTAGAATCCTCTACCTCATTGGGTGAGTTTTGACTCTGCGGATTAACGCAGGTCAAATTGTGGTTCAAGAAGCTGGACCTGCATAGTGATGGAGTCATTAGCTGGGAGGAGTTCCAAGTCTTCATCGAGGCTAACCCCGAGTTGTTACCCATTTTCATGGTGGGAACTTTTGGACCCTGACCTCACTTTACAGCACTAGTCCTTGAGTTCTTTAACACGGAACCAATCGAAAAACGGCCAATGTGTTTGCCCTTTACCTCATACTTCTCTCATTGCAACCTATATGATGATGCACAGACGTGAGTAGCTTATGTCCATTCACGACTAAGAAGGTGCATCAGAAGATTCTTTTAGAACCCTTCTGTGATAGTTTTTGAAAAGGGATAGTTTAGGACTATCCAGGGTAAAGAGAAAAGTTGCTTGATATGTGCTGATCAATGAGTTGAATATCTTTCAGCTTAAAGCAGAGCGTACTGGCCATACCATAGCTTATCCATGAAACCCAAAGGCTTAAGTTATGGGGAAGGAGCGCTCCATATTTCCTGTTCGCTGCAAATGTACAAGTAGTAGAGATTCTGGCTTTCTCTAATAAAATTTCAGTCCACTTGAACATCAACTACCGATGAAGAAGTTGTGAAGATGGGTTTGTGCAATGGCATTCTATTCAATTTCCCTTTGCTGTGTTTGTTGACTTTGGATGCTGTACTTTGTGTAACAGTTCGGAAGGAACTATGTCAACACTTGACTACAGTATTAAGGCGTGCAATACACGTGATGGCCCATCAAGCCTAGTTTGTGAAAGAGTTTTACCAGACTACCTGATAAATTAAATGCGTTCTTGGAGGACACATTGACAAGTTTTAGAACAAAGAACATAATTTGTTTCTTTTCATATCTTCCCGTGCAGCATTTGTGCCATTTACGGTGGAGGCACCCATATCCGACCACGTAAGCAGTTCTACAGGGCGAAGCAAATATCCTCTGTATTTTTCTATGTGCAAAGATAGAAATGATGGGGATTGCAAAATTTTGGTAATTTTATTGCTTGAATTGAAATTACTAGGAGTTTTGAAAGTCAAAAGTTGGTTTGTACCCATGTCCTATGTCTAGACTATTCTGAAACTGCTCATTTAAGAGACTACTTCTTGTTCACTTTGGCACTCCAAACTAAGGACATGTGTGGTGATATGGATGGAAGAATTGATGGTTAGAAAACAAAAACTAATGGTTGGAAATTACTTGTAGACTCTCCTGAATTTCAAACATCCTATTGATTGTTGATGGGACAGTGGTTGGTAATGGGTGCCTTCACCTTATCCCTAGAAGAATGGTGAAGCTAAAAAGTGGCTTGATGGATGACTTTGATTATTTTAGAAATCAAGGACGCACCTATTGGGCCAAAAAATAGGATCATTTTAGGCAAAGTACCTTAGTGATAGGTCTTGTTTTCTCAATCGACACTTAAAAATTTGGGTAGGGCCATACAAAGTCAATTTTTAATGGATGTCTCAAAATTTTGACACAAGATGGTAACATTCACCCCCTTCATAGGAAGTAAATAAAAAATTCCATTTGGATGTCAGAATCAAAAGTTATGTTGCCTATAAAAATTTGGGCAATTTCATCATAATTTATTGCCAAATTCTTCATAGAATTGAAAATTTTCTTTTATTTAAATAATAAAATATGGAATAAAAAATTGTCCAAAAAAAACAAATTTTAAAAGGAGTTAGATTTTGTTAGCTATGTTGGAGCAGTTTTGACTATATTGGAGCGGTCTTTTAACTTCAAGCCTTATTATTATGCAATATGTGAAGTCAAAGTTCTTTAAATTTTTCCCACACATTCCAAATTTTGCCTCTAACTTTTTATTGTTTGAATTTCAAATAAAAAATTTCTTCATTGTAGAAAAAATCATTCTCACTTCAAATGTTATAATCTTTCAATCCACATGTGTTAAAGGAATGAAGTTTTCCACCACATTGTCATAGTAGTCTACTACTCTTTTATATGGATAAAGATTTTTTAAAAATTATATTCAATTTTGGGTAATGCATTTTTTAACAATTTTTCTTAGAAAATAACCCCTAGTCCTTTAGAAGGTAACCCAATAAGGATGCTAAGGACTAAAAGTATCTGATGAATGACTTTCAAGGAAATTGTAGAAACTAAATCATAAAATAATAATTGACCTAGTATATAATTTTAAGATGGATTTGTGTACATCAATCTTAACAATGAGATGTTCGAGCAAGCAATTTAAAAAAATTTAGTGTAACTACACCCAAAATTGCACAAATAAGGCATGTGGCATAAATAATGTGCTCTAGAAAATAAACAACAATTTTCACACATTGGTGAAGGACTAGGAATCAAAATGCAAGTGGTTCTATAAATTTTGGATGCATCATGAATTAATTACACATTTTCAAAGATGCAAGGTGAAGGATGCTAAAAGTATCATGCAATTGACGCCAAAATTCATTTGATACCTTATACTTGTCCTTGTCATGTGCACCATTTTGAATATCCTCCCTATTCAAGTTTTGTTCAAAAATAGGGATTGATTTTGAAAAGTGATTCATTTTAGGTGTAGTTATTGAAGATAAGTATTTTTTAGTGACAGTTGTGAAAATTGAATTAAAAAACAAGTCCTATAAGTTACTCTTTTACAAAGATGTTCATTTTGCCCAAGTCATTTTATAAATTTTACATCACTAATCCATATGAAATGAATCAAAAATTTCCACATACACATAAATATCTTCTATGGAATACAATTTTTTAAAAATTGTTTCAAATTTTTATGATTTTTTTCTTGGTACCAGCTAAGAATTTTGTACTAACGTGGCATAACTTTTGTTTTGGTGTATTAATTGAAATAAATATAATATTTCTTCAAATTTAGTATGTATCAAAAAAAAAATTTAATTAAAAAAATCATGTTGAAAATTGAGATCATAGGAACTTACCCAAACTTTCAAAATCATGCAATTTGTATGTTCTATTTTGGCACTAAATATGCATCTTTTTTTCCACTTACCACGATGAATTTACATGTCTTTTGTAAGTAACAAAATCTTTGCAGACCTCAAATAAAATAATATTTTATTCTATTATATGAGTCCCAGAAAATCAGGCCTTAATAAAGGCAAAAGACTCTTCCTTGAAAAAAGGCTTGTCATTAAATATTTTGCATCCATACATTAAATCAAGCTATTTGTTTTGTTTGTTACTATGACTATGAGATCTCCAAAATTGTGCATCCACCAATTGTGTTCATGATATTGCCAAAAAGCTTTCAACAAAGAGGGGTGCATAGACTTTATTTCATGGCATTTGGTCATGCGGTGTGAAAATAATGGATTTTTGAGTTATTTTTGGATTTTAAATTATCTGAAATTATGAATATTTTGAACCATGCATCACTCAATTGTATTCTTGGTATTGTTAGAAAGCTCTTTGCAAGGAGGGGTGCACAGACTTTCCTTCATGGTGTTTGAATATACAGTGTGAAAGTATTGAACAAGAAACTAAACCATAATGACAATTGGGCCAACAGCACAAGGCTACACTTCTCTTGAGCATAAGTCACATGGTGAATTAGGGTAGATGCACAAATAGACGAACCATATATTTTTCCAATGTCACATAGATTAACTACCTTTTGCTATTTGGAACACCAAAGGCATTTGCTATTCTTTGCTTAATAATATTATGTTCTATAGTAGAACCACTCATCACCAACCACCACCCCATCAATAATCAGTAGGGTGGCAGAAATGCAACAGAGGTTGGGACTAATTTCCAAACATGAGTTCTTGATTTTTGGCAAAAATGCAATAAAGGTTGGGACTAATTTCCAAACATGAGTTCTTGATTTTTGGCAAAAATGCAACAAAGGTTGGGACTAATTTCCAAGCATGAGTTTTTGATTTCTAACCATCAATTCCTCCATTCTTTTTATGACACATCTACTTGGTTTGGAGTGCCAAAGTGAACAAGAAATAGTCTTTTAAATGAGCAGTTTTGGAATAGTCTATACATTGGACATGGATCCAAACCAACTTTTGCCTTCCAAAATTCACAGTAATTTTAATTCAAGTGATAAAATTACCAAAATTTGGCAATCCCCTTCATTTCTATCTCTTCACTTGTGAAAATATTTCCTTTGTGAAAATATTTCTTTCGCCTTATTATACTCCACATAAAGTCCACAATCACTTATTTGGTTGGTAATGGATGGTTCTACCTTAGTCTTGATTTAGAATACAACACTTTCACCATGTGAAACCACAATGCCAAGTCTGGTTTTCAAGGCAAATTTGTCACCATTCCAATGGATAGTTAGAAAAGCATTATAACTCATAACGCAGACCTTTCTACACTCTTAAACTTGTGAAAAGTATAGATACGAATATTTGTGGCATTATGTCCCATAAGTGAATTTAGGAGGAATTATGATTCACGGGTCATTGTTCACTGCTTTCTTCTGTCTATCCATGAAGATAACACAAAAATATGATTCACAGGAACCAAATATCTAGATCCCTGAAAGGACTAATTCATGCATCCATTACCTTAGTTATTGAGTGCAAACCTGTAACTTACATGCTGCGTCCAAATCTCTGCTAGACGAGAAGAGTGTTTTGTAAGATCATTATCACCATCCCAAAAGGCCGGCACTATCCTGTAAATAGACCAAGGGTGGAGGATTATAGGTGTTCTGGAGTAATTCGGCATCTCTAAAATCAAATCTGGAGTGCAAATCGCTGTAAACATTCATGCACTACCAGCATGAGAATTTCCTCTAGACTAGATTATCGTGCACCGTCGTATAGCTTTCTAGATGAGCGAGAAAGTACTGAAAGCAGAATTAGTCCAATTAGAGGATTCAAAAAACATGCATTGAAAATAAAGACAGGAAGAAAACAATACATTCTGATGCAGACTAATTGCATAGAAACCAGCTCTGATCCTTCTAAGCAATGTTTGAAGATTTAACAGAAAGTACAGCGTTTCATAAATGAGACCGATAATAGAACACCACACCTACCAACACAATTATCAAAATACCACTAGCGATCAATAGAAACTTCTTTGAAAAACATTGGATTACAATGCATGACCATTCCAAATTCACAGACGAGAACCATTCCCAATCACCGGAATACCGTCGTAATGCAAACACTTTATTCATAGAGGCACAAAGCCACAACGTCGAATACACAATCCCCATGCCGTCAATGCCAAGCAAAACAGCTGCCCTTGATTGTGTACGCCCATACACTGCTCACCAAACAAAACCAGTAGAAACAACATCGACCACCGCAGAATTCCAGAAAGCTAAAACCCGAGTTGCACCATCACAAACCCTGGTGGAGGGTCCACGAAAAGCCGTGGGTCACACAAGCGTGGACAGGCGTGGATAGAACGGGAAAGTCTTGCTGGAGCTCACTGCTGCAAAGAGAGGCGGAGCATACTGCACCTTGTGAGAGACCAAATTGAACACCGTCACGTTGATCTCGCGCGTCGCCCCGGAGATGATGAACAAGAGGTCTCCTTGTGCAACGCAGGAGAAGCTACCTCTGCAATTGTCGTTCTGGATGGCCATCTCGTCGCGGAGCTCCAGGGTGGTCATCCAATCCTTCAGGGTGTGATCGAACGTCCACATGTGCAGCACCGCCGCGGCATTCGTTGAAGCTTCTCCTTTCATTCGCGTGATGAGCATGAGACGCTTGCCGCAGGAAACGAGTTGGCACCGTGCATACGAAGGCAGAAAAGGGAGCCTCACGCGTGACCATGTCTTCGCTACCATGTCAAACGCCCAGATTCCGAATTGTGGTGTTCGGTAACCAACAGTGCAATAGACAATCCCATTGCAGACATCAATTGTAGCGCTTCCGGGCATGATCGCGAGCGGAAGCTGCGATGAGAGCACTTCCCACGTGTTGGACAACGAAGTGTATCGATGCAGCAACCAGCCGCGACCCCGATCCTCCTCCGATTCAGGATCCTCGCAAAGCGCGAACGCTTGGTAACTCTCCCCATTGGGATCCACGAGCATTTGAGCCGCCGAAGGGCGTCCGATCGGCGGCAAGCGTCGCTCAAACCCTGTGAACGGGTTGAAGACCTGGATCTTAACAGGGCGCCCTGCACTCTTCGCCACGGGCGCCATTAGGACGAGCCCGCTCATGGAGGTGAGAACCTCGCTGAACCATGGGTCGGGGATGAAGTACGGCGAAAGCTCAAACCAATTGTTGGCCGCGGGGTTGTAAGCGTTCGAAGCCGCATCATGAGTGTGAACCAGCCATGGCTGCGGGAACGAGACTGGACTCAGGGTAAGCGGATACGTCTTCAAGAAACTCCGCGATGCCGAGAGGGCGTAGAATCGCTTACAGACGCAACGGAAGCGCGTGAGCACGGGCAGGGGTAAGTGAACGAGAACATGCTCGACGACATGATCCGGCAGATTTCCCCATAGCAATGGGTCCATCGGAAGCCGAGCTTCACCTTCGTAAACCTTGATTGAATGCCGCTCTTTCACGTATTTTCTTTTCAGACTTGATTGTGCTCTTCTAGCTACCTCTCGAGTTTTCCTTTACCCATCGTCCATCCTTCCTACTGCCGCAAAATTGCCCCTCCTCCCCATCCCGGCCTTCCAATCCACCGTCATCGCTTCCAACCAACTAGTTATCACTGTAGCTCATCTCACGCTTGTCACAATCGGCACAACGGCAAACAACCGCTTCACCCTCAAACAGCAAACCTAAGCGCAGATCAACCGAGCTCTCCCCGTCTCCTCAACTCACCTCACGTCACCTCACCTCTCCTCTCCGATCAAACCCTGACCTCCTCACACCGCCCGCTCACACACACTCCAGCAAGCTCTCCAGAGAGCTAACCTTTCCGATACCATGAATTGTTGTCCGTATTTATGCTATCCCGAACCGATAAATCAGCTACAAAACTGCTTTCATCATTTGTGGATGGCAGGAGACGTGAACGAAGGACAAATGGAGCAGAAGATTCCTTGCACTCAATTATTCTTTTTCTCTCTCCCTCTCCCCTGTTTCTCAACTCTGGCCATGCCCGTCGCCCGTCATCCTTCTCAAGATCGACGACCCGGACCCTCTTGCTCTTAAAGCAAAAAGCAAAAAAATTGAGCAACAGTAAAGATCAATCCAGTACTTGTTCTGAAAGTCACTTCTCCGTTTTCAAAGTCCGGCCATGGCCGTCCTACGTTACTCCAAATCGACGATCAGGCGCATCACTTGCTCAAAATTCGAAGTTCAAAAACTTAAAAATATGAAAAAGAAAGTTCGCAACAATGACTGGAAACTTCTAAGGACGGAAAGGCATTCAGAAGGAGCTGCTGGCAGCTGGCTTCAATTAAGTTGGTCCCAGTCCGCCATAGCCGTGCACCTCCGTCAACAACAACAGCACCAACGATGACGTCCGCACAGGAAACCTTTCGTCTTCGCTTTCGCTTACTAACGTTATCGAATATCAGTTTCCTAGTAACGGAACTGACGTGTCGTCTTGTCGTTGGTGGGGTCTCCTTCACTGAGAGCATCAATTGCGTGACCTGTCATGCTTTTGGTGTTGTGGTTTCAACATACTCTTCTAACGCTTATGCAATTTTGGAGTATTGAGAAGAGAAATTATTTGGGCATTTTCAAAGAGCACTAATAGACACTTAATTGTTGAGTGTGAGGTGTCATTTTGTGGATAGTTAGTATGGGCCCAAGACCATGCATGAACCTTTGTACCACCTCCTAAAGCTTCATTTCCTTCAATCGAGCAACACTTGAAGAGATGCAAAAAATAAGAAGAAACAATGTTGATTGACCGTTTCAATCATTTTATTTGTCTTTATATTGATGATTGCATACAACTATTGCTCAAAGTTGTTTTACTCATCCTAGACAACAATTGAAAGTTGAATTTGACCAATTCTCAACATCACAAAGTACAGTAGGAAGATCATTTGGGGATCAAAAATGAGTTCAACAAGAAGATCATTTTAGTACAGAAGAAGTACAATTCTAGGCCTAGGATTGACAATTGTCCCTTATTGCCCTTTGTTTTACCCCTCCAAAAAATACTAGAATTTTTTTATTTGTCACCTTTGATAAAAATTTGCAAATTCTGAATTCATATTTGAAATTGGAGGCCCCTAATCAGCTAAGAAGGGTGAACAAATACAAATGTATGTAGCGCAAAATATGGGGGCAATTTTACATTTATCCTTGGATGAGGTAATAAGGGGGCCAATCTACTATAGCCAACATACCTCCATGAAGTAGGGTCTATAGACCTAACTTACTTGAAAGAATGGTTGAGTCAAGTTTGTCATATTGCATGACGATTGCAGGTTTGAATGGCAAGAATGTTTTCAAACAACAATCAAGTTAGTTAGAGCAAAATTAGACACTTGCAAGTTCATGTGTAGGGAATCTAAAACCAAAGTCTCCTTAAAGGACTCTTAGGATTTTGGATAGGCTTGGGTGACTTCAATTTGAACATAATTTTTTGAAACTTTTTTAAAAGATAATTAAAATCATATTAACTTTTGGAAAATGTAATTCTTATTTAAATTGGCACTGAGGAGCAAAAGTTATACCACCCTAAGTTCAAAAAGTCAATTCCTTGGGCAATACAAAAAAAATCACAAAAATTGATTTTTAAAATTAATTATTTTTCTCAATGTTTATATTTTGTCTACTTATGAAGCTTTGATTCACTCCATTTAGATTAGTGGTGTGAAAGTTATAGAATTTTTTGTTTTATAGGCAATCATTGCATCATTTTGGAGAAATAACTTTTAAGGTTCATTTTTTAATTTCAACTTTCATAATTTTTTTAAAAAAGGTCCACATAATTGACTTTGCTTTTTGTAACAATCTCAATGTTGGATTAGTGTATTTCAATTTCATCTAACTAAAAAACTATTAACAATTTAGTTTCCCCTTTTATCTAGTACCTACTTCAATTCTACTTAACAATTTTCTTAAAGATGAAAATCAAGCATTATTTTAAAAAATTATTTCTCAACTTCCAACTTAATTTTTAACATAAAATATTAGAGAATCAAAATCATTAGTGCAAAAAAATTTAAGTTAAAAAGACCCAAAGACCCAAATCTAGTCAAGCGAGGTGCAAAAATGCTTGTTTTTTCACTTTAAATGCAAATAACTTGCAATCTACAAGGTTAAAGTTTTGAAATTTCTTCCAAAAACTCTCAATAATATTCTAATACAAGATCCTATGGTTAGATAAAAAAATTAATGTTTTTGCTCTTCACAATAAAAATGACAATTGGAATATTTTTTTATGAAAAAAAGGCCTTGGGGCTTTAGGAGTTCATGAACTACACCATTTGGATAGGCCCTTTTTTATTGAGTCCCACCTTCAATACACATGACAACTTGAGTACAAAAGATTGAGTATAGCACATTTGAAAACAACATCTACATTTATCATGAACCAAGACCATTAGAAGTCAGTGCACTAGAATCCATAATTAATTGTCTAAATGTAGAGTATGAACAATTCCAAAAAACAATGATTATATGAACTGATCTTCTAAAAGACTTGTGCAACCATGTCAATGTTTGAATGCCTACTTACTTTGCGGGACATACATTTCCTTTGGACCACACATGTACAAGACTATTTGAATAGCTCTTAAAGACAAGGATGTGAATACCATTTGAAATCAATGCAACAACAATGTTGGCATTCAAACCTTGATAATGCTCCATGACTTTATAATAAGCTAAGATTGACATTGTACCTCATTTACACTAACTCTGACTCACAACAACTATTGTGTCTCTTAGTGACACTTCTTTAAACTTTCCAACATGACTTTCTCTAGCACTTTACTTCTAATGGCATCAAGGTTCACAACCGCCTAACATTGCACATGCCACATACGAACATCATTACATTCCAGAACTAATAACGGGGGCCTCATTCTTCCATGAATTCTATCACCTAATTTCTGCAAGACACTAGATATGTCATTAGATGACATGGAGAACTTCCGTTAATGTCCAAGCATTCGGTAGGAACACTACTCATCATTGGCACTAATCATCCTTCAACAATACCCAACTCTCTACTAAGCCCAAACAACCTCATCTTTAAACTCATTAGTTAAAACTCAATGTCAATACTTAGTATGAAGTGGGACACCATCTAATTAGTGTCAAAGAGTGCTCCTAAACACTCCATGGTATTATGAAGGCAATAGTAAAGATCCATCACCAAACTTGCTATTTATAGTCTTTTTAATTCATTTACCATGACACCATTCAATAAGGAAGGAGACCACCCCTTCTCATAGTATTCTCTATATGCACAAGATTCAGTAGTCCATTTGGTGCTATGGATCATCAAGACATTGAAGACATGCTTCTTCCTTGAAAAGATACCCGAATCTATACTTTTCCCTCAAAACTGAACTATAAAGGATTGTCGATCTTTCTATCAAGATAATTTTTAGCTTCAGACTCCAAATGCAAACTATGAGACAATTTCCATCATCTACTCTTTCTTAAAATCATTGTGAATTACTCACTTTCTCCAAAGTGACAAGTATTTAGCAAGTTAAAGCCTTCCAAAGGTTTGGGTCTCACTAAAAGGGTAGTTTTTATAGACTCTATTCCCTTTGTTTGTCCATAACTTCTATTTCATAGCTAATCTATTTGTGAGTCTTATTATTTTGGAATTCTTGTCTTAGTAGCTTTCCAACAATGTGTGAAATGCTCTATTTGGATGAAGGATTCTTCCTAAAATTCCCACTGCTACATCCCATACCTTAAGTTTATAGCCAAGATGCTATCAACTTTGAGGAGCCAAATCTTATGTCCCACAACTCACAGCTTTGTTTTTTGTATCATAGGTGTGTGCTTTCACCATCTTTCCAAGATTTTGTGACACATCATCTATTTCATCCGGAATGAAGCACTACAACATTTTGTCTACTTGGGACTCTTCATTTCTACTCACCTAGTCTCTTATAAGGTTTGGAAAGTCATCTCTAAGGTCCGCCTTGATCACCAAGGTGTCATAAGTACCTTGTACATAGTAAATTGAAGGTCGTGACAACAATGTACCAACGCTTTTTAAATCTTTTAGTCATGACATTGTAATTAAAGAGATCAATGGTAATGACAAAACTATCAACTGTAAATATACTAATTACTTAGGACATGTAAGATGAAAAAACTATTTTCTTTGCCTAATTTGAATCCTTGATACACATTATAAGAAAGAGATCATAAGACATGTATAAGGCCCTAATCAATAGCACACGTGTAGAAAGCCCCAAATTATAGTACATTCCTTGTCCAATAATTAATTAAAATTGAAATTTTTTTATGATTAATTATAGCTAGATATGATAATATTAATATAGTATATACAAATTCTTTAAATTTAAATCTCAATATTTACTAGTACAAATGACATAATATAACAATCAAGTTTTGGATTCCATACCTTGGTAGGCCACACAATCTAAGGTGTTGGAAGGAAAACTAAAAGGATATAGTGGAAAAAAGATTGATTAATCTTTGTTACTCATGTTTTATATATTTTTTAATACATATATCATTGAGTTCATTGCCATATCACTACTAACTACCTTATTATAAAAATCACACTTATAGAAAGGAGCTCTTTTGGTAGCAAGCTATAGTGCAACAATTTGGTTCTTGAAAAAACCTCTCTTGTACTAGTATCAAAAGGTCTGCCTACAATTGGTAACAATCAATCATAAAAAAAATTTGTAGTGGACTTTGATAAATTGTCTTTAAATTGAAGAAAAGAAGCTTTGCATCAACAAAAAGCTAGAGAGAGAAAAATAACTCCTACCATTTCATCAAAAACAACATCTAGTCTAAACATATTCAAAAGTTTAGCTCTTCATATTCAAGTGGTCATTGAACAACAAATTGAAAAATTTGGCCAAGTTACTATGAAATCAATTTGAATAAGTCTTTTTAAAAATTTGATACAAAATGTGGACATGTACCTCCTTGGAAATTTATCTTTGGGGGATTGGATGCCCAAATCAAAAGTTACATTGTTCAAAGTTTTTTGGGCAATTTAGGTAGCTCATAAAAAATTATTCTGAAATTTTGAAATTTTGCAAGTATGTAACTAACATGATGTAGAATGCAATTGTTAAAAAATAATCTATAGTGCAAGAATCTTAGTCTGTAGGAGGAGTTAAGAGTTATTGACCTTGTCGGGCATGGTGAAGAAAACCTTTTTTCTTCTAACTTCAAATGCTATAATCTTGAAATCTATATAGAGAAAAAAAATCCACACATTCCTAAGGTAGTAGTACACTTTTGTTTGGTTGAAATTCAAAAACAAATTTTAATTTTTTCTCATTGCGCTAAAAAGTGATAGTTTTTGACAATTTATATGTGAAATGTACCTTGGTCCTTTAGAGGTCAAAATTTAAAACAAACCCTCATTTCTTCCCAAAGAAAACAAGTTAGTATTACTAAAGTCTTCCTATTTTTTGGCAAAATAGTTCAAAAAAGTCCTCTACATACAAGAAAAAAGTAGAAGTGAACATTATAGACTATCATTTTCAATAGTCACAGTTGCCAAAAAGATTTCTATAAATAGATTATCCAATTTCTTGATAAGTGTTTTGCCAAAAATAACTTATAGAAAAAAGAGTCTTTAAAATTTAAAGCATCTAACAAATACATTTTTCAACTGTAGTGAATTATTCAGCAAGGAATGTCTCCCTAACCACTGGATGTAGAATTTCTTGGTGCATTAATTTCGACCAAATTGGTTTAATGTTAGATTACTAGAAACTAGTTAGTATCTCGAAGAATCCACTTTCACATTCTATTTTAGGTGAAAACTCTCAAAACCATCCTATTTTCACTCTTGCACAATAGACTTCCATCAAAGTGTCCCTCAAAAGTTTCATTAAATTGTCCCCATATTTAATTGTGATGAGTTGACTGTTGATTTTTCTAAATTTCAGCTTTAGATTTAGCTTTTACAACAGTTTCAGAACCTTGGAGAATCTTCCACTTTGAAAAATTCATAAAAATTACTTATCATATCCAAAAATTCTATTCATTTTTTAAAATTCATGATTTTCAATTGCTAATACTACCAAAAAAAATCCATTTTTTTCCTAGAAAAGGTGCCTCTAACTATGCTCAATTGCTTATTTTGACAGTTTTAGGTGTTTCCAACTTTCATACTTTGGGAATTAGGACAATCCAACAAAAAAAACTTTGGTGAAATCAACCCTACCTAGTGCCCACGGGCCACCTAGCCCAAGAGTGAATTTGTATCGAAAGGTTCATTTCTTTCTATGGTGAAGGTACCCATAACTAATCAAATAAGCAATTCTGGAAATGGTCTGGAGTGTTGCAAAGGAAAGCAAATATTTTTAGAGGTGCATTGATAGAAATGATTGGGATTGCAAAAAAATTGGTAATTTTCTCGGTTGAACTGAAATCACTATGAATCTTGGAAGGCAAAAAGCGTCGTCAACCCATAAACAATTACTAAACTCTTCTAATTCCACTCTCAGCCAAACTACTTTCCTTGCTCACTACTTCTTGCTTTCTTGCTCACCACTTTGGGACATGTCTCGTGACCTTATTAGTTGGAACGCATTCCCAGGGCTTGGTTGAAAATTGAACCCAACCTTGGTGGGAAATAGAGCCCCCTACATGCTGCACGTGGGTACTTGATTGGAAATGCGTACCTCTGCTACAGCTAATTTCTTTTTGGACCATACCGTAAGTTTCGTTAGTCACTCTCTGGAAAGATAAGATTTGAAGTTGGAGTTTTCCGAGGGAGCTTCTTTTCAGTTGGAATGAACTCTCCGACGGCAGTCGGTCTCTCTGATGAAAGATTCTTTCTGTTGGTGCTGCTGGTTTGGCTGACTGGACTGGAATGGAAAGTGAGTCGACTGACATTCGGGTCCCAACTTTGTACCCTAAAAGCTAAAGTTGCTGTACAGTACAGTACGTCACAGCGCACACAACTCATGCCCTCTTTCCACTCTTATTATTCTAGAAGCCTCGGTCTCATGGTTCATGGCTTGCCTTTAACCCTGGAGCGCTCCGACGTGCATTTTTTGGATGATGAACAGATCGAAGTTTTTGTTTCTGTTTGGATGAAAGTCATCCTAATTTTTGGTGATACTTTATCAAGTTCTTGTCTTATCTAAGGTAAAGCAGCCCATTGTGGTCACAATTTGGAATCTGCCCTCATGCCACTGCTGAAATTTTTTAATTTTTTTCCCATGTAAAGACAAGTGTAAGAAATAATGAGAGCAATTGAAATTCTATTTTTCAGACAATGTATGAATTTTTGAACTGATCTATCCAAAAGAGTTAGTAGGCTACTTAATAACCAACAAAAACTATATCTAATATGTTCAACTTAATCACCTAAAGCAGTCACAATAATTTTTAATGTGGTAGGCCCTGAAAAAGTCACATTCTACCATGATTTACACTAAAAAGTTGGGTGCTCCTAATGAGGTCACTAATCACTCCATAGGTGTCAGGTTAGGCATTGATTATGGCTTGAAAAACTATCATGGGGTCATTAGGTGTCCACTATGGGTCATCTGACCACAATAGGATGTTTTACCTCAATGGTTGGATTTGGTGTTACTAGAATACAAATTTTTCTTAAATTATAAATGTGGAAGTGTGTCAAGTGGTCAAATTGCATTGACTCTAGTTCAAAACTAGATTTGCGTAAATGAGGTCATAGATGTAAAGAAGACAAAAATTTCAAAAAATCATCATGTGAAGAGAACCTCATTTGAGTCATTTCAAATCCATTCCAACAAATTTTACTCAAAAAATGATAATATTTTGCTTGTAATCAAATTTTGAAGGAATTTTGAAATTTTCCTTTCAAAATTTATAGATGGAATTGGTGATTGCATTGGTGAATCTAACCATACAAATGGAATGTAAAACTCAAAATCTACAACTTTCCTTTGTATAGCACTTCTAAAATATTCTTCCAAATAGCACTTTATAATGATTTTCTCCAAATCATCAATTCTGGAGAAGAATTTAGATACTCTAGGGTAACTCCCACATGTCCACATAACCATTTTAAAAAATTTCTTTTGCTTTTTGGTGCTAATTTGCAAAAAAAAATTGTATTTTATTAAATATATTATTCTATGTATATTTTTATTTTTAATTTAATTCAAATTCAATTTCCTATTTGCAATATTTTATTTTCACTTTGGTTTTGTATTTTTTTTTTGTTATCTTTTTGATTCTCTATTTAATTTTGATATTATTTTTCTACTTAGTAGCATTTTTATTCTCATTTTGTCAACATTTTCTTTTTTTGCCTAATTTGGTTACTTCACCAAATCTTGCTTAACCCGTGAGCGCCCAGACTGTATTTGTCGAAATTTAGACCCTTCTCAATTCATTCCAATCAAACTATCATGTAAAATGAGATCCACGTAAATTGATTGTACCGATTGATAGTAGAGATAGGGACGGAGCTATAGGGAAAAAGACACGTCCTTTTACCGTACCGTTAAAAAGATTATAATGGTCAAACAAGGAGATCTTTGAGTTTTGAGAGGCCATATTTGAGGCACTAGGGCACTCAAGGGTTAACCCCTAAAGGACCAAACTGTAGTTTTTGGCAACATAGTGATTTGGGTTAGCTTACTACAAATGGAATTTTCAGTTTTTGTTCTTCAAAGCTTTTACACAATATGTACTTGAAAAGTAGCTTTGAAGCTCAACAATTTTCATGACTTTTGACTACATGGTTAAAAAGTTATTGTATGGTTAAAAAGTTATTTGTATGTAGTTTTTTTTAAGACCGAGAAATCTAGAGAGATTAAAAAAATTGCATTTTTCAAAAATAAAGATTTGAATTTATTTTTCTAAATTTATATATATGTGGAAAGCTTTGAATCATTCCATTTTAACTTATGAGATGAAAGTTATGAGGAATTTTAGTTTGTGGGCAATGATGGATTCTCTATTCTAAAATAAACTTTCAAGTCCTATACTTAACTCAATTTTCAATATTTTTTGAAAAAAATAACATCACAAGATGTAGATTTTTTATTATAACATTAAAACCAATGAAATTGGTATTTTCCAATTCCATAACTAAACTCTTAACAATTTAGTATTTTAAATCATTCTCTACATCTTTCTACTTCCTATTTTTTCCGTATATGTTGTACAATTCCAAATGATTTGAAAATTTTCAAGCATATAGCCAACTTGCCTTGAAGAATGAATCCAAGGAAGCACCACCAACATGGACATTTTTTTGTACAAATATGACCGTAAGAAGTACAATTGCTCTACTTTTGTAGGGCAAAAAAGGATTTTTGTCACTTCAAATGCTAATATCTTGCAATTCACATGAAAATTTCTGAAATTTTTTCCATGTCTACTCAAACCAGCATACTATAAGATCCTATGGTTATATGTGTCCAAAAATGTTTTTTTTCTAAAATTTAGTACTTGTATTAGAAATGGAAATTTTGGAGTGTTTTGGTGAAAATAGTCACGGAACTTAAAGGGTTAAGAAATTGTATTTTGGGTGAATTCTTGAAGTAATAAATTTTGAAATCATTCTTAAAAAATCTATAAAAGTTTTCAACTTTTGACTATACAAATACTCTCTAATCTTGATGATCAACATCATCTTTTGTGATAAAAATCTCAAAGAAAAGATTGTAAAACCTATATTTTAGAATACATTTGTATTGTATCTATAACCCTTAGGCCCCTTAGGGGTTAAGAAGTCAGCAATTAGAGGTAGTGCAAGGTGCAAGGAAGATACAAAAATATACAATATATTGTTTAATATATTTTCTTAACCTAGGTCACTTCATAATAAATTTCTTTTAAATGATCGGCTACAAGACTTTTAGTCCAAGAATCCTTAGAATTGCAATGAAGTTCACCCCTTAAAATTGTGTAAGCATTTTGTCTCTAGTCTTGAGATAAAATAAGCACAACTAGGTTTTTGATTTTTTTTCCATAGAATTCTTACAGGGGGGGCCTAAACATGGCCCATTATGTCTTTCAAGCAATGGATATTTCTAATTTTTAAGGTGGTTCAAATTGCAAAAGAAAACAACTTAAACTTCAAAACATAACAAACTTAGCCATCTTGGCTTGACTAAGCCAAAAACTTTTGGCTCTTGATATGAAGCTGCCAAAAATATAAAAATTATCTATGCTAAGTGATAAATCATGGTTTGTCATTTTCAAAATGACAAAATTCATTCCATTTGGATTTTTCTAGTGAAGGTAATAGCTGGATGAAGTTTTGCCTTGGAAGTGGTTGTTTAAACTTTATCCATGGATTTCTTATGATTTCTAGACTAAAATTGACTTCCAATTTTGGATATGAATCTAAGTTTATTTATAGTTTCTAAATTCTAAGTTTGACATAGATTTGATGAAGACTATCTATTTTCATCTAGTCATCACACTAAACTTCATCCCTAGTTATCTACCTTGATTTGAGTCTAATTTCTAAGTGTAAACTAGATTTAGGCCCCTTGAAGCTCCTTCTAGGTGATGCTAAATTCCATTTGTTACTTAGTTGTTTTGAAAAGATTCATTTTTAATACTAGACTTCATCCATTGATATCCCATTTGTTTTTTTTAATTTATTTTTTAAGTTGAAGATGTTTTCCAAAAGCTTTAGAAATCCTCTACAGGGATTTGAATTTGGAATTGGAATTTAAACTATTTTCAAAAGGTTTGAATTGATATTAGAACTCTTAATAAATATTTGAAATTTTAAACAAAAGATTTAAAGGAAATAGGTTGTTTAGTGTAAGCTCTTTAATACTCACCCTTGATATTAAATGAGCACAACTAGGTTCTTAGTGTTTAGGTGGAATTTTCTTCTAATTGGGTGTGTAGGCATGGTCCATTGTGCCTTCTAAGCAATGGATAATCTTACATGCGTAGGTAGTATGAAATGCAAGCTAAACCAATCAATAACTCAAAATAAATCAACTTTTGACCAAATGGCCAAATTAAACAAGGCTATTGTGGTTTTTGAAGAAAGAGCTTATAGTTACAAACTATCAATTTTAAGTTGGAGATTAGGTCATATTATTTCTAAAAACATAAAATTTGTTCAAATTTGATGTTCCTAAAAAAGTTATGGCTAGATGAAGTTTAGCCTTTGGAAGAGCAATTTGAATTTCATCCATTTTTTTCTAACAACTTCTCAATTTGACCTCAGATTTTAACTATGAACTTAGATTAAATACTTAAATTTCAAATTTGATTTTGGATGGATAGAAACTTTACAAGTTTATCCAAATTCCATTCTAAACTTCATCTTATAGAGTTTAGATTGATTTTCTATTTAAGAAATATTTTTGGCTCTTCTCAAGGCTCTTCTAATCTTCTTCTTTGTGATTTTAAACTTTAGTTTTTATTTGTGTGTCTTCAAAAGATTCTAGATTGACATCTATCTTTTTCTAAAGACACTAAATTTTTTATATTAATTTTTTATTTTTAGAATTCATTGTTCTCCAATTATGTTCTTTGCCGTTTACTATGAAGAACTTTGGTATTCCCAATGGATTTATAAGGTAGGAGCACCCAATGGCATGAGTGTATCCAATGGCGTTACTTTCTAGGTAAGGTAATGATTCTAGAATGTAAATGTGGATAGACTATAGATGACTTGTATAGAAAGTGATGCCATTGGGTACACTCACGCCATTGGGTACACTCACGCCATTGGGTGTTCCTATCTAAGAGTTCTAAAAAGTTCTTAATACAACTATGCCTTCCCACAAAGGCAACTTTGCTACTTTAGACAACCACAAGATGGTTGTTACATATGTGGGGATTGTGGACGATGCTACAACATTCCTCTAAATTGACAACAACAAGGGTAGTGAACATTTGTTGTAATACCCTAGTTCCCGCACCAATGTCAAACTTTAGTTTGCTACTTGCATGTAGAGTACCCACCAGGTCTGACACGTGCAGTCCTTGTTTGTGCTGAAAATCAGCAGTGAATTCAGAACTTCAAAATCACACCAGAGGCTCAAAAATTAATGAAATTGCAAACTGTAAATTGTGTTTGGAAGATGAAGAAGCCTAGTTGTGTAATACATTGATTTATTGCGCTGAAAAAGTAAAAAAGTACAACAATAGTGCATTTTGTAGCACAATATCTACCACCTTGTACTACCACCCCCTGCATTAATTATAGCCTTCATTCGGTGAGGCATGCTAGCAATGAGAATCTCAAGAGTCTCCATTGATATGGCTTCCCATGCCCGCTCAATGCTCTTAACCAATTCATCTTTGTTGTTTGGTCTAGTCTCCTTTTGCACAAAGTCTTTTAGAATCATCCACACATTCTCTATGGGATTCAAGTCAGGTGAATTCGCAGGCCATGTAATCTTCTTGATCTTGTGCGCTTCTCGCTATTGTTTTGATAAAGTACTTCGATGCACTGGGGCACCATCCTCCATGAGATGAAGACTTTGAGGATAATCATGCATGAAGTAAAAGCCACTCAATCGACCCTCATAGACAATGTCTACAAAGTCAGCACTTGTTCGTCTATCGGATGGCATGATAACAATAGGGCACTTTTCATAACCTGTAAAAGCACCCCAAATCATGACGGAAGTTCGTCCAGACTTGAAGATGGGTGCTAAGCAATCCAATGAATAACGTTCATGCACTCGCCGCCACACTTTAACTTGCCGATAATTCTTGCCTATCTCAAATGAAGACTCATCTGTCCATATGACATTCAACCAATCGGATACAGACCAACTCTCATATTCTCTAGCAAAGGCCAATCGATCAGCCTTATGCTTGTTGTTGAGAAATGGCTTCTTTGCTGCAACACGGTTATGAAATCCTAAACGTTTAATTTCCTTCCTTAACGTGGTTGCACAAACTTGCACACTCATCTTTTCTATGATGGATACAAGCGGAATGCGTCTATTTTGCATAAGAATATGTCCCAATTCCCTCCTACCTCGATCAGTCAATTTACAACGTTGACGGACAGCCTTGCGGGTGACCACTGTTCCTTCACTGCGGAATTTATTCAAGACATATTCAACAGTAGTATGCGGTATACCTAACTTTGCTCCAATGCTGCATTGTGACATGCCTGAACGACTCATTCCAACTATGATGCCTTTTTCCTCTACACTCAAACGACGGCCTCCCATTTCTTACAAATCCAAAACACAATCTCACACACCTCTGAATGAAAATGCTAACCAATTGAGATGCAATAAGTACCCTACCACAAGCCCACAACATCACACCAACATATAAAAAACATGAGAATGTTAAGAAGAATGATCAGGTCATTCAAACAATCCTAATGTAAGCATCAATACCCAAATGAATACTGATTTGAACTCCTCTCATACAAATTCGAGCTTGCAGCTATAAACATCATGCATACAGTGAAATACTAAAATTGTAATTGAATGAAGCACAATGTCAACAGAGTGAATTGAATCTCATTCAAAGCTCTGAATGGAGTGATTCAATCTCATTCAAAGCAATTGTGCTCTAATTCAACTCAAAGAGTGTATACATACCTTCAAAATCTACTCAAAATCTGCTCAAAAGTTACACAACTAAAATGGATGCTGTTCCACACTCAAGAACTTTTAGAATGTAATGCATGCAGAACTACGAATCCGTCATGAACCACAACTCATACAATCACCATCTTCCAAAATGAAGTGCATCAATCTACTCACAAGCTTCATTTATACAAATTTGAGCTCAATTCAAGCAAATCTCTAACCTCCATGTGCATTGATATTTCTTGAAGTTGTGTAGAGATTTTGCCCACCACAGTAACACATGTCTGTATATTTTGATTGATATGAGTATATTTGTGGTATGTCATTAAGTGCTTAATGACACCTGTAACTAAACCACTAATCTCACCTAACATCACTAATTACAACCTTTGCATTGAACAGGTGGAAGGGAGAGAGTGGTTCCAAGTTGCAATGAGTGCCACTTCAACAGCACGTAGTTTGGCATGTTGCACTATTGTTGTACTTTTTTACTTTTTCAGCGCAATAAATCAATGTATTACACAACTAGGCTTCTTCATCTTCCAAACACAATTTACAGTTTGCAATTTCATTAATTTTTGAGCTTCTGGTGTGATTTTGAAGTTCTGAATTCACTGCTGATTTTCAGCACAAACAAGGACTGCACGGTTCAGACCTGGTGGGTACTGTACATATGTTGAGGAACCAAATTGTCAATCTCAATGTTTGTTGTGCAGCTAGTGGCTAGATTCTACATTCACTTAAGAAGGTGCATGATATGACTCTACCCTATTAAAGTGCAGTTTGTACAAATATGACAATTTTTCTAGATTAAAGAAAGGGATGATAAACTTCATATTTTATTATAAAATATTAATAAAATATCACATCTCCCCTTGATTTGGTGGATGGAATAATTTTGCATACGATCATTATCTTAAAATAAATTGATGAGAAATATGTCTCATCAATTTATTTTAGACGTATCTCATAAAGATATAAGATACAAATTGATACTATAAGATACAAATTGATAGAAATACTCTAACTATTCAAGCATAATTTGAATGCAATTGAAAGGAAAATTAGATTGATGACCAATTTTTCAAACTTCAAGTTTTTCTCTTTGTATGCTCTTAGTTTGTAACTATTAGTGAATAAATTTTTTTGTATTTACTTTTCAAAAATGAAATTACAAGACTTTTGGAAGTTATAAAAATTCTAGAGTTGTTTGTGAAAATTTGAATTTATTTTGAATGTTTGGATAAACAATGAAAAAATTCATATCAAATACATATTATGCTAAAAAAGAATTTGAAATTTCTTGATAGAGTGACTTGCAAAATTGAATTGGGGTCAAGAATATTTTTATTCACAATGCCATAGAAAAAATGGGTGAAGAAGAAGCAATAGTGTAAATATAAAAGTTTTAGTATGTGAATGAAACTCTACACTTCTGAAAAAATTGAAGCAAATTGAAATTATGGTTTAGAAATTAATGAATCTCAAATTTTGCAATTCTATTCACTCAATTTTGGACCTTTTTTCCTCAAAGTACAAATTTTAAATTATTTTTTCAATATCAACTGCCATTTCATTAAAATGGTGGTATTCCACAAACTTGGCACTTTTCTTTAAAACCATGCAGTTTGAAATCTATAATAGTCCTAGACTTTAGGATTAAAAAAGGAATTCAACGGAAAAATGGCATATGAAATGGCATACGAAATTTTAATGAAATTTTCCATCATCAAAAAATTGGTCACATACCTTGGCATGCCTTTATACATTTTATGACTTCCACCTTCTCTAAAAATTTTGAAACTTAACCTTTTTACATTTGAATAGTATTTTTAACTTGAAAAATGCACTATATACTTGTATAAATGAATTTGAAGACCATTTGATTGAATCAATGGTACATGGTACTCTTAACAATCCTAAAGAATCTAAGTATATGTTGCCAATAAGATTATAATTGCAGTATTTTTATTTAAAGGTTATATTGAGAAACCTTCAACAATTAGCCTTAAATACATATTTAGCAATCATGCTTCCACTTTCTACTGTAGATATTAAAAATTGATGATAATGCCCCCAAATGTCAAGTCCTTGGTACATTGGATTATATCTATTGATCTTTGATTTTTTGTAATTACATCAAAGAATGTTTTAGACAATACAATGGCTAATCATCATAGGGGCCAAAAAGTTTACCACATCATTATAAAATTAGGGAATTAATTAGCACTCATGACTAGGGTTATAGGCCTCAAGTTCAAATTTCTACTCCAAGGTATAAAATATTGAATTTTAATAATTTTGCAAAATTTCAGAGTAAAGTAGGAACTAGACTTTATAAGCTTCATTTTCTTTGTCGGGTTCAAATTATAAAAAAAAATCATTGTTATGGCTAAAATTCAAATCAAGATAAAGAAGAATAAGTTGCCCAAAGACTCTAGATGGGGTTCCATGGAGGTGCCATTTTCTCTTATAGGAAAATAAAAAAATTCTAAGCTAGAATATATAACACCATTCATTGAAAATGAGGTTTTAGCAACTCTATAATAAAAATTGAATAGAAAAACAATTTTTTTCATCTTGAAGCCTCATCATCCAAATCACACAAAAAGTCTTTGGGGGGCATCCATCATTATATTTATAACTTCTATAAGCTAGGGCAAGGACACCACCACTTGATAAATTTTTTCACTTACAAACAATGGTGACCAAAATTGAAGAATTGAAATGCAAATTTGTCAAATTGCAAAGACTTTGTACATACTTTGTTGTAGAATCCAAAATTGCTTCAATAATTTAACAAAACTTCAAATCATTAGGTAGTAAAAAAAGAAAATCATAGAATTATGAAAGTAAAATGAAGTGTGAAGCCAAGAAATATGAAACCTCCATAAAATCACTTTACCTTTGTAATATCACATTTTTACATTGTGCGATATTACAGTGGTAAAATGACCATTGAAACTTTATAATATTACACAGTGTAAAATGTGATATTATGGAAGGCCTTGTGATTTTGGTAGTATGATGAGTGAAATATTTTGGTTTCATTTTTTTAGATGAAGTAAAATTTATAATACATGTCATATTATTTGGATTTTTTGGGTGAAATTTAAAAAAAAACAATTAGTTTTTGAAGGGAAAGGAGAAAAATTCATATCAAATACAAAACATGCTTAGAGAATTTGAAAATTTTAGAACATAAGTAAATTATAGTATAGAAAAATATGTGATGAAGAATTTTTGTGTCAACCTATAAATAGAAGTATCAATGGTATTAGATCTACAAGTTGAAGCGGAAAAAATGTTGATTTCAAGGAAAGTTTCAAAATTTCCAAGTGGAGTAGAAACTAAACTTCAAAAGCTTTATTATTGTTTTATTTGTCCAAAAGCAAAAGAAATCACTTCAAATGTCAAAATAAAGTTTTAATAGGAAAAAAAGGTTCAAAGTATTGAAATACATTGATGGATGAACCATGGTTTTCATAAACTATGTCATAAAAATTAAACAACCACTAATATGGCTTGTATGAATTTAACTCAATGATGTTGACATAGCTTTAAAAAAATTACCCCAAAAAATAGTTTGAAAATAATCCATCTTTTAATTTAAAAAGATTAATATTGACCATCTAAAAGACACCTTTAGTTTTCAAATGAATGTCCTTCCCCTCGAGGTCTACCAACTTCTTGAAAATAGTGGTTGTAAATAAGTTGTCCCACTTTAATATTTTATTATACATGGATGTGCTTGAGATGTTTAATTTTAATTGTACAAAAATAGAGATTACTTTGCCTAATGCAAATGGAATAATGGTAGAAAATATTAACCATTGGATTTTTAGATTATAATAATTATGGGTGATTAGCTTATAAGAAAAAAGTTGCATCTCATGGGGAAGGAAATGATTTATTAGAAAATGAATAATGTTTATTTCTCCCCCATAAAAATCGGATTAGAATCTAAGGCAAAATGAGTTTTTTTTAAATTTGAAAAATGAAAAATAGACTCTCAAATATGTACACATTTTCAAACAAGTTTAAATAATAAAGCCCAAATTGGCCAAATTGGATCATACAAAATTTTAAATATTATAAATATATACATATATACATATATATTTAATTCATCAATTTTTGAAATTCAACAGTTGATATTATTAGCATATCTTTGGAAAAATCTCCAAAAATAGTTTCGACTATTTCTTTTACTTAGACCTTAACCAAAATTTATGTCTACTCCTTAAATAAAAGGGCATTTCCTAAATAAATTTTTTGATACTTTTCACATTAGAATTTTGAAAATCCAAAAATGCAACAAGTATGTCAACTTGTTATTCTATAAGATCCTACTTTACAAAATATTGAGATTTGCCATTGAAAATTTGAAGAAGACACATTCTATACTTTTAGGCCTTGAGGGTTTAAGTAGTCTTTAGTCAAGCTTACCAAATCTCAACATAAAAAAACATTTGGTGATTTTTTTAGCATGATTTTCCATGATTATTTATTGAAAATCATAAGAAATGAATTTTCAAATTTTGATTGCATTCATTCATTGAAATGTCCGATATAACACCTTTTTTTAATTCTAAAAATCATTCAAAATTCATACTTTTAGTGAGTTTAAAGATGGAATGTTGCATAACCAAACAAGGTCATAGTTGATGTCGTTTTTTTTAATAAAATCATGACTATATTGCACGACTCCTCAATGACATTATTTTTGTATGGTAACAAGACTCCAAAAACTTTGAGCACTGGAAAGCTTGTTGAATATGCAATACTCATCTACAGTACAATAAGTTAAGTTTCTTCCACTATTGATTTCTTGGTGGATTGCATTGATGTACTTTTATAAGTTGAATATCAAGTCTTTGAGCTTAGAGCATCGCCACCCATTCCCTAGGAAGCTGCCCAGCCTGGGCGTGGCCGGGGGGAAAATACAGCCCCATTGGGTACTTGGCCAAGGATGCTTTGAGCCCACCCTTGCCAAATGGGTCCCTCCAAACCCCAAGACAGCGTCCTCGCCAAGTGTGTTGACTATGAGGCACGAATTTTGTCAATGGCCATTTTGTCCTCTTCTGTATTACTTCTTGTCATTTTTTGTGAGTAGGTGCAATGACTGCACGAGGGAGACTACCACGTGAATAGGAAAGGGATAGCAACGCTTCAGGGTTGCAATTGGCATGGGAGAGCAAAGAAGATTGGGGGCGTGGAGATTCAAGTGGCTTACACTCCAACAACCACCAAGTGCAGACACAACGTGGAGAGGAGGGGCGAGGGCGCGACAACAATAGAAGGGGGCGTAGTTTGAATTTGAACAGGGATGGTGGTTTATAGACTAGGTAGAGTGAGCAGCACAACTGTGAAAAAGAAGATTTAGGGTTTCCAGTTGTGAAGGGTGATGACATAGAAGCTTAAGCGCCTCAAGGATGTGGACGTGGGTGGGGGTGAGGGTGGGGGCGGGGCTTAAATTGTGCGGCTACTGCTCAACAAGCTTGCGGATCTCCTGCAACAAAGGGCAAAAATTTTGTTGCTAAAGAGGAATGGCAATTGACAAGAAGTGTTCTTATTGTGAGCTAGGCCCCTATTACAAGTAATCAACAAAAAACCAACACCTTTTGGCAACGCATTTGGACACATTATGAAGAGAATAGACCTTGCAGTGAGAGACCATTATGTTCATTAGAGTCTAAGTGGGTGCAAATAAAACATGATGTTAGCAAGTTCATTTCAGCTCATGTAGCCATTAAGAGGTTGAACCCGACTGGGACAAGTCCAACTGAGATTATACTTTTAACAAAAGATTTGTATAGGGCTAAACACCCAAAGAATTTAGACTTTCCTTTTTGAGCATTGCTGGGTTTTGGTGCGGGATTTTCCACGTTGGTCTAACGGTTGGGGTAGTATGAAGCAAACCAACTCTACCGAAAGAATGACCACTTCTTCTAGTCACAATTCTCATGAAGGTGCAGGAGACTCTGCAAGTGTTCTTGAAGAACTGAATGCCACCCTTCGAGATCGCCCACAAGGTACAAAGGTTGCCAAGCTTGTATACAAGATTGACAAAGTTCCAGAGGGAGGAATGTATGCCCAAGCACAAGCTACTAAAGTCTTGACTAAAGCCACTCTTTGGAAGACTGTCCTACTTGCCGAGCAAAATCTATTGATTTTAATGACAACCCCCGATTCTTAAGTTACAAATCCGGTTGCTCAAGAATTCATGCGAATCCGCCAAGAAGAAGAATTGGAGAAGCTATTGGAATGTAGGGCGGAGGAGAAGTTGCAGAAGGCTAGAAAACTTGTGGAGGATGAAGCCACGGCAATAGCTAAAAGGAAGGCATTAGAAGAAGCTCAGGCAGTTGAAGAAAATGACCCAAATGAGACCGCAAGGCAAATTGGAGAAAGGTGCGCTACTATAAGCGATGATGATGAGGACGAATATCAATTCGGCCATCATGGTGAAGAAGACGAATTGAATGAAGACTACAACATGGTAACATGTGAAGGTCAAGAACAAGAGCAACAATATTTTGCAAGCAATGTGGGTGTTGGGGAAGACAACATGGGGGGAGGAAGTTCTAGCATTCGGGTTGGAAGCAGCGCAAAGTTCTCTGATGTGAGGTCTCGGGTGGATCAGGATAGAAGTAACAATTTTAGCCTTGGCTTCGGGACAAGAGTTGTTAGGGGCTTTGTTGGAGTAAATGAGGTGGGGTGTGATAGTTTGGTACTTGGGGCCAAGAGAGTAGTTGCGGGGGATTTTGTTGGCAGTTCCCAGGTGATTGAAGTGGGGGTTCAAAGTTAGGGAATTGGAGCTGTTGGAGCTTTTAATGAGAGGTCTCGAGTGAGTGAGGTGGGGGATGGGAATTCGGGACTTTGTTTTGGGGGAGAAGATACTACGGAATTTGTAAGGAGTTCTCAGGTGGAGAGGTGGAATTCTAGACTTGGTTTGGGGATAGGAGGTGCTGGGAGTTTTGTTGGGAGGTCTCGGGTAAGTGAAATTGGGGGTGAGAGTTTAGGAATTGAAGTAGGCCGAGGAACTAATGGAGGTGGGAGAATTGAAAGAGTTGGTATCTACTCTTAGGAGAGTGAGATGGGGGCAATGAACCTGGCACAACAGATAGGATGTTCAAAGACTTTGCCAACTTTGATTTTTTTCTATTGAAGGTGTACAGAATGCAAGCACTCAAAGGACAATGGAGAGAGGCGGAGGTAGTTTGGATAGAACTGAGCGGTTGAGTGCCAATCTATACGATTCAAGTGGTCATCATGTTTGAGAAGATATAGATCATGTTGATCCGGGCATGCCCACTTCTTGGCATGTTTTAGGATCTCATGCCCATGACAATGATACTTAAGAATGGACAAACTGAGGTCACGGTTTGAACAAAGTAGAAAAACATGCCAATGTATAGCATGTCAATATTATTTAGTTGTAAACACACAAGGCTAGTATTCGGCAATGTGACTTGAGAAATTCACACAAAAAGACCTTACAATTGATTTTCTATGTTGTTATCTTTATTCTAAAATTTTATTTAAAATATGCTTTTGACAAGTTGTAGTATTTATATTGGGTTCTATTAGGAAGGACCATGTTCCTTACTATAAAAACAATTCATAGGTTCCTACACAAAAAGTACAACAGTGCTTACGGTGTCCTTTGGGTCAACTAGAACCACACTTCAAACACACTTTCAATCCTCCCATTCAAATTCAATGCCTAGGAAATTGTAAAAAAAATATGTTAAAAATATTACATAAATATTTTCAAAATCAACAAAGTGTGATTAAGGTGTGCTTAAAGTAAACCTCAAGCACACTTCAAATTATCTCATAGCATACAAATGTGACCTTGTAAAGTGTAGCTGTCCATTTTTTTGCAAGGCCTTAAAAGGGATTTTGGTCAATTCAGATGCCAATATCTTGCAATTCAAATGGTGAAAATTTATGAAATTTTTTTTCATCTTCAAAAATCAGCATACTAAAAGATCCTATGGTTAAATGTGTCCAAAAATGTTGTTTTTCAGAATTTGGTACTTGTACTAAAAATGACAATTTTGGAGCGTTGTTGGTGAAAACAAAATCAAAGAACTTTAGGGGTTAAGAAACCCAATCACATAACTTTTTGTGAGTGCACAATTGATGGCTAAGGAGATTACACCTACTATGCATTTAATCACACATATACAAATTATTAGAGTCTACATGAATCATGATGGAAAAAAGTATGTGCTATGCACGTATGCACTTCTCATACAATTTGAATCAAAACATGTTGGCTCCCTTTGGAGCCCACAAGTGTTCAATCAAGTCCCCTCTTAAACCAAAATGACTATCCACATCTTGTAATTCTATAGTGCCACTCATCAAATCCTCAAATGACAAGTCTCTGTCAAAAGACAAGTTACTGTCAAGTAATTCTGTAACTATGTCTTCTAATTCAGGTTCATCTTGTTCATCTTCCACAATCATATTGTGGAGGATGCAATAAGTGAATATAATGTCACATATGACATCCAAACTCCACTAACAACATAAATTGCGTATAATGGCAAACCCGGGCTTGTAGTATTCCAAAGCACCGCTCAACATCTTTGCGAATTGCCTCTTGTCGTTGTGAAAAATAAACCCGCTTTTCATCTGCAGCCATGAAAATGGTTTGGACAAAACATGACCATGGAGGGTAAATGTCATCATCCAATAAATAGTACCTGTTGTATTCAGTCCCATTGACAATAAAGGTCATGTCTCTAGTTGCACTTGTCAACATATTGTAGACAAGTGGAGAACGATCCAACACATTTAGGTCATTATTCGATCCAGGCAAGCCAAAAAAAACATGCCAAATATGTAAGTCCTCATTGGCAATAGCCTCAAGTATAATAGACTTCTTGCCAGACCAATCCCTATAATCTGCCTGCCAAGCAACTAGACAGTTCTTCCATTCGTAGTGTATGCAATTTAAAGAAGCAAACATGCCAGGAAAACTACAAGCCTCATTGATAGCAAGCTGTTTTTGGAAGTCCTGTCAGGTTGGTTGTCATAAATGGTAATCTTTGAACTCTACCCTCATTGCAACACAAAAACACTTTAGTGACTCCATAGCTGTACTCTCACTTGTCCTGCAGTATTCATCAATTGCATTTGCACAAAACTTGTAGCACAACATGCGAAGAGCTGCAGTGATTTTTTGGTGTGGGGATAAACCCTCTAAACTAGTTGCATCCACTTTTTACACAAAATAGTTGTCATAAGCACAAACCCTATTCATAATATGTAAAAATAGAGAACATCGTATACAATACCTCCAATGAAATAAATGAGGTCCATATATGGGGGTATCTGAGAAGTAATCTCTCATCATCCTTCTATGCATCTCTTGTCTATCTCTAGCAATATTTGGAGCTCTACTAGGCCATGAGCCTCCAACTTGGGCAGGCATGTCCGAACCATCTCCATTGCCCCTTTGCATCTCTAGGACCCACTACAAATTGAAATCATCATCCTCTTCATCCTCCCTCATGGTCTCTCTAACTACCAACAACCTTGCCCTCCAAGGATGCATTCTCTCAAGCCTTTATTACAAAATAAACAGCACAAGAACTACAAAGTGGCTCAAAGAAATGCAAGAAATTAACAACTGCACTGCTCCAAGTATGCTCAAAAAATGGCAAAAATGATTACCCCCAGTAGCTCCTAGCACCTTGGAGTAGCTTCAAGGAAGCTGAAAAAAATATGAAAGTAAACTTGTACAATAGCTCAACACAACACCTCCAACCCCCCTGGTTATACTTCCTTATCGATAGTATTCCGCTTCACATGTGCCCCCAATAAAAACCAATTCAAAATACCCCCTACACCCCAAAGTTAATCCCACAGCACCTCCTTGCTCCAAGCATTCTTCAAACTCCAAGCCAAAACAATTGACTCTTTCATTTTTTCAAAACTCCCCACCGAAACAACTTCCAGGCAAACTAAAGCTCACCACAGCTTCTTCTTGGCCATTTCTCTCAGTGGGGTTCCCTATTTTTTCCCGAATTCCAACAAGCCTGACTATTTACAATTCAAACTACTTGTCAGCCAAGTCATTAAATTCATGTAATTGACTTATTTCCCGTGTTCTTTGGGCGGGGATGGTTGGCGGACCTACTCGGCCAAAAGGAACCCGGGAGCTCCAGGGAGCCGGCCACCCAATTCTCCAAGCCGTGTTTGGGGGGAATGGGTGGCAATGCTCTTATACTTAAATGTGCAATGTGAGCATGCCAAAGCAAATGAAGATTCTTCCAAGGACAAAGTAAACATTAGGAAAAAATTAAACCCCCAAAGAGGCTGCTTTGTAATGCAAAAGCTTGGGTGGGAAGAGCCTTCTCAACTCAGTAATTTAGTCAAAAATTGCATGATGGATTCAAAAATTCATCATCATTATTCAATCCATCTTCAAGATCTTATATATTTAGGTGGGAAGAGCCTTCTCAACTCACTAATTGGGCTATGAATTGCACGATGAATTCAAAAATTTGTCATCATTACCCAATTCATCTCCATGATCTTACAAATCTCATAATGATTCCATCATGAAGAATGGAACATACGCCAAATGGTGGTTCTAATGAGGATGTGGTCACCTTTATATTCATTCAATTAGTATAAAAATTAATAAGAAAACTCAAGGTCTCTTTGTGGGTTCAATTTTTTCCTAATGACAAACAAACAATCTATCTTAAGGTATGGATGGGTTTAATATATGTGTGTTGATTCTTAAAGATTCTTACAATTAGTTGGACGATTCTTGGAGGATAGGGCTGAAGTTATTCACTAGAAGAAAATGAAGGTTTTTGCAACTACACTAGCAACTAGCTTTTTAGTTGTATAAGACATTTGTCATTAGTTTGCAACTAGTGATAATTTAAAGACCTCTAATCGTAGTGGACACCCTAAAATCTAAAAAAAAGTGCACCAATTGTAAACGTCATGCCTCATTTATAAATCATTTGCAACTTGTTTGCAACTTGTATATTTATATATTTTAAATTGTTAATCTCCATGATTTATCACTATCTTTTTTTTAGATTTTAGAATTTTAGGTTTACCTTTTTTTAGATTTTTGAATTTCAGATCTACCTTCTTGAGTTCCTAGATTTCAAAAATTCAAATATTGGTGTTTAATAGATTTCATTGGTTTAGGAAACCTTATAATTTTATAGATTTTAAAATTTCTTGGATTTTAAATGTTTTTAAAATTTCTATAGATTGTAGAAATCTACAAATTGTAGAAATCTATATTCTATAGAAATTTAAAAATTATAAAAATCTTAGAATTAAATCAACAAAATTTATTGCATAAGACTACAACAACTTACAAGTCTTATATGTCCAACCTAATGGTACTCTTTACAATTGATATGAGACACTTGATATAAGACAAATAAGAATGAACTTTGAAAACAACTAAGAAACAACTGGTGTACAATATAAAAGTGACTAGAAAATGACTAGCTTCACTATTAGAAAATTTAGTTTTTTTGTTGATTTGGTTGCATTCATTTGTCTCACTTTTCTATTGATTTCTATCCAAATCAACAAATTACTCTCTAAATCAACAGAAAAATGAATCAAATCTATGCAATCAAATCAACAAAAAAGTTGAATTTTCTATTACTGTAAGAAACGACTAAGAACCAACTAGTGTATGACTAGAAAGTAACCTAGAAGCAACTAGCAAGTGACTAGGAAACAACTATGGTCATTTTACAATTGCAATTTTTTTCTAGTTGTTTCCTAATTGTTTTTTGCAACTATAGATTGACTACTTTGCGACTAAAGTAATGTATCAATAGAGTAAAGCAACAACATAAAACAATTACTTTAGATTTGGTGCTAATAGAGAGGTCTTACAGTAGCAAGATAGTTGTATAGGACACTAGTTGCATAGTAGCCGGTTGTGTCGGACACGTTTTTCTTCTAGTGATTGTATTTCATTCATTGTAAGCTACAAATGAGGAATTTAAAGCAACACAAGCTCTCATAAAAAACATCAAATGTTTTTTGGGGACATCAAAGGGTTGTTCCTAATGCTCTGAACCAAATACTACCATTTAGTATTTAAAAATTATTATTTTTATTATTAACTAGCGGTTGGCACTTGCTATGCTACACATTCATCATTAGAATTTTATAAGAATTTTTATGTATTAGATAGAGCGTAGAGCAAAAATTTCAATAAATCTTCAAATAAAAATGACTAAAATCTTTGTATAATTTTTTTTTATAAGTAAGCATATATTGAAATGTACAATAGAAATTTATTAAATGATGAATGAAACAAATTTCTGTTGATTTTAGCAAATTTCTGTCAAAAAATGACCAAATCAATGCGACCAAATCGACTGAAATTGCTGAAATTTCTAGTAGTGCAGGTAGTGCAACAAAGTCAATCCTTGACAAACACTCTAGTCTAAATGTTTTTTCTCCCTCGCATAAAAAGATCAAATTGAGAACTAAACATGGTGATCTTCAAAAAATGATTTCGAAACTTTCAATGAACAAATAAGAATGGAAGCCTTGTGAAGTCTTTGACCATTTCAACTCTATCAGTGCTCTAACACTTGCTATGGAGAACCAACATCTATGCTCAATTCAAGAATTACAAGTTAAGGACATCAAGATTTTAGAAAATCTACCTAGTAGTTGGTTAGACCCTCCAACTTAATGACCTTTGTTGTTTTGTTTGTGGTGAAAGGAAAGGAGCAACAACTATATTGTTGTGTGACAAGTGCCAATGGGGTTAACATGTGGTTTGTATGACACAACCCATGACTACTTTACTTTCGGAGATTGAATTTATCCTTGTTGAAAGAAGTCTCTAGGACATGCCATGTAAAGACTTTTTGAAGTCAATATATTTTTTTGTTCTTAATGACAATATCACTACTTGAGTTAACTAAGCATTAGACTTTTTGAAGTCAATATATTTTTTGTTTTTGATGACAAAATCACCACTTGAGTTAACTAGGCATTAGATACATGAGGGTCAAGATACAATTGGTATTGAGGATCGACTAAGACATTTTATAATAAAAACTTGTCAAAGGCTACTAATGATGGGGTTTTTAATTTTCACTTGGCCTACAATCTCTTTGTTACAATTTCATGAGCTTTCTTGGCACTTGCTCATCATTCTATGACCTCAACTAGTACGCGAACACTAGTAAAAAATCAGTGACCAAATCAACAAATAGTCAACAATTTTCTGTTAACTTGGGTACTGTATTGTCCATTTTCACAAATTTTTGTTGATTTTGCCCAAATTAACAAAATGGTCACATTATTTTTGTTGATTTGGATAGTGCAACTAAAATCAACAAAATTTTGTTAAATCTTTTAGAATCTTTTTGGAATCTTTTTGAATCTTTTTGAATCTTTTTGAATAATTTGGAATCTCCTGGAATCTCTTGGAATCTCTTGGAATCTTTAATTGTACAATGTAGATTTTTTTTAAAACTAAACATTAACAATTCGGTATTTCTTAAAGTCAGCATACTTCAGGGCCGGTTTTGACTTAATAAATGACCTTTTTTCAAGAAACTTTGAACTAATAAAAGTTGGAAAATCAATCCAACTTTCACCTCCAACAATCCGTTTGAGATTTTGATCCTCCAATCAAAAGTTATGGACAAAAATCAGAGAGGGGTGAAAATGAATCATTTTTTTTACATTTTTAAAACCCCTCTCTGATTTTTGTCCATAACTTTTGATTGGAAGATCGAAATCTCAAACGGATTGTTGGAGGTGAAAGTTGGCTTGATTTTCCAACTTTTGTTAGTTCAAAGTTTCTTGAAAAAAGGTCATTTACTAAGTCAAAACCAGACCTGAAGTACGCTGACTTTAAAAAACAATGGGAAAAAAATGAAAAACTAAACAAATAAGATTTTATATACACTTTAAACATGTATATGTATAAGTGGTGCATTGGTTTGAGTCTTGGGCCTCAACCATAAGGTTCAAGGTTCAAACCTTGATGGCAACGTTTGCCACGTGAATTGCCAACGTGACATTTGAACTGTCCACGTGGCATTCAAGTAGCTTGTGTGGCATGCCATGTGGATAGTTGGGGGTGCCTATGTGGCATTGCCACGTGTCACTTTTATTCATTTTTTTTCAAAAAAAAATAATTTAAAAAAATAATGTGACCAAATTAACAAAAAAACTAACACTTTTTTGTTCCAAAACAACACTTTTTTGTTCTAAAACAACACTTTTTTGTTAGAAATTCAACACTTTTTTGTTCTTAAACAACATATTTTTGTTCAAAAGTGCCCAAATCAACACGTCCAAATTAACAAAAAAAATCAACACTTTTCTGTTGATTTTTGTTAATTTGGTCACTGTATTTTTCTACTAGTGAAATGGATATATTCATCATTACATTTAGATCTAACTGTGAATTTCTATAGTCCTAGCAGCTTAGTAGGGGCTCCATGGTTAACTACAAGATATTTGACATTGTGTTTATTATGCTTTCATTTATTGATTTGATTTCTTATCCAACATTGAATTGTGACACTCAATCTATTGTATGGCATAGTTTGTATTTATACAACAAATTACTTAATTGAATGAAACTCTAGTGGATTTTTTTTCTAAGATAAGCATTGTTTTCTCCCTTAAATGGTGACTAAAATCAATGTTTCATAAGGTAAACAACATCACCAATAAATTTAAAAAGCAAGAATACCTCTTTATAGTATTCTCCCTTATCTCAATTTTATAAACAATGCCCAATCATGAATCCGTTTGGCCCATCACAATAGTATTCCCCAAACTTACATCTTGTATCTACAGCTCCTTGAAGAAGACTCCAATCACTACATTAGTTCCTAATATAAATGGAATACAATATAGAGCTTCAAATTCCATACTAATTTGTTTGATTCAAGCTAATGTTGGTTTAAGAGAATCTAATAGCTCAATTTCTCTACAATAGCCTCACAACATTATTTAATAATGACTAAAGTCGTACTCAATCGTATTCCATATAAATCAATAATTATCATTAAAGAATTATTGGAGCTCAAAATAAGAAGAGTTATAACAACTCTAGTCTTTACAATATTCTTTCCTTCAAAATATATCTTTCTTCTCTAAAATAGGCTCTAAAAGAGTGCACTAATAATTAAAAGTAGATCTATTCATCCTTATCCATTGTCTAAACATAGATCTTGTATATGATCACAAAAGACAATGCTCCAAAAATTCACATCCTTGAAAATTGCCACATTGTTCTGGTGAACAAAGCCTTCATTTCGATCACTTACAGGACATTCCATATTTCTATTTGGTCAAACTTCATTAGTTTTCTATATTAAAACAAAAATTTCAAAAATTATATATTTTTTCATCTTCTTATATAATTTAACTTCATTTTTTATAGTTAAAAAATATTAAAATGACTTTTATATGATTATTTAAAGTATTTTTAAATTAAAATCACAATAATTGAAAAAAATTAAAATAGTATGAAAAATGGAAAAGATAGCAATAAACATTATGGTGTAATTAGTGTATTCTTTGACCTCACATTAAGAAAAATTTGATAGAAAAGTTCAAAAGTGGTATATTTTTAGCTTTCAAGATGCTACCTTTAAAGCACGTTTCAAAGTGTTATAGAAATACAATTTTAAAAATTTTAGAAAAAATTAAGATGAAAAATAAAAATAGATTATTCTACTTGAAAGACATTTAAAATCAAGTACTGTGTGAAATTCAAGTTTGAGTTTTCAAAATGTTCCTTAGGCTTGGTTTGTTCATTTTTATCACTACACATCCAAGGCCTTTTTGAGCCTCTTGGAATTTGTATAAAACTAAAAAGAAAGATCAATTTTTATTAGTTTTATCAATTTAAGAAAAATTATAACCTTGTGAATTCAAACAAAGTGGTGTGGATTACATAGGAAAAGAAAATACAACATTATCACTTGGAGATTGAAGAATTTTAATATTTAATTAAGAAGGTATTAAAATCATGAAAGTGATTTGAACTCTTTCAAATCTAAAATCGGGATCATAAAAATATGAGGCTAAAAAGAAGATAACATGCATAACCATAATTGATTTACATATTTCCAAAATCTACTCTATAATTTTTTTAAATGAATTCCTAATGTGATTTCTAATGGAGATGAGTCTTTAATACTAATAATCTTGCAATGGACATCCTTACAGAAAATCTTTGATATAAAATTTATTGGATTTTGATGCATAAAATAGAATTTAAAGGATAATCAACTTTAAAAAATATACAGAAACTAATAATTTGGTAAGATTTTAATTTACTTCAAAGTTTAGTTCACATCAAAATATGGTACCCTTGAACATTTACAAGTTAAAGTTTAAACAATAAAAATGGTTATTGTTATTATTTCTATATTATGTTGGTACTTTGCAAGTTTTTGCAATGCCAATTCCATCTTTAGTAGGCACCAATTGAAGTAAAAATTATATATCCATGAAGACCTTACAAAACTGCACATCCTCAAAAAGTTTCAAAATGTTAGCAATGCCATATTTCAATGCTGTGAAGAAAACATGAATGAATAAGAATGCACTTGGTTTACGATAACTAATGTATAAGAAGACAATTTCAGAAAACATATTGAGGGAATGAAGTAGTTGGTGACAGTGTGGGACTTGTAATTTAGGTTTGAGTCTTTGACCTTCACACTATGAAGTCCCAAATTCCACATGTAATTTTTTTATTTATTATTTATTTTTAACATTGTAGAACGGAGAGTTGGGACTTGGGACGAAGTGTGGAGCGGTTCTAAAACCCTGGCGAAATCCACTTGTTACAAAACCCTAAAAGAAGAGGATAAGGTTTCTGCAAGCACCTTTACTCCTCTGTTTTGCAACGAAAACCCCGTCTTTCAGGTCCCCGCATCTCTTCCTTGCTGCTCCATCCCTGCCTCCGCGGTTGCCACCGCAATCCTCCATGCCTAATTGACTTGTTTCTCCTTTCTCCGTGTGGAATTGGATGGATATGCCGAAAGAAATCGAAGAAAATGGTGTCCTAAGCACTCTGCTGGGGTCGTGAGGTAGACCAGCGAAGATGGCTCTCACGGCGCGGGCAATGGCATCCGCTGCGCAAAGTCTGCGACCTGTGGAGCCATCCCATTCTTTTTGCAGGAGTAGGATCGGAGCTAGTAGTAATAGTCTTAGTGGTGTCGTTTGTAATCAAAGTTTGGATGGGGTTTTGCGGAAGCCCTTGAGGTGGAATGCAAATGCCAATTTTCTGGCTCGAAGCTTTTGTAAAACGAGACAAAGGCGTCGGAGTCATGCTGGCAGGTGGCATTTTCTTCAGGCGGATATTCGACAAGTTCGGGATGGGGGAAGAATGAGAAGTGTAGACACGGATTTGTCATCTGTAGTAGCGCAGAGTGAACCTCGAAGTACTGGAGAAACTGTAGCTAGCGAGGCGGGCGTTAGTGGCAGACCTAAGAAGGTCAGGAGTTCTGGATTGAATGGGAGCAGTGGAGGCTCAAAGAAGAAGTCCACTAACGTTGAGCATCTGAATTTGAAGGTGGATGGATTTGTTAGTGATTACAGCGATAGTGATATAGAGACAGATGTAGAGAATAGTGTAGGTGATTCTGAAGCAGGAGGAGGCCTCACTAGAATAAGGAGTTGTACAGATGCAAGCGCGAACGACGATGCTAGTGCTGTTAAGCAACGAAGCTCAGGAGCAGAGGAGATTGACTTGCGGTTTATGTTCTTGGAGGCAATTATGGAGAGAGCACGGAAGGCAGATATTGACGGGGTTGAGGAGGCATTGTCTGGCATGGCACTTGCGGGTTTGGATGCTGGTCCCAGGGCTTACCATGGTCTTGTTGTTGCATACACCCGAGCTGGCGATTCTGAAGGAGCAGTACGCATCATCATTCCCTATCTCAGCACACTGCTTTCGCTTGTTCCTCTTTCGAATTTGCCACAATTCTTGAGGTTTTTGTTGTTAGTAGATTTTGTGTTTTGACCCTCGCACTCAATAAATAGTTGCTCGGATTGAAAATCCTCAAATGCTCTCTCACGATCTTAGGGTTAATGTCGAATTGTTGGTGTGCTCTTCACTTGCTGAATCTAGTCCTGGTTGTGCAGCTCCAAGCACTGAAGAAGGCATTTGTTTCAGGAGCGAAGCCATTACCTGAAACAATGGTGGCTGTTGCGCGCCTTTTTGGCACCATTGGTCAACCACAGCGTGGCAAGGAAATCCTTGCAGCTATGGAGAAGCTTGATTATAACCCTCGAGTTGCTTGGCTAACAGTAGTTGGTGAGTAAGCATTGATCGATTGGCATCGACTGCATGCTGCAAGTATTTGTTGAATATTGTGCGACTATGCACGTTTATGGATCGATGAAAGACTGATGGATTTGGTTGATGTAGTAGACGTTCCTGTTCATGAATATTGGCGCGGAAACCTAGCTGACATAAGCATGGTGAGTTTGTTTTATTCTTATCCGCGTTTCTATGCTTGGGCACTTGTATTGATTACTCACACCTTATGGTGCAGAGGAGCTCTTCAATAATGATCACCTACTAGAAGCAAATGATCTGTTCATTGAAGGACTCGAAGGGGGACTTCAGGGCACATATAGTTTGTTTGATAGGTTAGTGGAGGCAAACTGTAAAGCTGGAGATCATGGAAATGCAATCAGTATTCTTCGCCTTATGGAGTATGGCGGGCGCATGTCTGCTACTTTCCACTACAATTGTCTGTTAATGGCTCAGGTACTTGAGTTATTTTGGTTATAGTGGTGTCGGGTATTGGCTTAACTCTAGGAATGATTTATTAGGGTTTCTGAGTTTGAGCCTCAAATCAGAATCTAGTTGATACTTACGAGGTCAAGTATGTTATCGCAATCATTTCTGAAGTGTGGCAGAATGTTATGACTGGAGAATAATCAGAGAATAGTCTTGTACCGTTGCTAGAATTTATAGAGTTTTGAGTGTCTTCATGAGACCTCCAGTTGGTTGTGTCTGGATCAGCCTGTTCTTAACTACTTCTCTCAATTGGTTGGCTGTATGTTATCTTTGGGCAGTGTCTTGCAGATGTACCTGATATCGTAGCAATGACGTTTGAAACCATGCAGTATGGTCGAGGTTAGTCCAGACCACCGAACACACTTCATTCTTCGCGAAGTTGGATTTGTGCTGTCGTTTCCTGTGGGAGCCTCTTCCTGATTTGGGGTATTCTTTATGTGCATATTTCTGCAGTGGAAATGAAGCCGGACACAGAGTCGTACAACTGGGTGATACAATCACATGTTCGGCACAAATCTGGTGACAGGTTATAATCTGCTCAAGACTTTGAAGTAAATTAAAGCTTTTCCTGCTATGTGAGTGCCCTGCTAGAGGTGATTGTTTTTTTCTCCTGATGCTTGTCTTGGTTCCGGCACAGGAGCCAGGAGATCATCGATCTACTGGGAGAAATGGTTGAAGATCACGCGACTGTGCAACCAAATCTAAAGACATATGCGTAAGTGTGACATGGATTTCTTGGGCATTGGGACTCGGCCTGATGTGATACATGTTTATCCCTTTACAGTGGTTCACCCTTGAGAAAATAAAATATTTTCATGTTCTTTTGAGTGTTGTGGAATGTGATGACTAGTACGTGGGTTGTCATGGTTGGAGAAAGCATATACCTGTTCTCATTTTTGAGGAGTAAATTTTGTAACAGAATCTTTTTTCTATTCAGGCTTCTTGTGGAGTGCTTTTCCAAATATGGTCATCTCAATGAAGCTGTACGCCACTTTAGAGCGTTGTCTAGACATCCCGGAGCCTCAGCGTTTTTATTTAATGAAGGTCATGGGAGAGAGACTGATCCATTGTCTCTTTACCTTAGAGGCTTATGTTTAGAAGGTACGTAACCATATAAAGTTTTCTTGAAGATGCAACATTGAGCATGAAGGAAATCGAATTGAACATCGAATAGTGTGCACTGTACACGAGGACATTATATGGAAGATGTTTAAGGACCTTTGAGTTATGTGGCTGCGTGAATGAAGCAACGTACCACTGGTCCTTTGTATTTCCTTTAGTTGTCCGTAAAGAAATGTAGCAATTGTGGTAATGTGCAGGGCGAGTGGGAGATATGCTTGAGGCGTTAGAAGTAATGGTCAAGGACAATCAGCCCTTACCAGCCAGAGCACTTATAGTCAATAAAAAGGGGCGTACGTTAGTCAGCTCTTGGATCGAGCCTTTGCAGCAGGAGCCAGATCTCGGTTACGAAGTTGATTATGTTGCAAGGTTTGGCTATTTCTATTGCTTTCAGCTTAATTGAATTCTTGCTGAGTCGCTCAGTATGCCGATGGCTGTTGTGATATGGACGCTTTCTTGCTTTTTGTCTTATCCCTAGTGCTAGCTTGTTGCATGGTCGTAGTAAATGTTTACTCCTGAAAGGCCTATTTGCTGACAGTTTGAATATGACAGTAACAAACGTCCACATTCTGAGAAATGAGAAATCAATGGAATGAGAAATTTTCCTTTTAGATTTACTAGCTGCTCTAAGATGGTAGATTTGCTTTTCTCATTGATGCGAATGCTAGGGTAAGTCGAGGTAATTTGAGTTCACAGGTTATCCGCTCATTATGGCATTTTCAGACAGACCAGGTACTTGTAGCATATTTGCGAATCGAACTGAGAGACAACTGATCTTCGGAATGCTCTTTTCAGATTTTAGAGCGTGAATAAGGGAACAGGGGAAGGACTGAATTAACAACTTTTTGGAATTTTGACCAGGTTCTTGGCTGAAGGTGGTGGTGATGGTACCCGAAAAAGATATAGCTCGTCAATTGGCGGGGCTAAGACTGCAGATGATGATGGCTTTGCATATTCGGCCCCACTCGAAGTGTCTTATAAGGGTTGTCTGATACAATTGCGCCGAACTTACAATCTCCGGTTGCTGCGGAAGCTGAGACTGGAGGGTGTGCGTGCTTTAGGTCCAGGTGCCACGGAGGCAGATGTTCAGCGTGTAGCGGAAAGGTCAGTTTCCTTATTTGTCTCTTCTTCTTTTTTTGGTGCGTTGAATTGGGTCTTAGTAATTCTCGGCGACTGATATCAGCGCATGGATTATTGAGCATTTGTGAGAATTGATCGTTGTAGCTCCAATCCGTCAGCCTTTCGATCTTTCGATCTGCAGGCTGTTGAAGGATACCAAAGGTGAAGTGGGTTATCAAGTTAGGAAACCAAAGGCAGCAAGTAAAATGCTCGTTTCAGAGCTGAAGGAAGAGTTGGAGGCACAAGGTCTTCCTGCTGAAGGTACCCGACCAGTGCTGTACCAGCGTGTGCAGAAAGCTAGGCGGATCAATAAAGCTCGTGGTCGACCACTGTGGGTTCCTCCATCTGAAGAAGAAGCTGAAGAGGTATGTTTACGAAGAACAAGGACATTTTCTTAGATTGTTCACGGTTTCTCCCTTACTGTTACTTGCAAATGTAACGACTCATTTTATGCTGGTTTTTTGGTTCTACCATTCTTAGGTCAGGTGTAATTGTGAATTTGATCCTCTGGTGGTTTTGACGTCAATTTTTGTGAATTAGTAAGGAAATTCCCTGGATGTGTGGATTTTGAATTGATTCTTTCAATTTGTTTTCATTTTCTAATAGTAGTCTGCAATTTCTGCAGAAGGATGATGAAGAGATAGATATCTTCATGGAGAGATTGAATTTAAAGAGCGAAAACACAGAATTTTGGAGGAAGAGGTTTACTGGTGGGCTAGAGGCTCTAGACGAGGAGTTTTTAGCGCGAGCTGCTACGTATTCCGATGAAGATACATTTACCGACAACGATGAAGATGAGGATGATGAGGATGATCTTCAGGTTGAAGACAGTGCAGATGATCCTGTTGAAGATGGAGGTGAGGAGGATGAAGAAGAGCCCCCTGAAATGCTGGCTATGCAGCTTCTAAAGAACAAGAAAGACGTGGCCGACAAAGAGGTTTGTGGCCCCTGATGATGTCATTGCATGGTCCTTACACCATGTAGATAAATTCTATGCTTGCCTTATATCTTCTTTCCGATATGGTGGTTACGAAACACTGTTCCTAGTTTCTGCATTGTTAGGTTTTCCTGCTAGAGATAAGAGTCTGTCGAATCCTTTTTCCTAGGGCACAACTGTCAGACTGGATTGGAATGTTAATGTTTAGCTCATTTATCGGCCAAAGTGGGGCAGCTTTACTATCTGTGATGTGGTATCTGTGTGAGACATACTTCAGGTCGAACCTGAAGTCACATCAGCATTAGTTCCATATTAATAGTGCATCAGTTACAGCCCTTGAGCTTGATGCCCTTTGTTTGTGATTCGTACAACCGTCGTTGCTGTATTTAAAATATTTTGGAGCGAAATTAATAGTCATTTTGGACATTGCTGATTCTTAGTTGTCCTCTCAGATTGTGAAAGATCAAGAGAGGGATGCAGGAGAATGGCTGGGCCTAAGTCTTGGTGAGAAGATTACTATGCTGAAGGACAGGGGTGTTGATGCATCTGAACTATACACTATAGCTGATGTCTGGGGCTGGACCTGGGAGCAAGAGATTCGGGAACGAGAGCCAGAAGAATGGTCCCAGGAGAAGGAAGTGCAGTTAGCCATTGAAGTCATGCTCAAGGTTGGATGATTATCCGCTTTCTCATTTGCTTTGGTTTAATAAAATATGTTATTTCAGCTCCAAATTGGTTCAAATAGGTTCAATTTTTGGGCTTGCTTCTGCACTGTTAGTTTTTGATGGAGTATGTTATCAACGCATGAAGCAGTCTTATCTCACTACGAGAGTTGTATTAACAGGTTCAAGCGCTTGGAGGAACTCCAACCATTGGAGACATGGGAGTACTTGTTCGAGCAGCAATGCGAACACCATGGCCTGAAGCGCTAGTTTCTCTTCTTCAACACTCTCATAAGCTTGGTTATGTGTTTGGCAGGTACGTCAATTTCCTTTGATTTCATCATGTTTTAAGTCAGTCGGTTCCCGTGGTGCCTCCAAATTATGTTAAGTTTTTCATTTATAGATTCTGGACTTCTGTGATCTTATACATCCCTTAGCCTCATACATAACTTGCTACCTTTCTACTTCTTTGATTTCTCTTTTGCTCCAAATTTCGCTCCATTCGATTGCTCTAACCTGAAATTGCCGTCGCATCACAGAATCTGACTCTTAGATCTCTTGATAGCAAGATTATTCGAAGAATATGTTCTTCTGGGAACGAATTTGTTACATGTTGATGTCATATCATGACTTCACCACAACAGACTGATCTTGATTTTGCAATAAATAGTAGCTGAGTTTCACTAAATAGTTTGTTTGCAGTTTGTTGATTGATGACAAAGTGTAGATGCTGTGAGAGTATCATATCTAGAGATTATAGAGTTCTCAGTGGAAATTATTAAATGTACATGGAACTCAGAAACTGCAGTTTTGGAATTTTCAGCAAATTGTATGCAGAGGCTGTGCGTCTGTGTCTGTCACTTGGAGAAAAGGACGCTGCAATCAACATCATCTCAGATATGGAAGAGGTGGGTGTTGCTGCTCCAGAGGACCTTCTCACGGATGTCCTTCAAGAAACCCAGTCGCGGCAACTTGCGGATGTCCTTGAAGTTGAACCTGAGGGGTAGAGACACTGTAGCTTCACTCACTACAAAGCGGGTTCACGTTGCATCCCCCACACATGAAAGAGGTTTGTTCAAGCTAGGGATTATTACTTCGTTGTTGTATTGAGGGCCTGCCCTGATGGTGATCATGCCAACTACACAATTCAATAGTGCCTTGAAATTACGGGGAGCATGGTCTTCCTGGCCTGCCTTTTCGAAGTGGTTTATTTGAGACTCAGCTTCTCGTGTCTTAGTGGTATAGATTAAGTTCCTGGTCAACCCTCAATGATACTGGTGATTTAGAAACAAAAGCTGATGTAAACATCCTCTGAAGCGCCCTTCTTGGTTTCTACAGATTTGATTAATCCAGAGATTCTTTTAATTCGTTTCTAGAGAAATGGTACGGTATCTTTACTGCGATGTTTGACGTGTAATCTTGTACGATAGTGAACCGAAAGATTCTGACATTCTACGTGTTTGTGTTTCGGTTTCGAATTGAGACTTCTCACCAACTTAGCCCAGATGTTTTAATTTAACGCAATACGTGACGGTCGTATTACCACATTCAATGGTTTCAAAATTTGAGAGCACTCCTTTTCTCTTAATCGGACTCTGGCTTGAGATCTTGTTTTACGTGAACCGATGGAACACATCTTCGTTTCTTCAAATTAAGAGGCATTGTTGGGGTGGGGTGGGGTGGGGTGGGGTGGGTGGGTGGGGGTATGGAATTGATTCAAAGTGAACATAAGCAAAGCTTCCCTAAAATTGGGTACTGCTGATGGCAAGCAACTTATCCCTTAAAGGACGGACTGGTGACCATGGAAATCATCCTTTGGTTAGAATGTGAATCATTCGCTTACAAAATTGCAAAATTGTGTGAACTATCATATTGGTTCACTTTCAATATAATGAAAAATATTAAAAAATATTCAAGAGTTTTTAGTTCAAAAGTGTTAGTACTTTAGATTAAACTACAACCATTAGTTAGAAGGCTTTTATGCATAGGAAGTAAAACTAAATCAAAATTGCAAACCAAAAAAATATATATATAAAAAAGATTAAAAAAAATACAAAAGTTTAGTGAGAACAAAGACTAGGAAGTGAAAATGAGTCTAAATATAAATGGAAGACCACCAAAAAAAATACTAAACATGAAAAACACAAAAGATGTTAGTAAATTTAAAACTACTAGGAAAACACTAACTTCTTCATAAAAGCACTCAATTAGGCAAAGAATAGTAATTAAAAGGATTTTTAGTGAATTAGTAATGGATGAACATGATTAGGAGTGTTTGTTAGTTAGGAAGTTGGGATAATAGGCGAATTAGGGTTAGGAGTTCCTTTTTCTTCCTCTAGTTTTTTTTTTGTGTGTACATACTTTGTGGGAGGTGTGTGAAGATAGTGGGAGAATTGAGCAAAAGATGTTAGGAAATGATTGCAAGGAGTTAGATTAGGACTATAGTCAATTTGTCACGTAGGTTTTCACCTTGGAAGGAAAGAGATGGATGAAAAGTGAAAATTGTTTAGAACAAATGGAAAAATGTTGGAGACAGGGGGGGTTGTCGCAACAATTGAGAGCGCCAACTTCAACGAGCAATTGCAGGAGCGTGAGAGGTCAGATGGAGCTGAATTTTGAACAGATAAAGCAGCTTCAAGTAAGAGCCATGCTCCATTGTCCCCCGGAGGTCCAGAGCTTGGACGGGGGCCAGACCTCCGATTTGGACCGGGGGGCCTCCATTGCGCTCCGGACCTCCGGATGGGACGCTGCTTTTGCCAAATCGCTTTTACCATTTGCCAGCAACCAAGTTCTTGTAGTGACCCCTCTTTGAAATGCTGCCCCTCTTTTTTTAATTTAAATATGATTTTAAAATGGAAAATGATTTTAAAATGGAATATAATTTAAAAATGAAAAATGTTTTAAAATTATTTAAAAATAGAAATTGTTTTCTAAATGATTTGAAAATGAAAAATGATTTAGAAATTAGCCCTTGAGATTATTGAATATTGTTGGAAAATTAGAATCTTTTATTAGTAAAACCCAAATGCATACAAAAACAAAAACATATAAAATGCACTAATTTCATTGCATTTTAATTTAAAAAGGCTTTTTCTCCATTTTCTTAATGTTAGAACGATTGATCTTTTAATTACTAAAATGTAATTTCAATATCAAAGACAAATTACAAAGCATTTAGGAAGAACGATGTTCAAACATATGGCAAAACAGGGGACTGAAGAATTTGACAAGGTTTATTACTTTGGCACAAACTTATTGCACAGGAAGAAGGCCAGCATTGCCCCTCCAGGGCAAACCCTGGAATTTTTTATTTGCAAGGCTTAATTTTTTTTGAAATTCTGAATTCATATTTGAAATCAGAGGCCCCAAATTACTCTAGGAAGATGCAAGAATTACCAAAAAAATTGGCACAACATAGGGGGCTTTTTTGTCAAACCAAAGTTGACCGGGGCAATGAAGGGGCCAATTCTCCCTATGCCAGGAAGAAGGCTCCCTGCAGCCAGGTCACGAATTCACTACCGGTAGTAATTTATCTACAATTCACTACATGAGTAAACGGCTTTGTTTGTATTCTCAAAAAAGGGGGTCCGACTCGCCCTCCAGGCCCTCCGGTCCCTGCAATTCCGAATTGCAAGGACTGGAGCCTGGAGGCCGGGCCGGACCTCCAGACCGGACCCTCACCTAAATGGAGCCCCCCTTACCTCCGGAACCTGGAGGTCCGGAAGCCCAATGGAGCCCGGCTCTAAGCTTTCCAATGAGCCCAATTTTGCCCAATTTGAAGCTAGTACAAAGAAGTGGTGGCCAATTTTGTGAAGGTGGTGTGCTACCGCGGGATTTTGAGATGGCCAACTTCGGCGGGCTATTGTGAGAGTATGGCAAATTGGATGGAAGTGAATTTTAAAGGATAGGAGCATCTTAAAGCTAGTTTCCAACCGAGACAAGTCTTGGTGGATTTGGAGCTTAGATGAGACAGTGGTAGTTAAGTTGGTGGCGCAAGGTCTGCTACAACAATGAGTTGAAGCTATTACTTTGGAGTCCGATTGCGAGAGATTAGCACAGCCAATGAATTTGAAACTTTGGGAGGTTGAAGATGGTGAAGTTAACTTTTCAAAAAGCTAAATCTCAACTTAGGCTTAGTTTACTAAAAATTTACTAAAAGAATTGGGAAATCCATTGTTTGGAGGTATTTAGATTAAAGTTCCATACACTCCTCGGCCAACTTTGTAGATAGGTTTTGCCTCATGGTGAAAAACACTTACAAATTGCAATAGACGTCATACTACTATAGAAGACTTCCCCTTTCACAACAAAATTTTGAAGATGAATAGTTGCACTTTTGTACTTTTATCATCCATCGGATGCCAAACGTCTTTATCGAAGTTTAAGAGTTAACCAAGTAATGATGTGGCAACCTAAAAGTGTCTAGTGGATGACTTTGTAGATCAATATTAAAATAAAGAATGTATTTATTGGTCCAAAAATTAAATCATTTTTGAATGACTATTGTATGTGAAGGTCTAATTCAATATGTAAGTACTGAAATTGAATTTTCATGTCAAATTCTCAAGGATTCACATTACCTCAGACCATTCACAAGATGACACATGTCACGTTTGTCCAAAAACAACTTAATTTTTGCCAATTGTGACATTCACATAGGATATATTGGTTGATGTCCATCTACCTCTAAGGGCAAATTAAGTGATCTTTAATGTGGTTGCTTCTATTTTTGTAGTCTAATCTAACATTGTACAAATGATTTTATTCATGTACCAAGTTTCATATGATGATTCATAATATTATTAAGCAACAATTTTGGAGGCCCTTTTGCTCCTCCAAATCCAGGGATTACCCTAATGTTTTCATTGGAAGAGAATCTGACAACCCTATTATAGAATAGAGAGTTGTAGCCCATCAAACATTGTGAATTAGCTAGTATTGTGAATTATCAGTAAAGAAAAATACCTTCCAACCAAAGGAAGTCTGAGAGCAACAATGCTATCATGTGAGCATGGAAATACAAGTATATGAGCCTTGAGTCTAGGTATAGGTAGATACCTACAACCATTGAAGGTCTTTATAACATAAACATCTATAATATAGGTATCTATAACATAGGTACCTTATAATCATAGAAGTTTTCTACAATAATATAGGTGTATAGTCTTTTAGGCTCATGTGCTTATGATCCTAGGCTCAAATAATAGCACCCCTCAATAAAGAGGGAGGTAACCCTATAAGGATGCAACAAACCTAAAAAATCAATATACCTATATAGTGTTTTTTATGCTTTGAGAATTTTTTTCCTTAAAATTTGATTTTGACATTCAAAATTATCTCTTTAGATTTTGAGCAAAACTAAAAAAAATTGAAGCTTCTAAAGTGTAGTTTCAACTCCACTTGAAATTTTTGAGAAAATCCTTTAAAATGGCATTTTATTAAAGTTTGAAAATGAAGATCTATGACCACATTTTTAAATATAGAGTGGCACATAATTGTCATTTATATTATAGTTTTGTATAATATAATTTGCTTCCAATCTGAAATTTTCAGATTTTTTTAGCACACTTTGCATTTGATAAGAATTTTCTTCACTTTTTCTTCAAAAATTCATGATAATTTGAAATTTGTACAAAAAAATTGAAAACCTTATGACATACCAAACCTCTTATTTAATCGCAAATTAATAAAAATAAAATATTTTACTCATAAATAGTAACAAAATGGAGGATACAAAGTGTAGGATTTTGAGGTTTGACTACATAGTTATGGCCTCCATCCTTTTAGGGTAAAGCAATGTTTTATTCAAGGTGACCCATCAACTGGGCACAAACTAAGCTTAAGGTAGACATACCCATTCCTATCTTTGCACTTAATTATGTACTTACGTAATAATAAAGTACATTCTAGAAAGGAAATGTGCACCATTGATACATGAGGGAGCAATTCTCAAAAGGACAAAAATGGACATGAATACCTTGAGGTGGATAGCCCAATTGCTTTCACCACTCAATTCCATCCTAAATTTTTGGCCCCAATTCCATTTACAAAAACATCCAAATCTTTCCAAAAAAATATCCGAATATGTTAAAGATTTTAACAAAATCTTTATATTAATGCCAAAAATGGGCAACATGTGAATCCATTATTGGTGAGTACTTAAGTGCCGCTAGATAAATGAAAAGGCAGTTATGGGTTATTTATGGGACATTTATGACTCCACTCTATAGACACTTTTGTAATTTCAAGGCAAACTACTTCAAAAATTCACAAAAATGACAATTTTAATTGTAAAATTATAATTCCACTTGGTTTTGATTCGTGAGACAAGCACACCCCTCTAAGAAAATATATGCCCCTCTTGGAATTGGCCCTAAGATATTCAAATTCCAAATCAAGGTGGTGATAGGCTTGTCTACCTTAACTCCATGCAGCTATGCCCACCATGATCTTAAAATCCTTCCCCAAAGTGTGTTCAACTCGATTTTTGATAGGCCAAGTAAAAGCATTGGCTGTTCTTGTTTGCTTTCTACAGTGAGTGAGTCAGCTTCATCAATGGCGTCTAGAGAGTCCATACCTACCCACAAACTAAAATTCCTCATAACTTTCAATTCATCAATAAAAATGAAATGATTCAAAGTTTTTTACAAATGTATAAGTCTAGAGAACCAATTTCAAATTTTTATTCCTTTGAAAAATGATGTTTAAAGAAGTTTTTTGGACTACCCAAATTGTCCTCTGAAATGTTGAAAATTACATATCATGGAATAACTTTTCAATCATGTATTCAAAAGTTATGAAACTTGTCGTATCTTAAAGCTACTCCTCAGGTACATGTTTTGTGACATTTTCTAAAAAAAGAAACAAAAATTCCATTTGTAATGAGCTGCTTTAAATTGCTATGATGCCAAAAAAAATGGTATTTGGACCTTTAGGGGTTAAGAACCAATGGCCTTAAATGAATCCTAATATTTTCATAATATTCCCTCACAATGATAGAAGTTGTATTTAGTATTACACCAAATAAATCACCAACCATTTGCAATGAATTATCAATTGCTAATCAATAGAGTTATTGCAATCCTTCACTTCAAACTAATATTTTTTTCTAAGGTGTGTATCCTTCTTCAAAATAGACCCTAATAGAGCATATAGAAATAGAAATAAAGATGTACTCACACTTATCTACTTCCAAAAATCACTATTTGAAAATGACCCTACAAGTGTATGTTCCAAAAAAAATCTTTGAAATTTCTACCATTTCCTCTGAAAATTTATCCTTCAACCTTGTGCAATAAAAACTACCATTATCATCACTTGGACATTTTGTTCAAAAATAGCAAGTTTTTGCAATGCCCAAATGCCCACAATGACATATTTTATAACCATGAAAACTAAAAGTAGAACAAGAATGCATTCCTTTCTAGAATTGATGGTTAGCAAAGGTGAAAAGAAAGTCTGAGAAGCTAGATGTATTATTTGTGTGGAAAGAAATGGATGCAAGCCAATTGAAATAAATGATATGGTTTTGGACTTTGGACTTGGCCTTAAGAGGCTTTATAGCCTTTCAACTTGGCCTTTGGTAGGACAAAGGCTACAATTCCTATTTTTTTATTGCCTATTTTCAACCCATTTCTTTGGACTCTCAAGAAAATTTGGCCACTCATTTCCATAGCCTCTCAACTTAGACAACCACAATGTGAAGTGCCCTTTCAATTTGTGAGTATATCAAAAAATGTCTCAGAAATTATGAAGATCAAATATTTTTATTTGTACGACCATAATTTGAATTCTTGACATGGACAATTGCGCTTTTCTAAAATAAGATAGGTACACCCTAAAGTGCCACCTTTTGCTACTGAGCCTATTTTCTATTACTAGACTGGTCAAATTTTCACATGTTCTTGTTGGCAAGTGAAAGGAGGTTCCAACACTTCAGAGAATGTGGCATTTGGATATTGTATGCAAAAATCATTAAAGAACAAAGTTTGGTTCTGAAAGTGTTTCTTCCACATAGGTACAGAACTAATTTTGGAGATGTACATACAATATAGATGGCGGTTTAAGGTCAGTGGCACATTTGGGTACACCCTTAGTATGACTTTGATTTGCCTATATTATCTCTTGGTTTCCCCCACCTAACCACGTCATTTTGTTCCCTTGTAATGAAATCCCATTTCATTCGTTTCAAAAAATAGAACTAAAACTAGTATGACTTTGATAAATTAGTGTTACCTGTTCCAAGCACGCGCAGTACTGTACAGATATGAGGGTCGGTGACGAGGATAATTCTCGTACTTGTGTGGGGAATCATGGATTCATGGGACCTATTTAGAAGTAAGATAATAATGAATGATGTTCTATGTAATACGGAGCACTGAATACAGGAATAATAATAATATTGATAATAGTATGATGAATATTAGTGTTATTATTATAGTATTATACTGGTGAACATTCGAATTCTGTACTCCACATGCCTACGCTACAGCTGTACAACCACAGCACACTTGGAATCAATGTAGCACTTTTTCTTTGTCAACGAGGCTTCAGCAGTTAGTCCCGTATTTCCGCTTTGGGATTCTTTTTTCTTAAATTTAAAATTTTAATTGCTTTTTAGTTTTTTGAGAGCGAAAATAACAATTTTTATGTTTCTTTGTTTCTTTTAATATAAAAAAAATACTAGTATGCCCTGTATGATTGTCACATTATAATAAAATAAAAATAAAAGTAAAATTATAATTTTTTAATTCATAAAAACTTCAGATTTCAATTTTTTTTTTACCATAAATTTGAAAGCGACAAAACAAAGTCTTTACACCCCTCTTCACAAAGAGCTTTTTAGCCGTATTACGAATGCGACTGGGGGGATGCATGGGTCTAGAGATCTCACTATAACAAGTAAATAAAATAAAATTTTAAATCATTTAAGGTATAGACTAGTATGCTGTATGTTAATGCCACATTATAATAAAGTAATTTTTTAATTCATATAAACTTCAAAATTCAATATCTTTTGTTCTGTAATTAAGAATCCCACAAAACAAAGTTTGTGCACCCCCTCCTCACAAAGAGCTTTCTAATTGCACCAAGAACATACTTGGGTAGGTTCCTACGACTTCAATATTCATCATGATTTTTTCAAATTTTTTGTGAAGAATAAAAATACATTAGCTTTTGGAGAATATAATTTCTATTTCAATTGGTGCCCAGGAGCAAAAGTTATCGCACAAAAAGTCTTCTTTTTTGGTGTAGTAGATAGAAACCTCCTCACACACAAAAAAAATTCAATTGTTTCTTGTAGACTACAATTTTATCTATGTGGGAAGCTTTGATTTATTCTATTTGGATTTGTTATATGAAAGTTATGGACAATCTTATTTTGGGGGCAATTAGAGAATCTTCTTGAAAAAATAACTTATATGATTTACTTCTAAATGCGATTTTCACAGTTTTTGTAAAAAAATTGTTTGACAAGGTTAAGTTAGGTTTGCTCAATAAAACAATTTCAACATTGGGATTATACTATTTCAATTCCATCTTTAAGATCTATCAACAATTTAGTATTTTTTGATTTTGGACCTATTTCTACTTATCAAATTTTTAAAGAATGAAAATCAAGTGTGTGTTTCTTGGAAAAAAAATCCTAGGCTTTCAATACAATTCTTCAACACAAATTTTTTTAATTCAAAGTCCTTGGTGCAAATTTTTTCCACAAATGGTGGTCAAAGTTGTCTACAATTGTAGGCCAATGTCTCGGGCCAATGTACAATAAAATAGTTTTTTTTAACTATGAATGCTAATATCTTCTACAAGCTTTATGAAATTTTTACCAAATGGTTTGAGATAAGTGAAGTGCAAGATCCTATAGTTAAATTCCAAAAACAAAATTGTTTTCTTGGATGAATGCAACAAAACTAACAATTTTGAGTCATTTTTGACAAAATAATTGACCTTGGGACTTTAGGGCATAACCATTAAAGCCTTGAAGTATGTTTTTTTAGTAATGTAGAATTTTCAATCATTCATTTACAAATGGAATTTTCAATTTTTTTTTTGAAATTTTTCACACAACATGTGGTTGAGGAGTAGCTTCACGGTTCAAATCATTCTATTTAAATAATTGACAAGATGAAAGTTATGAGGAGTTTGAGTTTACGAACAATTATAGAATCTCCAACCCTGAATAAACTTTGAAGTCTTGTTTAGAATTCAATTTTCAATATTACTGGAAAACAATTAAAACATAGGATGTAGATTGATTATTAAAACATTACAACCATTGGGAGTGAAAACCTTCAATTCTATAAATAGATTCTTAGCAATTTAATATTTTTAATCATAATTTAATTATATTTTTCTACTTATTATTTTTTTCAAGTATGAATATATATATATATATATTTCCAAATTATTTCTTCATTATATTACAAAGAGATGCAAGTTGTAGGACATACACATCTTTGGATAAAATTTTTGAAAGACAAAACTTATCCATTTTAGAAGAGTGGAACTAAAATACTTCTTTTTAAAATTCAAGTATCATAATCTTGCAATTGGTACAGTTTCTTACTCTAAAATTTTAAGTAGGTGTACTCTAATAATTTATCTAAAGGATCCTATGGTTGGATTTGTTAATGAATAAATATAGATGAAGATTTTAGTGTTGTTTTGGATATAAGTGTTTTGAAGCAATTTTAGACCTACAAACACCATCATGGTCCTTTAGGAGTTAACTTTGAAAGTACTGAATCCTATCACCAATGTATTTAACACAAACTTATCCAATTCCATGATGAATAAGTGCATTTTTTGTTTCTACTATTTCTATGAAAGTCATTTGGCCACTTTTTGTACTTTGTAGCATTTCAAAGATAAAAGATAATAAATTTTTGATAAGAATTTGTAGGAATTGGTCATAGAAAGGCCTTAGAAAGATATCACAATTAGGATAGAATTCCATAGAATCTTTAAAAAAAATCAAGTTTTCTAAAGTCATAATTGTGTTTGCCAATTTTATGATGATTTCACTTCTATATAAATAGGAAAAAACTATACTTTAGAAGCAACTTTGTCTTGTTATCAAACTAAAAGCCTACATATTTATTGGTAGATTTTTTATTTGGTTGGTTTTGGGTATACCTTAGGCACAATAAGGTAGGTTGCTCTCAAAGCAACCTTGCTTCAAATGTGATGACTAACATAGAGGTACATCATGCTTTATTAAATGTACTAATAGTGCACATTTCAAGAGGTGGTTGCTTTTGGTGACCACTTTGTTTTAACTTCAAAAATTTGTAACTAATTCCACGAAGGTCCAAAAAATATGAAACAACTTGGGTTTGATGCCAATTCCACTTTTTCTTCTTGCAAAAATTTATTGAAATTGTTTCAAGGAGTTTAGCTTCCCCACATGAAATCAGCTCTCAAAAGGTCGCTTTAAAAGCAGAACTTGAATGAGCTTTCATCCGTAGCTGAGCCTTCCGTTTAGCCGTGAGACCTTCATCAATTGGCGAAACGGTTGGTGGAGAACTCAACGTCTGAGTGCGTGAGAGGACACTGAAAAAGCAAAAGGCAGGGAGGGACTCAGGTGGGTAGAACTCAAAGCCTGAGTGAGTGAGTGTGTGAGGGCGGGTTTATACGGCCAGGGAGAACTGACCCCCTCATTGCCCCGGCCAGGGTTAATTGTGAAAAAAAGCCCCCTAATTTTTTTTGCTATGATATTTTTTATATTTCTACACTGCTCCTAACTAATTTGGGGCCACTGATTGCAAATCTGATTTCAAAATTTCTAAAAAAATTCATCTAATTGCAAATAAAAGAATTCCACAGTGTTTTCCCTGGGGGCAATGAGGGGGTTAGTTCACCCTAGCTGGGTTTATACTAGCCCCAAGGCTGAATGGAAGGCCGGTCTGATTTGCCTTCAGTTTGGCCCCAATTCACCACTCCCACTTTAGAAAATATAAAGTGTTGAGGCCAAGTTTCCAATTCATCACTTCATCCCTAGTTGATGTAATGTCAAGTGTTGAGGTCAAATTCTAAGGCCAAATTTTTGATTAATGTGCTCTTGGATTTTCTTAATGCTCAATTAAAAAAATATAAAATATGCATATTTTTCTTTCTCTTCCTTTTTTATTTCATAAAAATAAAAAAGATTTTTTTTCCTTTCTCTTCCTATTTATTCTATTTCAAATATAGAAAAAGATAGTGTTTAGACTATTTGTAACCTTTTCCTTTTGATTCCTACTTTACCTATTTCAAAAATGGAAGAGCGATTATTTTTGCTTTATTTTATATTTTATTTGAAACAAATCAATTCTCATTCTATTATTATATTTTTTCAATTGGAATAAAAATTACTTACTAAAAACATGAAATCTACAAAGAGAGAGAATCATTAGTATTGTTAAAAAGAAAAGGCATGAGAGTCTTGTGCATGTTTTTAAGCCTAATAATTTCATTTGATCTTTCATTTTTCAAAGACTCCATACCTACTTGCAAACTAAAATTTCTCATAACTTTCATCCCAGTAATGAAAATGGAATGATTCAAAGCTTTTCACATACATATAAATCTAAAGAACCAATTTCAAATTTTTATTTTTTTGAAAAATGATTTTTAAAGAAGTTTTTTGAGTTGTCCAAATTGTCCACCAAGCAATGAAAATGACATATCATGCAATAACTTTTTAGCCATGTAGTAAAAAGTTATGAAAATTGTCAAGCCTTGAATCTACTCCTTGGGAAAATGTTGTGTGAAAAATCCAACAAAAAAGAATAAAAATTCCATTCGTAGTGAGCTACCCAAAATTATTATGTTGCAAAAAAATGTAGTTTAGTGCTGTAGGGGTTAAGATTTTAAGAGTGTCAATTTTACAACAAAATACATCTCTAAAATTTAATTGTATGCACAATAAAGGACCACAATAGAAAAGTGACCTTCTATCATTACAAGTATCAAGGGAGAAATGTGGGTGCCTTCTATCTTAACCCTTAAAAAGAATAATAAAGCCAGAAAATAGTCGATGGATGACTTCATTTTGCATTGTAGGAACAAAGAATGAACTTATTAGTCCTTGATTTGGTTGCATGTGGTTTTGACCTAATGTATTGTAATTTCAGCTGATTTCTGGGTCCATACTCCACCTGTAAGAATGTCCCAAATTTCTTGAAAAATTAGTCTTTCTGTCGCATCTTCATGCCAATTGCAACAACTTTGGAGTAACATCTTGAGTTCAGTTTTAATAGTTCCACGTCTTCCCCACTAACTAAAAGTAGTATGGCCTTAAAGCAACCATTTACCGTCTGGTCCCCCTTTTTCGAAGGTTTTCATGAATAGAAATATTTTTGGATCATTTTTCAGAGAAAGAAAAATGGATGTGGAACGTCACACAAGTGGTTTCATATTTTTTGAATCATTTTTGAATTACTTAAGAATTTTTTTTAAAAACCATGTTGTAGGCACCTATTTGTGACCCTAGGTCTTCCAAAATCCGACCACTTGCAACTTCTAAAGTGATTTGAGTACATGAAGGCCAACAATTGGCTCTTGCAATAAATAGTGCTTTTCTCTCCATTCTCTCAATGGCTTGAAAGGTCCATTTAAGGACCACCTACTATCCATTTCAAACCTAAATATATGGGCAATTTGAAGAGGCTGCAGACTACCTTATCCACTGAAAAGAGGCTGCACACTCTTGTTCTTTCATTTCTTCCCTCCCTTGGCTTGAAAATTTGACAACAATTGATTTTTTTTAAATCCTCCCCTCGATGCCATTGATCTTGAATATTGCCATGGATACGGTATGCGTATGGATATGAATATAGATATAGATATGAATATAGATATAGATATGAGATATAAATATGATACTGTATGGTTTTGGTATGAATATAGATATGAGATGGGTACAAATATAAATACGAGATATGGATATGGGTAAGGGATATGGGATATATCCCATACCAGTTGCTAGTTCCACCTCCACTTAGAAATACAAAGGGGGAGGGGGGTTAAATTTTTTCTAAAAATTGTTTAAATGAAATGGAGGGAGGATAGGGGAGGTGAGGTGGTTAGATGAAATTTAAATGAAAACAAAACTAGAGTTTTGAGTGCATAGTTTGTCACTAGGCACTCAAAAGAGACAGGAACTATAAATCAGAGGTAGGAATCACCTATGAACAACATAAGGTAAGAGGTCCATAAATTGCCCACCTAAGAGCTGAAATTAAATTCTATTGAAGTAAAGCCACTTGAAATATTTTTCAGTAAATTTTCCTTAAAAGGTAAGTGGAATTGACATCTAACTCAAGTTGTTTCATATTTTTGGAACTTTATGGATTTAGTTATGGAATTTTGAAGTTGAAATGGCATAAGTCTCTAAAATTGCCCACCTCCTAAAATATATACTATTTGTACATTGTTGAAGGCTACCAAAAAGAACAAGTACAAATAAGTTACATTTGAGGAGGTGGGCAACTCTAGAGCCTATGTGCATTTAGAACCTCCTATTGTAATTATAATCATTTCTATTGACATCTTTTGTTAGAATTGCACCCCATGACTCTACACATTTGAGAAGTAGCATAGATAGAGAAGAAATGAAACTAAAGAGATGAAGGAGCTTTAAAAATTAAAAAAAAATTAAAACCTCTTCATCAGTGGTAGAGATTTGTACGATCCAATAGAGGAGCCCAATCCGGCTCCAATCCGACTCTAGATGGAAGTTCGGGCCACCCCAAACCTCGTCCTGATTAATCCCTTGAAATTGGAAGGTTTGACTCCAAAACTATGTCACCTTAGACAACACCTAAGATGAGTTGTAGTTTCAATCCTACTCTCGTATAAAGCCCTTGGGCTGAATTTGGAGAAATTGAGTGATCCTATTGGTTCAAACTTGGAGAATTCCAGCTGGCCTTGAATCCGGCCGCAAGCATAAACCGGGCTTCAGGTGGAGAACTAAAAGTCCGGGTTAGAGTGCGTGGACCGTGAAAAAGTAAAAGGCGAGGACTCGAGATTCGGGGCGGAAGCCCAGGAAGCGAATCTTCCTTCCCAGGGGATTGGGGGAGTCGGATTCCGAAGTTCTGACTCTTGGCTGGGCGAGCGAAGCGGGGCTAACGGCGCCTGGTTGCCACATAAACGTGAAGCAGCTACAGAGGCACCCCGGCCTCGCAGATGCCTTCCTTGTGCTGCCCAATCCCATGCCCACGCACTCATCCCTCTCTTCTCTTCAGTTCTTGCATCCCCTCCACTTTGATTTCCACTTTCCTGACACTGGGGACGTCAAGCAAGGGAGCTCACGGTGGTCGCCGCAGGGCATGAGACTGTAGAAATCAGCCGGTAGTAGCCTGAGATGGGTTCCCTGGAGATTTGCGATTGCAGTGGCAAATGAAGAGGAGGAGCGGGCGGCATTGGGCGTTGAACACGAATTTGGCGTTGGGAGCTTCCGGTACGAACTTCCTGGACACGCCTTGCTGTTCTTTGCAATTGGACGAAGTTGGGTTGAAATGGTACTGTGGAAAGCGCATTAGTTGGGTTGGGAGAGGGTCGTGTGCATGTTTGAATCTTCTGCCGTTGAGGATGCAGTCGTTCAAGATGGACAGGTCGGTCTTGTGTTGAGCCAGTTTTCTGACGGCATTTTAGGAGCTCTAGGATAAGAAGCTCTTGCTCTCAGATTTTTATGTGTCTGCTCAACTATGGTTTGGATGGGGAAAGGTTAGATAGATTCGCATAGAATCTGTGGAGGTTTTTAGATTCATGAGCTTTTAGATGATGTTCAGGTAATTTGTTTACGGAGGGAGGGAGGTTATTGAGTTTTGGTGGAGCACTGTTGAGATGCTTTTGAATTAGAAGACCGGAGTGGAGCCATGTTGATTCCCTTCAGGATTGGAGATGTAGTACTTACGTAGAGGTTTGCGGGGAATTTCAATTGATCACTTTTGATTTGATGCCATTTGATGAGTGTCTGCTGGGGCAATCAACAAGAATTCAGAGTCTGCAGTTACTTGCGATGGGTAGAGGCTTGGCTAGGGTTTCGAAGGAGAAGCAAGGTTTTATCTGTGTTAGAATTGGTAAAAACGGACTTGAAATGTTATTTTAATAAGCTGGGTCTAATGTAGCTAGGTTTCCTAAAATACCCCTGGGGATTTGTTCAACCAGTCGTCAAGTTCTAACACATGTGAGATCCAGGGTTACCAGTTGTGTGTGGAGAAGGTCACCACCCGTTCACATAAGATTGACCGACTGGGAAGGAAGGAGCCATGTCTGTGAGTGTACATCCTGCTGCGATGGGTCTCCCTCCCAATGAATTAGCCACCCAACCCGATGGAGTCGACATGGATGCCGATGAATTGGCTCAGCAATTGGGGATTCCTTTGGGCTCTTTACAGCTTCAGATGGGAGAAGAGGAGTACCCCATCCTGTCTCATGGCCAGGTGATGCAAACCTTGAAAGAAGAAGATTTCACTTTTGTGAAGATGGATTGCGAGAGAGTCCCTGGCGATCCATCCACCACGTTTGCAGCCTTTGCGGTATGTGAATCCAAACCCTAACGTTGATGATGCTTTCACTTCGTAACATTCTTGAGAAGCTGCTGCCTGAACACACAAGGAAAAGCGAGCCAAAAAAAGGAATCGAGATTCTTTTGGTTCACAATCGTGGGCTCATGCTATGGTTACAAAGGCCGGTGTGGCTCGCAGTAGATTTTTTTTTTTTAAATTTATTTATTTTCCATCCTGTCCTTTGCCAGCATTTTTTCGTGTGGACTCATCTAATAGTACGATTGCATGCTTGCCTTAGACAATGGAATGAATTGCTAAAAAAATGGGCTCGGTCTTCAACGTTCAGTGCTCTAGATGCCTTTTGCGCTACAACAGAAAGGGTGAAAACTGTATACTACCTGTGCTCTAGAATCTTGTGTGCCCAAATAAACGGATTGGTACTTATTTAACAAGTCTGCACCTTGTCTGCAGATTTTTGATGGTCATAATGGAACTGCAGCAGCCATATACACCAAGAAGAACCTTTTGAAGGATGTCTTGAGCTGTATGCCACCAAACCTCACTAGAGAAGAGTGGCAGAGCTTTCTACCACGTGCTATTGTGGCAGGGTTTGTGAAGACGGACAAGGAGTGGCAGAAATTAGGTGAAATTGTACTTCTGCTCATGTCCATTATTAATTTTTCTGACATCAGTTCTAGTGCATTGGTGTGGAGATTAGTTAAGACTGTTTTGGTGTGCTTGCAGGGCAAACTTCGGGTTCCACTGCAACGTTAGTGATAGTGGATGGATGGACCGTCACGGCTGCATGTGTTGGAGATTCTCGGTGTGTGCTAGATGCCCAAGGAATAGCAACAGCATTAACCATCGATCACCGACTGGATGGTAATGAAGAAGAGTAAGCACTCTCTTGCTTCCAACAAGGTTTTCAATGAACTTACATTCCGTTATAAGCTTTTAGACAACATCATAATGAAACCTTCCGCATTGTGACCAGAGGAAGGCCTCCTTGTGAATCGTGAAAAAGATTTGTTTTTATGATGTCCAAAGTTTTCGTGGCAATCTAACTTTCATCAAAACTCTATTGATTTCGTTTGTCATTGCGATATTCGTGGCTTTCTAAGTTGTCATGGTTGCCTTCGAGGTTATTGACATTTGATTCTTATATTGCTTTGGGCATATTTGCAGGCAAGAGCGCATCAAAGCCGCCGGAGGGGAACTGTCCAGGCTGAAAGCTTCTAATGGAATTGAGATTGGTCCACTTAGGGTTTGGCCGGGTGGTCTTTGTCTCTCGCGGTCGATTGGGGATACGGATGTGGGCGATTACATTGTGGCTGTGCCTCATGTGAAGCAGATTAAGGTATGCAAGAAACGTGAGACTAGGAACAATAAAACGCAGCTGGTCATTTAAAAAATTAAGGTTTAGGGTTTAGGGTTTCATATAATGTAAAGTCTCCATTTACCTTATAGGTGCACTTTGAGCCTTTCCCTCCAACAATCTAGAAACTAGTTTCATAAAAAAAATTCATATTTAGCTAAAAATCAAAGCAAAATGTTAGATGTCTAAAGATTAAGTATTTACACATTTACCACAAATCAAAGTTCACCTGTATGGTCAATGGAGAATCTAATGTATTGTATGATCAAAGGAGCCTCTACTTTATTACTAACTGAAAGTGTGTTTTTATGTGTTTTTTGGTTTCAGCTTGCACCTGCTGGGGGTAGACTCATTATGGCTTCGGATGGAGTTTGGGATGCTGTTAGCAGTAGAAGGGCTGCAAGATGCTGTCGTGGGGTGCAACGTCCAGAAAGTGCCGCCAAGTATATAGTGAAGGTGCGTGATAATTCTGGCCTTGTTCTTAAACCATATTCACTAGTCAATCTCAAATCGAAACAAAAGGCAGAGGATACGATTTGCATCACTTTAAGCATTATAACCATGTAGGAGAGGGCTTTCATTTGTAGATGTATAGAGCTATGGCCCGATCACTTTGGGTACAAGAGCAAGTTTACCAAGATCAAATTTCGCATCAATCATTTTATCCGATTTATTTTGCAATCATTCAAAGTGGGAGGTTTTATATCAGTATAAGTAGACAAACCCTTTTCCATTCAATGATGAGTGGTCATAGACATGTAGCCAAGTCTTGCTTACCTCCCGACTTTCTCATTGAAGACCAACCAAGTTTTTGAGTAGATGAGTTGCTCCTAACGCTTTTAGTATCCTCTATCTTGGTGAACGTGCATGAGCTTTATTGATATAGATGAGTTTTGAGGAAGAGAGAATCTATTGCAGCTGCTATCATTTGATGGAGGTTTTGTGGGTTCTTACAAAGCGTGCTAATAACGAGAGCTAGCAAACTGCACCTGCAGATTTGTTCTGTTTTCTTTGAAGTGGATGGAACTGCTGAAAGTGAAATGCTTGTGTTTCAGCAGTAGATTAAAACTTTGTCAAAGCACAGTCCATTGATTCAAATGAATTCGTAATAGTCATCTTCAACAGCAGTTCTAGCTACATGTGAAATCTGGTCCTAACTATTAATGAGTTTGATATATAATTCTTCTAACCATTTGTCTCAAAGATCAGGAGGAGCAAAATTGATATATTCTGCAGAGGAGCCCTGTGGCCCATAGACTTGATGCAGTTTTACATATAATTACTGAAGGAAATTCTTTTTGTATGTCAGGAAGCATTAAGGAGCCGTGGATTAAGAGACGACACTACATGTATGGTCATTGATGTTGCTCCACGCAGTCCTCAGTCTTTTGCTCCTGCACTGAAGAGACAGACCAGCTTCATGAGATTGTTGCGTTGCAAATCGCTCAAAGAAGGGCATATTGCCAGTGACCTAACCATTATGGAGGAACTCTTTGAGGAGAATTCGGCAGAGCTGTCTGAAAGGTGAGTTTCCAGATTAGCATGATCTGTCAATACTCAGTTCAAACAGCCTAACTAAAGTCCATATTGTATATGTTTAGACTGTTGTATTTCCTTGTTAATTAGTGGTTTCTTTTCATCCAAGGAGAACCATCTCTGAAGTGGAGGGTCGTTTCTTGATTCAGGTTGTCACCAGATGCATCAGTGCACGCGGGAAGCAGCCTCTTTCTGTGTGCCATCTGCCACTGCAGTTTGTCCTCCGGTACAGGAATTTCTGTCCACGCAGGATCATTTTTTGCAAAAGTTGCAGGAAAGTCCTGGGAGGGCCCATTTTTGTGTGCCAAATGCAAGATGAAACTGCAAGCAAAACTGGATGCAGAGGCAGACGTAAAACAAAATACAGATCAGGATGCAAAGCAAGGTTCAGAATAGGAACCAAAGAGTTTAGTTTTATCCTCAGTACGAGGTGTACCTTATCTTATGGAGTCCGTGAATAGAGGACAAGGCCACCCACAGCATGTTTTTGGCTGATGCGCATGCAAGTAAATAGATAGGATAGGTACACAGAGGTGGATTTATGGTACTATATTAGGTAATGGCCTACTAGGAGTTTTAACTTGGGGCTTGTAACAGTGGTGGAGATTTTGAAGTTAAGGCCATTTTGTGAATCAGAAAACAAAACAGAGGAAAGATCATGGCCTGCTGGAGTTGAAAGAATGTGAGCTTACTGTTTGCAGTTAGTTTTTATGGCGGTTGTTGACCTATGCCAGGGTCTGTACCTCACAGACCTTGCAGCATATGTACTGCAGTGGCCCATTTGTTTTGATGACTGCGGTTTCCTCCATTGGTTTGAAGGAGGTCTGTATTGTGACTGCTTAGTAAAATGAAATTGTATCCTTGTGTTGCATCTATAATCCAATTTCACTCCTGCTGACATGTTTATTTTGCCTTAGGTATAATCTGTGAACTGTTCCATATGTTGTCAATTTTAAATGGTGACATCTCTTCGTCTTGTTAGGTGATATTCAGATCACTTTTTTCAAATTACATTTGTTAATTTTATGTTGGACGTTTTCATGCTGGTTTTACTTAGTTGTCAAGAACTGTAAAAGAACTGTAATGAGCGTTGTTTCATTCCTGAGTAGATGCCTGGGGGCAAGGATGCGAATGTTCACCTTTTTCAACTGCAAAGTTGATGAACGAAGGTAACTAAAAGTGACCTCCAAAACTGACCCTGTCAACCCCTAAAGCTTCCTGCAAGCTGAAATGAATTTTTAAAAATTCTGGGCATCTAAAGTGAAGTACCCGATTTTCTTTTCTTTTTCTTCCCTTTACATGCTGTGCTCTCACAAATACATTGACCCCAAATTTTGGCGATTTCTCAATCAATGAGGGTTACAGGGAATGTACATTCCCTATAACTATTGCTATATTTTTTTGACTTCGGTAATAAATGTTTAAAAAAGTGCTCTCTCCCTCATCAGGTCCCAGGTGACCATCCTTTACTACTCTTGTCAGTTGTCACTGTTTTGGAAGTTAGGTCCCCTATAAATGGACTCTTGAGTCTTGATTCACACCAACAGACAAAAGGGGATTCTTCTTTCGATTTTTGATTTTTGACCAAGCATGCCGATGTTTGATTCTTGAGGTGAGAGTTAAGTGTGGTAAAGAATGTTATGACACCTTTCAGAACGATACTGCCAGGATGTGATTGTCCTTTAGCCCTTGAAGGCTCCATTACGTTACAGAATTCTTGTTGTCAATGAAGACTCCTTCATGATTCCCCCTTTTAACTTACCAGAAAGAAGAATTGAAGAATTGAAGAATAGAAGACTTATAGTTACTTCTGGAATGAAACAAATCACGTTCCATCAATGCACACAAGTGCGTGTCTCATCAGTCCGTCAAGTACACAAATGAGTTTGTCCGTTGTCAGGAGCAGAACTTCTGTAGTGGCGTTGCATTTATGAAGCTGCAAGGGCAATTAATTAAGCAAGCTTGTCGATCCAGTAGTCTGTCTTCCAGCTTCGGGAAGTGTGCCCTCATCATCATCACTTCAGCACGTGATTCTCATCCAAGCTGGTTTCACATATGCATCCAAAAACGGAACCAACCAGTCCACCACACCAACTAACTTAAGTTCACAGTCCCTCTTCAAACGTCGGTCTATCACCCCCAAAAAATGAATCCTCAGTCCCGCTCTCTCTCTCTCTTTAAAGTCAATTTCAGGTCAAAAGTTCAGGGCAAAAACATTCCTGTGTGTGGCTTTCCTTTTGAGAAAGATCAAGTGGCAACAACGCCTGCAGATAGTCAATCTCCAATAACACTGCTCCAACTGTACCCAAAGTAAAGGTCGTGCACTGTTTGGCTTCACAACTACCCTCCCCTCCCTGTTCTAAGTTATCCAAAAAGAGTGGGACACTCGGGCCAGGAGGTGCTGGGGATGAAAAAATCAGAGTTCAATTGGCAACTTCAAGCGTGGAAGTTTGACCATCAAAAGCCAGAGGCTTGCTTGCATGGTATTCATAAACATCTGTAGCCTGGGTTTAATTCCCATGCAAAAAGTGGCACGAGAGAGCTTCGAGGGAAGTCAATAAACATCAAAATCCCATTCACGACTTTGTTGTTTTTTGTTTTCATGAAAGGTTCCTAATGAGACAAGCGGATATGATTTGCTTGGATAATATCCCCAAAGTAGGGCCACCGGCTTCTGTTGGGCTCCAAAACAGGAGACCCAGTACGTACACAGCCACAATTGCTTGGCTCGTGAAGAGAGCAAGAGATTGCGAATCAAGAGAATATTTGGGGTGACTACGGAGGTTTTGAGACATTCATTTGCAAGATGAGATGAGATGAGATGGATAGCACGGCCAGCCAGCTTCAGACCACTAACACTGGTATGAACTTAAGCTTACTTCTTCCAAGATGATGGACCTCTGTCATGCTGGGTCCTCATCTGTAAAGACCCTGCTCTGACTTGGCATGTGTTTTTGAAACAAACAAAATCGGACTTGGCATGTGTTTTTTGAAACAAATGAAAACCGACTTGGCATGTCTTTGGATTCGCAAACAACAACATTGTCTGCTGTAGCCTGGCAAAAGGGTGCAACTGCAAGAAAAAATCCTCCAAATGCACCACTCACCCTAAATTGCTATAGGTACAACCTCTCTTAGTGCATCCTCTCTTAGTGCATAACTATCACTTGTGCAGTTAGTAGGTTAGCACTTTCTTTGAAAAATAGTGTAGTTAGAGCCGACATTAGTTTGGTTGCTATTATCACACCTCTCTTAGTGCATAACTATCACTTGTGCAGTTAGTAGGTTAGCACTTTCTTTGAAAAATAGTGTAGTTAGAGCCGACATTAGTTTGGTCGCTTTTATCACACCTCTCTTAGTGCATAAATATCACTTGTGCAGTTAGTAGGTTAGCACTTTTCTGAAAAATAGTGTAGTTAGAGCCGACATTAGTTTGGTGGCCATTGTTACACTTCTCTTAGTGCATAACTATCACTTGTGTAGTCAGTAGGTTAGTACTTTTTTTGGAAGTAGTATAGTTAGAGTCGATGTTAATTTGGTGGCCATTGTTACACTTCTCTAAATGCATAAACCTCTCTTAGTGCACAATCCTAGCACTATACACTAAGACGAGTTCTACATGTATCTTTGGAAGTAGTATAGTTAGAGTCGATGTTAGTTTGGTGGCCATTGTTACACTTCTCTAAATGCATAAACCTCTCTTAGTGCACAATCCTGGCACTATACACTAAGACGAGTTCTACATGTATCTTCACTTTGTGTACATCTTCAAAATCAATTATGTACCTATGTGGAAGAAACTATTCTAAAACCAAACTTTTCTCCTTCATAACTTTTGCATATGTATTAAAATGTTGCATTCTTTGGTGCATTAGAACCTCTTTTCACTTGCCAACAAAAAAATATGAAAATTTAATCATTCTAATATTAGAAACTAGGCACAACAACAAAAGGTGTCAATTTGGGAGGGGCCTACATTTTGTAAGCTCCAAAATTTGAAAGTTAGTGGCACTAGTAAAAATGATGGCCATGTAGAGTAAAGAAAAGATCTACAAGAAGACCCCATATAGCAAACTTGACAACCAATGGGTCTAATTGGGCACATCTATGTGGTCTATACAACCATTGTTTTTACTACCAAAGTATATCTAAAGTAGTCAAAAGTAAATTACACTAATGTCTCAAATATTCTTCAAAAAATGATGGTTTTGAGCAAATGTCAATCCCCCTACAACATCTAAATATCAAGAAAATTTCATGGTGAAATGACAAAGGATCTTCATTGATAAGATGTACATAATTAGGATATGATTGTTAACCCTTAAAGGACAAACCAAGCCCAAGGGGGCATGGCAAAAGCCAAAGCCAAACCTCATATAATTTTTTATTTTAAATGTCTTTTAGCTTGGTTAAGAAAATGTAGCTCCAATAACATATTGTTTTATTCAATTTCAATTTTTCTAAAATTATTAATATTTTAATTTTATGACACTTTGAAGGTAGCATCTTGAAAGCAAGCTTACAGTACACCTCTCTTGAACTTTTCTATCAAATTTCTCTTAGTGTGAGCTCAAGGAATACACCAATCACACGATCACTCTAGTCTCCAATTTTTTCTAAAATTTAATACTATCTATTGAAGTTTAACTTAGCAATAATATAGAATGTCATTTTAAGAATTAAATTATTTGCATTTGATGGTCCTCCATTATAGTCCTCATCTGAAAAGGCCCTGCTTTGACTTGGCATATTTTTGGATTTTGGTAGCATGTAGAATTGTAACAATCCAAATAAGTAGTAGAGCCAAAAAAATTGGAAAAAAATTATTTGAACAATCAAAATTAATCCACCCATTAAATTAGGCTATTTGTTTATTTGTGAGTGTGAGATTTCCTTAATTGTGTGAGTTTCCCAGTCATCTACTTAGGGCCTCCTGCCATGTGAGCTGGACCGGGGAAAAAAACCCAATAGAAGACGAGAAATGAACATTGATTGTCTTGCCAACCTTGGTGAACGGAGAAGTAGGATTTTAAGTTTGAGTGAATTTGGTGGACAACCCCATTGGTTGAGATTGGGCAATCTTCAAAGAATCAATATATGGGGGATTCTTATTCAATCTCACCTCCACCCACCAAGTTTATATCCCCACCCATCGGGATCCACATCGTAGGACAATTCCAACTTCATCCCTATAGCTCCTTTGCAAACTTGACCCATCCAACTCACATGGAAAAAGGCCCTTATTATTGTTGGGAAGTGCTCAGCAAGGAAGAGTGCACAAGTTTAGTTTTGTAGTCTTTGGACCTATAGTGTAAAAGTTATTGATTTTTGAAATTATTAGAAATTAGAAAATTAGAAAAGTACTTTTTATTTTTATTTTTATTGTGGCAATGGCACAAGGCACTCTAGGAATTTTGAAATAAAATATTGCTGAGTTTAATGTCAACCCTTTACATATAAAAGGTTATTTGTAAAAAAAAATGGAAGGTGGTACAAGATGAATGAAAGAACTAAACTACTAATAAATTTTATAAGAAATTGAGAATTATCAATTCCAATGGTGAGAATGTTCTAGTAAACAATAAACATCATTTCTTTTAGTTTTAATATAGAAATTTTCAAAATTGAGTTTAAAAATCAACTTTATATGTTTTTTCAGCCTTCATTACTTGTAAAATAAACCCCCTCATAAATTTAATTTGATTCTTTAGAATTGAATGTTTCAAATGTTTTTGTACATATATAAATCCTTACAATCAAATAAAATTATTAATCCTTTATGAATATAATTTTACCTACCTTGTTTGATGTAAATTGAAATCAAAAAATATCTTATAACTTTTTCAATATTTTTTTATATGGAGTGAAACAAAGTTTCATAAGTAGATTAGGATAATTGGTATCTATCCTAGATAATTCATGTCAAAATTCCATATTATGACATCAATAGACCTTGCATGAATTCTTTAAAAACCTAAAGTGGATTCTTTAGTCCTTTAACCCTAGACTGCCCATGGCTGGATTGGATTAAAAACATTGTAGCTTTTGAAGTGCTAAAAATCTTAATGAGACTAAGTTATACAGATCTTAACCGTACAATCTTGTAGTAAACATACTGTAGATGATGTGGAACAAATTTGGAGTCATTGACCACATGGATTGAAAGATTATAATGTTTTAGTGTTGAAAAAAGATGCTGAAATTTTCCTTGCAACACACTTGGAGGTGAAATTCGATTCCAAAACCTACTCAAATGAAAAAACTTAAAACTATAAATGATTTTAAAACAACATACAAACACATTGGTGAAAAAAATTATCATTCAATTGACTCAATGTGTTTGCAAAATGGCTTGCAAATGTCAAAAAATAGGCAAGAAAAGTTGCAAAAAACACATATGAGGCTGAACCTCCATCTACTAAAACGCTTATCAGTAACTCATAACTTCTTGGATTGATATGAATTTTAGCCACACAAACTAGACTAGTATGCTCAACTTTCCCAAATTTTTTTTATTGAAAACGAAGAATGTATGAAGAAGATACAAGCCGCCGAAGTTCACTGTAGTCCAAGAAAGGCGGGATTTTGAATTTTGAATTGATCCCAAACATTCAGAAAAAAATGGATTGACATGAAAATTTCACTACAATAACTAGACTTCAAGAGGAATCTAATCCAACAAATTTCATCGAAATCGAACATTGGATGAAGGAGATACAAGCCCCCAAAGTTGTAGCCATGAAGTGCACTTTGGTGAATCAAATTGAGCCTGTGAATTTCGATTGGCTTCTAGAAAATCATTACCTTTTGGGTTGATTTGAAAATTTTACCACACAAACTAGAAAAAAAGGAAAAAAGTTTCCAACAAGTTTTATTGAATTTGGACATTGGATGCAAAAGTTATAGTGGTTTGAATAGAACTTAAAACTATGTGAGGACACTTTTTGTCCTCTTGGGCGGTCTAGGGTTAAAGTGAGGTTCATTGTTCTTACCCCTATGAACTCAACTACTATGATTTATCTTGTTATTAGTGATTTATTCTAGTACATTGAAATATTATTGTAATTTAAAAAAAAATTTACTCAAGAATAAATAATTAATGATACTAATTTTGCACCCTCACAAATAGAATAAATCAGTGTGTTGTTCATGATAGTAATAATGTAGAACACATAGTTTTAGGATTTATAGATAGTGACATCATTTTAGGTTCTAAGGTGTTAAGAGCTTCCTCCATGAATGTTTTAAATAGATGTTCCTATAAATTGCTACCCAAAAGTATGATGGTATAGAGATCTTTCATCATTTTCTATTATGGTGATAAGAAGAATAAGAGTAACATTAATGGAAATATTCATCCAATGTGAATGATTTTTAACAAGTATAGTTTTGCAACTACGCTAATAAGTTCAAAATTGCATTACAAAATGTCAAATTTTATAAATTAAATGTCAAATCAACTTTTTTCACCTTTATTGAAAAATTGAAAAGGCATTGTCAAATCTACTATAGATATTTAGTGGAAATCTATGTGTTATTCATTTGGAATAACCAATGTTCCAAAAACACTAGGCTAGAAATAGATTACAGGTTGCAAACCTTATAACCACAAAGGATTTCTTCAAATCTCTTCATTTATTTTTCCACAAACATTGATTCATCGTAATTTTAGATTATTTGATGTATAGAAAATTAATTGATATATTTGCATCATATTCTATTATAGAAGTTTTACAAAATCTAACTACTAAACAAGATAATTTTTAAACCCTTAAAGGACCAACATGCATTTTTGAGGCAAGTACATATGATTTTAGGCTGAAATTTTAATGGAAGGTGGGGGCGAGAAATATCTTTCATATGCACCAAATTTCATGACATTTGGAAATATGAGTTGATAGTTATGGCCAAATATGTTACTTTTTTTACTTGCCGAGCATTACAGGTAGATCAGAAAAAATCACTTTTAAAAAAAATAAATTTGAAATTGGTTTTCTTGAGTTATATATATGTATAAAGTTTTGAATCATTCCATTATAATTAATGAGATGAAAATTATGAGGAGTTTTTGTTTGCAAGCAGTTATGGATTCTGTACTCTAAAATAAACTTTGAAATCTTTTATCTTCCTGAATTTTCAATATTTTTTGAAAAAAATAAAATCAGAGGATGTAGATTGTTTATAACATTTCAACCATTGGGATTGGCATTTTTCAATTCCATAATTAAATCCTTAACAATTTAAAATTTTGAATCATTCTCTACTACTGTCTACTCACTATTTTTTTCCTATATGTTGTACAATTCCAAATGATTTAGAATTTTTCAAGCATGTGACTAACTTGTATAAGAGAAAGAATCCAAAGAGTAACCACCATTTTGGACATTTTTTCATAGGAAAGTGAGCTTGTGAAGTGCAGCTGCCCTGGTTTTTTGCAGGGCTAAAAAATGATTTCAGTGATTTTGAATGCTTATATCTTGCAATCCACGTGGTGGAATTTTCTGAAATTTTTACCCCGTGTTCTCAAGTCAGAATACTACAAGATCCTATGGTTACATGTGTCAAAAAAACCTTTTCAAAAATTTGATACTTGTACTAGAAATGGTAGTTTTTGAGCATTTTTGGTGAAAATATAGTGATGGAACTTTAGGGGTTAACAAATTGTAAGTCCAAACTCCAATCGATTTGGGATTTGGTGATGCTTAATAAATCATATTAGTCTATATGCATTGTTTGGTGAGGTTATTTTTTCCCTTTCATTCCTATTATAATGTTCCAAAATATATGCTAAATTTTTTTGAATCTTCTTTGTCCTTATCAACAAGATGCAACAAAAACTAAGACAATTAACCCTTAAACGTCAAGATAGGTGTTTGGTGCCTGACGGATGACAAAAAATCTATTAGTGTAGGACAGAAGTGCAACTATTCATCCTTGGAATCTTGTGTGAAAAGGGGAGATCTTCTACAGTGCTTTGATTTCCAATGAGTGCTTTTGGATTGTTTTTAGACCATTGATTCCCATAGTATCAAAATGGATGATTTCCACAGTCACCAATTTGTCGTCGTTCAAGGGTTAAATAATAGGTACCAGGTTAAAGGGTTAATATTTGGATGCTTCTGATTTTTGTAGCTCTATCTTGACACTCAACATGAAGAAATGTGTGGGCCTTAAAAAAACAATTGTAAAAATTTTCCCACCCTCTCCCAAACTGATTGCCTTGAGCTGCACATCATTCAATGGAAACCACACTAACTAGCAAGCACATGTTGACCACCGCCCGGCTAGTTTGGAGACACAGATTCCAACTGAACTACTAATTCCTCATACACATTGGGTTGTGATTTGAAACAAGGGTCGCGCCTCCATGGCAATTCCATAACATTGTTGACCCGTAAAGGACCAAGCTGCGTTCTTTGGCAACATAGTGATTTTGGGCAACTCACTATAAATGGAGCTTTTTTTTTTTTTAAATTTGAAATTTTCACACAATATGTGGACAAGGATTTTCTTTAAGGCCCAACAATTTTCATAACTTTTGACTAGGTGGTTCAAAAGTTATAGTAAGAAATGTAGTTTCTTTTTCAATTTGGGTAGTTTGGACAGATTAGAAGAACTCACTTTTTTCAAAAACAAAAATTGTTTTTTAGAAACAAAAAATTATTTTTTAAAATTTATACTTATGTGAAAAGCTTTGAATCATTCCATTTTGATCAATGTGATGAAAGTTATGAGGACTTTTAATTTGTGGACAATTATAAAATCTCTACTTTAAAATAAACTTTGAAGTCATTTATTTAACTCATTTTTCAACATCTTTTCAAACCAACATATTATAAGATCTTACGGTTACTTGTGTCTAAAGATTTTTTTTTTCCCAAAATTTTAATAGAAATGGCAGTTTTGGAGCTTTTTTGGTGAAAACGTAGTCAAGGAGCTTTAGGGGGGTATCCAACAAAAATCGTTAGCCCTTGGGGATTGGAAATAATTTCTCCCAAAATTCGTGGGAGTGAATTTAGTTTAATCAACAAAGAATCCTTGATTGATTGGTAAGTTGCAACGCTTGAGAGCTTCCGCTGTCTAGAGGAGCAAAAGGAGCCCCTACAATGTGGGTTAATAATGTTATGTTCTAGCTCTAACTGTATGAAAGAAAATTATGTTTTGACACTTACAACATGGAAGCACAACCTAAACTCCAATGATCTTATCTCTCTTCTTGATAAATTAATTGTTTCACTTACAAGTACAATCACACAACAATAAAATAAATTGATATGTATGACAAGGATGAATGGTAGAAATCTGGGAATTGACATATGTTTTATTTTGATTGATTATATATAATAATGTTGAAAAATTAGTAAATGTGGGACAATCTATGGCCTATATGAACTTGTAGAATGCCTTTACATCCAGAGGTAAGCCAATTTTCCTTGAGGCCAATTGCACAATTTTAACCTTTTGTCTTGTTCACAAGTGAGGATTTTAGCCTTTTGTGCAATCACAAGTGAGGATTTCAAACCTCTTATGATACAACAAATTGACCCGACCTTTAGATGTAAAGTGTCTTTGAGTTATAGACTGCCAATTGATTTTGTTACTCTTGACTAAATAGACTATCATCAATTCCAACCAACGTTCACAAAACTAGCTAAAATTTGTTCCATTGCTACTTGAAATTTTTAGTAGCTAAAAAAAGTACATTGGAGAAAATCCTTGAAAAAAATTAGATTTTAGCCGAGACTACAACAAACACTAGAATTTGATAGCCAGTTTGCAACTTCCTCCACATTGGCATTTATTAGCATCTATTTTGTCCCAATAATCCTTGACAACTTGCAAAATAGTCCTTTCTTTTCTATTTTTATTTTTATTTTTTAAATACTACTCACTCTCAAAGCAGCCCAAGTTGATGCTTGTTAGTCTTGAAGGTGGCATATTGTACTAAATTCCATAAACCAGTTCTAAGATCATCAATTCCAACACACATTGGTTTCCACCACTACTGTATGAATCAAGTTAAGGTGTACCTTAAGGTAGGAGGTCCGTGAATCGCCCATTTAAGACTACCCACCTCATCAACAACAATAACAGACATTTCAAGGAGCATGTCACTCCCTCCTAGATAGAGGACGCATTTAGAACCTGGTCGGTCGGTTCATGGACCTACTTCCTTATCAATTCAACTTTGCCATTTTGCCGCCCTGCCCTGCCCTGCCCGCCTGCCTCCCTTTTTCAGCGTGGTGGTAAGCTTTTTAAGTAATGTGGCTCCAGTGCGTGAGTAGTAAGTTTAAGTTATGTGCCGTGCCTTTGGCTTGTGTTCGCCATTCCCGAGGCGAGCCCGGGCGCTCCAGCCAGGAGGTGTTTGACATTCTCCATGTGACTGATTCAGCTCAGATGGAAACCACATGAAGGGGCTGGCAACGCCACCTGCCTGCCATGAGGCAGGAAAGGAGCTTCGCTTCACTTCACTTCACTAGGCTGCAGGGCGGGCGAGAGGGCGGGGCGGGCCGTTTCAATGCGTTTCAATTGATGCAGCAGCAGCAGCTCAGCAGATACGGAAAAGCACCACCGCAGGCTTTGGGGCAACTCACTGGCTGGGAGGAGTGGCCACTGGAAAAACTCACGGACGGACACGCACGTCATGGGCGGACGTGATGGACGCCTCACTCGCTCCCCTGGCTTGCTTTAACCCGTAAAGGTCCGAGCATCCGAAAAGGCTGGGATGCGCCGCTTGGTCAACCTTCAGTGGAACTTTCAAAACGCAATAACCATTTGGAGTGGGCGTTTGATTGAAAAAGCGACCAAAAGAAAAAGGATAAAAAAAAAAAGCTCTACCTTTTAAAAAAACAAACAAACAGTGGAGTTTTGTTTTGAGTCCATTTTAATAACTACTAGTGTGTGCTTGTGCCTTTGTTACAGTGAAATTAAAAGTGATTTTCTAATTTTCTAATCTATAAAAACTTTGAAATTCAATTACTTTCACACCATGAGTTTGAACACCCTAGAACAAAGCCCATGCACCTCCTTGTTGAGGGCTTTCCAATGGTACAAAGAATGCAATTGGGAGATGCATAGTCCAGTCCGGGAGATCTCAACATAACAAATAAAACAAACAAACAACCTATCTTAATGAATGGACTAGTGTGCCTTATGCGGTTGCCATAGCCAAAACAAAAGTAAAAGTAGTTTTCTAATTTTTTTAGTCCATAAAAACTTCAAAATTCAATAATTTTCTCGTCGTAGGTTCAAACACCACAAAACAAAGCTGGTGCACCCCTCCTCACCAAGGGCTTTCCAACGGTACCAAGCACATAAGTGGGGGATACATGGATACAAACAAACAAATTTAAGGTATGAATTTTTTGTAAAAATTATGAAAAATGGAAAAAAAAAATTAAGGTACATTCACATGTGGACTTCACAATCATTCTTTTGATGCTATGGTGTGCTACTTGTTTGGTAGGTGTTTAGGCCATAGTTGTTTTGTAACCGTTTGAACTTAGATGGCTACAAAGTTGGCAAGGGTCACAAGTAGCATTTACTAGAGAAAAGTTTAGAAGTGTTCATAGAAATCTAACATTGTAGGTTGCTTTTGATTTTGTAGACTCTTGAGCACTATCAACGATCTATTGTAATACAAGGAGATATGAGCAACTACAAAATACTAACAACATTATAAACACCTCCACTAGCATGTGAGAACAATGAATTCAACAATCATCTAATTTGCTTATAATCCACTCATAATTGGTGCTCAAAATAAAAAAGACAAGCTCTTTATATACATATGAGGTGGTACAAAGTAAAACAACCCATGTGGGATATATAAATTAGTAGGAGCTTAATTGCTCATTTTTAAGGTTCAGTTAAGAATTGCGTTTGAAGTAGAATTTCAAATGTCATTTAGGCATAATAGAAAAAAAAAATTTAAACTTTGAACTAAGAAAACTTGAAAATCAAGTTAATTCTTCATGATGTGTGGATGAATTTTGAAGATGAAGACTTTGGAGAGGAAAATAAAGCCTTGAAGGACATTGAACGTTATACCCGAGGTCTAAATGACTAATAGCTTAAGATGACCATAATAATGATGACTAATGCCAAACCAACTTAGAACAAATGTTTTCATAAAACCTATATCTCTTCCTCTTTGTTACCAAATGCTAGGTGTGAATGTAGTCTATTACTACAATTGCAAGCTCCATAGTTAGAATCAAAATTACACAATATATTGTATATATTTCATTTGAATTTTTTTCATATTATAGATATATATATGAATATATATAAAATGATATAATTTTATATTTTATATATTAATTTTAAAAAATCACAAAACTTTTAGTTTTCCATCAAATTTATGAAAAAAATCAACATCAATAGAAAATACCTTTTATTACAAGTGAAATATATTAAGGCTTTATATATCAATCATGTAATAGGATAAATTTAGGTTGATAGTGGCACTTGAATTGAAGGTCACATTGGCAAGATTGTTTTGGGTGTAAAATATAAAATAAGTATTGATGAATCTTTACACACCAATTTCTATTGTTACTTGTATCTATTGAAAAAAATTCAAATTAATTGGATTTTTTAAATATATTTAATCATTTTTGTCATTTTTTTTTACAAAATTATAACAATCACAATATTTCATGAAATGAATTGTTTTTTTATATAGTGCAAGACAATCCTTAATGTCATGTGCTAAAAATACAAGATTTTATATTGAATACAATTCAAAAGGCTAAATTTTTTCAACCATGTTATTTGACTATAATTTCAAAATGGATCTTGTGGATATTGAGGTTAGCACATTCAAACCCAAAACCAATGTGAATGAGGTGTCTGTTGGAAATGGATCAACTATCTAAGCTTTAGTTAGGAGGTAGACCTTCAAGGAAATAAATAGATTTTTAAATGAACTTTAGCGTGTGTTCATAATTTGACATGTGAAAGTTGTCAAAATGAGATGTGTATAGATTCTTGGGATGTTAAGGGATTATGCATTTAAAGGTGTGTCAATCAATAAAGTTGAATGTCCAAACAAGACCCATCAAATGATGTCAAACTTTATAGCCACATTGGTGTATTGAAGAAAAAGTCAAGGATGTTAGAAAACTGAATCAACTATTTTGTATATAGGCATTTGATGCAAATTTTGGTGAAAATGCAAAAGTCATATTAAGGTCTAAGTATTTTGGAGTAGCTAAGTTCTATTTCAATTCATGAATTAATATTGTACAACTTTTTTATTCCTACTACAAATGGGTGAAAAAAATTGATAAAGAAGTTTTAGTAAGAAATTTTATACTTGAACTAAGGTCTAAATAAAGCCAAGTACCATTTATGTATGAATTCAATTGATAAAGAGTCATAAGCAAGGTTGTTTTTCTAGATAAATAAACATTGTATCTAGTATGGTAGAAATGACATTTAACAAACTTATTTTATTGTTGTACTATAGAATAAGATTCTTATATTGTATTAAAAAAAATTGCAAAGTTTGAATTTGTTTGAAATACTTTTGGTTACTTGAAGATGATTATTTTTTTATATTTGACACTTGCATAGGATGACTTTATATGTTTTTCCAACATGTCGTTAAGGTTATTTAAACTTTAAATAAAATGAAAAGAAACAAACTTTGACTAAAACTTTCAAGGTTGCTAGTCAATCTTCTTTACTTTGGCCCCAAACAATAACAACTATTCGTTAATGTTGTTTGTTTAATTTTAAATACTACAAGGACATGGAAAAAAATTTAACTCTACTAAAAATAAGGATTATTTAACTTTTGATGTTCTCATTAAGGAAATGGTTTTGGTATAATGATGATAAATCATCCATGCAATAAAACTATAAAAATCTATGTAGCTTTTTATCAAACAATTTAAGAAGGATCTAATCGTTTTTAGTAAAAAATAACTTAATACAATAGAATTGTATTGTGAAACAATAAAATTATAACTTTTTTAGCTATTTGTTAAAATCATATTTTATTTTATTTTATAAAAATGAAAAATTAATTAATCCCTTAAGCTCTAATGCTCTAGCAATGCGAATGTCTTTTAGGGAAAATTATGCATCTAGAAATTCTTATTCTTGACTAGCACAAGTGTCACACATAAAAAAAAGTTGGGTATGAGGGCAATATTTATGTGAAAACAAAGTATGTAACATAAATATTATTTCCAAGACTTCTTGGGCTTATGACTATGTAACCTTGTTTGGCTTTAAGTCCCATAATTCTAATTTTTGTTCGTGAGGAAGATTTAAGGACTTTATTTGATTAGAGCCTCAAGTTAGAGAGAAATATGCAAAATTTCAAGCAAACTAATGTTGCACTCTGCTAGTTGGAGTTGAACTTATTTTTCAACTATTTGCATCTTTATAAAAAATAGTTTTCCTTAGAAGTTTGTTTGTTTTCTTAATCTAAAATTCTTATTCATTGTGTTACAAATAATGATGTGAAAGTTAAGAAGTTGTTTTGTTGGTTTTCCAAGGCATCTTTTTGAAAGGATAATGTATGAGATTTGTTTTTTAACCTATAAAGCCCTAAAGCATGGTTTTTGTCAACACAATGTTTTCAATCATCCATTTACAAATGGAATATTTATTTTCTCTTTGAAAGTTTTACATAAATGTGATAGAAGAATAGCTTCAAGATATAACGTTTTTGTAACTAACTTTAGTATGCATGGTTAAAAATTTATTACTTGGTACATGCACTACACATCCTAGGCAACTTAAAAAAATCATTTTCTTCTGAAATAGAAATTTGAACTTAATTTTTGATATTTAAATGTTTTAATTTTTTTTAAATCATCTTATTAATAAAAAACATAACTACAATTTTGATTAACAAGATGAAAGTTATGAGGAATGTAGCTTGCAGGGAGTTAAAGAATCTCTATCATGAAATAAACTTTGAAGTCTTCTTTTGAATTCATTTTTTAATATTTTGGAAATAATCAAAACATATGATGTAGATTTAATGCAATGTTACACCTTTTAGGATTAGAAATTTTCAATTCTATGACTAAATTCTTACTAATTTTTTATATTTAATTGTACTTTACCTCTTTCTACTTTCTATTTTTTTTCAAGCATGAATATGAAAATATATATATGGGCAAATGTGTGTATATATATTCCAATTTAATTCTTCAACAAATTATAGAGAGATGCAAGTTGTAAAACTCAACCATTTGGGAAGAGTTGAAAAACACTTCTTTTTTAAATTCAAGCATCATGATCTTGTAATTGGTAAAATTTCTTACTTTAAAATTTTAAGAGGGTGTACTTTAACAAGTTAACTAAAAGATCCTATGGTTGGATTTATTAATTAATGAAAAAAAAGACTTTAACGTTGCTATGAGTGTTTTTCACTGTGTGGCAAAAAATACCTTTAGAATTGGACCGATGGGAAGTGTATGAACCCTAAACGCCTTCAAGTAATGGACTTTTCATTAGTTACATGAATGTATACATAAATAACCTTAAGAAAAAGAGGGATAGCACCCCAAAGTCATCCAATTGTGTATTTCATGACTCCACAAACATTCTAATACATGTTCCAAAAGCTAAGGCAACCTCATAGACCAAAAACTTACTTAGAAATTACAATTAGGGACCCAAATGAGCCAAATTTGAGCCCTAAATAAGAAAAACAGCACCCAATTAATCACCCAAATACTCAATCTTCCACATGCTTTAACAATATTTACTTCTTCAAACTCTTAGATCTAACACTAACATCTTAACCTTCATTTTTAAGCACCTTTAACATTGTTTTTCCTTCAAACACTCCCACTAACTAATCTTAATCTTAACCTAACTTGGGTGGTGCACTCAAGACCCACAAGAAAACAAGATTCTCTACTTACATCTCAACTATTGAAAAACCAAATACATTCCATTTATTATATCAAATACGATCCACAAGTTTCCTCAAATTAGTGTTTATGGACACAATTAGCCATAAGCCTCTAAATTCCAAAATAATAATGTTCTCAACAAAATGAACTACAAATCCATTTACAACCAAGAAGGCAGTTAACACCCTTGGAGTAAATTGGTCATTGCGTCTCCATTCTTGGTTTTTTTTTTGACGTGCTTAGGCTTCCTAGAAAGATGACTCCAAAATCTATAATTCCTTCAAAACTCATCTCCATACGCTTCTTCGTTTGTAAGATGTAGCCCTCTGAAGTTGGTTGTCTCAAACGCTATTGGCAACCAACACCCTTGCAGTAAATGGCCCGCCATGTCTTTGTTCTTGCTTGGAATCCATTGAGCCTAGATTTTTTGAAAATCTAGTTTCATGTTCTACCATTCCTCCAAATTTCAGCCTCATTGAAACTATTATCCATAAGTTATTGCCCAAAGTAGGCAACTCCTATTGGTAGCGGCGGCTACCCATTTTTCCATCACTCTCTTCCCTCTTCACGCATTATTTCTCCACATAGAACCTATTTGACAAATTTGCTACTCTCTTATCTAACGCATCTTCCTCACACCTACCAATCTATGTCCTCACACCCTTTTCCTCCCACCATAACCTAGTGCTAGAGAGCCCACTAATAAAATGAGAGAGGAAGAAAGAGAGGGAGAGATGGTTTACAAACCCTACTCTCCTCCATCTACCCAATGCCTACATCTACTTCTTCATCTTATTTCTTTTAATCTTTATCTTCATTCCTCCTAGTCTTCATTCTTCTTAGTCTTCATCTCCATTTCTTCATCTCCATTTCTTCATAGTTTTCACTTTCATTTCTATTCATTGTAGTTGATTTCTACCTCTTCTCATTATTATCATTTGCCTAATTCAATTAATTTTATATATTGTATATTTTGCTTAATATCTTTTTGATTTTAAATTCTTAGTTTTTTCTTAGGATTTTTTCATTATTTTCACCTACTTGCATTTTTTAGAATTCACATTATTGTTCTTATTTCTTCATTGCTATTTAATGAAAAAACTTACTTTATGATTTAATGCTAAAATCTTCCTATTCATCATACTTACTCCTCATTTCTCCTAACTTATCGTATTTGTCCTCTCTCCCTCTCTCCCTCTCTCCCTCTCTCCCTCTCTCCCTCTCTCCCTCTCTCCCTCTCTCTCTCTAATTAATTGACCTCTAAAGGTTTATGACTCTCTAGGTTACCAAAAACGGGACCTAAAATCACTTTGAAGCTCTCATTTTTAGTGCAAAGAGCTCCTTTCACATAAGGTGGGATGCTCTAAAAGTGCCCATGCTTTGAAAGCATCCTCTAACACAAAGGTATATTTTGTTTTCTCCAATGTACCAACATTGTACATTTCAAGAGGTTGCTTTTATTGACTACTGCGTTCTAGCTTCAAAAATTTACAACTAATTCTACAAAGGTTCAAAAAATATGAAATGACTTGGGTTAGATGCCAATCACATTTTTTTACCTACAAAATTTTTTTGAAAATTGTTTCATAGAGTTTGAAATTGCTTTGCTTTGAAACCCCTACACTTAAAAGTATGGCCACTTGAGCCCATTCAATCTAGTGAGCTAGAATAGATTGAGTGGGCCCTTGCACGGTGATGACTTGAGGGTGGAGCACAAACTTCCACCATCCCTTGTTCTACTCATCCATGTTTACAACAACTTTAGCTATTTAGAAGAATCAAAGGCTTGCCACCTACTATCAGTTGTAAATTGCTACACAAAGTCATACTTGGACAAAGATTCTCAACAATTTCCAATCTTGAGTCTTTGAAGAAGCTTGCCACTGTTGAATGTTTGGGTGCATATTATAAGTAGCCGCTCAGGAAGTTGGCTTTGCAAGAGTGATGGTAGGGAGCAAAAAGCTACAAGGGCCTACCCCAAGTCATCCAAGTTGCCTACATTGTGTGCGGGTGAGTCATGTACGGTACCAATTAAGCCCAAAATATATTCTACAAATGCATCTACCATATGTGAAGGTTTGATTTGACATTGAGTGCCAAAATTGAGTTTCCATGTTAGACTCTCAAGGGTCCATACCATTCACGAGATGACATGTGTCACATTTTTTTCAAAAATGACTTAATTTCTGCCAAATCTGGCCTTCAAGTAAGGGTATTCTCACAGGCATGTGAGCTCTCTCTAGGCGTCCACCAGCCTGCTGAATTCCGGAAGTGAATCCACACTGTCTCCATCCACACTAATATTCAACAATCACTTATCAAGATCATGAGCTGCTATCAGATACTACTAGTACTCCTCCCCTGTTTCGAGAATCTTCAGGAGTCCTTTGAAAATAGCTCAACTGACTGTAAGAATTTCTTGTTTTTCGAAACCAATGAAACAGACTGATTTCATTGCAGAATGGTAAAATACACAACCGCCAGCCACAAGTGGCCTGGCAACTTACTGTTAATAACAACAATTAAATTACGTTCCTCCTGGTTTGCCAGGGAGTGGCGGACGGAGTGCTCCAAGTCAGTTACATAAGCTTATACGCACCTAAATAAATGTTCAGCTTTGTTTGTATGATTGGTCTTGGACTCTCTCCCTTTTTGAAATTAATTTGTCATACTCCAATCAACCAGGTCTCCAAGATTTTCCCCACATGATCATCCCACTCAGTGAACGGAGGGGATAAAAAGGCAGGAGCCCACTCGAAATTAAAAAATACGGTCCATTATTTGGATTCTCCGTCGTGGCTGGCTCATGCCGCAAATCCATCCCACGGAGCTTCGTAGCCAGGGCAGCAAGGAGCTTCCAGAACAAAGCGCTTCCTCTTCGTCCTGGTCAGTTATTGGTAGTTCCGTGGAATGTCTCAGATTTTGGCATCTAAATGGGGAAGAATCCAATATTCTACGTACAGTATATTAACTGTAGAGTTGCCATTATTTGGATTTGGGAACAAAACAAACGGCACTCCGCAGCTGCAGTCAATCTGTCGAGCTACTGTACTGTAGTCGATCTTTCTCCTTCGCAAGGTAATGTTTTAACCGACCCTTTTTCACTGCAGCCCTGCTGAGTCGGTTCCTGGCAGCAGCATTAAATCTGGAGGGACGTCAGCGTGTGAGCTCCTTGTTGTCTGAGTTGGGCAAAATTTTGTCCCCAAAATAGCGTTGATATGCTATTAACTCTTAAACGTTTGGCGTACAGGGAATCCTTTTAGTAGGATAGAAGTGCAACTATTCATCTTCGGAATTTTGTTGTGAAAAGGGGAGGTCTTTTATAATAGTTTGACTTTCAATGATTGCTTTTGCCATTTCATAACCCCTAAAGGACCAAGGCCTTTTTTTTTTTGCACGTATAACTTTAGGGTCTTACACCTAACTAGTATGAGAATGTGTGATAAAAATTTCAGAAACTCTGTCCGCACAAATTGCAAGATGTCTGCATTTAAAGTGAAAAAAAACAAGTTTTTCAACACATTGTGGGACTAGATTTTTGACTTTTAACCATCTTAACATAATTTTTTTGCACTAAAAAGTTTTGAGCTTTAAATCTTTATGGTGGGGGATCAAGTTGAGAGTCTAGGAAAAAAAGAATTTTCAAAAAAACTTAATTTTCATTCTTACAAAAATTGGTAAGTAGAAGTAGGTATGAAATAGAAGGAAAATCTAAATTATCAATATTTCTAAGATGGAATTAAAACGCACTAGTTCCAATGGTGAGATTGTTCTAGGAATCAAACTAAACCATGTAGACGAAAATATAATCTATGAGAAAAAAATTCAAAAGGAAAAAAATTCAAAATTTGAATTTTTTTTGTTGCCCCTTTCCTTTGTTTTGAGCTTATTTGGATATAACTTTTGTTCTTGGGCATTGATTGATAAAATAAATTACATTCCCAAGAAGCTAATCAATTTTCCTATCTCTACAAAAAGTTTTAAAAAATCATGACAAAAATTCAGCTCATAGGTACCTGTCAAAATCACATTTGTCTCCCAAAGGGACAATGGTCCTTTAGGGATTAAGCCAATGATTCACACTGTAATGAAAAGAGATGATTTCCAAAGTCACTTGTTCATCCTTTAAGGATTAATCCCTAAGAGTCCCTATTACTATTGACTGTTGAAAGGCGGATGTAGATGTGGAGTTTTGTAGGCCAAATACACTATGGATGAGAAGAATCTAGACATTAGACCTTCATTTTTGTAAGTTTTTTTTTCTTCCCATTCCTACTAAAATCCATTTAGTGCACAGTATTCCCAAAGCACCAAGTGATCATGCTAATCACATCATTGAAAAGTTGTTCATTCAACATTCTCAAATGTATTTCATTTATTCTTTGCAACTCTCACAATAAGCTCTTGAAATCATCATAATCCACTAAGGAGATGCTAGCTCTCTTAGAGATTAAATTATTCTTGAAAAAGACAAAATTACAAAAATTAAGTTTAATTGTGCAAAATTAGATCTAATTGCACAAAATCTAGAGAGATTAATTATAAAAATGATTAAATAATTAAATATAGCATTCACTATTTTTATAGATATTGCTTACCATATTACACTCTTCATTCTATTTGGTGTGTATCATTCCACACTAAATAGATACCATTATAGTATTTGAGATCAAGGTTGTCTTGCCAAACATTTGTAACACTATACATGTCTAATATGACATCCAAGATGCTTAGTAGAACCCCTTTTATCCAATAGGTAAATTTTTAGAATATACCAAGACTATTTGAAAAATACTCTATAAGTACAATTAACATATTAGACACGTGTCCAATATGACATCATTCAACAAATGTCCTACAAGATATACATGCACCAAAACTTGTTTAACAAGACAACTCTATTTGAGTTGATTGATGAACAATGTGGATTCCTTAAATCATAATAGTAACACTAAACAAATTTGAATAGTTATGTTACAATTTACTTGTATAGTGTGGACTTTATCATTTAAAACAAGATTGCAATGTATGGTTTTGGAAACCTAAGGTGAAATGCAATCTCTAATAATTGATGATAAAAAGCTCTATTTAGTGTGACCCATGTTTGTAGGAGTAATACTATTTGAAAAGCAACAGTAAATGGAATGAAGAGTGTACGGAGTACAGATCCCTGTATTCATGACCCAGTTTGATGGTTCCCTTGGTGGCAATTTGATGATTCCATGCCCATCCTCTTCCTGTAACTCAATAAACCATAATGGCTGGCTACCAATTATAAAATCACTCAAAGTCTTTGGACAAGAAAAGGGTCAAACAATTGGGAATAACGCATCAGTCGTGGTGACCTGGTATAACTGAAGAGAAAGGCCAATCCAATGGCTTCTTTCACCCCATCTCCAGTTTGTCTTGCCAAGTCAAGTAAGTAGTACAGGCAGTGCAGTAACTGAGTGTATCCTATAGAAAACTTATGTCTAATGAATGATGCCAAAAAAAGCTTAGGTAAAATGAAACTTCTGTGGGCTGCGAATGATTCTTGTGATAACTGGATCCTGACTGACACTACCTCCCTGTGCAGTGCAGGGCTTGGGAGGGGTCCAGCCTAGTAAGCTTCAATGCAACTGGCTGGAAGAGGAAAGTTTCTCTTGTTCTGCAATGTCTGATCCTCTCAACATGGAAGGGAGTCAGTGACTCTAACTGCCCTGACTGCAACAGTGGCGGATCATTCAGATTTTGAGATTTACTTCGGAGTATGGGTGTCTTCTGTGCACATGGCAGTGGACTCGTGGCTTGCCCTTGTACTTATTGGCCTCTTTAAGTTAGGCCTTATGCAAGGAGTCCACTTTGTGTACTAACTTACATAACGCCCCATTATCCATACCTTGGCTGGGGAGCAAAATGTCAGTGATCTATATCCTTTCATCTGCATCCCAATCTTGAACCACCCAGCTATCTTGGTGTGCCTTTCTCATCGTGCTAGCTGCTCAGAAGTAACCAAATCATGATGTGTAGGTGTAAGTTCAGTTCACCTTCCATCCCAATCATGCCAGATTACATATTTAGTTATTATAATAAATAACTGATTTGGATTCAACTTCAGTGATCAAGTGGTCTTTTTAATTGTCTACCCTTTACAAGAATTACACCACCCTGTGTACGGTACAGTCCCAGCCAGAGGTTTGATAAACTTACACACCAAGGATTTTCCTTGACATCAGGTGCCACATGTCAGGTCACTGAGGGACTGGAATCTGCAGTGACGTCTACTAGTACATACATATGGCCCAAAAGATGGCTTGCCTTTGACAAGCCTTGGTACTAGCCACAGTCAGTACACAATCATGTACAGTATTTCTTTTGGTAGACAAACACATGAGTACAGATTGGGAACCATTTTTTTAAGCCCTTTTTAAAAGAGCTGGATTCCCAATCGATTTTTGAAAGGCTACTGGAGTGCTGGGCACCAGCGCTCATTGACCCTAAGTTGACCATCGCATAGCCCTGAGTACGTTCTAGCTAGCAAGCTAGCTTTGGAGCTCGTTCGCTTTAGCTTGCGCAGTAAAAATAGGAAAAAACTGGCTTGCAGGCAGGGATGGAAATCTGGCTAAGCTAGAAATACCAACCAAAAGTACAAAGCTCACAAGAAAGACAGAGGGACGACCGACAACGAATTGACCTATCCACGAACATGATGAATGCCCCGGCCGATCGAAACTCCTTTCCCTTCCTAACTTCTACACCGAGTGTATGAATGTGCCCTTTGCTTGTGCGTAACTTGCGTCTTTAGCTAGCTAGCTAGTTGGCCTGCCCGCCTTCTTCAATCCTCTGTTCCTGATTTCCTCCCGGTCTCTGCTGCCACGGGAGTTTGATCAACTGCACGTCGAGCCAGACAGGGACACCACTTCAGTTGGTCCCAAACTCCAAAAGAGGTTTCCAAAGTTTGCCCCGCCCGTCTAGTGCGCACTCGTTGGTTTAATTTGAGTGGAGTTGGTTGTACCTCATCATTGATGTCATCAATTGAGACTGACTCCTTTGGAGCTCTTTAGTCTGGAGCTCTTTAGTCTGCACAACTAGAACCGGGGTGGGTTTTCTGTCGTCCTTCTATCTCCAGCCTTCTTATTCTTCTTTCAGCTTCTTCCCCTGGCCTTCTCCTTCTCCCTCCTCTTTCTTCTTCTTCGACTAGTTCAGGACAGACATAATACTAGTGTTAGTACTACTTGTGCTTGTGCAGGTGGTGTGACTTGTGATCGAATCGATCTGTGTGGTGAATCGTAGCACTCGCTCTTTGGGTAGCAGCAGCGTTTATTGGTAGCTGTAGAGGCGAACGTCAGTTACTGCATTCATTTCAAGCAGACTGAGGTACTGTTTCTAGCCGTCGCTCAGCTTAATGTTCGGAATCAAATCTATTGGCAAACCAGAGTCGAATCTTTAGAATCTCCAGAACGCAGGTCTGTACTTGTTGATGCTGCAAGCCAGCCGATACTTTGAATGCATCCCGAGTTGTAGGAGTTCGTCAGAGTAGTACCACTGTGAGCTTCTAAGGGTGTCCAACCGGAGCCAGCCAAGTACTGTTTCATCGATTACGAATTCATTCTGCATCGAAGCCAGCTGGTCGAATTTTGGGATTAGGAAGGAAGGAAGGACATCCGTACGTCCGCACTACCAAGATCAAGTTTCGACCTATTGCCAACCGATATCTATCTTTGTAGAAGGAAGATTGAGGGATTGAATTATTCCATTCCTGCGCTGTCTAGCTGTCAGTTGCGCGAGCTCGTGTATTGTTTTTTCAACTTTGTGATCGATCGATCGATCGACCATGGGAACGCGCATGCTGTTGTTTCCGGGTGAAGAGCACCTGCACCGTGCGCCTTCGTGGGGAATGCATGACCCCGACATGGGCACCCCTCCGTGGATGTCTTCGTACAGCCCTTCCAGCGGCGGCAACACCTGGAGCAAGCGACTGGCTGCCACCAACCCCAACCCCAACTCCCACACCAACTCCAACAGTACTCCCAACGACTCGGAATCGTGGGAAGTTCGCGCTTTCGCCGAGGACGCCAGCACCAGCGGCCAGTGGCCTCCGCGATCCTACTCCTGCAGTTTCTGCCAACGCGAATTCCGCACGGCGCAAGCCCTAGGCGGACACATGAACGTGCACCGGCGGGAGCGCGCTCAAGCCAACCAGTTAGCGCAGTTACGCAGCACCGAAGCCCCGTCTCATCACCATCACAACACCAGCAATGTCAGCCCAGCAGCATCTCTACCGCCAGATCATCACGCTCATCACCACCACTGGCTGACGAGGGAATCGCAAGCTGTCGATCACTCCCATTACGGAACGACTTCCTCGTCGTCCTCGGGCTATGAGGGACACCATCGCCATGCATACGAAGAGTCCTCCTACCCGGGAAACTCGTATGGCGCCCCGGAGGCCCCCTTTCGAAATTATTCCTCCCCTTACGAAGGCTCGGCGTGGAGATCGCCGTACGAGACTTCGTCGCGCGATGCCGGGCTGGACTTGGAGCTTCGACTGGGTCAAAGATATGATTGAGGGATGTGAGGGACGACGGAGGCGACCATGCCAAATGAATTGCAAACCCTGCCGGGCCAATGTTAATTTGCTTAGTACTAACTTACTTTGCCTCCTTACCTTACTTAGTTTGCTAGTTAATTAATGATTTTAATCAGGGTTGGGATCAGATTACCAGCCAGTGAGACAGTGATTTATACTCATACAAACCCTGGCAGGACGACGTGGAGTACTGGAGGAGTGCATCAGACAGTATTCAATCGGCTAATTAATCTAGTACTTGCTTACTTAGCTCCGGTTCGATCGATCAAACTGTGACAGTACTGACGATTGAAATACACACACAGATTTGGGATACACGTAGAATGATCATACTCAGCTAGCTTGCTAGCGAGATTCGTTGCGTTTCTCTGTACATATGAAAGCGATGACGACCAGATTGAAGTAATTAGTTAATTAAGTAATTGATTAATTATTCAATTAATGAATGCAGCGAAGCCACAGACTGAGATAAATTGCAATCGTAAGTTGCAATGAATGAGTCCACTCCGGAGATGAATGTGGTGTGCATGTGGTGTAAGTTGTGGAATGAAATGAACGGAGTTCAAGTGGGTTTGGTTTGTCCTAGCTAGAAATGGGGCGACGATGGTGGCACCGCCCGGCTAGGAGCCCAGGACTTGAAATAATGCGCGCACGGTCTGTGGATTAGATTAATTAGATTAGTTTGTAAGTTCGTTGCAACAGTAGCAAGCTTGATGACTGGGAACAGGGGAAGCTGTCGCTAGTTCGTGTGCTGCACCCCTTTCAATGATTGATTGCATGGATTGGGGAGCATCTCCGGGATGTATGCAAGGGAATTTCGACTTCAGTTAAGCCGCATTTATTAATTATTTAGCAGTTACCCAGTTAAATATTGTTTGGCAGTTGGAAGGCCGGGGTTCCAGACTTCCAGTTCGATTTGGTTCTCCGTCTGGCTCCCTCGTTCTCGACTCGTAACAGCTGCTTCTCTGGGCTTGAATGTGGCCTCCGTTCCAGGAGCAAGCGGAACCATATGATTTTGTGAGGCAGAGAGAGGTGGAGGAGGCCGGCCTTTTGCTTCTCCCAACACCGGGTGGGATACCGAGACCTAGCAATTTGCTTGTCCTTCTCTTTGCATATTACGAGAACTCGTGCGGGGAGATGAATCACACGGGGTCTGGCTTTTGGAAAAATGCATACTTTGACATAAGACCAAGAAAGCAGTGGTACGACAAAGAAAGAGACCTTGGCTTAAAAAGTTTTTAGTGCAGTAAGTGGTTGGGATTGATTGTTGAGATATTGAAGTGGTTTGAACCTTTACGTAAATTTTGAGGCATTACACTCATTTACACATCATTTCGCTAACTAGTAACTAGTGATTTGTGATATTGCCCCCAAAGGCATGGACACATAACACTGTTTGAAGCAAGTTGGAAGGGATTTCATAATGAATGGTTAATTCCTAAAATATATCCCTTGGTTCAAAAATAAGAGAATATTCTCAAAGTTTCACAAGAAAAGCACATTGGACAAAAAAAGTTGTAAACATTTCTTTTATGCATTTTGAAGAACTTCTAACTACAAGATTTCATTCTTGACTTGTGCTACAATGACGTATAAAAAATTTAGGGCTTCAAGGCATTGCATGTGTGAAATTCATGTATGCAAAAAAACCCAAGTTTTGCCATTTCATTTAAGGTGACAGCTACAGTCCAAAAATGTTTTGGATTTAAAAGAGGTTTAGGGATAAAATGGAAAAGATTGCTTAAAATATTGGTTACTATAAGAAAAAGGGGTGTTCTAAGTGAGTTTTTGAGTATAGTTGAAGAGATAAGAAATTTTATTGTATGCAATTTTATTAAAATGGCAAAATTCCACTAGTTTGGCAGTTTTTATAGTTTAGAGTGGGCAGTCTGAAGTGTACAAATGTCCTAGATGTCTAACATCTATATCATTATTAGATGTGTTAAATCTACAACTTTATTAGATGTCACCTTTACAATTTAGATCATGTGATTTGAAATCTATAATAGTCATAAATTTATTAAATCTATTAAAGTCCAAGATTCCTAAAAATTATACCTATCCTAGATGTCACTTTTACAATTCACAACGGGCAGTCTGAAGATGGCACATGGAATGCCTCTATTTTAACAAAATCCTCATTTGTTTGAAAATGCCATAGTACTACCAATGTTGTTTGAAATTGAATGATTGTTATAAGATGATTAGATTTTGTAATTGATTATATCATATGAATAATTTTATGATGTAACTAACTAAAGGTCATTTTCTATCTACATGGGATACCTTGATTGTTTGTTAATAGTACTAATTCTAAATTTTTTTAGCTTCTCAATCATTGAAGTAATACTATAATTGAAAGAAGTATGTGTATACTTAGAATGATAAACCTAGTTAGAGTTGAATGTAGGTTTTCATCAAACAACTTTCATATGATTTTTGGAGAAATATAATTTAAAATTCCATGTGAAATAGATTGAAGATTAAACATAAATGGTTTTCACAAGTTTTTTTCTATTATATTTAGAATGTTGTTTTTAAGGATCAATGGATAGTTTTTTTTTTTATAGATTTTGTTCCATTTACTTTTTAGAAGTCTTTTTTTGAAGGGACATTTTTGAAATTGAAAAAATTAGATTTTAAGGAAAAACATGTTTTTGTTCTTTATTTGTCCATTTTTCACTTTTATTCAAAATGAGTTTAGCATATGGATAATAGACTTTTTATGTTTTGAGATATAATTAGATGACCAAAAGACCTTCAAGTTGGAAATAATGACCTCTTTTTTGAGTGTTTAAAATATGATCCAATAACTCAGGATCTTATTAATAAATTGATGTATGATATTGTGCTTGGAGTTAAAGGAAGAAACAAATTTATTAATATTAGTTTGTTTTTTCTTTTAACAAGAGTATGTAAAGCTTGATGAATCACCGAAGACAAGATGTTGGCTTATAAAAGTTGATTTAGGGTACTATTGAATATTTAGGTACCATATTAAGATTCCTAAGAAGAATATAAAAGGTGTATCTTTCCTCTACTAATTAACAAGAAGATGAAGCTACTTGCTTCTTAGTTCAAAAACTCAAAACTATCTCTATGAATTTTTTTGTTAAAGTAACAATATTCCATATACCATTTTCAAACCGTATGGTCTAAAACATAGATATGTATATATAGAGAGATTGATGAATTATTACACTAGTGACATCAATTAAATGAACTAGTCTTTACTAAATTCAAATGTGGTTATAATTGTGTTTGTTATTTGAGCTATAAGATATGCACCCTCAAAACCACCACTTTTTATTACTATGCCTATATACTATTATTAGAATAGTTTATATTTTCTTTTTGGCAAGTGCTAGGAGTTTTGAGCACACCAGAGAACATGCATTTGTTGATACTGCGTGTAAAAGTTTTGGTAGAGGTTCTACCATCATTTCTTCCACATAGATACATGTTGATTGTGAAGATCTACCGAGAGTGGTGGCGATGACAGTTTTGTGTCCGTGGTGCATTTGGTGCGTTTGGTTGGGGATAACCACCTTCTAAACAACACACTTATTAGTGTGATGAGTCTGAGTTCTTGCATTACCAGGATTTTGTCGTCTGCGTCTTGCTCCTCTCGAAATATTCCGCAATGCAGACTGGGCGAGAGGGCAATGCACGGAGGGCCTCCTGGGACTTCCCAGGCCAACCCGACTGCTGGTGGTGAGCTGTGTGTAAGCTTGTTTGTGGCAGATGGCCGTGACTAGCTAGCTTCCAGAATATATGACTGATGTGCAGCTTGCAGAGCCGGGAGCTAGCTAGCGAAGGGCGCATTTGCTCGTTCATGTGCGTGCTGCCCCGGCCGTTTCGTACCCTGACCAATGAACGAGGGTTCAGTTAATGCCTTGGTGCCCGGCCTACCTCTTCAATACGGAGAGCTAGCATGGACCAATGCGCGCGGAATGTGCTGTTGCCAGACCAACAACCTTGACGACATCATTGCCATCGGGTCCGGGAACCCGACAGTTGCCCTCTCGTCGAGTCCAAACATTAGGAAGAGCCGCCGTACGTACAAGGAGCGAGCCCACCCGGCCTCGACAGACAGAGACTGCTCCGTGACAGAAATGGCCATTTGATCCATTTGTATGGGAGTGGCTGCTGCTTTGTGTTGAAGGCTACGTCAAATCGATCCACAGCCAGGCGTTTGGAAATCGGTCGGGAGGAACCAAAGGAGTTACGCAACTCAAGAGAAACTGCACCGCTTGGCTGGCTAGTGGGCTTGGCTTGCTTGCGGGCTTTTGTCACAAACAGGCCGACTCTAACTTAGGCTCAACAGCAGAAAGCTGACGAACTTGTCTTGCTGTTGGTCGGACAGGTTGGTTGGCCTTTCGGATAATTAGAAAACTTTCGGAAGCAGGCACCGGCACAAAGGTAGATCATTCCAAATGGGAAGGCCTACTGGTGAGTCTGATTATAGCTGCTCAAGAGGAATTCGATCAGTGGTTTGGGAAAGAGTATTCATTGGGGACAGTTGTCTTGCGTGTGGATCAGTCAATGCTATCAGTTAACACTTGTGTTATTCACCTAATTAATCGGCTCTAATCAACTGGTAACCGGAGCGCTCCGACGTCCATTTTTTGGACGATAAACAGATTGAAGTTCTTGTTTCTGTCCGGTTCCTGCTTGGATGAAAGTCATCCTAATTTTGGGTGATACTTTATCAAGTTCTTGTCTCATCTAATGGTTGGATTTGGTGGTACTAGAATACAAATTTTTCTTAAATTATAAATGTGGAAGTGTGTAAAGTGGTCAAACTACATTGACTCTAGTTCAAAACTAGATTTGCAAAAATGAGGTCATAGATGTAAAGAAGACAAAAAATTTCAAAAATTCATCATGTGAAGAGAACCTCATTTCAAATCCATTCCAACAAATTTTACTCAAAAAAAGACAATATTTTGCTTGTAATCAAATTTTGAAGGAATTTTGAAATTTCCCTTTTAAAATTTATAGAAAATTATTGGTGATTGCATTGGTGACTTTAACTATACAAATGGAATGTAAAATTCAAAATCTGCAACTTTCCTTTGTATATCACTTCTAAAATATTCTTCCAAATGGCACTTTATAATGATTTTCTCCAAATTGTCAATTCTGGAAAAGAGTCTAGACATTTAGGGATTAAGGAGGCAACCCATTTTTGACCCCTTGAGTAGATGCATGTACATATAAAGGCAGGTTTCTAACAATAAGAGATCTTTCGTTAAAATGGCGATATTCTTCTGCCATTTTCCCATTCATTATCTAGGACTGTTATAGATTTTATATCACATGGTTTGAAGTTTAGGACTGGTTTACATTTTAGCCCACATGGTCTAAACCTAAAAGTGCCAAGTTTGTAGAATATTGTCATTCTAACAAAATATCAAATTAGTGGGGAAATTTTCACATGTGCAAAAATAGAGTTCATAAGATTTCTATAATTTTCAAATTTTTATTTTTCAAAACATAATTATTATAAATTTTTTAACTAAAGATTTTGTTCCATCCATACTTGTTATATAGACCTTCTTATTTCTAACTAAGGGCTGGTTGCAAAATCCAACAAGGGTTGGTTGCAAAATGAGAGTCTTATAGCCAATCACAATGCACCATAATTGTATCAGGAATTGTGCCATAATTAATCACTATTAATCACCTCCTACATAGAATTACACCACCTTATGGTACTAGAACAAATCATTGAATAGGAATGGATTGCTTCCCATAACCCCTATATAGCTTATTACCTAAACAAAAGCAATTTGTCCCATGTTTTGGAGTGTAAGGCAATGTCAATTTTTTTTATTGTGTAGAAAGATAGAAATCACGGGGATTGCAATTTTTTTGGTAATTTTATGCCTTTAATAGTTGAATTGAAATTACTATGAATTTAGAAAGCCAAAAGTTGATTTGAACTCATACCCAATATATAGAGTCTTCCAATTCTAATCATTCAAGAACCATTTTCCCACTTACTATTTACTACTTTCTTGCTCATTACTTCAAGACATGTGTCATTACTTTATTAGTCCCAACCTTGAAAAAAAATAAAAAATACATTTTAAACTTTGGTTCAAAATTTGTTCAGCTTTAGTTGGAAATGGTTGCACCATATAGGTTGGGTATTATGGGTTCCTAATAAAAAATGGGTAGTTCTACCATAATGTTTCTTGTATCAAAAAATAAAAATTTACACTTCAAAAACATAAGCAAATTTTCTTCAAAATATGCTAAAAATTAAATTTTATTTATTTAAAAAAAATTTATAATTATAGGCTCGTATTATTGATATTAAAATCACATATACTTTAAGAGGGTCTAAACTAAAAAAAATAGTATGTGTGTGAGAATAGAGTGATTGAAATAGATCAATACATATTTTTCAAGACTACAAGGGCTTAGACAATTTGGTAGCTTATGCAGTGGGCTTTCCGAGGGGCTTTCAAGTCCTATAACTAAAAAATTTATTTGCAAAGAAGATCTAGGGACTTCAGAAGTGAATTGAGCCTAAAGGTTACAAAGAAGTATGCAAATATTCAAAGCAAAATAATTCTTTCCTCCTAACCTCCTTCTACTCAAGTTGAGGCCCTCCGAATAAATAAAATACATTTTAAACCAAAAGTTGAATCTACATTAAAAATTAGATTCCCTAGAAGTTCCCTTGATTTCCTAATCATTCTCAAGAAACTATTTAAAAGAAAATCAAGATTTGATAATTTAGTTTAGATGACTCCAATACCAAAAAACATTTTGGTTTTAAAAGATTTCTTTATTAGGATTTAAGTACCTTCAACCAATATCTCATTAAAATGGTAGTATTCATATGTCATTTTTTCATTCAGTTTTAAGGGTTGGTATACATTTCAAATTATATGGTTTGAACCTAAAAGTGCCAAGCCTATGTACGTAACTTCCATATTATATGGAGTCAAATACATTCTATGGTGGACCAAAATTGACATAAATACATTCATAAAAGTCCATTTTATTTTTTTGCATACAATCTTTAAAGTTTTTTATTTTTTTTCTATAATTTCTTTATAGTGTGTTAAAACAAAAGATGAAGAAATTTAATTGAAATTTCTTTTGTTTATTTATATAAAAAAAAACCTTCAAAAATGGCATCAAATTTTGATTTACTTCAATAAATTGTAGAATTGATTACAATGAAAATTAACTCTATTGAAAGTTAAACAGAAGTTAAACCACACTTTATTACAATTATTTTGATAAGATAGGTTTTTTTAAAATTGATTTTAAGTATGTCTAATGTAATTCAAAAGTCAATAGTATTTTTATGATATAATGATATATAAATAATTCATATCTACAAATTTAAGGATACAACTCTACATGTTTCAATCAAAATGTTTGATTATATATATACCTATTTAAATACAATTCCTTCTTTTGCAAAATATTTGAATTCATAAAAGATCAATGTGTCCTTATCTTTAATGTTATGGAATGTGATAGTATATAAAGAGTACATTTCAAAGTTCTTTACAAATAGAGTATACACAATTTTGCAAAGGTTTCTTTTGTATTTCATAGATCATCAAGTATACAACATTATGTGTCCTTTTCCATGTTCTATGACTTGTATATTTTTCAAATTACGAGAATTTCAAACCCTCCCATTGAAAGATGGACTATGATAGGCTATAGTAGTCTAGTGTAGTATGCATTTGCCCATGGCCTTAATTATAATCACTTATAATGCAGTTTGGTCTAATCTCAAGGGATTTATTAGATTATAATGTAGAACACTCTTGTAGCCCTTTTAACAAGGAATCCAAAAATATAATATATGCATGAAATGACTATTTTTTGAGGACAATAATAGCATTAAAATCTAATTATAAGATTTTTTAATTATAAATAAAATACTATGAATGAACTTTAATTTTAATTGGAGGGCATATCTTGTATAGATTTTTGAAAATTATTCATAATTGATTCAATTCTTCATATATATTGTAAAGTTCTTTTTAAAGTAAATAGGCAACTCAACATTTTCTACATCTCATTTTATTTAATTCGATCTTTATGACTTCACCTAATTTTTTGATGCGGAGTTTTGTTAAAATGGCAATATTCTGTGTGTTGTTTTAGACCGCCCAGTCTAAACCGTAAAAGTGCCATTTAGGAAAAGTGTAGATTTCAAAAATCTAAGACTAGTGTACATTTCCGACCATCCAATCTCAACTATAAAAACTGCCAAAGTTGTATGAATGTCATCAAGTACCCATGTACTTGTAAAAATAAAGAATTCATTGACAGTACCAAAGACTCAAATGACAAGAAGTACCTATTGTCTCATCGTCCAATAACAAGCATTTCATTACCCAAACATTATGAGCCACTAGTACTTAGTTGCATCCAATTTGTCCTTTTCTATATAAAGTATTCTCCCAATGTACTACGAATTTGAATGACAAGAAGTACCTAATGTCCCATTGTCCAATAGAAGGCATGCAGTTGTGTAAACATCATGATGTCAAAAATGGGTGGAAATAGGGGAAAAATATCATTCCTTCCTTCACAAGTACACATTTAAATCTAATTAAGGTCCCCCATCAAGGCCATTCTAGAGGGCACTTTGAGGGTCCAAATTTCTTCTAATGAAATTTGTTGAACTCCCATGGAGCTTTTTGAAACCTTAGGTAGGTTTATATGAAGTCAATTTGAGCGGACGAGAGTGAAATTCTTACCAAAGATGCACATTTCTATTAGCTTTTCCAAAATATATACCTTTTTTTTTTGTCCTAATCAAATGCCCGAGTCAAAGTTATGGTGATTGAAAGTTTAGAGGCTAGTAGCTTCAGAAAACGTGCTAATAGAGAGGGAAATTAGTTGGGATGTAAGTGAAGCAAATAGTGATTTCTTTTCCATTAACTTTGAACGCTTATATCTCACAATCTATGAAGTCCAATGGTCTGAATTTTTTTCCCCTACACATTCTCATAGTAGTAAAAGAGAAATATTATGCGATGGAAAACAATTTTCTCAACATTTTTTCCCCCCTAATTGTCACTAGAAGTTTGTACGGGTGAAAGTGGCAGTTTTGAATACTTTTTCTTTGGGTGGAAAACACCCCTGCCCTCGCCGGTGGTCCTGTAGAGGTGAAGGGTTTAAAACGAAGGTTGATTGCTGCATGCCGACTGGCCGAGATGTAGGGAAAAGAAAAACATGGCCCCTTCTCATTGGCTGAGAAGCTAGCAGACTCTTTAGACCTTCATTTTCAATGCAAGGTGGAGTGAAAGAGACTCATGATGAAGGCATAGACTGAGGACTCAAACGATGGGTGACACCCCAAAAGGAGTGACACAACCCCCTCCATGAATCACACCACTTCTGCCTTTATGGATTTCTTCAGAATGATTTTACCAAGTCTTATGTGAAGCATTCCAGGGTTTGAAGAGAGCCCTCCATGGTCAACTTTATCATTGGGCCATTTGAATGCCTGCATTGACAATTGGGGTGGGCGGGCGGTCAGTTTACTGTTAGTTAATGAATGGATGAATTTATTTATTTCTCCTTGAAACACATGGTTGATATGGGGAAACAGTACCACAGATCCAGAGGGGTGAGGGGAAGTTTACTGTTAAATTTCATGACAGGGTCTTTTGAGTTCAAAAGCTCAGAATTTCGTTGCTTTTTTCTTTCATCCTACAAAGTCAAAATGACCAACATGGTCCCTACTAAATATATGAGCAACAGAGAGACATCCTGTTGGCCTAATAAACCGTCCAAAGACTAAACTCATGCACAAGTGACCAAAAGAAGATCCCTCCCCACTTTGGACCTTGTCTCCTGAGTTGAAATTGAGAGCCCAATCTGACTGTAATTTCATTGACCTGCTCTCACTCATGCTTATTGTGAGCTAGGCGCAACTGAGTCTTCCTTGTAGGCAAGGCAAGACAAGTAAAGTAAAGGTAAGGTCCTTTTTGTTCTTGGGGGCGGGCAACTCACCCAATCATGAGGTGGGGGGAGCATCAACCTTGATCCGTGACTTGTTCAAATTCCGCCGGAGAATCTCCATCATTTTCATTTTCATTTTCATTTGTGGGAATGCTTGCAAGGAAACTGTAACACATGTTTCTGGGAACTCTTCAATTCATGGTGGAGATTTCTCCTCACTTGGACACATGATCCATTGCGATTGGGTACATTTAAGTGTATGTGGTAAAGTCACCATCATTCACTCTCGCTGAGCCATCATAAGATGATTAAAATTACGTGCACTTTGAAAAGGCTTGGATGAATTGCTTGCTTGAGATCGGGAACGGCACACGGCACAAGCTGCTCTCTAGATGCAATGAGCTTGATGTAAATTACTATTCAAAATGCAGGTGGTGATCAATGGATAACATGGGGCAACTGAACATGGGGCGGCAAGGAGGGCGGCGTGAAAAAGTCTGGAGGATGAGTCTTTAGGATGGAGGGGTGGTGGTCAAATGGGGGCCTCAGATGTAGGCCAAAACTGGGTCTCTGGTTTTGTAGCAAATGAGCGAAAACATTCCCTCGACATAAAAGTACAACCAACATGACCAAGTACTAAGGCTCAAAAGGCGACCAAAATGGGGTTCTAAAGGGGATTGCCCCATACTCACTCACTCCCGCTTCAATAACCGAAAACCGCATGGGATTAAATAATGTTATCCATGTTTTGAGGCACAAGGCCTGGTTACCTCATAACCTGCCTGACTCAGATATTTCGAAATTGCTCAGTTTTAAAATTCTTTTTTTTTGGGAAATGCAAAGGAAGGAATTTTCTTTGCAACACTACTGACTCAGATAACTTGGTTAGATTCTAGATAGATCCACCAACTACAGGCTGACAGGCGCACTAGATAGACAAGGAATCAGAGAAAACACTTATTAAAAATAATGGTGACCGATGTGATCAGAATCCCAGTAGCATGGCTGAAAGCGCTACACTACAAGTTAAACCCGAGATTGTAGCACCCGCAGAGCCCCATAGCTGGACCTGGCTCATGTCTTCATGAACCTCATGTGTGTCAGCAGTGCATTGGAATTTGGAAACACTCACAGAGCTCATTGCCATTTTACTGTACAAAACTGCTGTTAACTTACAAAGCGGGGCTACTAACTTACAAAAGTCAGGACTGTTCAGATGCAGACGAATCTAAGTTACAATAGGCCACTTACGTCGTCAAAGGCCAGCTAAATTCGGTTCCCCACTTCAAGGTTTTGGATCTTCCTGCCAGCCCTTGCTCACTCCAGAGCAACATGAGAACGACCTCGTGCCACCTCAACAAGCGCAGAATCTTTGACTAATTAAATAAACCCACCCACCCACCAGCGTGAGTGGGTTCCAAAAGGACTTCAGAACCACTCACATGCACGGCAGCAGAGATGAGTCAGTCTTGCAATAAAAAATTCTCTTCATTTACCTTTCAATAACGCTGCTGCCCGGTTACCTTTTCCGCATCGGAATAAACTGTTCAGGCCTCTTGAGACGAAAACACCCAAAACTTGTGCATAGGAAACTATGAAATCGATTAAAAAGTCCTGAAAGCTATGATAGTCTGGGTGTAGTTCGCAAGGAAAGTTACTGAGCTAAAATAACAGTAGATGAAAATGAAATGAAACGATTTCATTGACAAAAACTCGACACAAACTGCACACAAGCTGGATGCAACATTGTGCAGGGAGTTCCAGGTACGACATGGCCAGCAGCAGGGTTTTCACTGGTTGATTTGATCAATCAGTAGGGATAGGCCTGGCACTAGTTTAATAATTAAACTAGAAATCACATGGGTATTCTTTCTCTTTCAGGGACTCTCAGAGACTTTCAGAGATCGCAGGAGCCGTGATCAAGAGCCAGAGGAAGAGATGCCTGCCTTTCGTGTAGTATTCCAGCCAGGTCGACGCTGTGGCAGTGTGGCGTTGCCTAGTTGGATTGGCAGTGGGAAGGTATGGCAGTATGGCACTGCCTCGCTGCAAGGTACTTCCTTCTCTCTTCCCGAGGAAACTCAGATAGCAGTGATGTCATGCGTGATGGTTGCCCACTTCGATTCTGAACCCTCCCAAGTCGGACGCCTGGCTTTTGTACCCTGGCAGCCCACCTGTGCTTTCGATTAGCACTTGAAAGGACGGGCACTGAATCTAGGCAATCAATCCCCTCCTGCAGAAGCAGCAGCAGCACTGCAGCAGCATCTAGAGACCAACAGAACAGCTTTTTAGGTGCCAGTGAGTTGCATGATTACTGTGGCATCAAACGCAAGTCACAGAGTAGACTTTGGCTCTGACATGGGGTGGGAATGTGGGAGAAGCAGTGGATGCTTTTCCTGGTCCCTAGAAAATCACCAGAGGAAGAAAGTGGGTGGAAGCATGGGCTAACTTGCTCAGTCTGCAGCTTGAGACAAACAGGGTAAAATATTTCGTTGGTACAGGAGCTAGTTCCAGCTCAAATGAAAGGGAAAGCAAGCCTGACCTGTTTGATTTCCTGTTTCACTACAGTGTATTCAAGAATGGGTTGCTTTTTGCCCATTCCGTTGATGACTCTTTCGACAATCAACGGTTCCACTTGGCATTGCTTCGAGACTTGGAAGCGGAATGATTGGTCTAATCATTTTGCTTGTTTCTTTGCGATTAATGCTCATGGTCGTTGTCTTAGCCCATGCCAACCCATTCTGCCTCCGTCGTCATTCTGGCACTCAATCCAGCAATCCCCTACATCCTTATTCAAGATTATGAGTCCTGTGAAGTCGATAGGGGAAGAAACCGGTTTATTCCTCTCGGATAATAGCACTGTGGAGATGAAACCGTCAACCAATTTGAATTTCCGCTCAATGTAGATTTGGTACCATGTTGGATAGAACTCAATCGGCTGATTACTGACAGTGCTGCATTCTCCGATGCTTGCTCATATATGATGAGCTGCATTTCTCATGAAATAATGGGCCTTGGTCGCTCATCTATGTCGTTGCTGCGGAGGTTGTCACATTCGTGGAAGGAATTGAGAGCAAGCTATCTAGATTTTGTACAAGTCAATGTTCCTCATTCCTTCCAAACTTATGTTTCTACCTCTCGAAATGAAGTTCTGGAAGTGTTCATCAAACGTGACAGAGCGGTAAACAGCGGGGCGATCTGCATCCACGAGAGGCTTTGCAGGGCTGATAGGTCTGTCTCCTTTTGTGTTGTAGAAAGAGACAACTGACATTCGAGTTTTTTCCTTGTTCACGATGGCCCTATGCACCACGCTCTTGTAAATGCCGTTGGTTACATACGTAGATCACAAAAACTCGTCCATGAATTCAGGAGTTGTAAGCTATGAATACACCTGGATTAGTTTCAGAAACAGAATGCAAAAGGTAAGGAATTAACCTGCGACATATCACCGAGGTTGACGATGAGAGCACCTGGAATGTGCTGGATCGTGCTCCATTTGCCGTCCCTCAGAACTTGTAAACCGGGAACGTCGTCTTGTAGCAGCACTGTAATGGCTCCATTGTCGGAATGGGCCTTGACATAACCACAAAATTGGTTTACACATTATCCAAATATATAATGCAAACATTATCAAATTCTACGATAGCATTTCAAAATCGTAACAAAGAATGTGAGCAGACTCATTACTTGCAGGCCGAGTGCAAGATCTGGCTGCGGACATGCAGGGTAGTAGTTCACGATAATGCTTTGATTGGGCTCTCCAAGGGCTTCTTCTAAAAAGCTCTGTTCCAACCCTAAATTCATGGACATTAGTCCCAGAAGTCTCCGCTGCAGTTGTATTACTTCGTTGCTGTACTCCAACACAGTGCTTCTGCAAAGCGCCACAAATCACATTAGTATCCTGTACCACATGACATTACGAACAGATTCGAAATGGTAGCCTCCTCCTAATTGTTATCTATAACACAACGCTCTGCATTCGACAAGGCCTCACAAACATAACACTGCAACTTAGCTTATTGCAATGCATACCCAAGGACGTCTGCAAATTAGATAGAGATGAATAAAAGACATGTATATGTTGTTGCACCTGTAGTCGGCGGGCTCAGAAGGCCAACAATTAGGGTTTCGGCGAGACAATGGTAAAGTGTGGTGCAGGAAAAAGTCTTTCCAATCCTGCATCCCGTTGCCAAAACGTAAGCCATAGCCCTGCATCAGATTTTCCATGGTGCCAGCATAAGCTAGCTTCTCTTCCACTGGCTTCGCGAAAAATTGCTTGCAAACTTCGCGTATACGCTCCATAAGTGTGAGCGGCACACCATGGTTCACTACCTGCAGTGGAGAGTTCCAAATTCAAATACTGAACAGCTGTTCAAACTTTAAATATGAGCTCACTGAATTCCTGGTGCCTCACGTGCATATTCTAGTGACTAGAGGTTGTTGCTAATTGTGAGGAATTCGGACTCTGATTCTTGCTAAGGAGACAGCAGCCAGAGAGGCCTATTCCGAGAAATTGTGTAGCATGGCATTCGAAGCAGCGCAGACGACATGCTTGGAAGACGAGTACCGCTTGTAAGTCATTCTTTCATCTTCTAAATTGCAAGTGCAGCATACGAAATCTTACGAAAGCCACTGTAGTGATTCTAAGGGGCGTTGCTCTAGAACTTTTGATGTTCATACTCCTGTGAATATTTGCAGGCAAATGGACTCTGTTTTTGCTAAGAGGGAGAATGCAGTCAGTTAGCTACTCTGAGAAAAATTTCTCTCCTGCCATTCGGAGCAGCATAGACGTGGAGCTTGGAAGATGGTTTCCGGAACAAGATTCTTTCATCTTCAAAATTGCAAGTGCAGCCTACGCAAGTTGGACATGGCCTGTAGCGAGGTGCAATTTCATACCTGGAAAAATCCCCACTCGGAGCAAGCTTCTCCGATTTCATCAGGAGTAGCCGTCGCAAGATCGATTACAGGAATACCTTCGGCGACAGACTCGTGAAGGTTGGAGCGCTCTTCGGGAGCTCGGACGAATGCAGTGGGAATCTCCATAAACCCTTGCTCTGACAGAAACTGCACGCTCCTGTGTGCGGGGCTTGAGCTTTGGTCATCTTGAACCGCAGTGGTCACCATTGGCAGCAGCTTTCTATTAAATTTCTGCGCAAACTCCAAGATAAGGCTGAGATAATATGCGAGTATGCGAAGGGCACAGAATTCGAGAGCAAAAGTCAGAAACAAGATTGCTGCGGTAAAGAAAGAGCTTCATCCTCATCAAATAAACGTCTTCAATAAAGACAACTCACACCCCTAGGTCAAGCTCTAACATTTTAGAACAGCGCCACATAATTGATCCGATTATCAAGCATTTCCAGGAATAATTGACGTTATCCACCTTTTCACTTGTATGTAAGGACCTTCCCGTGACATCTTGAAACTAATCAGAGGAGCGTCTCTGCTACGCGGTGAATTTGCTACTCATTGTCAGACATTCAAAGATGTAAAACAAGTGCCACAGTAGGCGGGGTATTAGGTAGGAACTATTGATTAGGCACCGGATTAGACACCGCAATCCATTCCCATAGCCTAGTTACACTTGCTAATTGACGGCAACGTTTCCTAATTTTGCGCTTTCAAGTTGCAAATCTACCCACCACTGTTTAACGCACGAGCTCAGAAATGTTTCAAGCTTGTCTTACCCTGGATCTGTCTTCTTGAACAAGATGGTAAGATCGCTCTGCAGCTCCAACCGCAGAACCAGTCGAAACAACTTTATGTCGTCGTTCACCAACAACGGAAACGGGACCAGTACACAAGAGCCCTTGCGAGCTCGCTTGCAACATGCAATCCATATCGTGTCGAAGAGAAATTCAAGCAACGAATATCTAGTCTCGAATCAATAAACATTCGGCACACGGCAGAGCAGTACTCAAAGCAAAAGACATCCAATACAATACGGATACCTTCCCAAAGGATTGGATTGAGTCGGTTCAAAAGCAGTTAAATCTGGTCCACACTTTTATTCCGACATATCTGGTTCACTTGGAGCGTAACAAACCCACATAATAAAGAATTGCAATCGTTTCTCAATAACTCGCGCTTGTAAGTAGTCTATAGCACTCCGTGTCACGGCCCAAACAATGCCGGGAACAGAGATTTTATTTTTTGGTTGCCCAAACTGCAAGGCAAGGTGTTGGTGATGCAAGGCAAGGTGATGAAGCAACGTGTTTCGGTCCCCTCTACCTCTTTTTCCTTTTTGAGGAACAAATAATGTTATATTGTTTGTGAGGAAGGATCCTATAACAAACTTTGAGACCACTTAGGCTCTGCCGTGTATGGTGAAGGTACCCATAACTGATCAAATAAGCAATTCTGGACATGGTCTGGAGTGTTGCAAGGAAAGCAAATATTTTCAGAGGTGCATTGATAGAAATGACTGGCATTGAAAAAAACTGGTAATTTTCTCGATTGAACTGAAATTACTGTGAATATAGGCATTGTCAACGCATTCCAAGGCTTGGTTGAAAATCGAACCCAACCTTGGTGGGAAATAGAGCACCCTACAGGTTGCACATGGGTACCTGATTGGAAATGGGTACCTCTACTATATCACAATTCCAGGCCGTAATCAAATGTTGTAATAGAAATTCTGAGGCCTTCTGCCGGTGCCAGCTTGCATGTCCTCGACCTTGAAGCCCTTGTAGGCAGGGCCTTCTGTTATGGCGATGCAGACATCAAGCATTTTCTTCAGCATCTTTCTCTGTTTCAGATACTCTTGGTGACTGAATTCCGCCAACGGCATCCACTGCATCACCATGAAACATATATCAGTACATTAGAGACGACCAGGCAAGTTTTGTACTCAGCAGGAAGTGTCACAGCATATTGATATGCAGTGAGAACAACAAAGAAACTGGATATTGATTGAATACCTTGACAGCCGTCAGTTCAGTGTCTTGCATGGTGATATCGCAGGAGAGAGGTCGGAGGACGCATAAGAAAAAGAGGTCGGATTTATCGAAAGCCACTTTGTGCGCTTGTCTGGAATGATACACCAACACCATGGGATAAGTAGAGCCCGGAAGGAATATAAGATCAATGAAGGTCAAAGATACAACAACTGCTCATGAAATCCTAGTTACTGAAAGTTCCTGTTCGAGCTTAGAGTGATATACATCAGGATAGGACTTTATACCTGAATCCAACGACTTCCACAAATTCCGTGTCAATCTGCAAAATGACGGAGCAACTGACTTGTTAAAATTTTGGTTAAAATGGCGGTATTCCACAAACTTGGCACTTTTACATTTAGACCGTGCGGTCTGAAATCAAAACCAAAACCAGTCTTAGACTTAAGAGCTAAAGAAGGAAATGAATGGAAAAATGGCGTATGGAATACCGCCATTTTAACGATATTTCCCATGCTAGCCTTTGAAACATGCGGTGTAGGCATTGTTGTCTCAGTAGCGTGCAGAACTTGAAAATTGATATGCCTGAACAGTATGTTTCGCATCATTCCTGGAATTAGACTGTCTACAAGGACTTGATCATCTGGAATTCAAGCTCAAGTCTAGAAACATTTTCTGTGTATAGTGGTGCACAAAGAGATTGCTGAAATGCATACCCCTGTTTCCTCCTTGACCTCTCGAATTGCCCCGGCGAATATATCCTCGCCCTACAACCAAATAATGAGTGAGTTACACTTTAGCATCTAGGATTCGTTGAAGCAGCATAAAAATATTGCAATATATGAATTTGAAAGAGAAGAGCATGGACAAGGATTATCGGTGTAACTAACAAACCTGGTTGACAGTTCCTGTTGGCATCTTCCAGATCCCGGCACCTTGGAAAACGCCACTCTTCTCCTGGACAGCAAGAACCTGCAATCCAAACAATTGGAATATAGAAAAAATCTTCAGCTCTATACTTGGTCAGCATTAATCCAGGTGGTCACCTCACCCTGACTAATTCAAGAATCTGAAAGAATAAAACGACTACGGCTTGATTAGAATCGTACCTCTCCATCGTCATTCAAGACGAACGCTCCAACTCCAACGTGGTGTGATGCATTCGCAGGAATAGTCGACGGCTCATCTGCTAGCCAGGTTACGAGCATCACATGCGTTGGCTCAGCATGATGGTACGTGAAGCCCTCCTAGAAAAATTCGGCGAAAGCAAGTTTAGTATGTCAATTGCGAAACCGACCGATCAACTCTAGTTTCTGAGTGTTTCCAAGTGTAAGACTCGTTAATTTACTGCTTAGAGCTGATAGTTAGAATGCTTTGAAAAGATGCATGAAAGAGAGCAATTCTTTAATTTCAAGATGGATCACCTGAATAGCAAGGGGCACAAGAGCGCTCAAATCTAGCGGTAACTTTAACCATACTCCATGCTTCCCCTGTATAGTTCCAGAAATCAAATACACATCTACACATGTTAGACTGCTCAATCTCAAACAAAGTGACCTAGCAATAAATTGAAAATGCACTGCAGGCACACTTTACTTGTGTTCTGAATCGAGAACCGAATACCTGAGTTCTCCATTGCAACAGAGAATGCTTCAGCGATGCGGGAAAGGCGGATGCTTCGGGCAAGTCTTGACTGTGTATAATCACCCCCCCAAACTTGTCCTCTCTAGCCTTCAAAGTAGTTATTGCTTCTGAAGCCATTGAATCAGCAGCTTCGTTGAGAGTAGAGATGGTCCCTTCTATAGCCATAGAGAAAGATGATCGATGCAAGTTTAATTGATTAATTTTGCATGCAGTTGCCTTGCTCTTTACCCACAAAGTAACGCAAATTCGATCGATGGAAGCCTGGTTCTGCTGAAAATAATTGTCTGTCAAGCTGAAATCCTTTCTCAAGTTTGGTATGATATGGAATGGATCAAATTGACCTGCACAAATCAATGCCATGATTCACGTAAGTAATGGACGGCGCAATTACAGACGACCGAGTGATCGAGCTAGAACTACTTTCAATGAATCACGACGACAAATTCCGTGTAAGTTTCGGAACACGTGCCACACGTAACAGGCTTGATCGACATCACAAATTAAGCGGTTACCTCCCCGATGCTGATCGATACGGTTGTCGATTGAGAGCAAACAGAAACCAGGATTCTCGATCAAGCTAAGCTACACCCGGTGAGATCTCGCTAGTGAGGAATTCACATCGCCTCAAAACCCTGATTTATACGCACATACCGCAGACTGATGTTTGTCGGGGGGGTCTGCCGAAGCCGACTAGCGAGTTGCAGACTTTTGATTACAGCTGGGTTCTAGGATTCGAATAACCTAGCCAATCGAGAGTCAGACACGCGCGTTGGCAAATCCCGACACTCCGGAAACTTAGTCGGGATTTCCGAAAAGCTGCTCGATAAGTGTTAGGGGTTGGGAGCATACTTTTAGTTAACACTTAGACACTAGTAACACATAACACTTATAGAGGGTGATGCCGATGATTTGTAACACTTAGAAAAAATAACACTTAGAAAAATTAAAAAGATAAATACATAACATTTATAGAAAAAATGGATGAAATTATAAAATATTGATTCATTATTCATCTAAGTCCGTCAAAAGAATGAATCAATAGTACTTTGGTGAATTTCTGCTACACACCAAGATTCTACTTCCTTTTCTAATGCTTCAATATTCCTAATAGATAACATGGTGTCATTAGGTCTTTGCTCCAAAAACTTCTTCAAAGTTTGAAGAGCACTACCTACATCTTAAAGCCTACAACCTCTTCTACTATATCACGAGGACTATTTTCGTGTTCACTACCTTGTTGTTGAGATGGAAGCATTTCAATAACTTAAAAGTACACTTATCTTTTACTTTATGAGCTTAAAAATATATGATCTTTTAGTTTATGAGCTTAAAAATACATCTACCTATCAGTTGTTTCTAGAATGGACATCTAGAGTCACTTTGCAATTAGAAACTATTACTTTACCTCAAAATTATCTCCCCCCAAGCTTACTAGTCTTAATTTTAAGAGAGCACAAATCTCCATAACACATATAGAGTTTTAACACTTATCGAGGTAACACTTATCGAGGTCTGACTGTAGAGCACCCGCACCATTGCACTTCAAATTTGCTACGCCAAATGAGTTTTGGAGGGCTGTCTCCAACGTGACTTGTTTGGGAAGGTCACTAGTTTCTCACCATGATCCTCCAAATCCGCTTGCCATGACCAAAATGATTCAATTGTGTTAACCCCTAAACTAGTTCTTTGACTATGTTCTCACCAAAAATGCTCCAAAACTGCCATTTCTAGTACAAGTACTAAATTCTTGGACACATGTAATAGTAGGATCTTATAGTATTCTTATTTCAAAATATTTGGAAAATTTTCAAAAAAATTCACCTTACAAATTGCAAGATATTAGTATTTGAAGTGGTAAAAATCCTTTTTTTAGCCCTAAGAAAACCACGTAGCTACATTTCACAAGGTTAGATCATTATGAAAAAACGTCCAAAATGGTTTAGCTTCTTTGGATTCATTCTTCAAGGCAAGTTTGCTACATGCCTAGAAATTTTCAGATCATTTGAAATTTTACAACGTATAGGAAAAAAAAGATTAAATAAAAAAATAAAGAATGATTCAAAAATTAATACTAAATTGTTGAAATTTTAGTTATGGAGTTGAAAAATACCAATTGCAATGGTCGTAATGCTATAATAAACAATCTACATTCAATATTTTTATATTTTCCAAAAATATTAAAAATTGAGTTAAATATAGGACTTCAAAGTTTATTTTAGAGTAGGAAATCCATAACTATCCACAAACTAGAACTCCTCATAACTTTCATCTCATTGATCAAAATGGAATGATTCAAAGCTTTCTATGTATATATAAATCTAATGAATCAATTTCAAATTTTTATTTCTGAAAAAAGTGATTTTTTTAATTTGCTTAGGCTACCCAAATTGAGGAACAAACTACATATTACACAATAACTTTTTAACTATGTAGTCATTTCGGGGTTAAGGAGTAGGAAAGGAGCCGCACATTGTGCAATGCAAATGGTTGAAGGTTGAGCCTAGCAAGGCAATCCGAACAAAATTTGATGGTAGAATTAGTATTATGTTGCAAATTTTGCAATCCAATAGAAGAAAATGAGGGATTTTTCAACTACAAAAAATAGTTGTTTTTTTGGTTGCAATGGATATTTGTGAGTGGTGAGAATCTTGAGGTCCCCAATCATTGTGGAGCAAATTTTTTAGTTGTATTGTATTTGCAAGACAAAACAAGATTGTTTTTCATTCAGCAACTCATTTAGAACTTCATTAGAGTGTTTTATGACATAGTTGCTTATGTGGTATTTGCTCCCATTTAAGGTTGGTCGCTCAATTGGTTAATTGTATAACTTATTGGTGACTTATTTGCAATTCATTTGTAACTTCATTACAACTCGTCTGTCACTTATTTGTGATTCATTTGTGACAATTTGTCTGTGACTCATTTGTGACTTGTCAATGACTTCATTGCACTTATCTATGACTCATTTGCAACTTGTTTGTAGTAATTTGCAACTTGTTTGTAGCAATTTGCAACTTGTTTGTGACTTGTAAATTTATAGATTTCAAAATCTACAAAATGTAAAAATCTACAAATGATAGAAATCTACAAATTGAAGAAATCTTAAGATTCTAATAATAGAATTCATTACAAAAGGATACTACTTACAAATCTTTTACGTCTAATCTAATGGTACTCTTAACAATTGATAGGGGACAATTGATATAAGACAATCGGAAAATGATTTGAAAATAACTAGAAAAAGACTATTAAACAACTACAAAAAAATTAGGAAACAATTACTATTATTTTAAAGTTGTAGTTGTTTCCTAATCATTTTCTAATTGTTTTTTGTTGTTGTAAATCAATAGAATGGATATTTTAGCTGGTTATAGTGGATAAGTTTTACTTGTAATGATCTAAGAAGAACGTAAAAGGGTAGAATAGGCTTGTCCTACTTTTGATGTATTAAAACTAATTTAAGGTTCATCTTTGTCTCCTTTGTTTAAACCAAGAATTTGGGACCCTTTGATCTAACTCCACTACCTACCATCAACCAAATTGATTATGTCCGAGAGAAGATTCTAAACAATAAACACTGAATTAGACATTCTTGCACTTGGCTAAGTGCAATGACCATTGTGAGTGTTTTGATCTCCACCCTCAAGATCAAACATACACAACCAGGTTCTAGTTAAATTAAGAATTACTATGGGTGATTGGTTGTAGTAAACAAGCTGCCTTCCAAACAAGATGCCTTCCAAGCTTTTTTACTACTCCTACCATTGATTATAAATTCTAAATCATTAATGAATAATAAAAGTTTAATGACTTCAAATGATTCTAACTATCGGAAAGGTTTTTTGTGGAAAGGAAAATTGTGTCTAGGCTAAGTCATAGATATTTTTATGCGCTTCCCGTAATGATAAAGACACTGAAATTCTATTGTTGTTCCTAAAAGATAATTGCGGATGAAATTTTAACCAAACCTTCTGATTCAAAACTTCATTCATTGGTTTCTACTCCTCTACCTATCAAAATGACTTGCAATTTTTAAGTAAATTCCTACCTTAATTCTTTTTTCTAGATTCTAAATTTCTAAGGGTTTTGGTCAATTCTGATTGACCTTCATCCAAGTTCATTTATTTATTTTTTCTCAAATTAAAACTTCATCCTATTATAATTTTTCGTTTTAAGTTCAATTTTTGAAGTAGAAATTGCTATGGAATCCCAAGAATATTTTCTAAAAGAATTTACCTTTTTTTGGTTCAAAATATTCTCCAAAAGATTCTTTATTGAATCCCTACGATTAACTATTTTATTATTTGGGGATTTTCAATGTTTAGGGGTTTTTCTCTATACTTATATTTTTAATAAGGATAAATAATTCTATTTTTACTTTTGGTTAACTTTCTTAATTGAAACTTGTAAAAAATAAATTCTACTTCTATGCGACAATTCATTTTTCTTCTATTTTTTATAACTTTGTGTTTGATTCTAATTCTTCCTTTAGATTAATAATTCTATCTTTGGAATTTTAAATCATGTTTTAAAAATTTCTGTAACCTCTGGTTCTTGAGTAAAAATAAATTGACCGGTAATTGGTTCATCAAAATTTACCTTCAAATCTTTTCACCTTTAAGGTTGGAATATTTTAACTTTTCCTCTCTTTTAACTTTTATTTTTAAAATTCTTAAATCTCTTTACTTATAAATTTTAATTTATCTTTTGGCAAAAGTGAATTTCTACTATTTCAAAATTAATTCCTTGAGTAAATTTTGACCGTTGTCCGGTTCATCAAAATTTACTTAGAATTTCTTTTACCTTTCAAATTTGAAATACTTTTAATTCTTTCCTTCATTTTTAGGTTAAAATGAATTTCTTCAGCTAAGGGGTTTTCCAACACTTCTATCAATTTTTTTTTTTCTTTGGGTTAATTAGTATTCTATTCTCTTCAATTCTTATCTAGTCAATTGAAATTTCTTTTCACTTCCTTTGGATTTGTTTTTCAAGGTAATTCTAATTTCCATCTAATTCAAATTATACTTCATCTGGCCATAACTTTTGGAGTTTTGATCGGATTTTAAAGTATAATATAGTTTCGAAAAACTCCAGAAACCCTCTATGTGATTTTAGATTCTAATTTTGCTTTTCTAATGATTCTAACAGTCTAGCTTAATCCCTACCTACGGTCCTAATGGTGAATGAAAATTGAAATTCTAATTGTAATTAAAAGTTTGCGTTTAAGCATTAACCTCGATGTGGTTGATCTTCTCCTCTTCATCTCGCTCCTCGTGGAATGCTCCAACCATCTCGCCTTGCTTGTATACTTCTTCCATATTGTTCCTTTTGTAAGTCTTGGTTTCAATTTTTGGGTAATTGGATTTAGGGAATTTATTCCTTTGTACCCCTTGGTTCCATCACTACTTCTTTCTAAATATTCTTTTCTTTTCTTTTCTTTTCTTTTCTAGATATTTTAAAGAATAAAATCCTATCAAATCTAATCAGCTTCTAATTGCTAAATGCTTGGCCAATTGACTTGGAATCAAACCACAAACTTAAGACAAATCTTATTTGACCTTTACTAACTAATACCTAATCCTAAAATCTCCCCAAAGGTCAACTATTCTTCTTTTTTGCCTTTTTTTTGTCTTCATCTATCTTTCAAAGCCTTGGAGCTTGAACTAATATTCTAAGAGTGTTTTATGCTCTTTTTCCCCCCTAGTCTCTTTTCTCATGTTCGTATTACAATTAGCTAACATATAGTTTCATTCTCTATGTTTGTGTTTCTATTCTTTAAAATTGATCTTTGCTTAGAGCTTTGCATATGCAATGCAATTGAGTTGGTGCCAAGCTTTGGAGATGTACTCGACTTTCAAATTTGAGTTTGTTCTAGACTTCCAGATGGTGGGTGAGTAGCCAGGTATGGCTTTTCACAAATTGCACTCAATTTGGTTTGATTTGTGTTGAGAGTTGATCTGGTTGAGTAGTTTGATTTGGTTGAGAGCTTGATTTGGCTAGGTAGTTTGATCTGGTTGAAAGCTGATTTGGTTGAGAGTTTGATTTGGATGGAGGCTCTGACTTCCCTTCCCAATCTGATTTTTGTTTTTTAAACAAAATTTCAGATCTCTATGACTATCCAAACTTTTTCTACCAATTCCCAATTTCCTTTAAGTATATTTGGATTTTCTGGGAGTTTTTCCAAAGCCATAGGCCGGCTCTTAATTCCTTAGATCCTTTTGGAGGTGATTTTTAAAGACTAAATTCCTGGAATGAGCACCAAGAATTTCCTTCTAAAGTCGATCTGTTTGCTAAAAAACTATGCTTGGTGTTCAAAAATCGAAGAAAATACCAAAAAGGGGGCCCTCAGGCATCCTCCCCAGTTGGTTATGGTGAGGTATGTGGACCAAACCAAATGGTGTATCAATCAGTTGATGTGGCCTACCACTGGGTAGGACACCAGCCAACTGGTAGGTAGAGCTCTGGCCGCTGGGTTGGACTCTGGCCTACTATGATTGCTTTGGCTTGTTGGGTTGTGCTATGGCCTTCCAAAAACTTTGGTCTTAATTAAATTGGTTGTTGCTTCACCACAGGTTTTTGTTTTTGTTCTTTTAAACCAAATCTTTGGGTCTCCGTACGGGGAACCTTTCTATAAAATAAAACACAGAAAGTTCGATTGGAATCAAAGCTTTGTTGTTCAGGGATTAAGCATAAATTTTTTAAAGCACAAAAGACAATAAATGCTAAAAAGAAAATGAGACCCATGAATGAAGCTTCGCCGTATTGGAGGAATTAACCTCAGATTTTGGAACAATTTTGCAAGGGTTCCATTATGTAGGACACCAAGAGTCTTGAATCTAACTCAAGATTTCTCCAAATTCCAAAAGAACCACACTTAGACCACATATTCTCACATCAAGGCTTTAGGGGGATTTTCTCAAACCAAAGGTAGGAAATCCCACACAAGAAGCTCAATAGAATGTTTGTTAGTACCACAAAGATTCAAAACACCAAAAAAAAATTAAATTAAAGCAAGCTCCAAGGGATTCTAACTAATGGCATTGCCAAATTTTGGCTAGAATGTCCTTGGGGTTAGTACCAAAAGAAAACTTCAATTCAAAATGCCACCAATACAAAGTTAGAATGAAAATTGGTTAAAAACATCAAGAGGAAGCAAGCTTAAGACAAAGGGACCCCCATATCCTTTGTAGTGAGCTAAAAAACACAAGGGAATGCTTGAAAACACAATAAAAGTCAAGTTTCAATGGAAAAGCAAGAGTTTTGGCAAATATCAAATAATTTGAACAACGTGGCCGCAAGTGACCAAATACAAAATGCAAGAAAGGGATTTGAAACAAGAATAAGGGGTGCAAAGAGAGTTGGTGAGAGGCCTTTATACGTTTCTAAGGTCCCCCTTTTACCCCCAATTACTTTAAAACTACCTACGTAACTAAAAATCACAAAAATCAATTATTACTACCCTCCTGCTGGTCCTTCTATAACTTTTGGAGAAAAGCTCCAATTGAGAAACAAACTACGCCGTTGGCTTTTGAAGACCCAAATTACCCTTAAAGACCCCCTAACTCCCAACTTCTCAGCCAAAACTTTCACAAAAGATAGCGTTTTTTAAACCTAGTGAAAAGGTGGAAAACTAACTTTTGGAGTTTTAAGTCTGTTCCAATTCTAATTGGCTAGAGTTGTTTAGAAGGTTCAAGAATGTAAAAAAAGAGTCCAAGAAGTCTTAATTTGGATTTTGTATGATCATGATTTGCTTGGCCTTTTACGGAATGTTTTAAAATTCAGTTGGAATTTGGTGGCACCGCCAGTTTGGATAGCTATCAATGTTGGAATGTCATGAAACTTGATTAGGCATTTATTTAAACTAAAACACACACTCCTAGTTTTTAGTGGGATTTTACCATTACCAAAGGAATTTCTATGCTTTTTTTCAACCTTGGTACTAACTCGGGGGGTGTACTTCCCCTTTCTTTGATGTTAGTGTGTGAACAAAATTTTGGACCCTATATACTTTTTGAATTTTAAATAAAATTAAATAAAAAAATATGAATAGATTTTTCTACTTTAAAAATTTATGTTTTGAATTATTGATATTTTTATCTGTTAATAATAATTAGTTACAAATTTTTGAAGTAAAAAGATACACTATAGAACTGAAAAATAACTTTCACACCCCTATATTATATAAGAAAAAATTGTCTAAAAAATTAACAAAAAATTTCTAAAAATAATTCTCTATTGAAAGCTTATTTTGAGTTGATTATTGATGCAATGGTCATCTAAATGTGTTCTCTAAAAATATTTGAGTTAAAAAAACATGCCATTTTAGTGCATTTTTAACCTCTTTTAGAAATCATTCCATATTTTATTTGAGTTTGAAATTTTGGAAGTAGAATCCTATAGTTATTAGTAAACAATGCTTAAAATTTGAAGTTAAAATTATAGTTTATTAGAAACCATTTGTTCACACGTGGTTTGTTGTAGTAGAATTAAGTGCCCCCCTTGAACCCTGGTAAAACAGTTGACTTCCTGTGGAGTCAAGTTCTGCAATTTGAAAAATTACAAAACTTTTTGGGTATCTTCTAAGAAGCCCCAAGATTCTTCGTGAAAAGTTTCAAGTTCAACTTGCACTTTGTAGAAGAGATAAGATTTTACCTCTTGTTGATTTGAATTCCTCCGGGGAGGAATTATTTCCATTTGAGGGAATCTTGACGAGCCGACTTCATTGTTATGCTCTTGGCATGTTTTGTATACTAAAAACACCTCTCTTTGTCTGTTGATCGCCTTTTCCAGTATTAGTGATTTTTACCTTCCATACTTGAGTGACTTTTGTCCAAGTTTGGGACTTGGATAGGAATCTCTATGAGATCCACCAAGGGAGGTTCCTAGAACCTAAGAAGAAAGTTGACATCTTGTACTACCAACTTTTGTTAATCGTGCCACATCACTTCTTTATAAAGGTGAAGTTCCACTCGTATAGTGTTTAGATGTCTTCTACTTGGTTCGCCAATAGGACTTAATTTCATTTGAAATTCCTAATTGACGTCCCAAACACCGTTTTATAACTCTAGAAATTGTATTTGAAAAGTTTTAAGGCTCTTCCATAATTCTAGGAGATTATTCCCATATGAATAGGGAATTTCTCCAAGTACACTGCAAACACTCTTTTTCGACCTTTTTACTAATAATTAAAGGTAAAATTAAGCAAAAAATGGAAAAAAAGGTTCGAGACCCAAGTGATAATCCCGGGGCTCACAATCATATGCATTACTATTCATTTAAAATGTTTTTATAAAATATTGGGTACCACTAGTTTCTTCAAGAATACCTTTCTTTCATTTTATCATCATGTGCTTCACTTGTACATGTGAATTTTGTATGGGTATGCATTTTTACGTTCAACATTTAAGAAATATACAGTTTTTTTCATTTTAATTACTCTTTTTTTAACATTTTAGTGTTATAATACTATGGTTTGTAATTACATTAATATCATATTATTCTTATGCCAATATCACATATACAATATAAAATCACTGTAATTACTAGAAGATTTATTTATAAGATAAATCCAAAATTAAAGGCCTATTTGCTACCTCCTCATTTTAAACTTATGGTTCACAGAATTCAAAGAAAATCCACTCCAACATCTATAAATATTTGGAAAACCAAAACATGATCTCTACACTTCCACACATCCTAGACTACAATCAAATATACCATAATAATTTGCTTTCAATGACTGCACTGCTTCATCTGGTATTTCTAGTACATGAGTATATAATTACTTCTGTCAAGTCTTCTACTTCTCCTTCACCACCTGTTTCGGTCAATTCGTTAACACTTGTTCCACCAATTGGACTCAATGGCGGAAGAAAAGCGTATTGCAATGCCCTATCCACCATTGCACTTGCAACTAGTGTTGGCACTTCTTCTGATAAAGTTGGTGATATAGTAGATACTTCAAAGATGGAATTTATCCATTCATAAGTGTAGTGTCCCTCATCACCAATCCAAACATATATACGTGTTTTCTATCATAAAAATATCCATCCTTGTCTAGAAACAAGTTTATAGAATTTAAAAATCTGTATGGTGACAATGTTGATATGGGTTCTATTGTTGTTAGTGTAATTCCAATTTCTTCCATGTTAGTTTGAACACCTTCTATTTCTTCTTCATCCACATCATTCATAATTCCTACTGGTATATAATCAGGGGCCACTTCTACTTCATGTAGGTCAATTTCATTTCCTTGGGCATCGTTGACAATATTGGTGTCAACAAAGTCCAAACTTTGACCGCCACTTGGTTAATTTTTTGAAAGTGTTTGATCTGAATCACTACCACCATTGCTCGATGACGAAGTTCCTGAATTGATTGCGGTCACTTTCCTTTTCCCCTTCTCTCTTTGAATCACTCACAGACTCACTTCAAATCTCTCTTTATTATTTGATGAATTGCTTAAAGACCATACTATCCTTTCAAGCCTCCCACATGGTACATTGGCATTTGTTTTGGAAAGGCCATGACTAGGCAATTGGTTTCCTATGTTCAATAGTTGTGAAGATCTATGTTTGGATGCCATTCTTTCACTATTAACCTTTACCATTTTATCTCCATGTGTAACTTGTAATATATTGTATATAAATTGAGTATGAGCTATTCCGCCTTCCATAATGATAATTTCATCGCCCACAAAACTTGTCTCTAAAATTCCAAGCATAGCCATTATAATGCCCAATGTCACCAACCCCCAATTCTGTGGCATATACATTTGTACCATCCTCTTCAACTCCATTAGTGTCCTCTCTAGCTTGTCTTCTACTCGCGGCAATACTTCCATACTCTAAGAATCTTGAAAGTCCACATCCAAATACTCTTTATTCCTAAATTTTTTTCCATAGGACCAAATTCCATGGGAAATTTCATGATGATGGCAATACCTCCTACCACTTACACACTATGTATATCGTGCTCACTATGACGTAGATCATAGATATATGAAGGAACAATTTCTAGTTTGCATATCCAGAAAACCCGCAAACAATGTAAACTTTCTGGCAAAGCCATCTTTGATTGCATTTGCTTTGTCAAAGTGTATATCTAGTAGAAAATGAAATATGGTAGTCCATCATAAAATTAAAGACATCCAGTTTTGAAGTTTCTGTAGAACCTTGTTGTAGTCCTTATTTGACCATGCTTCATCTACACCTGTTGAACTTCTACAAATATAATAAAAAAAATCCACAAATACGGTTTGTCAAGTTCAACGCACTCATTGTCAAAGAAGCCTTCTCTACACCTCACATGAATTAATGCTTCTCTTTCTTGGTGTTGAACTCAAGAAAGTACAACTTGTTAGTTCTATTGCGCATTAGATACATCATCTACATCCTGACCATAGCCTGCATAACCTCTTTGGCCCACTTTAATATCTGTAAAGTGTTGTCTCACAAACGTCAAGATTAGATTTCCAAAACTATTCAACAATTGAATTGTCTTTATAGTAGATGAACTCCATAAGGTCTTTGTAGCAATGTCCAAAGTCTTCTCCATCAAGTAATGAATTTGGTTCCTCACTGCATTCTTCCTTTGCAAATAATCCACTATATATGCTACAATACCTTTTGGAGGATTTGGAGAAGCAGCATGATCGAAGTAGTATTGTTATTGATTTAGCCTCCTATCGACCACATCTTTGGCTATCATTCTTTCACTATAAGAAAATTGTGTTTTTTCCGATATTAGGCCAAAAACGTTGTATGTCCAGGATAACACGATATATCTTAGAAAACATTGGAATGTTATGTCAATAGAGGCTGGAAAAGTGGAGATTTTGGTTTGATGTTGTAGAAAGCATTGCTAAATTTCAATCACAATATATTGGTGCTATGAAAAACAATGATGCTATGAAAAACAATGATGCAATCTAAGACACTGTTGTGGACATCAAATGTTTTAAAAAATGTCCAAAAAAACATGTGTAGCCACGTTAGTATCTTTGGTCAAATGTAGCTCAAAAGTTGAGATAGAATTTTTTTGTGATAAGTGGTAAAATGACTGTCTGGGGTGAAAAAGAGGATAACGGGCAGGTGGTGAGGCCAAAAAAGTTGACGTGGCATCTGACATGGCATGATGACGTGGAAATTATGTAATGTAGACATGGAATGCTAACGTGGCATGCCACGTCAACATACCCGGTCAGTCTATGTTCCAACCTTGGATATTTCTGTGGACATCCTGACGTTTCCCAAGAACATCACTTTTGGCGTTAACATTTTTTACTTCGTACAAATGTAACTTCAAACCACATGCTATCCACTGTGTTTTTCATGACGTTTGACTGGACGTTCAGACATTGCGAAAGCAATTGTAGGCATCTTCTTTGATGTCTTCTTTATAAATCAATTTTACAAAAATTTATTTTCAAAATGTTATAAGCTATATAGATTTAATTTATATAACAAATTTATATAAATTAGATGAATGGATATTTTATAAAAAAAGGTTTACAAAATCATATCAATATTAAATTATATAAAAATATTTATTTTTAATTTAAGATTTAAATTCTAAATTTTACTAGTTTAAAATCATAAATTTTGTATCAAATTTTAATAATTTTTATTTCTATTTCACCTTCTTAATTTATTATTTTCAAATCATTCATATCTAATGTGGGATGATTTTGTAGTGTTCTTGCACTTTGAGATATTTGACACCTTAATCCTTAAAGGACCAAGGCCTCTTTTCTGCCAAAAAACATTGAAAATTGCCATTTCTGTAGCAAAGAGTAAAAGAAATTTTAATTTTTTTTCACATCTAATCATAGGATCTTACACCTAACAAGTAGAAAAAATTGTAGAAAAAATTTCAGAATTTTTGATCGCATAGATTTAAAGTGGAAAAAACAAGTTTTTCAACACATTGAGGGACTAGATTTTTTGACTTTGAACATTTTTAACATAAAATTTTTGCACTACAAAGTTATATTTATAGTAGAGAATTGAGTTGAGAGTCTAGGAAAAAAATAATAAAAAACAACAATTTAAATTTCATTCTTAAAAAAATTATCAAATAGAAGTAGGTATGAGATAGAAGGAAAATCTAAAATATTAATATATTTTAGATGGAATTAAAATGCACTGATCCCAATGCTGAGATTGTTCTAGCAAGTAAACTAAACCATGTGGAATTTTTATTTTGAAAAAATTGTAAAAATTGCATTCAGAAATGCATCCAACAAGTTATTTTTTTCAAGAAGATGTTCTAATTGCCCAAAAAACAAAAATGTCCATAACTTTCTCATAACAAATCCAAATGAAATGAGTCAAATCTTTCCAGATAGACAAAAATATAATCTAAAAAAAAAATTCAAAAAAAAATTCAAAATTTTTCAATTTCTTTTTGTTGCCCGGACTACTCCTGTCCCTTGTTTTGAGCTTATTTGGTCATAACTTTAGTTCCTAAGCACCAATCGTGAAATAAATTATAATCCCATGAAGCTAGTCAATTTTTCTATCTTCAAAAAAAGTTTCAAAAAATTACAACAAAATTTCAACTCATAGGTACATGCCAAGGGGAGGACATTGTCCATGTTTTAGCAACCCATGTGCGGTGGAAAAAGTAATACATGTAATACATCTTAAAATTTAATTTAAAAAAAAATTATGGATAGATTTTATTACTTTAAAAGTTTATGTTTTGAATTATTGGTATATTTTATGCTAATAGTAATTAGTTATAAACTTTTTAGAAAAAAGATACACCATAAAGCTAAAAATAACTTTCACACCTCTATATTATATAAGGAAAAAAATTTTGAAAAATGAAAAAGAAATTCTATAGAATAGCTTTCTATTGAAAGTTTATTTTGGTTGAATATTGATGCAATAGTCATCTTCATGTGAGCTCTATAAATATTTTAGTTGGAGAACATGCCATTTTAGTTAATTTTTCAACACTTTCTAGACAATATATCTTATGTTATTTGGAATTGAAATTTTTGTCAATAGAAACCTTTAGTCATTGTTAAACAAAACTCAAAATTTTAGGATGAAATTATAGTTTATTCAAAAGTAAATAGGGGGTCAAAAAATCACTCTTCCACACGTGGGTACCTCAAATGTAGTGAGAGTGTCCTCCCCGTGGTACATGCCCCAAAATACATTTGTTCCTTGAAGGAACAATGGTTAAAAGTACTAAACTTAGAATGCATCATCTATATGGTGTGAAATTAAACTAGTAAAATTGAGAATTTAAATTTTAAATTAAACTAATTGGAATTCCATGTTGGATGTATTGTTGTGTCATAATATATTGACGTTGATGTTGCAAACAACCTTGATTTAATAAATGTGACTTTATCAATTAAATGTTCAAAGAAACATATATGTTGGAAATGACATGCAAATGTTCATCATGACATCATAGACAACAAATAAGATTTGTAGAAAATTTAGAAATTGTTGAAGCAAATGTTTAAAACAACATTGATGTGAATGTCTAATTTCATACTATAGATGTTTTTTTGAATGTTTACAATGACGTTGAAAAAAATATAACTAAGATATGCAGATGTTTTTTAAAACATCATTTCAAACATTATTGTATTTATGTTGTTGCTCATATTTTAGTTTTGTATATCCCATATGGTTTGTCATGCTTCCTACACCCCATTAGTATAAAAGGCTTGACTTCTCATCAATTAACATGTGGATTTTCAAACCATGCAATATACTTGATAAATACAATGTATTGTTTATAAGTGTATGGCATATTGTATATATTATATTTTGTATGGCATATTATCATACTACTAAAATCACAAGGTCTTTCATAATATCACATTTTTACATTGTGTGATATTATAGAAGTTTGATCCCTTTGGAATATCACATTTTTACACAATGTGATATTATAGAGTTTCAATGGCCATTTCACCTCTGTAATATCACACAGTGTAAAAATGTGATATTATGGACTTTTGATATTTCTTGGCTTTATACTTCATTTTACTTCCACAATTTTATGATTTGAATGTTGAAGCTTTGAATGTTCTCAATTCTAATGTTCTTTTTTACTACCAAATGATTTGAAGCTTTATTAGATTGAAGTAATTTTAGATTTTACAACAAAATATTTACAAAGTCTTTGCAATTTGACAAATTTGCATTTCAATTCTTCAATTTTGATCACCATTGTTTGTGAGTGAAAAAATTTATCAAGTGGTGGTGTTCTTGAGCTCAATAATACCTCTAAAGTATTTTCTTTACATTCATTTTGAGTAAACTTGAATTCATGTATCGAATGGTGATTTGAACATTGAGTTTCATTTTAACAATTTGAGTGTAATTTGAGCTTCAATTTAATCTAATTTAAGGAGATTGATGTAATTAGAGTCAAACTAGAGCCAAATTGATGAAAGTAATATAGTTAATGCGTAGCAAAGCAAGCGCCAACCGCTAGTATATACTATAATTTATATGGCATGTTGTATATATATTGTATTTTGTATGGCATATTTTGTATATTATATTGCATATGATATATCATATATTGCATATGATATATCATATATTGCATATGATATATCATATATTGCATATGATATATCATATATTGCATATGATATATCATATATTGCATATTTTATATTGTGTACAACATATTGCTACATTGACAACATGTCTTTTATAGCATACCACATGATATAAAAAAACATATTTCATGTCATTATTGATGTTCAAAAAACATGTGAGCGTCACATATGTTTTAAAAAGCACACCTATGCAAATGCCACACGTCTAGATGGGACATGATGAGAAGCATACAATTGTTTCACCTCATGTTATTCAAACACTCAAATGTCCACATTGATGTCTCAAAAAACATCATTAAATTCTAAAAAGATTGATCAAGTAGCTCCAAAAAATGCCATGTCAACGTTTGTGGATGCCACGTCAACCAATTGTCCAATTTCATCATCACTAACATGGCATGCCACGTCAGTGACACATTAGACGCTACATCATAGACAAGCAATGGATAAAAAAATAACACTCTAGCTTTCTCGCGCTTAGGTGGCAGCCACATGTCAACTTCTAAGAACCCCATTGACTGATGTTTTTTGTGACGTCCGACGCTAGACATGCGACGTTTTGCCTTAATGTACCATGTTTTTGGCACGTCTGCCATAACGCGAATTTTTGGATGTCTAGTCAGACATAACAAGACATCATGCGCGATATTCGGATGCAAAAATTATGTGTCCAGAAAAACACTATTTTCTTATAGTGTTTTGACTAAACGTTTATAAGTTTCTTTCAAAACTCTAGTTAAAGGCCTCAACCATGTCTTCTCCATCTCCTTCCTCTTGGGATTTGCATCCACTGTAACATCAAGATTCCGCTCCCTCGCCATTTTCTTCCACTTATTCTCCAACTTCTTGTTGAAAAATAACTTTCTTTTCTCGTAATCTCTATATACTTTTAACATTGCTTCGTATAACTTTCATCCTCATTCCAAGGTAGTCAATCATTCTCTTTGACAACTCCCCTAGTGACATATGTTTTGATAAATTTTGGCTTCAATGCAATGCGCTTGCTGCCATTGTTAATGCCTTTGCTCTGTACGCGTCATCAATTCAAGAAGCAATATTAGAATTGCTATAAGTTTTCTATATGTCATGACGCTTTGTAATATTTTCATAATATGTTGTAAAGAATGTACAGTCAAACTCCCTTACATTTACTCTGACCGATGCTTCAATATAGAATTGTGGATTATTATATACTACAAACTTCATGTGAACCTAATTTTTTCGATTTTGATGTCAATTTGTCTTTCAAAGTGTAAATAGAGCTCATAATTAGTTCTATTTCCATTCCCATGTCAAATAGACTTGTAGAAATTAAATGAGACCTAAAAGGGTGCACATTAGACAGATTGGAAAGAACTAATAAGAAGAATTGGAAAGACAAGTTGACAATGTGCCCCACGGTGAAGAGTTGTCTTCAATTTTTGGGACTATATGTCCAAATGTCCAGTTGTTTTATTTTCAGTGCATACAGGTAGTATGACTCACAGTGTGCTTCGCTTTCAAATTGTGAATATATTCAAAGCTTTTCATTGTGCAAATTGTCTGTGTCCAATTGTTTTGAACTGTGACAGCAAGTGGCTGTGAGCTCTAGTGCTTTGTCTATTTGTCAATTTGTTTTGTGTGTGTTGTACCTCAGTGGGTGTCTAAAGCTTCGTCTAATCACCATTGTCAAACTGCAGTTTTAATTATATTCTTCACAGTGTCCAGTGGTCAATGTTATGGAGGGTGAGAGTATTTAGTTTGTGAGTTTGGAGTTGTAGTCAAATCGACTGAATAGCAGGTAGCTGCTATTGTTGCAATTGTTATATTTAATAAGGAATAGATTAGAATTGAAAAAATACAAATAATTGTCCAATGGCTGAAGCTGAAGGTAGCTGCCTTGAAATCCGAACAAATAGACTGAGCAGGTGGCTGGTTGTTCTTCCCTGACGGTGGTAAGTTTTTGTCAATTGGTCTGATTAATTTCTTAATCACTTACACATATGTGTTTGGAATTACAGTCTAATTGATGCATACTGGATGCTTGAATAAAATAAGGAAGTGGTACAGTTGTACTATATCAATGTCAAATTAGCAGTTGGATTAACAAGAATTTATGTGAGATGTGTTAATTTAGTTTATTAGAATTGGTTGGTCTAATAGATGTGTGTTATTGTGAGCTATTATTGAATATCTAAAATATCCATGTGTTAATTAACAATATGAATAAATTCAGTTAAGCCCAATTGATTGTAATTGTATAGAAACTGTGTCAAATTGATTGAATGTATGTGGTTTGAATTAAGTTCTTGGTTGTGTGTTGTATGCCATGCCATGTCTAATTGTCAAAACCAGTAGGGTGATGAAGTCTAGTTGACTAAGTAGTTGGGATCCCCAATTGTTGTAACTGGAATAGTATTCACAGTCTAATTGATTAGCAACTGTTAATTTGATTACAACAATGTTTGTGTAGGTAAGAAATCTTGAATGACTTAATGAATAATTTACACTTTAAGTTTGATAACTAGTAGTATGTCCAATTGTCTATAAAGAATTACAATTTTTGTAAAGACTAATTGATTGAGCAAGATGTGGAATTAAATTATATTATCATATGCCAAATTGATAAACTGAATTTGAGTTTTTGCTTATAAATTGTAATGCCTTTGATTACTTTAATGTCAAATTGATTGTGAAGTAATATTGAGATGAAATAATTTATGGAAGTTGTTTAATAAATACTGTTTGTTAGCTGGATGTTGTGTCATGAGGAATTTTATAAATAAATTTGCATAAGTCTAGTAGACGGAATAAAATGAGGGCAAAAACTGAATTAAATCTAATAGACTGTGATTATTTTGATGTTGTCTAAATTACAAATATATGAAATTAAATCCAATTGGTTGTTACATAGAGTCAAGTTGTAGTTGGAATTGTAAAATAATCGTAATTGTATCCAAACTACCAGCATATCTGGTAGGTGGGATTTGTTTTTGAGTAAAGATTAAGTCTACTTGTCGTTAGAAGATAGTATAGGTCTAAAAGATGAAGTAGTTAGCATAGATGGCTAATTGACATGATCCAATCAAATGGAACGGCTGAGACTATTTGACATGCTAAAGAGGATCAACTTGGCAAGATAAAGAAATAATCAAGACCTAAGGAAAGATTTTGAATTTCTTTTATTTAAATTATAAAAGTGTAATTGAATTAAGAGTGATAAATTGCTATATGAGAGAGCAAAAAGAGGAATTAAAAATAAATAAATAAATATTTATAAATATATGTATTGCATTAAGTGTCTAGAGCATGCATAAGACAAATCGACTATCCCTGACGATTTGACAAAGAGTATTGACATGAGCCACCCACTAGACAGGACTGTGACGCCATACATATGGTCTATACTATAGCATTAGGTTTGTGGACTGTGACAATTTGACATTAGGGATTTTCCTTGGGTTTATTTTATTTAAAACGAAACTAAAAACAACATAAATAAGTATCCAACATACGATTATCGTGACCTTAGTCATACAAACGATAGACTTATCGACCTTTCCATGGAAATAACCCCCTAGTTGGTTGTCTTGGGATTTTTGTCAAGTAGGCAATATTGCCATCACACTTCACTTTGTATTTTGCAAAATACTTCTTGTACTTTTCATCCGACATCTTATCCTCATTATTCTCCCTTTGGACTCATTTATAGGCAGCTACAATATGTTGCCCATCCACAAACTCTCATACAATATTTTTTTACAACCATCAAGTTCTCATTGAACTCATCAAAATGGATGGATTCTCAGGATTGTACTTCACAAATGCAAACTTGAATTCTTTTGCAGCTCCTTCATGGCTAAAAGAAATCTCTACCAACTCTGTCTCTCCCTTGTCATTGGTACTTTTAAATACATATACAATGGAACGAAGTGTAATTCCACTAACACTATCAACTTCCGATCCTTTTAAGCACTCATACATTTCATTCGTTCATCATTCCATAAGCACCTTGTAGTTTGTCTCAATATTCACTACATTTTGAATGCTATCAATATTTGTACGAAACATTACATCATATCCCCATATATATTTGTCTTTATATTGAGTTTCTATCAGAAATACCACATCTGCTTTTGTTGTATTTTTCACTAATATACTTTTAGGTCTTTCTTTAAGTTCCTCCTCTAAAAAATTATCATCAATAAAAACATCTTTGCCATCATTGCCTTGTAGAGGAGGTCCTTACATAGCTACTCTTTGACAATGTTTTTTAATAGCAAAATGAATGTACATAATTTGCTCTTCTTGCATCTTTGTTTCCGATGGTCCATGCCGTCTTTGTTCTTCGGCGATATCTTCTACTCTAGAATGGCGTTGTGCTACAATTCCACCACTTCTATTAGCATTTTATCCTATACCAATTTCTTGTCCTCTACCTCCAATAGATCTTGTAGCATTGTCTCTTGACAACTTGTGACTTATACATACAACTCCTAGAGCCAACTCTTCAAGACCTTGATCCAGATCCAACTTTAGTGATTGTTGTTGGAATTCCAATTACACTTGCATTGGAAAGTTCAGGAATAAACGCTTCTTCATTTGGTATAGCAATTTCAGATTCAATATGCTCAACTTAATATGATTCCCTATCAACTTCCATGTTCTCTGATGGTGGCTTCATTGGTGCATTTCTTTGTATTTTAGCCTTTTCATGCCTTTATATTCTAATCTCCGCTTGATGCTCAACTATTTCATTTGTTATTGTAGATACAAGACGTTGACGATGTGCTTTTTGTTTTTCAGAAATACCTCCTTCATCCAAATCCATTGCATTTTCTACTTTGATAGCAACACGTTTTCAATTTTGTTCCAACACAAAAATCCAATTCTCTTTCACAGGAGTTGCAAGAAGTTGATACATTTCATCTATATCCTCTGGTTCTCTAGATGAAGTTTGCTCTTCGAGAGCAATAGAGTCACTATTTTGAAGGTCCTCATAGCTTCGAATCTCCATATACCAAGTACATGCTTGAAACTTCTGTTCAAGGGTTGATTCCTTGAATTTCTGAACATGTTCTTTTCTTTGAACCTTCAACTCCTCAAGCATAGCCCTCCAGAATTTCACCAACGTCTTCAAACCGGACATAGGAGACAATACTAGAAGGAACTCTGATGAAATTGGTAAAAGCATAATCTTCTTCCTCAATTTATACTTTTCTAATATTGATTTTGTGTTGCTCACATATAATGTCAATCCTCCTTCAACATTGTCTGCAAGGCTCTCAATGACTCCATATGAAGTAATCCAATATTGCCCTTCTTCAATTGGAAAATCCGTAATCCATAGAGTGGATTTCTCAAAACTATTTGCTACAATCTACCATCCGTACTCCAACCACTTCGAATGAACTTTAGGTGTCATTATGCCTTACAAAAAGAAATATAACACTACTAGGATTTAAGTGTTTTATGACTGTAAAAATATGACTGAAGATGATTGGCAACTGCTCGCAGTTATATTTTTGGATTCCACAATGTTGGAAAAAAACATGACTACAAATGTGACTACCAGTCATATTTTGCCTTTGTACTTCATGGGTGTATAGTATACATGTATGGGGAACGGCAAAATACTTTTTAGGAAACCGTAGAGAACATATTATGGGAATACCAGTCATATTTATCAATCCTATTTTTCCATATATGACAACATGCAGTCATATTCTATAGTCACATTTTTGTAAGTTTACATTTTTTTTGAATTTTTTTTCCCAGACAACCCCCTAAAAATTTGGGCAACCTAAAAAAATGTAAATAAATTAATGCTCAAAATTGTAAAATCGTAGCCGTTGTTTTTTGGGGATCTTGAAATCCTAACCGTCATTTTTTAGGGTTTTAAAACCCTAGCCGCCACTTCATATGCTTCATCTTCTTGCTTTTCAACTCTTGTTTCTTCTTCCTTCTTTTGTTTTTTGAAGTTTTAATTGTTGTATTGTTGTGCTTTAATTGTTGTTGTTTAGTTGTTGCTTTCTAACTGCTGTTTCTTCTTCCTCCTTTTGTTTTTTGAAATTCTAACTGTTGTGTTGTTGTGTTTTAGTTGTTGCTTTCTAACTCTTGTTTCTTCTTCCTTCTCTTGTTTTTTGAAGTTCTAATTGTTGTGTTGTTGTGCTTTAATTGTTGTTGTTTAGTTGTTGCTTTCTAACTCTTGTTTCTTCTTCCTTTTTTGTTTTTTGATGTACTAATTGTTGTGTTGTTGTACTTTGGTTGTTGTATTGTTGCTTTCTAATTCTTGTTTTTTTTTCCTTTTGTTTTTTGAAGTACTAATTGTTGTGTTGTTGTGCTTTGGTTGTTGTGTTGTTGCTTTTTAACTCTTGTTTTTTCTTCTTTTTGTTTTTTGAAGTACTAATTGTTGTGTTGTTGTGCTTTGGTTGTTGTGTTGTTGCTTTTTAACTCTTGTTTCTTCTTCCTCCTTTTGTTTTTTGAAGTACTAATTGTTGTGTTGTTGTTTTTTAACTCTTGTTTCTTCTTCCTCCTTTTATTTTTTGAAGTTTTAATTGTTGTATTGTTATGTTTTAGTTGTTATTTAATTATTGAAGTTTTAGTTGTTGTTTCTTAGTTGTTATTAATCTATTGTTGCTTCTTACATCTTATTTGTTGTTAGTTTGTTGTTGTTTTATAGTTGTTAATTTGTTGTTGCTTTATAGTTGTTGCTAATCTTTTATTGCATCTTCACTTGTCTTATTTTTACTTCTTATTGGTTTTTAGTTTTAGTTTTTGTTGCCTCTTGTTATATCTTAGCTTTTATTTCTTACTATCTTTTAGTACTAACTTGAACAAAAAAAATGACTCACGATAGTCATATGCTTCGATATGAAGTATAACTATTGTGAGTCATGTTTTGGTTGATGCAGCATATGACTATCGAGAGTCAAATTTTGGTTGATCACTTAAAATATGACTCAAAATATGATTCACCGCAGTCATACTCCATATCACTTAAAATATGACTCACCACAGTTATATTCCATATTCTTTAAAATATACTTTATATCACTTAAAATATGACTCAAAATATAATTCACCGCAATCATATTCTATATCACTTAAAATATGATTCAAAATATGACTCACCACAATTATATTCCATATTCTTTAGAATATAACTCTTTATAGTCGTATTGCATATCACTCAAAATATGACTTATCACAGTCACATTCCACGTCAGCCAAAATATGACTGGGCACAATCACATGCCACGTAGGTCTTTTTTTTTTGCCCGGACAGCTTATGAGAAAGTCAAGCCTCCAAGGGTAGTCAACATATACGCCATGTTGACAAAATACATCTAAAAATGATTTATTATACTTCCAAATCTATATGACTACAAATATGACTCACCAGTCATATGACTGAAAGTGAATGACTCAGCCATGACTAGGATCTACAGTGATTTTTGCTTGAGTCATATTTTATGATTTTGTGACTCACTGCAGTCATATTTTACAGTCATAAAACATTCATTTTCTTATAGTGTAAGTACTATTAATTAATTGGGAAAGTCTACAAGAGTTGTAAAGGCAATATCAAGAACTTGAATTCTACAATTGCACTATTTCTAAAAGATGAGCACTTGTTCTTGTTAAGTTTTAGGTTAGTCATAAAAAATACAAACACTGTACCTAAAATATATGTTTGTGAAGGAAATAAAATACCACTAGACAAGAACAATTGATTTGTTCACTTGATGTAAAAGCAAAAGTAAAAAAAAGAGTTATGCCTAACCATTATTTGATGCTAGAGGTACCACACTATTGCTGTGGAACTAATCCAAAATTATAAAGATGTGTACTTCTAGAGCACAATGATGGTTACATCTTAACCACTTGTTCAAGTCTTAAAAATTAATATGCAATTCCTAACTAGTACTCAATTGCATTCAATTGTCTAGTTATTTAGTGTTGTTGCAACAAAATGTTCTTAGATATGATGGGCACAACATTGGAAGGTACTTCTACATCCAATTCGTATACGTTTTACAACATATTTTTCTAAAAACGTAATTATAGCACTAAATTCCTAATTCCAAATCCAACATTTTTTATAATATGAAGTTAAACGTGTTGTAGTCCATATGCTATAACCATGTCACTTCTTGACTCAGTGTATTCCAATTCCATCTTACATCTACTAGATATTGAGTTCTTTGTTCACACTCATATATGCTTACACTTAAGAATATTATTTCCAATGGCAATCATGAATTTCCTTTTCGATTTTCATTCAAAGAATCATTACCCACTTGTCTGACATGTGAAATATTTCTATGTAAGTGGGCTTCCATGATTGCTAAAGCTTCAAAACCTATATTTTTAAGTTCTAATTATCGATCATCTCATTAAAAAATATTTATTTAACCCCTAAAGTCCCAAAGTCCCTATGAGGGACTCTTGGGATTTTAGGTAGGCTTTTGTGATCTCAATTTGTGACATAATCTTTTGAAACTTTTTCTGAAGATAGGAAATCATATTAGCTTTCTAGAAAATAAAATTTTCGTTTCAATCAGTGCCTAGAAACAAAAGTTATGTCACCATAAGTCCCAAAAGCAACTAAAGGGGCAGCCACCCCTCAAATAACAAAAAGTTTAATTTTTTTAATTTTTAATTTTTATTTCAAATATTACATTTTTGTCTACTTGTAAAACTTTGATTCATTTGGACTAGTGATGTCAAACATTATGGACAATCTTAGTTTTCAATCAATCTAAGCATCTTCATTAAAAAAAACTTATAGAATCCATTTTTGAATGCAATTTTTGCAATTTTTCAAAAAAAATTGTTAGGCAAGATTTAATTTGCTTGCTAGAACAACCTCATAGTTGGAATTATTGTGTTTTGATTCCATCTTAGAGCTATTGATGGTTCAGCTATTCATTCAATCTTTATCCTATTTCTACTTAACAATTTTTTAATGAGTGAAAACTAAGTGTTTTTTTGTTGAATTTTTTTCCAAGATTCTGAACTCAATTTTTCAACATAAAAACTTAGAAAATCAAAATCATTCTTGTGAAAATTTTAAGCTACAAAGATTCAAAGCCAAAAAAACAAGCCAATGAAGGTGTAAAAAAATCTTGTATTTGTCACTTGAAATGCAAATATCTTCCAATCTAGAAGGTCAAAGTTCTTGAAATTTTTTTCACGCATTCTTATACTAGTGTAGTACAAGATTTTATGGTTAGATGTATAAAAAAAATATTTTTACAATTTCTTGCTTTTTGCAATAGAAATGACAATTTTGAGTGCATTTTCATGGAAAAAAGGCCTTGCGACTTTAGGAGATCACTTCAAACACAAATGTCCACTTATCACTACTGTGAGAGTTTTTACAATGTCTTTGTACAATGTTTCTTGCTAGCAAAGCAAAGCCCACAATAAGTGCACATGCTATCATTAGGTTTTCATTATTTAAGTTTCTTTTTCATTATGGTCCTCCTTAAGAATAAGAGTTTCTTGTTCAAAAAACATACAAAATCCTACCACTTCAAAAGAAGGTGTCTTTCACATTTATTGTTAACATTGTTAAAATTTCTCCCTTGCTATCTTTAACTAGTTAAAGTTGCAAATCTAGAATAGACAATGTAGAGAGGAAAACAATTCAATATAAAGGCACTTTGCAAGAAAAATGTTATTTCCACTACTTACTCATTTTGCATTCAATGTTTGCAAGCTATGTCACTTGCATTGTTCTCAAAAAAATTGGAATTGGCAATTAAAAAAATCAGTACCTATACTTGCTAAGGATTGAAGAGAACATGTTGGACTCTCACTTTTGATCATTCAAGACATTCTTAAGAATATTACAGTGGTAAAATGTAATCATCATCAAATCCTCATAAGTGAACTGCTTCTAAATCTTTCTTAAAATGATTTTTGCAATTTTTTAAAAATTAAAATGTGAAATTCTTCATTTACTTCAAAATTTGTATCTATTTTTTTCATGGATCACATCTAACCTATTTTTCCCAAAATCATAACATGCAGTCACTAGTTTTTATGAGTAATAGCCCATATGAAACCAAAAATGCACTCAATGAACTAGTCATTCTTGCAATGATTATAGTGGCATGAGTGCATATTTTAATGCTTCTTTGACATATGTGATTGAAAAGATACATCAAAACTAAAAACTAAGAATGTTTATTAATTATTCTTTAAGTTGTGAAACAATGGAGAACATCTATTCATCACTATACATTAATTATCTAATATCCTCCTTGATTTACCTTAAATGGGATGTTTCTACTACATACAAATGTAAGCTATTTCTATAATACATAATGCCCTAGCTCATCAAAATGGTAAAAAAGATTTGTGAATGTCATTTGGAGGAATTCTATCACTAAACCATATTGTTCATGTTTTACCCAATGCATTTATTGTATTTGTGCAATTACTATTCCCTAGCATATATTGTACCAAAACTTTTAGATTAAATTCAAGCAAAGATTCTTAAATTGAATACAACTACTCTTGCAAGGAAATTCAATGGAAATTGAAGTTGTATTCTATACAATGTGTATAAAAAGTTGAGCTAGTAGTAACGGTATTCGTTTTATGTTTTCGGATTTGTAAAATCATATTATAACATTCATAATCTACAAACTTCTCTCACTTTGTGCTTTACCACAAAGTATTGCAGAGATTTACATTCACAATGAAGAGCTTTACATTCACAATCGGGAGCCTCAATCAACAATGACTAATATAAAGTGTTATATATTCCCATCATGGGAAAGAGCATTGCATGTTATACTTATGTCTTACAATGTTATGAAAGAGTTTAAGACTAATTCATAGTTACTTTATGATTTCTAACAGTAACCACCTTCAAGTCGCATTTATTATTCTATATTAATAATTGAAGAAGAGTGGGTTCATTCTACTTTGGGTGACAAAATAATTCAATTAGTCTACTTGGACTCTAAAGTAAGATGCTTTGAAATTGCATAAACTCTAAATCGCCCACATTCTCAAAATATACATTGTATACATGTTGCTTTTCCATAGTCTTAAGCAATGTACAAACAATGTACATTTAAGGAGGTGGTTGATTTTAGAGCCCAATGCCATTTCAACTTCAAAATTTTATAACTTATTCCACAAAGCTCCAAAAAATATGAAACAACGTGGTTTAGATACCGATTCAAATGGTCTTTCAAAGTACATGTACTGAAAAACATTTCAAAAAGCTTTACATACCCAAAAATTAGTTTTAGCTCTTAATCCCTAATAGCCCATTTGTCCCCTTGGGGGACAATTTGGGTTTGGGTAGGTTCCTATTGTCTCAATTTATGGTGAATGTTTTTGAGTTTTTTTTGAGGTTGTGGAGTTTGCCAAGAGCTTTGTGAATATATAATTTTTGTTTTAAGCAGTGCACGGGAGAAAAAGTTATGGCACAATAAGCCCAAAACAAAAGTCAATGGGCAGCACAAAAAAATAAAAAAAGTCAAAATATTTTTAAAAAATATTTATTCCTAAAATCTTATATTTTTTGTCTACATTTGAAGCTTTGATTCATTCCATTCAATTGGACTAGTTATGAGAAAGTTATGGATAATCTTAGTTTTTGAGCAATCTAAGCATCTTCTTGAAAAAATAACTTATAGGATTCATTTGTGAATGAAAATTTTACAATTTTCCAAAAAAAATTCAGACAAGGTTAGGTTTCCTTTCTAGAACAATCTCACCATTGGGATTATCGTATGTCAATTCCATCTTAAAGCTATTAATGATTTACTTTTTCCTTTAATCTTTAACTTACTTCTATTTAATAAATTTTTAATGAGTGAAAATTAAGGGGGGGGGGGGGGTTGGTAAATTTTTTTCCTTAGATTCTCAAATCAACTATTCAACATAAAAACATAGAAAATCAAAATTAATAGTGCAAAAATTTTTAGTTAAAAAGATTCAAAGCCAAAAAATCTTGTCAATCAAGTTGCAGAATAACTTGTTTTCTTCACTTTGGATGCAAATATCTTGCAATCTATGCAATCGAATTTGATGAAATTTTTACCACATGTTCTCAAAGAATTTAAGTACAAGATCCTACGGTTGGATTTTGAAAAAACATAATTTTTTGATTGTCTTAGGTGAATGCATCAGAAGTGGTAGTTCTAAGTGGTTTTTGACAGAAAACACCCTCGGGACTATGGGGATTAAAGTGGGAAAATTTTTGACCTGTTTGCTTAGCTTGTTGCAACTTCAATTTGATTCCTGCGTCCTCCAACCACCTGAAGCGTCACCACACAATTACTTAATTAATTAACTTTCTTACTATAATTGTGTATTGTTAACCATTACTTTTCCATTCAATCCATTACCAATTCTAATTTAAGATTGTATTGAAGTAGGTGGGTGGGTGCAGCTCCTTCTAGCCATTAAACTTAAAGAAAACAACTATTAAAAAAATATTATTATCAAATTGTGAACTCAACATAATTTTCATAGGAACACCAAGTTCAGGTAGCAGTACCCAACCCATAACTATCACTTCTATGTTCTTGAAAAATCTTGGGAATTGAATAGATATGATTACAAAGATGTATTGCATTTGAACATCATACTTTGTTGTTGATATTCGGTGCATGTATAGTTGGCTCTTCAAAATTCAAAACTTATTATAACATTGTCCAAATAATAAATTTGAAAATGTATAGGAATTCTTTTTCTTTTGCTAGTAGGATTCAGTAATTTGTTGTATGTGTGTTGAGAAATATCATGTCTAGAAACCTTAAATTTAGGGTGATGGGTGCTCTTCCCTTAAATATGCCTATGCTTACACAGAAGCTTTACAAAGTGGTGATAGATGAGTGCTTGGCCTAAGTTGCTTCTTTCATACAATAGTTTAAAAGAAATAGAGGGTAATAAAATACATAATTGAAAGAAGGCCATAGAAAATCCTAGTGTTGGAGCAAGTATTGAGCTAGCTCAAATTTTGATAGAATAACATAAATTATTATCTTAAAGTATTAAATAACTCTATTCTCATCATTAAAAAAAAACTATGAATTCCAACATTTCCTAACACTGAATTTCTATACTCTAACTTCTTTATACTGAATTTCTATATAATGGGATGTACATTAGTTTCATCAAGTTAATTATGTACATTAAAGTAAAATATCTTCACTTAAATTGTTCCAATTCAAAGATGCCCTACTCCTATTAGTACTAGTACAATATCTTCTTGGTGATTTTACTTGCACTTGAAATGAAAAGAAGTTCTTCATCATAGGAAACTATACTAACTTTGTCCATCTTGAAAACATGATTGTGAATCTTTCAAACTCTAAGTACTAAAAAAGACAAATTTAGAAAGGGCAAATGTATTAAAAACCATACTCATACATCCATTACTAAGCAAGTGGACAAGTACTTCAACATCTACAAGGATCAACAAGAGAAGACCTAGTAGATAGATTTTGTAACACAAAGCCATATTAATTAGATAAGATGATTCAGCTGGCCTTAGTCTTCAAATTTTCCAAATTTGGTTATAAAACACAAGCAAGTACAATTGATACAAAGAAGCTTGAAATGGGTATCACCAAGGATATTTCTTTAATACTGCAAGTGGCATGAGTATTTTTGAAGTACTATCTGACCTAGAAGTAAAATGTCTATTTATCTAAAATACCTTGAAGGAGGTGTAGTTCAAGTGTAGCTTTAGTTCAAGCTTTTGCACCTGTAGCGATTAGTCGGACCAGTATTCCTCTAGTTAGCCCTTAATTCACACCAAGGGCCCACTTAGAGTAAACCGCTCTGGAATCGTTCCCACGAGGACTTGAGGTTTACAGATCTATAGGATAACCCAATCTAAGCATTCACTTTCTCTCCGTCAGACTACTCCGGACTATAGGTCCGGTCCGGCCCCTAGTGCCGGATGGGTTCCAGAAGAATCCAGAAACTGTTTAGTGCCCCTTCCGGGATCCCTGGGTTTGGGTGACGAGTAGCCAGATCCACCGTCCGGATGTTTATCGTGTCTGGAAACACGCTCTTTTTTTTTCTTTTTTTCTTTCTTTCTATCTCTAATACTAGTACTAACCTAACTCTTCAGGGACCGAAAGTGTCTTCCTGTTCCGTCACCTCACAAATCCGGAAAACTTTCCGGATCAGGTCACACAAGGACGGTCAAGGACTACAACGACATTCTAACCTTAACCGGGCATTGAGCCTCTTGTCGACCGGGTGGGTTTCCTTGTACTCTCTTGGGCTTGCGCCGGGGCTTTAACTTTGTTCTACGGAAAATTCCGGCAATCCGGAATTCCAGCACGTCTTGCAGAACTTCCGTACACGAAAGTTGCTAGCAGCCTTTCAGATATCCCTTTTTCTTAAGGCTGTATCCTACACGCAGGCTATACCGGCATCTATGCAGTACTATACTAACACTACTGCCGGAACCATCCGGTTGATCTCCCCATCAAGTTAGTACACTCGGAAACCACTCACGAAATCGACTCTTGCTATTTAAGGTAAGTTCTCAGTCTCCGGAAAAGCGAGAATGGACCCACAACCCCCCCACAAGCATGTACCGCATACAAAAAGATAAGGGAATGGATACTCCAAACACTTGGAATTAAGCTCAAAAAGATACAAAGCTGAAACTATGGGATGGATGCGAATGACCAGAAAGGCCATCAAAACCCCTACTTATACTAAGACTAACATCATCCTAAAAATCCTACAAAACATTCCTACTGGTCCGCTAGATTTTCAGTAAATCCTAGATCCTATTTTTCCGGCTTTTGACGACCGGACTCCGGTATTGCCGCTACACTACGTTACTGTACACTATTCCTTGGGATCCGAATCCTCGGGAAGAACATAGTCCTTCAGCAAATCCAGCTTCTTCTCCTTTCGGCTACTCCCCAAAGGAAACAAACTTGGACCCCTTTGTCCCCATCTCTGGACCTCTATGATGTTGGGGTCCCGGTCTACACTCTAGGTCCCGACTATTGGAATGTCCGGACTGCCCCGGAAATCCTTCTGGGTCTTCTTGTGACGAGGAGAAGATTGTACCGCTCGACCACTGTGAGCTTCCGGAGAAGTACCTGTCAGGTCGATGGTCGGGGTTACCGGAAGTAGATCCTTGCTTCCTTGAGGTACCACGGCTCCCCAGTCCATTCCTTCTGGCCTTCCGGGTGGTGGTGAAAGTTTCGGATCAACCGGTACCACCGGTGCTACTTTCGGAACCATGGGTTCCAAGTTATGGCCTTCCATAGCCACCAAAGTTTGTGCAGAGGGAGAAGAAAGAGTGTCCGGTTTCGACTTTGTGGGAGCCAAATACTCCATCATCTCCCGCATCTCTGCCCGGGATGCATCCATCCGTCTCGCCTGTTCCAACAATCACTTGATGATGTGCACCCGACTCGTGTTGGCGGTTGCATCAAGGTTGGCTTTGAACAGCCGGGCTTTGTTGATACAATCCGCCGGTACTTCCAAAGAGCTCCGGAGCCGGACTATACTTTGATACAATGTTGCTATCTGCCGGCGGTGGTCCCCTTCTATGAGCCGGGCCGTCTCCTAGGCTGTGCGTAGAGTGCTCTCTAATCCCACGCACTTGGATTCTGAATCCCGGACTTGGTCCCGCAACGTCCGGTTCTCCACGCGTAACGCTCCCAACTCCGTCACCAGCCTCTTCCGTTCCTCTATTAGGAGACTGTTTTGTTGCTCCGCCGCCATCAACGCATCCGTCCTCTGGAAGATGGCGTTCCAATCAGTTAGTGCCATCTTCCGGCACACCTACTTGAGAGTCCCTCGCAATTCTCGCAGAGCTTCGTGAGGTCATCCGCCCACCATACCAGGTGCTGGGCCATCTCCTGGATGTCCTCTAATGGCGTCCCCCCTAGTTGCATGTGGGTCCTATCTCCCTCCTCTACCTCCATCATTCTGGACCAGGAGGGTCCGGCCTCGGCCTGAGTGGTACCAACATGCGGTTGCACCGGCCCAATCTGCTTTGTAGAAGGTCGGACTTCTTCCGGGGCCGCTCTGGTCTCCGTCTTCTACTCCGAAACTTCTTCCTCCAGTGGCTCCGGTGTGGGAGGATCTTCTGTCGGATTTACCAATGGCGTCCTAGTCCGTCGTTGCTTCTTCTTTAGAGGAGTGAGCAGCTCCTCGTCCTCCGTCTCCTCATCGTCCGGTCCGTCTTGAGGAGAGGGTTTTTCTCCTCCGTACTGCTGGAGCTGAATTAGCTCCTGGTAGGTACTCTCCTCGTTGGCTTTAAGCAGGCAGTGATGAGCATACAGATGGGACAATTACGCTGGAAGGGGACCCTGACCCTTTTCCCCCGACCGGAGGGAACGCACAAGATCCCCGATTAACTCGTGGATGATGGTTGCCCAATTCATCATCATTTTACCCTGGAGGCTCCCCAAGATGGCAGAGGCTACCTTCGCTACCACTCGCCGCGGCTTGGTCGGATGGAGGATAGGATTAAGGAATGCTATCACATCCCGGTACTCTGGATTCACCAGGTCGAAAACTTGGTGACCTTCCTTCGGATTGGCGGGCGCCTGGAATTCGCCCTCCATAACCTCCTGATTCTTCTCCATGACCTTGTCCGGCGCCTCCTGGAACTTGTAGACGGCCCTCCACGTGTTAACCGCCCATAGTTCTGGTTTCGCCCGGAGGGTGGTATTCAAGATTCCACTTTCCGAACGAAGTAAGTCAGATACCAAGCTCTCCTCCTTGATGCCCCACGGAACCTCCATGAGCCCCTCACACCCCATGTTGGTGAGGTTCTCTCGCATGCGCACTAGCCGGTCCTCCTCGGTAGGAACCTCCGGAACTACCTTCATCACCGGAATAGTCCTTGGCCGGGGCGACGGCGGCGGAAGCTCATCGTTTGAATCCTCGGGCAGATGCTTTAGTTTGCGCCGGCTTGCCTTAGAAGTCATCGAGCTCACAAATAGACCTCACACAATCTCTCCCTAACTCTCATGTTCACAAAATTTCACTCCGATAACCCCTACACGATCGCAACTCACACAGTCCCTCAATCTATCGGAATTCTCACAAAGCTAGGAAGACGGAAAATACAGGTGGAAGGAAAAACAAGGAAGTACTCGCGCCCACTGCTGACTACAATCCTCCTCTTATACTGGCCAGATAGTTAGTCAGTCGAATGAATGTACAGGACAAGTTTTGGCGGCAAAACCCTATCCCTAGTACGGATCCGGTTTCCGGCTTTTAGGGCCGGCGCCGTCATCCGATTTCCGGAACTTTCTAGGGTTCCGGAATTAGGTTTTTAGACCTTATGAAATTTTCCTGGATCCGGAAATCCGGTTTTCCTAAATTTCCCTAACTTTCTAGGAGAACTCAAAAACTTTCCTTTTTAAGGGAACAATTTTTGAATTTTTTCGTCATATGCTAGTGTTTTGGGCCTAGCATGTGGGATCTCATTCCCACAGCACCTAGATAAAGAACAGCACTTCCATTCTTGCTTCCCATATTTTCTAAACTATTGCATCATCTGTAGCTGCAATTCATTTAGTATCATTTAGTATTGTTTAAACAAGCATTACTTCGTAGCTTATAAATTAACAAGGCAATTTTTCATCCTCCTTTGAGTGGCAGGACCTTTTTGTTAAGGGACAAGAGTTGAGAAAGAGAGGGAGACGATTCCAAGTCGAATTAGGATTTTTGAGTTGAACTATGAATGCAGACAATCCAACCAGACCTAATTATCAGGAATGCAACAAAAGCTTGAAAACCCTGAAACCAGGAGGCAGGAGAAATGGAAGCTTGTTCAATTCATGAATGCTAGATAGTCATCAAACAACAATAAACTTGGACTATCCATGCATGTTTATTTTAAAATTTTAAAGTTTATATATTGACATTTCATGCCTCAAATGCTTTGGCTCCAATTAAAGAAGTTTTTGTCAATAATAAGTAATGTTCTCAAACGAAAGAGATGTACAAAAATTGTGTTGAACCTATCATGAGGGCGATGGATGAGGTTGAAATTTCAATCCTTCATAGACTACTTCCCTATTGAAGATTATAACATCACTTTGCAATCGACGAAAACACATGCATGTGGAATGGTATCGTGATATACATATGTACATACTATAAAATACATATTATATGTTATATATGTAACTTCAAGGTGACGCCTTCTCATGAAGGTGTAAGTCATCTGTATAAGAAGGAGGATCCACATGAGAGTTGCATTGAGTTGAAATATTGTTGTTTGTTTTTTCACTTTAAATTTAGAATGTCGAACTAGAGGAGGTTTTTTGAGTCTCAAGATGAAGAACCTTAACTGAAGGCTAAATTTAAATTTTCATTGTTGCAACTGTCAGATGAACTGCTTTTGCCATGGGATCTTGCATCGCCATTTGGGCATCCATGAGATGAAACTAGACCTTTTTGATTGCCAAAGCAACCTCGTATAGAGCAGTAGTGGTATGAAAATTTTGAGTGGGATGCTCGTGCATTGATAATTTTGTTGCAAGTTGAATGTGTTAAATCCGTTAGCTGTGAAGTGACATTGAAGGGGTTTTTGAGGGTTTAAACAACAACCAATACTATTGTATGATTAAACCAATTAAGAGGAGTTGTGGTCACCAACGATGGTTAGAGTGGCCAGTCAATCCCTTAATAAGGCAGATCGTACCGAATATGTTGCTACGACTGTCAAACACATTCTTAAGTTTTTGCAGATGGAGTAAAGGTTGTCTTAGAACTCTATTTTTTTTTACTTTTAATGAGCATTGGTTTGATATTAGTACATATATCTATATTTGAAGTATTTTATAAAAATTATTTTGTATGGTTATAGTTATGAAAAGAAAGGATGGAAGTAGTTTGTTTCTAAACGGACTTTGAAGTGATTTTCCTTAGTTAAAGATAAAAAAATAATTGTGGAGCTAAATATGAAGGTCATTAATTGTAAATTAGCTTTAGGATCAAGTTAAGGGCTGATGTTTGCTTGCTTATGTGATAAAAAATTGTTGATAAGATATAGAAAAAGGTGGGCATTATTTATCTTCTCTCTCGTTGTAGTTTTGGGAAAACCTGAATGTTTAAAGGCTCATTGTGTGTTGTGTACAAAAAAGTTTGAAATAAAATTTGAATGATTTGTGTATCATGGTGTCTTGTTTTCAAATTGATCTCACTTACTTAATTTGGAGTTAACATCCAAAAATTATGCTTGTTTGAATGGAGAGAGATCTGTTCCTTTTTATGAAGAGAGGCTGAGACTTCAACTGACCATAAAAGACGGACAAGTCTTTTGTTTGCAATGAAACTTTAAAGAAGTGTAGGAAATGTTGTTAAATTTTTATGAAGCTATCATTCATTTGATTTAAAATTTTTATGAATGAGTTGTAAGTGGTGAAGCGAGGAGAAGTCTACTGTCTTTCTTTTCTCAAGGCCGAGACTTTGGATGGTCATAGAAGTTGGATAGAGTATTAAAATAAATTGAAATTTGGAGAAAAATTAGGAAATTATGTTAGTTTTCCAAAAAGTTATATCCATTTCATTTGGAATTGTGAAGCTTCTATAGCATCAAATCAAAATTTACCAAAGGGGATGGAGTTTTAAAGAAACATTGAAGAAACATCAAAGACTTGTGTGTTGTGGTTTGTGGTTTATTTTTCCTTGTAAACTTTGTTGTTGCAGGCGGCATGTATGAAACCATTGCTAGGCCTCTTTTTGTATTGTGAATACTACAAAGTGGAATTGATCACCCAAATAGTTGCGCTTATTTGTTGTTTTCATTGGTAAAGCATGTTTGCTGGTCACCGTGGGTTTGAAGTTTAGAAGCTAATTTTTTGAACAATTTCAATTTGTGATTTGGCCGTCCTTTTTTACCCGTTCAAGGCCCATGGTTTTTTTATCACTTATCTAAACCCTAACCCTTTAGAGCCAATACATGATAGGCCAATGGAAAATAGTTAGAAGACTTCAAGATTTAAAGATTTAAAGATTTAAAGATTAGAAGACTAGAAGACTTGTAGATTTAAAAAAGTTCTCAAACAACTTTATCCAGTTGCAACCAAAATCTCTGTGATTTCTTGAGGCAAACCACTCTCAATATGACAACGGAAGAAAAGATGCCGCTACAACCATTAGAAAGGAGAAGAAGAATGAATCTTTTGTGGAAGCTGCCTACAAATTTTTGACAACTAAAGGTATGCAAAAAAATGACCTTTCTCCACACCTTTCCTTAGCTGCTTTTGTACAGTGCAACAATCCATGTTAAAAAAATTTGTAAGGCTACATATTAAAAAAAAATTATTGAATTGCAAATATGAGTGAACATCGCGCCTCCCGTGAAGGTGCACTGTTCAACAAAAAGTGTATGACCATTTACATCACAACTACCGCACAACTGTAACCAACAATGACCCTTCGCGCGCGGAAAGTCATTATTCATTACTAGCAAATCTAAGGACAAAACGGAAATTTCAAATTAGGGTTAGGATGTTCTTGATTCTTCATTGTTGAGTGTTTACTTCATGCTCTTCAATCACAGGTGGAACAAAAATTTCGTGAGACTTATCCATTGTCAAACATACCTCTTTTTACATTCCTCTTTCCAATTGCGTAGATTGCGGAAATTCGGAATTTAATGAAAGAAAGAAAGAAACAGAACACAAGACTTAGAAGAAGCTTTGATAGAGTCTTTACTGTCTCGTTATGTACAAGATGTTGATGAAGAACCTTCCTTGCTAAGCTTTACCACTTCCAAGTTCAGTCTGTGTACAATACTTAATCACCAAATTAGTAAGCTGTCACGATTCAACTGCTATCTGCAATGACACTCAACACGGAGTCAGAGTTGGAATCGCACCCCTACACTAAAAAAGGGAGAGAATAGGATGACCTCTAGGCTCTAATGCAATTGTTTATAGGATTTAGGATTCTTAAATATATAGATATATAAATATATATAGCCAATTTTTGTTGATTTGGAAAATCAACAAAAATGAAGCAAGTCAATACGATCAAATCAACAGAAAAACTAAATTTTCTAGTAGTGTAACAAACATTGGGGTTGAATCCTAACATTTCATCCATCAACCATTCATCCAGATGTGATGTGACGATGAAAACCGTAAGTCAATTGGTGTGCTATGAAAACGACAAAAGTCATAGTGTAATCCTGATGGAATTCAATCTATAATTTACTTCAATCTCCAAACAATTTTATCCACACTACATCTTGGATTTCTATTGAATTGGATAGCAATTATGGTTGAAGGAAGTGATTGGTTTTGTGTTGAGAAGATTGCTCCCAACATCATCATTATGAGTATCCATGGCTTTACCTTGCAATTGGCCTTTGAGAGGTCAATTAGTAGCTACTTTGTGGTTACTCTACACCATATTGTAGTTCATTTGAGGTGCTAGATACTCTTAATTTGTTGATGCATTGAGCTAAATTAAACTTGGTTATCAATTTATTTTGTAATCCTTTGAATATATGGGTAAATCTTTATTGTACTTACCAAGAATGCTAGCCAACTTTTGATTCATGTTAGAGACATCTCATCAATTTGACCAATCAAATTATCATTTGATGGTAGAATGCAAAGGAGATATATGTACTTAAGTGCTTTTATTGCTTCCTTAGCATTGAATCTTTGTGCATCCAACAATACAAATACCTATGTAATACTCTTTATTTTTTGAAAGGTTAAGCTTTCCTTAACAATTAAATACTCAACCTACCCGTTCCACCCTTCATTACTTGCATTGACCTTCAATTTCATTACATTAATCTATATTCACAAAACTAGCACATTTGCACAACATTGTGTAATGAGGTCTCAATATATATATATAAGTTTCAAATGCTAAATGTAAGAAGATTTTCACATTCTTCTTGAAACAAATTTTTTTGTATAGCTTCATTTTCAATTCGCCAATCCACCTATTGGACCAATTGCAACCCTCACAACCATTTAGTATATTTAGCAAAGATGAAAAACAAATAAAAAGTCAAGCTTCATGATAGAGATTATCTCAACATACAAATACACACACTCCTCTTACTACTCTTTTGACTCTAGCAAAAGAGGATAAGAACTGTAAGAATTCCAAAAATTACTTTGCATTATTGTGACATACAAACAATCCAAAGCTTATGCCTATGCTGCCATTTGAGACTCATGGTTTTCTAGGGTAACAATGTTTGTTTGATTTGTGTTTGCAAATGACTAGTACTACAACTGGGCAGTCTTGCTTTTGTAGCAAGAAGGGTTCGATTCCCTTACTAGTCACATTTAAGTGTATGTACCCTGTTTTTAATAAAAGTTTTCAATTCATGCTTTTTTGCTGTCTATTGTGATTTGTTTGACCTATTTTGCTTGTATGTTTGTAAAGTTGGCAATGTTTGAGTGGCCTTTATTTTTTGTGAATGCTTCACTCAATTCATTATTTATCAATGTAAAGGTTAAGGGTGCTTGAATGTTGAATGAGTGGCACATGGTTTGTTGCTTGTGCTGGAACTTACACTTCTGTTATCATCAACAAAGGCGAAAAACCATCTCAAAAATCGTTTTTTTTTTTCCAGCACTTCGCAATCCTTTACAGAACGAGTAATGGAAATTAGCCTTGTGCACACATCGAAATCTCAACCATTTCGCAAGATGCGTTCTACTAGGAAAAAAAATATGCAAGGTGCCACCATTTAAAAAAAATTATCGAGCGCTTTATACAACAGTACACAGTAATTGACCAGAATAGCTAACTACCAGTCACGGCGATAGCTGTGTCGCGAATTACCGTGTACGTATTCTGGGAACGCTGCTCCTCGTGTGATTACATTGACTCCGCTTGTGGAAGATGCACCTTGTTGTTAACTTGGTGATTCTTTTGTTTATGTCGTCAATGTTTGGTCTTCTTGCTGATTGACGGGTTTGGATTCGGCTCGTGTTTTGCATTGCTTATCACTGTAGAATTCTCCAACCGAGCCGTGTACTACTCGATGACTTTGCCAGTCATATGACCGGGGTCAATGCCCTGGATGGAATCAACTCCTCGATTTACTCGAATCGCTTATGACACAATTTTATTCAGATTGGTTCCACCAAGTATGAGAAGATTTGAGGTTACTCTACACCTTACTCTTAACCCTTAAACAACGCTACGGCTATTTTTGGCCGATGAATGACAAAGAATCACTCCATGAAGGACAGAAATGCAACTATTCATCCTAAAAATTTTGTGGCAAACGGAGGTCTTCTACAATAGTTTGAAGGTCTTCTACAATAGTTTGACTTCCAGTGAGTGCTTTTGGATTTTTTTTAAACCAAATCATTCACACGGTACCAAAATGGATGATTTCCACGATCACTAGTCTGTTCAAGGATTAACTTGTTGATGATATAATTAGAGCTAAATTAAACTTGGTTATCAATTTATTTTGTAAACTTTTAAATGGGTGAAACCTTATTGTACTCCCGATTGCACTTACCGGACATGTTAACCAAATTTCGGTTCATGCTGGAGCCACCTTATCAACTTGACCAATCAAGTTATTATTTGATGGTAGAATAAGAGGGAGGTATACATGTTATTATTGCTTCCTAAGAGCATCCCCACCAGCTACTTCCCTATCTCTATCTCCAAATATGAACGTCATCCAAACGGAGAGGGATAGGAAAGTTGCCCCCTACCAGTCCTCCCTAAATCCTCCAAATTTCACCTACTAGTCCTTCCCTAAATCCTCCAAATTTCACTTGGAGTTACCCAGCTTGTGGGAGATTGGGAGACGTACCAGCCAAGTCAAGTACAAGTTACATTTGAATAATTTAAAAGGGATAGGGTTTACCTAAACCCAGTTCCGTAAACGAACCTACATTTATAGGATTGGAACCCCCTCCCCCAAAATTTGGAGATGGAGCACGCTGGGGGTGTTCTTCCCTATCCGGATGAAATTCATCCGGATATAGGGATACGGGATCGGGGGGGTGCTCTTAGCATCAAGTCCTCATGCAGTTAGCAAACCAGGTGACTCTCATTACATTTAGAAAAGGTTAAGCTTCAGCAAACCAGATACTGAACCTACCTGTTCCACCCTTCACTATTCACATTGACTGTCAATCTCTTTATCTTGGTGTATATTCACGAGGTTAGCACACTTGTACAACATTGCATGATGGGGTCTTAACATTTGTAGTTGGCAAATGCAGGAAGGTTTCCACGTTTTTCTCGAGTAAGGTGTTTTCGTACAACTCCGTCTTTGACTCGCCAATGATCCGCCTCCCAGTCCACCAATCACTTAGCTCAAGCGAAGAGGCTGGGCATAGACGAAAGAAAGAAAAGTCAAAAAGCTTCATGATAGAGATCGTCTCAACTTGCAAACAAAACTCCTCTTACTGCTACTATGACTTCTAGCAAAAAAGGACAAGATACCACAAGAATTCCAAGAATCACTTTGCACCATTGTGACATACGAACAATCCAAACCGTATGCCTGTGCCGCCCATGGATTCAAGGTTCACAAAGCCACTTGGCCTTCTGCAGCTCTATTTACACAACTCTATGAACACGACAATGAGAATAACTTCCTGTGCCCCTAATTTCTCACCCTCTCCCTCTTCCTCCCCACCTGTGAAAATCGAGGCCCACGACTATCTCAACTCATCGTTATCTACATAAATGTGAGAACTAGCCTTGAATGAGGGTCGCCTGGGGTCGAGACGCGCGCGCAAGTAGCGATCTGGAACCCTAGGAGAGTCCACACTGGAGTAAGGACTTGGAGGCGGTAAGCCCCCACCCGGCTTCCCGGATTCGGAGTCAGTCAAGCTGGAGGATCCGCTTCGGCGACCCGAGGCACTGTTTCCATGTGCAGAAGTCGTCCGCTGTCTTTGAAACATCTGGGACCCACGGCGCCCGCCAAGCTGCCCTGCAGGGTGCTCCCCTAGAGCCTCCATGAAGCACAGCACGTTCAAGCGCGTCCGCTTCAGCTCCACGGGTAAGTAGCTTTGAATGTGGTCTTGTGCAAGGCCCTGCAGAAACCCAGAGAATGGAAGTCAGTGATCATTTTTGAGGTGGAAAGGGGTTCATTTCGTGACCATTTCCGTTGGCATTTGGAAGAATTTTGGCTCAACTTACTTGTAAATCATCAGGTGTCATTCCTCCGTAATCGTATCCATCTGGACTTCCCCCTCGGACCGAACCTCGGCCATAGTTCTGATAGTCTGACATTTCAGCCACAGTCTCAAGGACCTTGTCCAAGAGCAAACCGCGGAAGGTCGCAGCCAGGTCATACGCTTGCGTAGTCAAGTAGCCTTCCAAAACAGTTTGCAGGTATTCCAGCTGCACAAAAGAATTAATTAATTACAGACAGGCATGGCAAGCAACCCGGGCAACGACATAGCATCTCGAGCATTAGAAACTCAGTCGAATGGTTTGAGATAGAACATACATCGCGGAAATTTTCGCACTACATATGTCTAGAATGATCAGCTAATTACACAATAACACGTAGAGGAAGTAAACTATACGGGCAACAAACCTCAAGGGTGAGCTGAACGTATCCGTTAATATCAAATCTGTGAAACGCCGACTTTTTGTTATCGTTGAAAACAGCCACCAGCGAATCCATCACTGCTTCCACCAGAGAGTTGATAGCCTTCTCCAAATACGGTTTTGCCCCTGCAAACACCTGCGTGGCACACTCCAAAGGGTTACCTTCTCCCTTCATGATTGTGACCTTCATATCCGCAATAAGTGGAAATTACGGGTTCATGATCTCCTTGTAAGCTTGTACTAATATTAGTCACTTGGTTTTTAACGAATGTTGACTTTATAAAGTTTAACTTCCTCACATGTGAATTAGTCAATTAGGTAAGTTAACTTGTGCTCATACTATATAAGTATTACGTTTTATCTACTCCCAACTGATACCACTTATAGAGGGTGGATGATATCATCACTGATACAAAGCATTGAATCATAGAAACTGAAGCAAATTGTACATGTTGGGCAAAGTAGAAGTCCACTGACCTCTGCATGAGTGGTGACCAAGGGATGCATTAGCTCCATCAATGCATACCGAAACTCCTGGAATCAAAGGAGCCCATGTACTTTCCACTTTCAACAAGTGTTCCCGCACAACAAAAAAATGTATAAAACTTGATAGATTTGGGAGTAATACACATAGACCTCCTTAACCTCGAAGTGCCCAATCAGTCGAAAGTGGATAAATAAATAATTTAGGGAGCTTCAAGGAGATTAATAAAATGTACCAAAAGATATTTGTATTATTGAAAATGGAAGATATTGTAGAAAATATACATTTTGAGAGTATATATTTTTAGTGGAACTTTTACATGCACAACTAGTGAATATCACAAATAGAACTCTACACACTTGCAGGCATTTTGAGTGCCTAGGACATTAGAAGGTTTGGATGTAATAATTTAAACCACTTGAAAAAGGGAATGCCAAATTCTAGATACAAACTTCAACAAGCAGCTCTAGGTTCAGGAAAAACTTACTTTCACTGGAGGAGTGGAAGACCATTGACTACCATCATACAACAGATAAGCTTCTGTTGCTCTTTGAATTTCTCTAGCCTGAATTTGAAAAACCGTAAATGCATCAATAAAAACAAAGGCCACACTAAAGCATAAGACATGGTCAAAGGAAAGATCAAACTATTTTGTGTCACTCTATTACATGACAAATATTATATTTCTACAATTGGACACTTGACAACTCAATCTTATGATCATGTGACACCTTGACATGAGGATTTCTCAAACATTTCATATTGAAGGATGAGACTCTGAAACTATTGAGGGAGTTTTTCTTATTTTGTATCAAATCTTTTAGATTTTATACATGTTGAGATATTAAATGTACATCAATAGTAGCAAATAGATGTAGGTAGATTAAGGTTTCCAAGTTTCAAAATTCATAAAGTATTCTCAAAATGTCTAAAAAATTGTGCTCAAGTTAATTTCGAACTACCCAAAAATTCATTTTCTACCAACCTCATAAATGTACTGACTAATTGCTTAAAATGATGGAATAGTACTATCCAAGTTCTTGAAAAAGCCTCAAATTTTGACAGGAATTAGTATAGCCCCTGAAGTGTGCACTTACCTTGGCAACATTGTAGTGATTGAGGACCTCCTTTTCTAGCTTAGACAAAGTGTTTGACACTTCCTCATAAGTGGCCATGTTTCCACCTTTACTAGTTGTATCAGAACTGCACAACAATGAGATGACAAACCCACCACAAAGTAAGAAAGGCCACATCACATCCGATCTCAGCTTACACAAGACAAACCCACAAGCTTGAGATAACAAAATTAAACAAAATTTGAACCAAAATCATCTACAAGCGAGATAATACATATAAAGAATAATCCATTGCACACTTGACTATTTCCGACATACTTAGAGTATAATCCAACTCAAAGAGGTAGCTTAAAAGGTTTGGAAGTACGGACCCTTCGTAGGTCCACACGTGTTCGTATTTCCGTGTTTGCTCGGGAAGAGAAGTGGAGTGACAGAAACCCACATTACTGAGCACCATGAGTAAGCGCTGGTGGGTGCTTGTGATTTCCACTCCTGCTATCAGACCCACAAATCCGTCCTCCCACTCTTGTCCATCTTGCTCAATCTCCGTCCCTTCTTCAATTGTTGCATAAGCCAGTTCATTGGCCAGTTTCTCCAAATTACCTGCGTGATTTGCAATAACATACACAGAAAACATGAAAACATGCATCTGACACGATTAGAACATTAAATCCATCATAATTGCAAAAGAAACACGCATGGATTTAAGTAAAGAAAACAACTATTTACATTCTTCACACGGTCACATCCACTTGCTTTTATTCATGTGATTGGAAAACTCCAGTAGATGGATAACAAAATTTGATATGGGTGTAAGTAATATGAAGCATTGAATTTGAGTTTAGTGACTTGAAAATCCCCATGCAGCTTCTGGGCATTTGGGGCTAATGAAAAAGTGGAGGGTAGAATCCATTGTATATTTGTAAAATTATTTAGCATCATTAAGTGTTCCCCTCAGATAACTCCAATGATATTATGTTACTCCTAGTTGGTGAAAATCAAGCAGAAGATCAATTTTGGAAGAGGAGAAATGGACATTGACAAGTTGACAATACTAGGAAGACATAAAAGGGAGACCACTATGGGCTTGAGAAAGAGTTATAGTGAAAAGGAATCACGATGACGGATAAAGAGAGGAACAGTGGCAAACTTTACTTCAATTATCTTTTCATGGATAGAAAATGACACCATGTTGAAGAATGATCATTTGAGAAAAAGCCTGAGTGCATGTTCAGTTTTTATATTACTTTTCAAGACTTACCAGCGAGAGCTAAGAAACATTCAAAGAAGGTGTAGCGAACTGTGTCCTGCATTTGATGCAGTTGTAGTATCATATCCTCATGTAGCTGAGATGCATCTTTGTTTAGTCTCTCCAACATCCTGAATCACATGTTCCATGAAAAGCTACAGTAAGAACACATGAAAACTGGGTATATGGAAACCAAAGAGAAAAGTACACAAACAAAAGGAAAATAAAGGTAAAAATTCATACTCAGGTTGTACCTACTTCAAAGCCTCCTTCCATAAAAACAGGTTTTTCATTAAAATGTTGTTCTGGGCATCAAAATAAAGACAGTCTTTCTCAGGATTCATGGGTTAGTCTTCCTAAAGTCACAATGATCATGTGGACCAAGGGAAGACCTCTGCATGATCATTGTGATCATAAGATGACCTCTTGTGAAGAACAGAGAAGATTCTCTTTGTAATGGAGTCTAAGATTTCTTGAAACACACTAATTTTACTGGAAACCTTACTACGAAAAGACATTCACAAGAGTAACTTACTGTTTGATAAATTTGCAAAAATTTCTGGAGAGATTTAACCATTGAAGGTCCCATGACTATATAATGCATAAACACCACATAAAGTCCCATAAAATCCTTGTTATGTACTGAAATACAAATCTTCCTTTCAATTTATTGTATGAAGTTGTACTTAAATACAACAATAAAGCAGTCAGTTACGATAGTATCAAAACAAGAAAGTCACAGAAACAAGAGAAAATACTTGGGTTGAATTTCTTGTGAGGGAGAAGCTTACTCAGTGAGGTGATCCAAGGTGGACGCCATGAGCTCTTGGAACCGCAGTGGTAAGCTGGAAATGGTAAAAGGGGAGGAGAGACGTTGCACTGCAGCAACAGGCTCCCAATCTTCATCCATCACGAGCTCCGACGTTGCCGTGTGCATGAGGGAGCAGATGCGAAGGACAAACACCCTCGTCATTTCGGTCCTCAAAGCCAAAAGCATTTGCACTGCCACAAAAAAACAAAAAATTAAAAAATTAAAAAAAAAAGTGACAAGATGCGCATATACATTTTAGAATGAATCAACATGGCACATGATACTTAGAAATGGAAGCAATATTGGATTAAATTACTAATGTAAGAAATTGACATCCAAGCACACAAAGTAGACAACATCATAAAGAGATCACTAAATCTGTCACACTACTATTATTTTTCATACGTGGCACACTAGATAGCAAGAGTCCAAGAGCCCTATTAGAATAACCATGAATATTGGCTGAAATTCGGCAGAGCCCAAATATAGTTCAAATCGTGCTATTAACTTAAGTTACTTTACTTGCCTAACATTTATTTATTCTAGTGCCACATAATTTTTTAGAGGTACCATCTATTAATCACAACATGATACATACATCATACATGCCCAAACTGCTAGTAAAGTACGATATTCGATCTGTTTCAGAATTCTTACCTGCACTACTTGGAGCAGCATCCATAGCCTGCAGTGAAACACAAGCTTTCGACACTTCCGCAAGTGCATCCCGCATGTAGGGACGTAGTACATTCGCTTCAGCAAGTTGTAAAAACGCAGCATGAACCTGTGGATACACAAAATATTGAATCAATTACCATGTCCCATCTAAATTATATTTTTCACAGTAGAGTTATCCTTCAATTGCATCAAAGCAAATGGGTGTTGACCTTATGTCAGTTCAAAGTAAGGATCAACCTAATATTGTCTACAAAAAATTGGAGACCTTGATTGATTTTCAAAGGTAGCAGGGTCTTTTTTTGTTCTCATTTTCGTCCCTTTTTTAAGATATATGGTTGAAAATGGTACACGTAAAAGGATAACACTCAAAAGTATGAGCACCCATAACACCACTTATTGCAATTAAGCAAAACTTGACTTGATTAGATAAAGGAATAATGTGTGCTACTTTGGTAAATTAATGTCACACGCACTAATAGGATAAATTCGTGTATAACACGATACTACCTACAACAAGGTCCAAAGAAAAGAATCAACGTTGGAAATCCTGCCACCTGTTGGCACTACCGGTTGTTGTAGACTTTTTTGTATTGCCAAAAAAGGTGAAAAAATGTGGTGCACGTTCCCAAGGAATGGGAATTCATACAATGAGACAGAGTCAGGCTTACTTTCGACTCATAAAGAGAAATAATGCACTGCACCATTGTCTCCACCTCCTCTAATGTGTGGGAAGTACTTGCTCCTCTTTCTGAGCCTTCACGGGGAAGTGAGTTAGCTCTTTGTGACAAGCTCCGGCCCACAGCACTTGCTCCCTGTCACCAAATTGCCAACTCAGGTTCACAACACAAATGTTGATGATGAATTTGAAACAAATCTGAGACAAGTGAATTCTTGCAAATGTCTCTATCCAACATAGAAAAAAATGTGAAATTTTCATATGTCTCTTTTCACATAATCCTCAGTATAATCCTTTGCACAATCACTATTCCAATCCTCAGTACAATCTTCATTCAATGAATATTTCAAACACTTTATTCAACAGTCTTAGAATGCCATTTTTTTCTATATAACTACATCTCACAATTGTATGAAATAAAAGACATTCATGATTTAGAATGATGAGCTCAAACATGCTTACTATTACACTCAAACCTCCTTTTTATTATTTTCTCTAAATTGACATTGTAGAAGATCTTGCACTTTTGCTACACTAGCATTGATTGTTGCACACTTGTCGCACATTCAAACTCTATGACAGTGAAAAATTGGGACCCCAAGTGATAAGATTAAAGAGTTTGGATTGCACTTTTAACACATGTTGTCTCCTTTTCATTTGGTACCAAAACTCTTAACTTTTTTGAACCATTGCTTGGTCTCTCCCCTTGGCCAGGTTAAAAAAGTGGAACCATAACCATAAAACACAATTCGTTGAGGCAAGGAATACGGTTGACCAAAAAATGGTTGACCAATAAAGGAAACTTTGTACTTGTGAAAACATCACACCATCTATTTTGAAAGCCAACCAAACTTGACTGTGTGGACAATGGATTTGGTCATTCACGAGCAAAAATTCTTGTTGTTTGTATCAATAGACAGTTTCCATATTCACATGTTATTCCATAAATCATAATATACTCCACAAATTGCAAACAACCTTTCTCGAACCCACAAAAAATCACTTTTGTGATGTTTCACATCCCATTTGACGTTTTCACAAATACAATGAAATTTAAAGGCGACGTACCTGGGCCAATTTTCCAGTGAAGACGGAGAGGGCGAGCCGCCAGAAGAGAGGCACGTGGAGCACCACCACCATGGTGAGCCTCCGAATGAAACGCCCCAACAGAGCATCCGACTCGCTACTTGTGGTGTCACCAAATGTCACTCCTCTGTCCTCCTTGGACTCACTTTCTCCGAGCAGTAATGAAAAATCTACATTAGACTGCCACAGTCACTCTGCAATTATCAAAAACTTCTCCCCTTCGTTGCAGGCGAGGCAACATTCGGTGAACAATGAAGAAGAATGAACTCTTGGTGTAAATGAAGAATCTCTTGAGAGTAGTTCTACAAACTACGCCATGTGGGTGCAGGTAGGGAGTACTACTCTTGGTGCCTACTTGCGGAGGTACATGAATGTTTCCGCAAATCAAAGTTTATGACAAACACATCTAAGGAATCTACTACTGTGGCTTTAGAGGTTTCTCTTACTAATATGAGTTATTTTAACGTAAGCCTAGTCTCCATTTTCAAGAGGATTCTAAAAATCCATACCTTAAATTTGGCTGTCTGTTTTGTTTGTTTTGTTTGTTACGTTTGTTACGTTGAGATCTCCCGGACCGTTGGTACCGTCGGAAAGCCCTCGGCGAGGAGGGGTGCACCGGCTTGGTCTCGTGGCGTTCGGACATACGGTGTGAAAGTTATTGAATTTTGAAGTATTTTTTAGATCTAAAAATTAGAAAATTACTTTTATTTTTGTTTTGACTGTGGCAACGGCACAGGGCACATTAGTGTGCATGAAAACAAGAAGTATTTAGAAAGTAGTCATGAATTTTCAATATTTTGCTCATACGATGAGCAAAGCCTTAGGTAGGCTTGTCCTCTTCACGAGTTGTACATTATAAAATTCATTAGATTGATATATGTATACCAATGATACATAGAGTCGATTTTTAATTTCCATACATTTAAGGTCGTAAATATTCCATAGCGTTGATTTTAGGTTCCAAGTTAGTAGTTTCAGGCATACCTATCTTCACAAAAGGAGGCTCTCAAGATATTAAAAATTAAGAACTCAAGTTGAAAAAGGAGATCCTTGGGAAGAAACATACAGCCTTATTTGATTGGACTTGGAGCTTTTTCCACCGAGCGTCTGATAAAACCCGGTCCCGAGCCCGGACAGTAAACGCATCCATACGGGCATCATGCTCAAGACTGCATCCTTCCAGAAGTCCACGTATCCTCCGGTCCTGCAAAAGATTCATCACAAGTATTGAAGCTTCATGTGTTAATTCCGAAAGGACCCCTTGTAAATTTTGTTGAATACTGTCTGGTAGAAAACAGTGTCCAAATCAGAAAATATTGTTCAAATCGAAGCGCCTAAATTGACATGTTTTGATTTGGACTGTTTTCTACTAGTGTATACACTTTATCTAAATAACATGAAGATTACTAACACTCTGCACATTACATGTTTTATATGAGATTTTGCAATAACTTTTTCCTCACAAGTTTATTCCCAGTGAACATGCAGACAGATCTGTTATCATGGAATTTATATGATGCCACAATGTTCCACGTAAACTCCAAATGAATCTATACCTTATAACTTAAAGCAGAAGAAAACTTGTTAGCATTAGTAATTGCACCAAAGAGGAAAATGGACAAATTGATTTTTTTTTTTTTTTTTTTTAAAAAAGAGGCTGGATTGAGCTGTGAACCTGGACGGTAAGGTAATGCCAAACTGGGTCGCATTCTGGTTCAAGCTCCAGCAACAGTCGTATCGTCGTCTCCAACTAATATTTGAAAATAAATCAAAATAAAGTTTAAAATACAAATTTGAATTCAGCGTGATATTGTCAAGTATGTGAAAATAATCACCCCAATTGATGGGGTCATTGATCTTCAAAAGGATGCACAATACAACATCCTTGATATATTCTCATTGAACGAATTCTCTAAACAGTGATTTTTACTCAAATTAGACAAGTTTAGAGAAATCGTTCTGAAACAATCTAACTTCACTGAAAAAACTCTGTTACAATGTTGCACTCTAACTGTTGCCACTTACCTGTGTAACCTCAATGTGAGGATCTTCCATGGACTTGTATAAGGTCTCCTTGAATTCTTTCACGATCTTGTCCACCTCCTCCAGCACTCTGTTCAGGATACCCACCTGCAGAGAAAAACACCCAGAACACATCCCAAGTCCTAACAATAGTTACGCTAAGAAACAAACTTTCAACAATAGATACGTGAAGCAGCAAACTTTCAACGTGAAGAAAGGCATTGTTAGATGAATTCATAACACCCTTGCATGTCTCTTTCATAGCCACATAGCACATAGTCGCTGGAAAGACAGAATCTAGAATCAGAGCCATCAGTCTCCAAGACCTAATGGTTTGGATGTATTTTAGAGGAGAGGGTGAGTAGGGTTACGGACGAGGGTTATAAGACCTAACCCTCTCCTCCAAACTAGATCAAGGCTGTCAAATCTACTGTCACATAATTCTAGAATATCCTGCACACTTGCCACAATATTATTGACAGTAGCACCCTCGTAACCCATTCGACCAAATGCCTTATCGAACAAAACAAAACGGGGGCCCAGGTGGTCAGATTGAAGAGGTTTTCAAGCGTGTACACACATCCGAGTAAAGCTGCAAGGACTTGGCCTTCTTGTACTCTCGAATAGCTTGATCACACTCTCCCTTGCTGATGTGCGTCCTGATAATGCTTGGTAAGTTGAACAGCGTTCTGAATCTTTGGAGCATCCCTTGCACCGACCGAATTCGTTCCACTTGAGCCTGCCATCACAGCGCCATTCCATAGTTTCAATACTTTTGATCATTCACGCTCCTCGAGTCGTACCATTCTTGACGAGATGCTGCCTCGACACCCTCGGAAAACAAACAAAAACTCTGAGGTTCTTCTTGTCTTGTGCACAATCTTGACCTATTTATTTATTCTCACAAGAATGATATGTTCCACCTAAAGAATGTTATGTTCAAAGTAGTCAGTATTGGAGGTTGAAATTTCATAGCATTGAATATTGCATTATTGAATTGTTATAAAATATGAAATCTCCTATACCTCATCAACCTGTTTTAACCCTTAAATGACAAATTGGTGACCATGGAAATCATCCATTTTGATACCATGGGAATCATTGATAAAAAAAATCCAAAAGCACTCATTGGAAGTCATAATACTATAGAAGATTTTCCCTTTTCACACAAAATTCCTAGGATGAATAGTTGCTCTTCTATTCTACACTAAAAGATTCTCTATCATCCATTGAACACAAGTGATTGCCTCAATGTTTAAGGGTTAAAGTACTAAAACTTGCACTAATTCTAAGATTATGTGAATTTGTGAGATCACTAATTAATATGAGACTTCATGGCATTCAAGGTAGAGTAGAGTTAATGCAATGCATATTACATTGCTTCATAGTAACAATTTACCATGATAGGTGAGAATGATAAAATGTTAATCCTTAAACAACATTCCCTTACCTAGAAGGCACTCCAAGTTAAGGGAGAATCTCAAATTTCCTTGAAGTGGGGAATGGATCTTTGTCATTCGGTCAAGACATGCAAAAATGAATAGTGAATACGTGCTTTGCCTTTGTAGCTTAAAGTAGTACTTGGTGAGCTATATTCACTATAGAAGTAAATCAAGTAAATTGAAACATTCCTCAAAAAATGCAAAAAAACACTTTGTATCAACAATTCTCTCAAATTAGTGTCTTATCATCCAAGGGTTAAGGTATATTAGTGTTATACTTCCTTATTGGATAAGTTAAAGTAGTATTAGGGGTCAACATGTTTTAATTTCTAGATTGCTTTAAGAAAAACCTTATAGCTTTCAAAAAATGATAATTTTTTTGAAAACTTAGGTGGCATACCTGACGTTCTAAAAGAGGAGAAAAGGCACGGTTGGCCACATCCTCCACTTGCTGGATGGAGCTATTGAGGTGCAAAGTGCCACCTCCTTCAGTGTTGGACTCAATTTGCAGCAACTTGGCATGGATGTCTACCCATCAAAACACACACATTGGGTCAATTTTTTCCAAATAATAGACATGATAATCATATGGCAAATTAAGAACTCCAAAGTGACTAAATCAAAAAAACATATATAATATAATAATAGAAGATGCAATGCATACAACATTGGAAGTTATTAAAATAATATTAGAGGTATCCATGTTCTACATTACTTAATAAGGAAATTACTATGTACTAACTAGATAATCCAAATATGGTAGTGCTTAGATTTGATCAGTACTCGGATCTATAGCTCTATCAAAGAATGGAGAAGGATGGAGGTTATGACTCTAACCATCTTCATGACAGAATAACATGTATGAGAGAAGAGAATTATAGGTTGAAAGTTACTAGAATCGACTATGAACTTCCAAAGTGAACTTCTTGTTCTTAGTTCATACACCAAGGTGTTAAACCTACCTGCCCAAAAGGCCCTCCCATAAAAACATAATCCTAGGCAGGGGACATCAAATACCTCAAAGGAGAAGAGATATTTTTCCTACAATAGTAAGCATGAGTATAGATGTACCTATGAAGTTACTATTATTAACTATAGTACTATACTTTCTATTGTTAGATTAAACACTTTAGAATGAAACTAAAGAGACTAAAGGAATATGCAAATTAATTTTAGACCTCAAAATTCATACAAGGGTTCACACTCAGGTTCACACTCAGGTTCACACCACTTCACTATCTAATCCATCTACATCTATGTATACTAATCACTTACACAAACAATTGCCACATAATATGATAGTTATGAAAATCCCTTCATGGTCTTATATCAAAGTATGCAATTTTTTAAAAGAGGGAACTACCACCTTGGCTTACATACCATCAATGGTGTTTTTGCAAGAAATGAAGCAATCAAAATTTTCCTTGACAAGTTTCTTCAACTCATTATTGCGTCGTTTGAGATCTTGATTCAAGGCTGCCTCTGCTTTCTCCAAATCCATGGCAGGTGTGTTTTGGTGCACATGGGCTAAGAAGAATTGGGGGTCAAACTTGTCAGAGGAGTATATGAGTTTCTCTGCAACAAGCAATACAAAGCACCCAAAAGCATGATCAGAATCCTAAACCCTAAAGCCATAAATTGAATGTGTCCATTCTCCATTTCAACACTAGGGACATGACACAACTTCTTCATAGTCCAACTAGAGCTTGCTTTGGCCTAATTGAGAAAAAAATATATCCAATTCATCAATTGATAGGTGAAATTGACACCATTCTTGTCTCAATGATTGGAAAAATGAATGGATAAATGGGCTCTTCAAAGTCCTCTAGTTAGCACTTTCAACAAACTCGTGGAAACCCAATTCATGGAGCATCACTAAAGAGAGTGAATCATAGTTGTACACTTTCCACTTTCCTTATTCTCTCATCTAAATGAATGGAGGACTTGACATAGCCAACATATTAAACATTCTCAAATTCCAAAAAAAGGGACCTAAAGACCTTTTTGTAGAGAACACCACCTACAAAGTGCAAAGGAATCTATTGTTTTAAGTGCACAATGCTACAAAATCCTATCATATTTCTCATCCTTTTACATTTTCCTCCAAATTTTGACACCAGTCTTGATTTTAAAATCCAAATAGATGTTGACAAACAAACAAAAAATATGGAATAGGACCATGGTTGCAAAATGTTTCACTAGTTGTACTACTAAGGTAGTATCTACACCCATAATCAACACTACACAAAATGCGACACCTACATTTGGACCAAAAGTATGATTTGGTCCAAATGTCATTTTTTCCTAGATATTGATTCTATAAGATGTACACAATCAAAACATAAAAACTTATGAGAGTCTAATGTTGGTTTTGGGTACCCCTTGAAACAATCAACTTTGAAAATTCATAATCTTTTTTGGTGTGGTGTCCAAACAATGCATGCTAAATGTTGTTGGAATCCTCTTTCTGATGCCAATAAGATCCAATACAAATAATAGTAGCTATGCTCAGTTGTAATTAGTAATGACAAAGTTCCAATTTGCTGAAATCTACAGAATTTTCTCGCTACAAAACATGTGAATACCAGTGTTGAATTAGAATTTTGAGCCCATTTAGCAGATTGTTTATCAACTTAAGCAACTTAAGAAAATCACAGTTGGGATCACTGCTGGCAAGAGGGGGAGGCGCCTACATACCTCGAAGAGCTGGGTCTCTGAGCACGGGCGCATCTTCGGGTGCGGGCGAAGCCGCGGCGGCGGCGGCCTCTTCATTGGCCACCACCGCAGTCGCAGCGTCGACAGCAGCCGCGGGGGCTTTCATGGACTTGCGGCTGCGAAGGAATCCGCCCCGCTTGATGCCCTGCTGACTGCTGCCTCGGTCTGAAGACGCCGTCGACACCGCCGGGGAGTTGTCCTCGCTCCTGCTGATTTGGGGAATCAGGGTCAAGCTCCGCGGGTTCAACACCCTGCAGGCACACAACATCCTCGCTTTCAAGTCTCTCATGAGTAAGCTCACAACATAGGCAAGCGAGACGAACTGGTGGACAGGGAAGAGGGCAACAAGAAATTAATTAGCAAGCTGGGGGAACGAGGTGATATCATATGTTGATTGTTGCTTGAACTCCGATGTTTTTAGGAGTATGTGGCAAATTCTCTTTTGGTTTAGCTACAGGTGCAAACATGGCCTAAGCGTTGCTTTTGTAGGAATGTATGTGGCACAACCTCATTCGCATTGCAAAAAACGACGAATACAAGTAGTTAGTCGCGCAGTGGTTCACACTGGTTCCTGTTTTCGTTGTTGGTTGCATAAACATAGCCTAGACTTTGCTAGGAGTGTATGTAGCACGCCGTCGTTCGTTTTGCATGCAACGAATACAATTAGTAGAGCATTGGTTCAAATTTGCTGTTGTTTTCGTTGTTGGCTATGGCAAAGTGAATCTTGCATGTGGTGTGCTACGGCTGGAGGTATGTGCGCATGTACGACCTCATGTCTTTACAACAAGGTAGTGTCATGAGGTCGTGACTTGTGCTCACCACAAGCTGGAGTGAACCATGCTCAATACTCAATAAATTAGATCATTTAAGCTCTCCACCAGTTTGGAATGGTCCACAAAGAGCTACTCGTTTGAAAGGGACCAATTTGGTTGTGAAAATCAAGAATAACTACACTCGAGCCTCCCAAGTGTGATTTTCTCTAAAATGACCCTCTAGAATAAGTTGTACACTTGCCACATTATCATTGACTGTGCACAATTGTCACACATTCAAACTACGTCATAGGTGGGATCCCAAGTGGTAAGATTAAAGAGTTCTGTGGATTTTTGAACAAAGCAGGTCAAAGCTGTCAAGTGTTTTCAAAACGTCTCCCCTGTTGAACACCGTCTTGGTTGTGTATGGCAAGGCCTTGAACAAAAGATGTGGTATGTGGACTATGAACTCTAGAATTAGGGTTGCAGTTGAGAATTAGGGCTGCAAACAGTACTTACCCAAGACCAAGTGGGTCGACGAAATCGTCTCCGCGAGAGAGAACGGGATCCACAATCGATCTGGCTCTCCGCATTTGCGAAGGAGCCGATGGTCCTCGCGTTTCTCGAAGCTCCCGCACTCGTCTTTCCAGCTGCAACAAGACCAGAACAACAGGAAACACCACAAAAGCGGAGAAACATGAGTACTAACTTAGAAAGTTAAGCATACTGACTAGGACGGTTGACGTATTGTTCACTTTCATTCGTGAGACTTCGAAACTAGACATAACTAAGGGTAAAATTCCCAGTTGGCAATTCTTGTGGAGGCAACAATAAAAAACATTCAACATTGAGAAGTTTCCACCGTCGAGGGTAGACACAACATCCCAAGGCTGGGTTTATTATGTTTGTGCTTCAACCCACTGAGAAGTAGACACAACATCCCAACCTTGGATTTTTCATATTTGTGTTTCAAGCAACACAGAGGTGGACACAACATCCCAATGTTGGGTTGTTGATATTCGTGTTACCACCAACTCAGAAATGGACACAACATCCCGACGTGGGCTTTCGATGTTTGTGTTTCCATCAACTCCGACATAGACACAGCATCCCAATGTTGGATTGTTGTTGATATTTCTGTTCCACTCCCCTGAGAGGTTGAAACAATATCCCAGACTTCTATTTTCTTTCCAGCAGGTTCTTTCAGTAGGGTGATGAATTGCACTAGTAGTACACACAGACCTCAAAACACACACAGACACACAATTTCAAATGTAACAAAGGAGACGCATGAACCGCACTGCCGACCTCGGCTTTGTAGCTCGGTTTCCACGTCGATGGCTCCTCCTCGTCCTCCTCCTCCTCGTCGTCCCAGTCTTCATCTCGTCCATTCGTGGCGACATTGGCAGCAGCAACAGGAGGCAACGCCCGTCGTCCAGCTTGCGAAGGCGCCTTTGCTTTTGGAGGAGGAGCGTCGTCTTCCGACGACAGACTGAGCATTTCCTCGTCGTCGTCTTCCTCCACGGGTGGAGCCTGCGGAGACGCTCGCTTGGGAGGGAGCGGTCCGGGCGGCACTCGTTGTGGCGGACCAGGGCCAGTGGTGGTGGATATTTTGTTGCTTGCTGGAGGTGGAGCTCGGTTTGGGGGGGGCGCTTTCGTTGCTGGGTTTTGTGATGACCGGATGGGGGACCTCGCTGGCGATGGCCGGAAGGCGCTGGCTGCTTCGCGAGCTGCTTGCTCCGCTAACGCTCGCTGGAGGAGCTCCTCTTCCTCGTCTTCGTCCTCGTAGTCAGCAGGCGCCCGCTGCGTGGCCATCTCGGGACAACACGCTTCGAAATCCCTGTTCAAGAAAATCTCTCAGTTGCTTGGAACACAAAGATCACAACTGCTTGATCTCTCAGTTGGTTGCAACACAGAGTTTCAACATTCGTGGACAGTGGACTAGAGAATTCGGCAGGGTAGCTAAGTTCATGTTGTCACTTGTTTTATTTGTACAAGGCCTCACTAGTTGAATGTCAGTTGGATTCGAATGTTGTGGTGAGAGCTTCAGAACGGAGCAGTCAGTGCGGCCGAAAATCTCGAAACAATCTGAAATGTTCATAAATTTCTGAGAACAGGGTTCCTCTCGAGTCACTTACCCGAACTGATGGACGGTCACCTACACTCGAAGCTCCGCGGAATGCTAGCACAGCAATACCAGTTCTTGGGGGCCCGATTGCGTGGGAGCGTATTAATCCCACTCGCCGTTGTGGTTCTTCCGATTGAGGTTCCGGTTACTGGCATCATCACAATTGTCTGAGCATCGACCTGCGCTACAAACCCTGGGTTTAGCTAATGAGCATGATACAGCAACAATTTGTTAATGCGGCTGTTGTCTTCGCAGAAACTCGGAGGAATTGTACTCTGAACACGCACCTGCAGACTGTATCATCAATTCCTCACCGAGCATCTGTAGTAGAAGACTATTTCCATTACGAGTACAAAACGCCTAATAAGTTTGTTTCGGACGACGCAATTTACGGCAAGAGTGGAAAAAAAAAATTAAGGTAGAGCTGAAACGAGGACTCACAAATTCACAGCTTCCACAACCACCTCCTCCGAAAACCTCTCGCTCGCAATCACCGACACGGAAAGAACAGCACCCTCCGAGAGTCGTCGCCTCGAACCTCGCACAAACCCTGCTAGCCGCACCGACGAAAATGGATTCCGAAAGTCCATGCGAATACGAGAAAATCTGGGACCCAAATGGGAAACCTAATAGTTCAGCACCAGATCGAGAAGAACCAGAAGCAGAAGAACCCAGCGTCCAGAAAAGCTCCTACAAACGAAGGCGGGATATGATGCGGGAAATAACACAGATATGTCCAAATTAAGCACTTTCCCCTGGAAAGCCGCGCATTCTCGCTGTCTGGACATGCAAACCTGTACTCTAGCGACGTAGAAAGCGAGGCTCCGCCTTCGATGCCACCGAGCGCAGTGAAGCTGCGTTGCAAATCTGAACCAGCGCTTTGCGCCAGTCGTGATTCCGTCTTGCGCGGAGGTGCGGCATCCTTTCCATCAATTCCATGCCGTTTTCGTAAGCCTTGCTTGGGCCAGGGGATGGGCGATTCGATCGTGAGAGATTCTCCGGCTGGTGTGGAGATTCGGTGGCAAGCAGGATCTGCTTGAGCTCGTGAGCTGCTGCAGTGGGAATCAGAGTATCAGATTGCTGTGGGTTCTGTTTTCTTGGAAGGTCGTCTCGTTGACACTTGACAGAGGTTGGGGTTGCGATTGTTGAGTGCGCAATTGCATTAACGTTCGTGTTGGTGAAAGCGGAAGCTCCCACTGCGTCTCGATTGCAATGGTGGGGTGGTTGCGACCCTGATTGGGCTGGCAGTCCGTCCGGGGAATTTTTTCCCGCCTGCCCGCCCCCTCATTGCCGGGGGAAAACACTGGAATTTTTTATTTACGTTGGGGTCCAATCGCAATGTTAATTATTTTATATTTTTTTACGTTAGCTAATATCTTAGCCAAAGATCTTAGCTAGTAATAGAGATTAATCCTTCATATTTATCCTACATGGTGCTCCAAACCTAATCCCTACTTGCTCTGCTATGTAGGATTTAGGTACTATAATATTATAATAATAATACTTATTTTATTTTATTTTTAGGAAGAATCTAAAGGCTAAGTTTGGGGGGAAGGAGCAAAAGTTTGCCTAGACAAGCAAACAAGCCGAATCATGAATCTCCTTGTGACTTAGTGTTGAGGGTTTGCAATATCATACTATTTATTTGGAGTACACTTTGTAGGCAGTAGGGTTTCTGTCATTGTGGGATGATACCAAAACATGTTATGTCCATGAAGGAATGATTATGAATGTTTTTAAGAGCTTATTGTGGGAGCTACAAAAATGGATGAAGTACATTCAAGAACGATGAAAAAGAAAATTTTGTCTATAATTCAACAATGCAAGTAGCACAGTCATTTGGTACTTCATGATTATTAGGCAAGGTTTTAAATGGATTTATATAGGAATGCTAAAGAACACCCCCCCAAAAAAAATATAAAGATATAATGTTTAGATTCTTTTCATGCCAAAAAATTCAAAATCAACTTTTGCCTTCCTACTGGTCTTAGGGATTTACCTTAACCCCTAAAGGACCAAGGTCTTATTACTGCCAAAAAATACTCAAAACTGCCATTTCTGTAGCAAAGAGTAAAAAAATTTGAAAACTATTTTTTTTGCACATCCAACCGTAGGATCTTATACCTTACTAGTATGGAAATGTGTGGAAAAAATTTCAGGAATTTTGACCACATAGATTAAAAGATATTTGCGTTTAAAGTGAAAAAAACAATTTTTTCAGCACCTTGCGGGACTGGATTATTTGACTTTGAACTTTTTTAACTTAAATTTTTTGCACTACAGAGTTTTGAGCTTTAAATCCTTATTGTGGGAAATTAAGTTGAGAATCTAGAAAAAAAGAAAATTTTAAGAAAAAGATTAATTTTCATGCTTAAAAAAATTATTAAGTAGAAGTAGGTATGAGAATGAAGGAAAATCTAAATTATTAATATCTTTAAGATGGAATTAAAATGCACTAATCCCAATGGTGAGATTGTTCTAGCAAGCACACAAAATCATGTAAAAATATTTTTTTAGAAAAATTGTAAAAATTGCATTCAGAAATGAATTCTATAAGTTACTTTTTCAGGAAGATGCTCTAACTGCCCGATAAACAAGATTGTCTATAACTTTCTCATAATAAGTCCAAATGGAATGAATCAAAGCTTCCCATGCAGACAAAAATATAATCTACAAGAAAAAAAATCCAAAAAAGAAAAATTCAAAATTTTGCAAAATTTTTTTTGCTGCCCGGACTGCCCCCCGTCCCCTACTTTGAGCTTATTTGGTCATAACTTTTGTTTCCGGGCACCAAATGTGAAAAAAATTATATTCCCACAAAGCTCATTAGTTTTTCTATCTTCAAAAAAAGTTTCAAAAAATCATGACAAAATTTCAGCCCGGTACCTGCCCGAAATCCAATTTGTCCCCCGAAGGGACAATGGTCCTTTAGGGGTTAAGGCACTTAGGAAAACATTTTGTATATTTAGGATATTTTTAGGGAAACCTCAAGGATAGAAAAAAATATTTTTTCATCCCATCATTTTAAAGGGAGTTAATTGAACTCATTTTCAAGAGTTGTATTGAATAATCTTCCTTTGTGATAATATTTGACTTTCCTACATTTAATAATGCAAATCCATGGATCACTATATGAGTTATGAAGCCCATTGTAGATAATTTGGTCACTATATCGATATAATTTTTGAATTTACAAAAAAATTGGCAAAAGAATGGCAAATCATAGTTTATTTCACATGTATTTGGTCAACTCAATTTTGAGAAAAAAATGAAATATTATAGGTGGTCAAAAAAAAAACTTTATTGTAGACCTTAGGGATTGACTATTCTTTTTTTTTGTATACTAATTAATGGCTCTCTTACTTCCTTATATAGTTCCAATGAAAATTTCCAAATACTCCTTTGTATTAACTATAGAATGAAACTTTGAATGAATTTTAAAATTTAAAATTGTCAATCTAACATGGCAATATTAATAATCAAGCAGGTTCAATTTTCTTTCTTATTCTTTGTTTTTTTAAATATTTTTTTAGTTGTAATTGCATTATTGCATGCAATCAAATAGCCTTCTGCAAGCCTAAATTTTTTTCCCATTATTTTAACTTGACTAGGGAGGTTAAGCTCTTACATATCTCAAATCGATTGTTGTACTTCTTAGCTCTCTACTTGTATAAACAACTCAACATCCTCCCTTACATTACAAACATTGTAGGGTTTAATTCCTAAAAGACTAGATCCATTGTGAAATAGTCAAACATCATGTTTGAGCTAAATTTCTCCCATTAAATTGTATTTCAATATCAATCTTATATTTTTATTATATAACACTATGAATTATCAATCATTATGAGAAAATTTACTTTATTTCATAAAAAATTATTATAGTTATAGTTTTTGTGACTAAAAATGAAAATAAATTTGTAAATATAGCAAAAAAAAAAACCAATTAGTTTGAAATTATTTGAAGAGGTACAAGTAGCAATGGAGATTAGTATAATTTTTTTTTCAAATAATTGTTTTATTTAACCACCCAAAATACCTTTGACAATGATCTTTAATTTAAAATTCACTATCAAGCTAAATTTATCCTATTATATAATTGATATATAGAATCTTGATATTTACTTTTCACATATGCAAAAGTATACTTTCTATTAACACTAGTATTCTTACAAATTTTGATGGAAAAATAAAATATTTTTAATTTTTAATAATAAAATATTTAAAAAATTATATCAAATATAATATATATTAGAATAATTTGGTATTTTTACCAGAAATGAAGGTTAGAATGAAAAATATAATTTTATCATTTAAATTAAAAAATTAAAAAATTAAAAAATTGAATAAAAAACACACAATATGGTGTAATATGGAATTTGACACTTGGAGTTTTGAATTGCAATAATCTTTTCAATCTTTTAATTTTTCCAAAATTTTAAAATAGGATAGAACTAAAACTTGTCAAGCTTCATTTTCACACTATAAAGGATATAACAATAATGGATATTTTGAAAGTTACAATCATGGTTGACCAAAGCGCATCCACTTTTGGGGTGCACAAACCTCAAAGGGTAATATAAAGATGAGTGATCAATACATAGTCTAGTTCACATGTTGAATTCAATGACAAATTGTGCTTAAAGATGAGATTTTATTTATCAACTTGAAATTGAATGCTTGTATGTACCTATTCCACTCACACCATTTTGTCACTCCATGTGATATTTGTTATTATCAAGTTTTTTAGGTTTTAAAAATGTACATGACTTCTTGCTCCATTTGATGTTGTAATCAAGAGGTTATTGTTCCATCTTATGTTTGTAGTACTTAAGGCATTAGACATATGCTTAACCCCTTCACTCTATCAATATTTATTGTAATAAAAGAATCAATCATATATTTGACCTATTGACATTCCATTCAATGTATATTGTAATATATTAAGCATGTGCCAAACCCGATTAATACATATGAATTTTACACATGGATTAGGTTGGTGTTTATTTTAAAGAATTAGGCATATGCTTGACTATTCTATTATATATGAAGTTTGTTGAAGGATTAGGTGTATATCTATCTTCCTTCAATAAGTGTATGATTCAAACAAATCTAGAGAATTTGAATCCACCTTTAGTTACTTGAAATATGTTCAAAATGTGATTGCAAAACATCCAAAATATGTAATTTTTTTAATAAATACTTGAATTCCACTATGTGTACTTTTAAAAAAAAACAAATTGGTACTCAATAGTTTACGTGGCTCCTAAGCTACTAATATAACGTATTTTTGAAACTCAATTATCTTTGTTAAACCATAGTCTTCAAATTAAAAGTTAAAAAAAAATCCTATCTATTATCTATTAAGATTGTTGTGGTTTTCAAATACCATTGGATCGCTATTCTCAAAATTATCCTTGAAAAACTCTTTGGCATGGAACATGTGAGGAAAAATAATATGAGATTTATTTTGCAATCACCAATGTCAATAAGCCATGTTTAAGGGTGGATTTCAAAAGATATGTATTGCAATAAGGTTCATTTTAAATCTCTTATTTTATTCAAAAAGTCCTTCAAAAAGTAACAAAAAATGAGAATATAAATATAAACGTTCCAATATTATAAAGTAGTCTTCAACATTCAAAAAATGAGAGGGTTGTTCAATTTTGAACTCCAAAAGCTTCTTCACAACATATGGCCAATATGCCAAATCAAAAAAACTAGCACTCAATTGATTTTTGAATTTAAATCATCTTAATTTTCTAAAGAATCTAAATTCACTTTTTAATTTTTAATATCTTGTTGCAGCAAACATTTAAAAATCTATTGTTTTAATCACTTTTTGATAATATCCCATTTAATATAGAAACACAAATTTCAAGTTGAATCCATTGAGAGTGAGTTTGACTTCCGTATATTCTTATCAAGTGACTTTTGTGTTTTGTATATACAATGGACCTTGAAGTAATAATTTTGTACTTTAGGGATTATTGATATGGTTTGTCAAAATTTTATCTTCTATATTATAGAATAATTCATTTTTATTTTTAAGAAAAAAATCACCCTCTAAATCTTTAAAATTGGTCAAATTTCTTCTCCAAAGACAATTAACTAATACTTACCTCCAAACTATTGTCATCCATCTATGCTTATTATTCTACAACTCTTTTCATATGATTTTTAATACAATCTTCTATTTGATTATAATATAAAATTTTCTAAGTATGTAATAATTTTAGAATGCTACTACTTCAAAATATTCACATTTCATCATTCTACTATGTAGGAAAAATGGTATCTTAGTAATGATGGATTCTAACATGCCATCATTGCTTTTAACCCTTCAACTTCCAAAGTTGTTTAGGAAGAGATGAAAATATTGAGAGAATCTAAAAAACAAGGATTTTTGAAAATGCAAGAAAGTAGGATTGGAGAATGTTCAAACCTTAAGACAAAATGAGAAAGAAGTGTGTGTAGAAAATAAACATAATCCATATATAATTGTAATAGACATGAAAATGAAAAAACAAGTGAGATAGTGTATAAAAGATACAAAGCATATTGGTATGAAAAATATCAAAATACATGTCTCCAATGATATGAAATGATAAAAAGAGTGAAATTGAGGAAATATTAATTTTTTAGTCATGATGTGAAGTTTGTTCCACAATAGAAAATAGTTGGAAATATAGCATATTTATTAAAAAATAAAAGCATTATATTAAAACCACTTGTGATGAATGTATTGAAAATATTTTTTGTAAATTGGTAATAGGTCCTCTACTACTATAGTCATGAGTGATTTCAATTGCATAGCAACATGTCTTTAAGGTGATTATAGAACATTAGTTGTACTAAAGGTTCTAAAATATGAAAAAAGCCTACAAAATACATCATCATACATCAAAAACTACAATATATAAATATAGAAGCCTCTTTACCTCACTCTTCTTTCAAAAAAGTAGAATGCTACATAGGCCTTTTATATGGGTTGTTTTCATACCCCCAAAACTCCAATGGTACAAAACTTACCACTTATTCTTGTGTCAAAAGAGATAGAAATTGAGGTACTACCAAGAAAGATATAGACATGCACTTTTTTCTTTGTATTGTGCAATCCACTTATGTTTTTACATAAAGAAGTATAAATCCATATAATTTTAAAATGCAAGTATATTTTTCGGATCAAACTTTGCCATTTCATTGTCTATCAAATGAATCATTTATTTCTATATATAACCAATCTAATATCTACTTCTTTGTCGGTTGCCAACCAAATGATATTTTTACACTTTGCATAAAATTATTAAACAATGCCAGCAAGGGCTTTTTACTCCCTTGAAAAGTAAGAGCCCCAAACGTTGCAACTTGCTAGTTCATTATTGAATTTACTATTTGTAATTTTAGCCATCCACTTTGGCTATATAGCTCTCTATTGACTTTGTATGCTTGACTGCTAGCCTACTCACAAACCCATCTAATAGCATTGACACAACCCAACCAAAAGTTTCAACTAGCCAATCAATGTTGTTTAGATTAGAATTAAATTCCTTCTTAGGCATCTAAGGAAGCATTATCCCTCCTTCAAGGGGAAATGGTTCATACCAATTAACAATGGTATGTTGGAAACTAATTTGTGGATTTTTGAGACATAAAGAGTTAAGACGTGTTTCACTTTCGTTTGCCTATATAACTTTTTGAACCATTGTGCTTCCATTGCTATATCTTTCCATGTGGGTAGTTATAACAAAATCCAAAAAATATGTAAATGTGGTTTGATGCCCCAATTTAAAAGGATGCCTTAGCATTTACTGCAAGCAAGGGTTTGAACTTGAAATTTTTCACTTCATTATTTTAGAACTTAAAGTACTATATATTTAGGTTAGTTTCGTAAATAATTAGGAAAAAATTGAAACATGTCTAAAATATGAAAAATTGTACAATCATTTCTAAAAATTTGAGAAAATTCATTGCTACCAATTTTACACATTCAAAAAATTATTATTCTCAAGAATTTAAAAAAAAACAAAAAAACATTTAGGCATGAATAGAAAAACTCAATTCATTTCATCAAAAGAAATTTAAAAATTCAAAAAATCAAAGGACTAACATGCCCAAAGTTAAAAAAAATCAATTCATGATGTTGAATTGTCAAAATCCCTAAATTAAATTATTTTGACACCTAAGTACCAAAGTTGATTTGAATGTATGGTATTACCTCTGCCCCAAAATGATCTTTGTGTTGGACAAAATGTTCTAGTTTAAGGTTGAAAGTAACATTTTTTAAACCTGTTTTGTATTGTAAAACAAGTATGGTGCACTTTTAGTGTTCCAAAAATTTTGAGTTTTGGAATCCTTTTCAAAGTGCAATTGAGGAGTATTGAAAAATAGAAATTTTAGGGCATTTTCAAGGAGCACCAATGGACACTTAATTGTTGATTGTGAGGTATCATTTTGTGGGTAGTTAGTATGGGCCCAAGACCATGTGTACCACCTTCCAAATCTTCATCTCTTTCAATTGGGAAATACTCAAAAAGATGCAAAAAAATAAGAATGAACAATGTTCATTGAACTCTCTAATCATTCTATTTGTCTTTTAATTGATGATTGCATGAATGGAGGAGAAATTATTGCACAAAGTTGTTTTGCTAGTCCCTAATAGCAAAAAATAGCCGAATTTGACCAATTTTCAACATTACAAGTGCAACAAGAACATTTTGGGAAAAAAATTAAGGTCAACAAGAACATTTTGGGACGGAGGGAAGTATAAGACAGACCCACGACCGTCCAATGGTTTTGGGGTCGAGACCTACGACCGTGTTACTCAAACAAGTCCAGTCAGGACCTCCACCTGCGCAAGCGGGGCAGGAGCAAGCCTTTTAACTGGTTCGTTCTTTAAGTGGATAAGCCCACTTGTAAATCTCCTTTTCAAGTTTTGTAGATATTGATTATATTCTACGTTACCTAGATTTAAACTACATTGTCTCGCATTCCCTAGATTTCAGGATTACAGATGCCGATTACAAAATCTACATATCAGTAGATATGGGCAACGACGATCTACAGTTTTAAGGAAGACGAAAGAAGCTTGGAGCTCGGGTGACGGATATGGCTATGGCGGTCGACTTCCCTTCGTCTGTCCAAGTCCGCTGAGCTCGCTACGCTCGTTGCTGCTCGACGGCATTTTCGGACGTCGTGTTTCCGCTCTGATTATTCTTTGGATTGCGATTTTTTTGGTGTTTTTTTGGCTCGGTTTGAGGACGCGACGCGCCTGGTGTCGTTGGCAGTAGCATTTTTTTGCTTGCTTGAATTCCCTGCGAGTGACTCGCGTGGGAAGTATCGGCGGGTTTCAGCGATGGAGACAGCCTGCGGAGTGCAGTGGACGTCTCTGTCGCCTGGTTGTTCTCAATTAGGGAAGGTTTCTCGCAGTTGCAGTAGGTTTAAAGGAGGTTTTACGAGCCTGTCGTCGGGGGCGAATGGATGCTTTGGCGTGCGGACGAGCTTGCAGCGCTCTGTGAATCTCAGTGCCTACAGGTGTGCGCCATGTGATTCCCGGAGAGCAGCTGTTGTAATCGCATCCGTTGAGCATTCCGATGTAAGTCTTCTTCGCTTTTCAACTGTTTGGTAACGTCGTGTGGATCGTGACCTTTCGGTGTTACTGTAAGAGATGCACTAGGGGAGTAAAGTATGAAGCTCATTTTTCGTAGAACTGAGTCTTCTTCGTTCTTCTATTTGCTAAAATTTTGTCGATTGTGATTCTTCGGCATAAATTTTTGCGGAGTTTTTGAAATTCACTAGTTTCATAAATCATGTTTCGCAATTTCCGAATATAGTATGGCACAAGTACTAGAAGCTGGATTTTGATCTTTAGTTTCTTGCCCTGTGTCTGATTGCCGTGCCTCATATTTGCCTTTCTCTTTCCGGTTCTGCAGAAAGAACTGCAACTAGGGCCTGCGAAAGTAGGCTTGGCATTTCTTGTGGGGAACTTGTTAATGCAGTGCAGTGCAAGGGCAGAATCTCTTCCAAATTTCCTTGTGGACGCTGCGGGAGGCAATGTAAACGGTCTTATCACTGCATTGTGCATCGCGGAAGCTGTTGCACTGACTGGAGCAATTGTTGGAGGTGGGAGACCTAGATATTCAGAATATCTTGCTGAATCATTTGTGACTACCTTGCGATGATCGTGAGATGAGGCTCTTCTGACCAGTGCCTGCTCTGCGAATTGGAGTTCTGATTCCTTTTGATTCAGACTTGAGTACTTTTCCTTGTTGTTGAAAGGGCAAAACTTTGGTATTCTTTAAAATTCTATCATTTCGTATGCTGATTTCCATATAGCATGTGGACTTATTCCTATTAATAATGCGGTCTACGTGATTTTGATCTGGATGTTCGTAAGTCACCTGATTTTGAAAGGATTACTGAACGCAGGCGTTATCGCACGCCAGAGGAGAAACGAGATACTAAACATCAACACTCAACTGCGGCAGATCAATTTGAACCTCAGGAGACAAGCACGCGTAGAATCATACGCTCCCAGCTTGATGTACGCACCTCCAGCAGGTCGTAGTGGTGTTGCTGTAGCAGAACCAGTAGATCAACAAAAAGAGAAAGTAATGAATCTTTTGAAATCCGGAAAGCGGGCTCTGCGTGAATTGAATCCTGCTGAAGCATTTGTTGAGTTCGAAAGGGCCTTCAATCTTGCCAAGAGGTTATCAGACGCTGTGGAAGAGAAGAAAGCTGCTCGCGGAATGGGTAAGTTTGGTGTGATGTATGTGCCTTGAGATGGCAACTATTCGGATGTTTTCTCAATTATCCGTGAAAATGTGAATGTGAATTCCACATTCTGATTTTTGTTTGAAACAGGGGCGGCATGTCAGAGGCAGAGAAAGTTTAAGGAGGCAATTAAGTATCATCAATTGGTTTTATTGATATCTGAAAGGACCAATGAACAATCGGGGAACACAGAAGCTTATGGAGCCATCGGAGATTGCTACTCTGAAATCGGTGAGCTGGAGTCAGCTGCAAAGTATTATGACATGTACATCGACAGGTTGCAAAATGAAGATGTTGATTAGGAGGTTGCGCACCTAGGAGGTACTGTGATAGTTGTGGTTACAACTCCATATTTCTACCTGGTTAACGTAGTTGGGAGGATTTCCATTGAGCGTGCCTATCACAATTGCTTTACCAAGTTACGGATGAATACGGAAGAGTTTTTGAGGTGTCACAAAAATTAATTTTATATTTGACACAAATGAATAATTCTTCTTACTAGGTCTTACAAATTTTGACAATTGAAATCGAAAGAACAACAAACAAACGTGGAATACTGGGAATACATTTGTGGAAGGTATCTCCAAGAAGGTTGGCAATTGTGTTCTTTATGTTTTTGTGTACATTGAAATTATTAAGATACCACATTGTACAAGTGGAGATGGAGATAACTTATGGTCTGATTCGCATCAAAGACATCTTTGCTACATGCATTAGTACGAGCATACTGCTCAATGAACAGTGTCAAGCACGCATTTGTGGAATATGATAACGAGTGTTATCAATATTACCAACTCGTAACGAAAGAACCTCAACCTGACTACACATGAAGATGATCAGTGTGATAACAATCATAACTTAATAGCCATCACATTCCTGATGCAAAGCACGACTGAAATTTTGAAGAGCATCCCTAACAGCATACTGCAACATTCTTGGAGAGTGCAGCAAACACCTTGACCCAACTGGTAACTCGAATAAAAATTAGGGTATCCAAGATGTTCCCCTTTTGTAACATCCTTTTTGTTTGATACGCATCCTCACATCTTAAGTTCGAGAATGAAAGCGTTGGTATTCAGGCAACTATTTGAAAAAAATGAAGGTGTTCCTAACCACAGCACATCTACACTGGAAAGGATGGGCAGCCAACCCTGCTCTAAAATGTTATGATGCAAGGCACGCATCAGGAATTGTGCACATTTTTCACTTCAAAATTCTCGCTAGTACTAAAGTTACTGCAAAACTCACGTATAGATTGTCAACCTATCTACAAAGAGAAGTTAATTAAGATGCAGAAGAATGAGAATTAACTTATTGGAAAAGAATCCTTGAACACCACTATCAGTGACAATGGAGGGCATACCTAAGAAAGGGCTCTCAAGAAAATGACTTCGTTCACGACTGCTGATGAATTGCCACGTTCAACGAGGGGACCTATATATGAACTCCTGTACCGGGGATGTAAATAACTATTTCACAGATTGTTCTCCCTAGTCTGGAAAACAAAAGTATTGGTAGTACAATCAAGCTCTTTCTTCAAACTGGGTTTCAGACCTACGATGCCTCACTACCTGGTGGTACAAGAGTTACTACTTCACTATCCTTAGCTGAGCCTCTTGTCATGTCGTCCCTGCATTCACATAACGAATTCGGTCACTTTTCCAAATGTGGAGGAAACCACAACAAATGACAGATGCATCAAGGGGAGGGCCACATAGACAGACCTTCCCATGATTTATAAAAGGCATTCTATTTCTGCTCTTATCAAAAAGTTCTTGAAACAATCTGACATAACTGAAAGCCCTATTTTAATTGAATTCACAACTTCAACTGGTTTAGAACAATTCAACTATCCTTACCGTTCAAAACCAGAGCTCACAAGCTCTCGCTCTCCCAGTTGCATTCCTTTATTGTTCTCGAATATGGATCTAACCCTGAAAGAGAAAAATGAAATCTGTGAGATTTGAGTCAATTTTAGGTTAAAACGGCACAAAAGACTTAGCAAAGTCATTTGGCAGCAAAGACTGCTAATTCTAATTTCACTTTTGCATAATCCCTGAAGAATTTTAGTTTACACGATGAAAGATTCACTGCAAGATAGAAATATTAATTTGTTGACATAACTCTGGTTCTCGATAAGAGTTTAAGCACAGATATTTCTTAATCCAATGCAGAAAAGGTAAAGGAGAACCATTATAATTTTACTGATTGGTCCAAACTATTAGATTAAATACTATATAAAGATTTAAGACATGTATTGCAACTTGCACACCTCAATGATATTTGACTTCTTCCAAGATAAAAACAAAACAAAACGCCGAGCCATTATTATTTCTAATTATCGAAAGCATATCGCTTAACACCGTTGAGATTAAAGTCGAAATGGGGAGGTCATCCTTTCCCAAATTCACTTAATTCAATCTGGATCAAAGTTGAGCTGTAAAGCAACTTAAAGTCGAAGAAAGGAGGTTTTAAGATGTGACAGGGTGCGCACCTAGATGAAAGAACTATCCGCTTGAGGTGTACCCAGTTACCATCCTCTTGCGCAGGTTCCAGAACCAGGTAAGCTACGAAGCTCACGTACAAAACAATGACCACTAATAAGAGTACTATAATCGATGCAGACTCGACAATGCGGCTCAAAACAGTCACTAACAACAAGTACATGTTGATAGCCATTACCAAGACTGCAATGCTCCAAGCCATCACCTGCAATCACACCCGCCATTATTAGTTATATTCATCCATCAGATTTCCTTGCCCACTAGATAAAGGCATTTATTGTGCAGGGTAACTGAAACATGAAACTTGACGACAATGCACATAAGAACGAGATCTACCGCAGTGTAGAACTCGGATTAAAAACACTCATCAGACCATAGATAGCTATTGATGACCAGCTCCTTTCTAGCAACAACTATACAATAAGGTTTTCAGTACATTAGATTGCTTTGGGAATTTTTAGACAGCATAATAAAAGACAATCCTCCTCGTGATTTATGGGACGGTCTCCTGTGATCGTACAGGAGCTTTCCTATGTGTCATGGGGATGACCACTGAGACAATATAGAGACGTCCTCATGAATCGTGGAGAATATTCTATATGTGGTGTCGTCTAAAAGCTCTGGAAGTATAATTCTATTGAAAAATCTGTTAAACTAGATCTTCAACAGCATCATGCCACAATGTCGTACCTTGGTAACTTTGTCGATAACAAAAACACCCATAATCCGTGAGTTGGAGACTAGACACAGTAACGGGAGAAGAGCAAAAGGCAGCTGAATAGATTGCAGCACATTTAACCATTCGCTCAGATTATCCAGCTGGTTCTCTGCACTGTTGAAGATGAGAGCCACGATGACAGTCGGAAAAATGGCGACACCTCGTGTAACCACTGTTCGGATCCATTTCTCCACGCGCAAGTTGAGAAAACCAGACATAACGAATTGACCTGCCACACAACAGGCACGTCTATGAATAAGGTCCTCGAACTTTGCTCGAGTCTATCTCAACACTCATAACTAGTACCCGTGGCCACCCATTGCATCCTGTGAATGTCAAGTCATGCCAATAAAATTATCCTTAAAGTTCAACACTACATCAGATTCACGATTGAACTACCAGAAACAGACTTGCCAAAACCTATCCATGGTATTATTCATTAGATTCACCCCAACTTTTCTCCGCCCCCCCCCCCCTTTGAATGACTTTAAGGATAACTCTAACGACTTACCAGTATATGTGCCCGTCATGGTGCTGCTCTGCCCAGCCGCTAGCAACCCAATGGCCCATATATATAAGATTGGGAAAAAACCACCCCCGTATTCCTGCTGGAGATACTCCCCGGCATTGGCAAGACCAATAATTCCTGCTTCCTGTTTCCCGTAGAAGGCCTTGGCAAAAATAGCCATGATGCAAAGGTTGATCAAGAAAGATATGAAAAGAGCAATTGATGATTCGATGTTGTAATACCTAAGGGCTTCCCGTACACGACTCTTCTTGGAGGTGTCTATATCCCGCGATTGCACAAGAGCAGAATGCAAAAATATATTGTGAGGCATGATAACAGCTCCCACAATGCCGACTGCCTTATCCACAGCCGTTCTGGGAACAGTTGGAAAAATAAGACCTGCAGAGCGCCAGTAGCACAGACAAGACAGAGAGTTAATACTCTGCCATAGTAACTATGAAAATCAGTTGCCACCGGGGAAAGACGTCTTTGCAGAAACTAGCAGGGTCAAATGCTAGTGCACCTGAGGCAACAGCTTTGGCATCTGGATCGGTCTTGCCAAACATCCACGCAAACGAAAGCGCCATGATTCCAATAAATACACAAAATAGAAATTCCAATTTTCTAACGCCGAAATTCTCCAAAAATAGGAACACGAACCTGGATAAACAAAGTAAGCAAATCAGTATCCAGTCCTTTATGCTTTCAGTAATCACAATCAACATCAGCAGGTACATGCTAACATACTGACTTCAAAGCATTATGAGCTAAGTTCTTCTACTCGCACATTGAGTTCCAGCAGCCTACTGATTGGAAGCACATCACTACCATACGAGGCGGTTATGCTTAGGAAGAAAGAATCCTAGCAAGTACGCACTTATTACCATTGAAGTTCATACTTATATTACGGAAGTGATCAATTTTAAGACCAACTTAAAGCCGAGCAGGCCATCACCCAAATTCCGTTCGAAGGACACAGAGGAAGAGTGAATCCTTGATCAGAGTCACAACCCTCATCCCAAGCTCCGAACTTAGACCAAACAATGCCAAGGGAGCTTCAAAAACAAAAGTGAAAGAACATATGCATACCCTTGGACGCCAGTTATCAGCACCCCACCCCACAGGGGGACTCGGCCGTTCGAAAGAATCCTGAAGGCAATGGCACTTCCAATAACCTGTTGAACATCGCCACCGATGATGGCGATCTCTGTCATGACCCACAGAACCATACGAGCCCACACAGGATATTCCTCCCTGCACAGCTCTGCCAAATGACTACCTGTAGCAACGCCAAGCCTCGCAGCCAACTTTTGAATAAGAAACCCCATCACCGTGGCCCACATCAGCAGCCACAAGAGGGCATATCCTGCAGTGGCCCCCGACTGTAAATCGCTCTCAATATTGCCCGGATCCAGGTATGCTATGCTCATCAAAAAACCCGGTCCAGCAAACATCCAAAGCTTTTGCCACGAAAATTTGGGAAGGAAATCTCGGTCTCCTCCTTCCTCATCAACATCGGGTTCTTCAGCGCCATACCTGACGTTGACTTGCTCGGATCTCTCGTAGGCTCGTTCCTTCTCTTCCTCAAGAAAGTGGTGCTCCGTTGGTCCGTCTTCGGTCCAGTCTGCCGGACGCACAAGGGGCTCCGAATCTGACGAGGCCATGGTTGGTGATGACCCCATCATCTTGAAACTCTATGATCTTCCTCTTGCTTACCGAACTGTTCCACCAATTCCCCAACACACTCTCATTTCACTTTACAGGTAGTCTCAGAGATGCTGCACTTCAAACAGACATCCTTCCCGTCGATTACTACCTCATACCAGAGCTACCTCTGTATTGAGGCAAAATTCCAGGACTTGACTTGAACAGCCTCATCACTCCCGTCACTGATAAGGAGAAAATAGAAGCTGCACTGTGGTCCTTTTCCCCATCAACATTCTAGAGCAACCTGTACCAAAAGAAACCAGTTCTTAGTTGGCTAGGAACTACAAACTAAACGAATTCGAACATACAAAACCACTGCTGAATGATGAAAGGATATAAGACTAGCACTCACAAGTACCTCAACCAAGTAATTCACAGAGTAACACTTTCTTTTTTGGAAAGTACATACTGTAGCTCACTACATATCCACTCGCAACAATGACGAACAAACGACCTTCATACACAAAGGCTTCAGCTGACTTGTGGTCAACCATTAGCAAGCACATTAGCAAAACCAGCTGCATTGGCTTCTGGAACGAGAAGCCGTAGAAGACATTGAATACAGCAAATGATGGCAGATATCCGGCATAACCGAAGAACATTCCTTGATCTAAACCTTGTACTGCAACGCCAGTTAAATCTCAGCAACAGTTGTAAACGTCCGGGAATGGGCAACTAACTATCGGTACCCTCATCATTAATATGATCTACGGATGCTACGAGACATTGTACGGCCGTCTGTAGATCTATTTTGAAACAGGGTACAGAAACCATGAGAGGAAATCCTGTCGACACTCAGATCACCTAGATGGTTGGGGCCTTGGGGCAATCCAACTCGTCTATGCACGGCCTTCTCATTTCATGTACAGGCAATCGAGTGACCCAACTCAAATGCTTGAAGCAAACAATAACTAACTGCTCTCGAAGCTACTCATCACTACCCGTCTATTCTATTCAGTGTATGGTACACTATCTAGTAGACTTAATGCTAAATTGGAGCACCAGTTATTGATTGAAAAGCCTCTCTTCCCCCTATTTCCAAGGAGGTTCACACCACACTAATTTACCAAAGAAAAAGTTTAAATCACGCTGTTTTGGTGGCGAATTAAATCATGGACGACACAATATAGAATGAATGGTGTAGCGAGTTAGTTTCTCCTCAAAATACTTCGGTCACAACCAAAATACGCCCCAAATCCAATATAAATATCCTCCTAGAAAACCATAACCACTATCCACCACCATTCTAGAACCACGAATACACCATGTCTCATATAAATTAGATAAGTCATATGCTACACACGAGAAATTGCAGACTTCAATGCTTGCTTGTGCCTTTTTTGTGTATTAAAAGACATTCTGTAGCGTACCTGAACCCGCACATCCCTCCATGTCACCCCACTCTGCCCCAATCCTTCCTAAAATCCTTCCTAAAATCACCTCCCGGAAACCACAACCACGATCTATCACCCTCCTATAACCACCGAATCCAACCAACACACCAGATCTCACTTAGATTCATCATCAGCTCCACACAAGAATTGCATTGCAGCCTCAGAGATTTACGAGTGTTCCCTCAGGACAACACTCTTTAGACATTCTTTAGCGTACACGAAACCGCAAATTCCTTCACACGATTCCACTCTCTGCCCCAATCCACACAAAGTCTTGGCAATCCACTAAACGACCTCAACACACAAGCTCCGAGAATCTGAAGCTGGAAGAAACCTCCTCCCCAAGCTCATCAATAGCACCGCTGGTGGAGTAACAATCCTGCCCCAAACCCTAAATTCACGGTATCTGGCGCAATCCGGCACCGTTTTGCGCCCCGCTGGAAGCGGTCGAAGCGTACCTTCGCTGCGGATGCGATTTCGGATGCGGCATCCGAAGCTGCAGATCCCGCACGCAATGTAAGTTATGTCGACACCGGGGAGCAAACAAAGATCTCGAGGTTGACGATCCCGGGGTGTCGACTGTCGACCTATCGTGCCATGGACGGAACAAGGACCCCGAAGTTTGACGAAGCCCGACTCATAACTGGACTGGATGGGTACTTGTTTGCCGTTGGATTGTTGGATTGGACGGTACAGATGTCGCCACGGATGAACTCCTGGATCCCGCTTGGGCCAGGCCACGGTGATGAGGGGGGCAGCTTCGGGGAAGATACAAGGGCTGTGCAAGTCTAGGAATATTCCTTCTCCGTACTGGGATTAGGTGGGAATGTTTTTATTTAATTTTTGCACCCAAGGCCCAAGCCTCGAGTCCATCAGTCCGTTTCTGACTCCCTGATCATGTGCTGCAAACAATGGACTCCTGGAGTGCGCAATTGGACAATTTATGGATCGTATTTTCAATTTCCAAGGTACTGCACTTACGATTTGTCCTACCGTAAGCGAAGGACTGATTCAGCACCTCAGTGCCCAAATTGAGTTTCCACGTCAGATTCTCAAGGGTCCACATCACCTCAGACTATTCACAAGATGACACATGTCACATTTTTCAAAAATGACTTAATTTCTGGTGAATCAAACCTTTGCATAGGATATTAGGGTCTTTAGTTTTACACTTGAGTTTAAGGATCGATGTCCATATGAAATTTAGGGCAGGTGAAGTCCATCAATCAATTGGGGATTCAGAGTTTCAAAATAACTAGACTCTTGTTTCACCTATGATCGGTGGGTTTCACTACCCCCTGATTTCACTAGAAGAAAATGAAGGGTTTTGCAACTACAAAGAACAACTAGTTTTTGAGTTGCATCGGACATTTGCAATTGGTGAGATTTTAAAGGCCCCTAGTCACTGTGGACAAGTTTTTTAGTTGTATCGTAGTTGCAAGGCAAAATGGAATTGTTTTTCATTTGTCACTTTACTTGAAATTTCATTGATGCACTTTGTGACGTGATTGCTTATGTAATATTTGCTACCACATGAGATCAATCACTCATTCCGTGACTTATACAATTCATTGGCAACTCATTGACAACTAATCTATGACTTGTTTGCTACTCATTAGTGACTTTATTACCACTTTGTTGTGATTTGTCTGTGACTCATTTATGACTTCATTGTGACTTGTTTGCAACTTGTTAGTGACTTCATTGCAACTTATGTGTGACTCATTTGCAATTCATAGATTTCAAAATCTACAAAATGTAGAAATTTACAAATTGTAGAAATCTTATAATTCTATTACCACAATTCATTGCTTAAGGATACAACTACTTACAAGTCTTTGAATTGTTTTTCCTACTATTATTTTGACAGCTACACCTCAATCTACCCAACTATGTGTTCTTGCACTAGCAATATGTCCTAGTCATTGCAAGGTCTCCATTGTTCAAGGTGTTCATAAACTTTGCAATTTGAAAACTCTTAGCAATTCTTCACTTGATGCGCTTCATTGAATATATTTTTCCTGATTTTTTGGAATGCAAGATGTGCACTAAAATCAAAGGAGAAGCATCAAGCAAAAGTCTACCCATGCAAGTCAACAATGCTCACAGTGTAATCAAACCTCATAATCTTTCAATCTGCGAGTCTTTTGCAAGTAATATTTCCACTTATTGACAGCATTGAAGCATGCATTGAAGATCAAATAGTTCATTTCTTGGCCGCATTCTTCGTCTTTCCATAAGGACACTTGCAAGTTTTCCAACCTCGCAGTGTTCTCCAACTGCTTTGCTTGAATGAGGCCACTAAAGAATTAATCTAAAATGAGGCCACTAAAATGTTAAATCTAAAATGAGGCCACTGAAGGGTTAAATCTGAATTTGAGGGAAATTCGATTTTGGCCCCTCCGAAAAGTTACCGAAATTGACCTCTGTCCCCACGTGAGAGGAGAAATCCGGGCTCGCTTTCCAGGTCAGGTTCGCGTGGCCTCTTGCTGGCACCAATTGCAGTGGAATCTGGTTCAATTCCAGTTATGATTCCCTCGATCATTTACAAGCACCGATTTCGTGACTGGGTTTGGTTTCAAGTTGAGTTTAATTGGGTTTTGGGATGGTGCCTGAGAGGGGAACCGGAGAGAAGTTTTTCTTCTAGCTTTGGTGTCTTGATGGAGGGCGATGGATTGATATTCTGAGCTATGACACTTCGTCATTGAGCAGGCTTAACGGATGCGGTCTGCGATCGTGCGGGGGCCAATTTCGAGCGTGCATTGAGTTTAGGTGAAGAGTTGCCCGATTACGAATTTCTCCGCATGCTGGAGAACGATGGTTCGTTGTAGAATTGGGGCAATTGTTGAGTGCCAGTATCGTGAGTTAGAACGAGGTAAGCATCCTGACGATGGTGAGGAGGGGGATTGGGGGATTAGGTTTGACTTGCGTGTTCAATTGTTGACAGTTGTTTGTGTTTAGGGTTCAGGGTTCTCTTGTGAGAATTCTGGTGCGAGTTCATTTTCATGTGCAAGAGGATTAGGGTTTTGATTTTGCGTTGCTTGTAAGCCCGAATTCTGTACTAAGTGGAATACTTACGGTGTGGAATCTTGTGAGCAGGCAACGTTGGCTAGCGGATGCTTTTGCCACAGAAGACTCTGATGAGAGATGGTATGATAGGCAAGGAGTTAGCTGTTAATTTTTAGCAGATCTTGTGTACGAAGTTCGCGAGTGTGTGGCGACGGGCGCTTGTAGTTCTGGAGCTTATTAATATGAAATCAAGGGCCAGGTGGCTTTTGCAAACAGTTACTTACTGCAGAATGACCAGTGGAGTGGCTGGACGAACAAATCTTAGTTCGAGAGGATTGGGAGTTGCGTCCAATTCTTCGGGTGCTAAGGGAATTCGGCTAGAAGCGGATGTCTCCATACTATCATCATACTGTGGTTCTCTCCGATTTTCAACCTCTTCTATTAGAGGTTACAAATCAAATATGTCATCAACTAAGGTAAGCACACCTAATCACGACACCTTACGTTTTGAGTGTAGTTTCCATCAATAGAATGGCCACATTTTAAAATATTCTTACCATCAAATCAAAGAGGATTCCAATGCACCAGAGAATGCATTATTTGGAGACCTTCTGCAAAGACTATGAGGGTTTGAAGTTTTATTGGTAGACGATATAAAACCGACATGAGTTCTGATTGGGAGATGGTGTACATTCTCATCAAGTACTCATTGTGCAAGATTTTGGAGTGTCGCATTTAGGTAGATGTTGCAATTAGATGTGGTACCTTAGGAAGGTTAGGATTAGCTTGTTCTGGTGTCTAACTATGTTCTATCTCAGGATTCTATGTTGTTTTTGTCTTTCCTGTATTATAATCTTTCTGTGCTGCAGGTGCCAGGTCTTCCTAGCTATGTAAAAGTAGTGGAAGTGGGTCCTCGGGACGGCTTGCAGAATGAAAAGGGAATTGTTCCTACATCTGTGAAGGTTCAGCTCATCCAACGGCTTGTTGCCGCGGGGCTACCTGTGGTCGAAGCCACAAGCTTTGTATCACCCAAGTGGGTCCCTCAGGTGTGTGAAAATTGTTCTTTTTCTGTAACACATCTTTATGACATTGCGAGTGGAATTAGGAAGAAAAAAGATCGACGTTCTATATCGTTCTTGGATTCTCTTAGCCCCGGGTTGTCAGAACTGTCTCTGAACATAGTTTTGGATTTGAAAACTAGACTACTGACGTGAAAGTTGGTTGTTATGGTAGCTTGCAGATGCAAAGGATGTGATGACTGCTGTTCGGAATTTGGAACGAAGTCGATTACCTGTTTTGGTACCAAACTTGAAGGTAATATTTATGTGAGCTGCTCTGAGCAGATTCGTTCACTAATGCCAATCAAGCTCGAAAGTTTGTAAGTCTCTTAGTTGTTTGATTCACGAGTTTATTGAGCGCCCTGTTGTTAGCTTGCAATGTTGCTATTTTTACTATGTGCTTCACATCAGGTAGTGATCTGCTCGTATGTTTGTAAGGCAGGGTTTTAAGGCAGCAATAGACGCGGGGGCTAAAGAGGTAGCTATTTTTGCTGCCGCTTCGGAGTCGTTTGCAAAAGCCAATACCAACTGTACCATTGAGGAAAGCATTAATCGTTTTCGAGAAGTGTGCGATGCTGCCAAGGAGCAAAATATTCCTGTGCGAGGGTATGGCAGTTAAATTGCAGATCACTTTGCTTTAAATGGTCTTCATTCAAAGAGTATCTTGAATTTTAGTATTATTGATTGGATTGGTATCATGTTGGCTTTTGCAGCTACGTTTCTTGTGTTGTGGGGTGCCCTATTGAAGGTCCTATTTCTCCTGATAAAGTAGCTTATGTGGCTAGTGAGCTTCACCGTCTGGGCTGCTATGAAATCTCTCTCGGTGACACAATTGGGATCGGCAATCCTGGTAAGCTTTTCTTTCGATTGAGTTTGTGTGGAGTTCTTCGAACATGCTTAATATTTTTATAATTTTCTTGGCGCTAATCTTAGATTCTCTGCCCCAAGGAACGGTGCGGCGGATGCTTGAGGCAGTGTTGCAAGAAGTTCCTGCATCTAATTTGGCAGTGCATTTGCACAACACTTATGGACAAGCTCTTGTCAACATAGTTGTTGCTCTTCAGGTACGAATCTTCACCCCTTATGATTTAGCACAGCTGTTGACGCGCTGTTGCCATCAGCTGTTGCCAGACGAATCAGCTGTTGCCAGACGAATGAGACGCACAGCTAATTGACGCGCAGCTAATTTCCTGCAATGTGGAAATCAAAGTTTTCCTCTCAGGACACTTTTAAGTCTGAACCTTTGATTTGAATGGAACTGCTATTCTACGTCTTGTCAAATTTAATTGTAAGCTGCAGCAAGAGTAGCAAGAATTTTGAAAATATTTCCTTCATGCATGCATTTCCCTATTTTCTATCCTTCTTTTATATATATATGGAATTGTATGTTTCGTATTTGGCCTTCGGACTTCTCTCATGACGTGGGTCTTGGCAATAATGCAGATGGGCATTAATGTGGTGGATTCCTCAGTAGCAGGCTTAGGTGGCTGCCCTTATGCCAAAGGTGCAACAGGCAATGTTGCCACTGAGGAAGTACTCTACTTATTAGACGGTCTTGGAATCAAGACCGATGTTGACATTGCTCAAGTAGAAGAAGCTGGAAATTTTATTTGTGATTATATCGGCCGCATTTCAGGGTCTAAAGTCGGAAAGCCTTTGCGGAGTAGCACCCAGGGTTTGTCCAAACTTTAGTCTACTTGCGAATTCCTCCAAAATAGATCATGCCAACATCTACAGCTCAAAGGGCGAAGATATTGTTGGAATGAGTTCCAATGTCCGTTGAATCTCTACGCATTGTTGGATGGGTTAGGAAACATTACCTGGATTGTGTTTTACTGATGCATATGTTTCAAAAAATATACTTCCTTCTGTCTCACTAAAAATCTTCAAAAAAAATTCCCCCCAAGGGATTAGTTATATTTTTAGTCTTTGTGCAAGTGATGCATGCATTCAAAATCTAGTAACCCACCCCTTAAATCTATGCAAAATTTCTAGCTTAGGTGTTGTTTAGGCACCCAAAATCTATATGGAAAGTATCATATTTGAGCATAGTTTGTGAATGTTGTTGGCTTGTCATCGTTTTTAATGATTTAAAGGTTGTTGGCAACAATGGGATTCTAGATGTATCTACCCCAAAAACATCTTCAACAATGAAACTTGGCCTATTTCATGAATGAATTTTCATAGCACTCAAGTGGTCATCTAATTTGGCATTTAGAATCTAATCTTGTAGTTGGATAATTTGGTTTGAAGCTTATTATTATAGTTTTTAAAAAATAAACAACTATTTGAATCTAAAATATATTCTACTTACTATACATACTATTATATGAATACATGAATATTTTAAAATAATAATTTTAAATTAATTTTAAATTCTAGTTTTTCAATGTTCATACTCAATTTGGTTATTAGGGTATTCAAAAATATATATATTCATGATGAAAGATAACATAATAATGAAATATCTCAAACTGTCATTTTACATCATCTGGTAAATTGTGACTAAAGTTCAATTTGAAATGAGTATTCCAAAATGTATAGTTTATCAAAGTCAAAAAATTTGAATATTATATATATATATAAATAAGTGTTTTTCGCCGTGTGGCAAAAAATATCCTTAGAGTTGAGTCGGTGGGAAGTATATGAACCCTAACGCCTCCAAGCAATGGACTCTTCATTAGTTACATGAATTTATACCTAAATAATCTTATGAAAAAGAGGGGCAGCACCCCAAAAGTCATCCAATTGTGCGTTTTATGACTCTACAAACATTCTAATACATGTTCTAAAAGCTAAGGTAACCTCCACTATAAGAAACCAAAATTTATTGATGTCAAAAGGAACGGATTTTAGGTGATATTGAAAAAAAAAAAACCATGTTTTTATGTCAACAATGATGTCCAATATAACATCAATGGACATCGTTGTTGACATAAAAACATGGGTTTGTTTTTTGATGTCACCTTTGATGTCACCTAAAATCCGTTCCTTTTGATGTCAATCCGTCACGTAAAACAAGGTTTTCTTATAGTGCTCATAGACCAAAAACTTACTTACAAATTGCAATTAGGGACCCAAATGAGCCAAATTTGAGCCCTAAATAAAAAAACAGCACCCAATCAATCACCCAAACACTCAATCTTCCATATGCTTTGACATTATTTTACTTCTTCAAACTCTTAAAACTAACACTAATATCTTAACCTTCATTTTTAAGCACCTTTAGCATTGTTTTTCCATCAAACACTCCCACTAACTATCCTTAATCTTTACTTAACTTGGGTGGTGCCTCCACACTTACTCAAGACCTATAAGAAAGCAAGATTCTTTACTTACATCTCAACTATTGAAAAACCAAATACATTCCATTCTTTATACCAAATACAATCCACAAGTTTCCTCAAAGTAGTGTCTATAAACACTCAAGGCCCATGGCAATTAGCCCTAAGCCTCAAGATTTCAAAATAATGACGTTTTTAACAAAATGAACTACAAATCACTCACAACCAAGAAGGCAACCAACACCTTTGGAGTAAATTGGCCATTGTGTCTTCATTTTTGGTTGCTTTTTGACATGCTTGGGCTTCCTAGAAAGTTGACTCCAAGATCTATAATCCCTCCAAAATTCATCTCTTTGTTCATGAGATGTAGCCCTCCGAAGTTGGTTGTCTTAAACGTTGTTGGTAGCCAACACCCTTGCAGTAAATGGCCCATTGTGTCTTCGTTCTTGTTTGGAATCTATTGAGCCTAAACTTTTTGAAAAGCAAGATTTATGTTCCACCACCCCTCCAAATTTCAGTCTCATTGAAATTATTGTCTAGAATTTATTATCCTCTAAAGTAGACAACGCTCATTAGTAGCGGCAGCTATCCATTTTTTTTCTCATTTCTCAACATAAATGAACCTCCTCGACAAATTTGCTATTCTCTTATTTAGCTCATCTTCCTTATACCTACTAATCTATCTCCTTACACTCTCTTCCTCCCACCAAAATCTAGTGCTAAAGAGCCTACCAAAAAAATAAGGGGGAAGGAGAAAGAGAGGGTTTACAAACTTTATTCTTTGTAACGGACAAGTAAGATACAAGGCAAGATAAAACGAGACAAGATGAGTTTCAGATAACAAGACTTGATATTAGAATCAAGAGGTACAAGGCTAAAACTGGATTCAAGAATTAAAACTGAAGAATTGCGTTGTCGAGACTAAGGACTACCTCAACCTCGACCTCGACCTCTATATATACCATCAGCCAAGTGATTATTCTAGAACTATATGGAAGATTCTAGAGGTCTATGGAAGATCTAGGGCAATATACAATCTTTTAGAATACTATGGAAGCTTCCGGAACACTATGGAAGCTCCCGAAATACAATGAAAACTTCTGGAAGACTTAAGAAGCTTCTAGAAGCTTCTAGAAGACTTTGGAAGTTTTTAGAAAGTGCTAGAAGACTATGAAAAAGTCTAGAAGGTTCTAGAATGTCCGTGATATCACCTCCCTTTCTAGCGACGAGTTCCAAGAGGAGCGCATGTGATGCATGCTTCATATCTGCAAGAAATTAAAAATACAAAAAAGAGTATCTACAACATAAGTTGATTTTTACTCTAGTAGTAGAAGATGTACTGGTCCTTGGAGCCAACGATTGTGACCACAACCTCCTTCCATAGGGCGAACTCTAAGGCGATAGTAGTCAATGTTCAAACCTTCAAAACATCCTTGGAATGTTACTTCTGGACCGTTGGATTCAAGACTTTCAACTTGCAACAATATTACCAAAGCTCAAGCATCGAGTTGAAGATTGCCGTGTCAAGGTTGATCTATAAGAGGTCGCTTTCCTTGTGCTGAAGATTCACCCTTGTTTTCAGGTTGTAGTACTGCAACATCTGTAGGTTGTAACGACTGGTTCAGAAGTTGTGACATAGAAAGCTCAATCTCTGGCTCAGGCTTAGATTCATGATCACATTCTAGATCTAACAAGTCTTTGAAAATTCTTCAATTAGACATATTGGAGTTTTTATTGAAGCTTAATAAAAGACTACTAATTTTCCTTGAAATTAAAATGAAGACTGTGCTATTGTATGAACTTTCTCCTTTTTATAGAATTCACATCATTGTTCTAATTGTTCTAATTTCATTTCTATTTAATGAAAAATCTTATTCTATGATTTAATGCTAAAATCTTTCTATTCATCATACTTACTCCTCATTTCTCCTAATTTATCATATTTGTCATAAATCTTAATTGTGAGCCGCTACAGTGGCTCTCTCTCTCTCTATATATATGTATTCAATCAATTAATATAATTTTTTCTTCTTCTTTGAGGTGTGCCAAATCAATAAAACTAGCTAAGATTAAAAAAAAATTTGACAACCCACTTCATATTGATTACAAAATTAAATCTCTTGATCAATACTAGAGAATACAATGACTCCACAAAGTAGTTGGCCACCATATAAATCACGCTCATAAATTGAAAAATTGGAATTATGAAGTGAAATTTGAGCATGCTATTGTACAAAAGGGATTCTACCCTCATGTGCAATTTTACTTTAAGAATGAACTATATTTATACATGTTATTATTTGAATGAAATTTCTATACAAAAATAAACTTTCTATGAAAAGCCAAAATATTTCATTTTTTTATAACATCTTGACTAAAAGTCATATTACAAGTTTCATGAATTTTGATTTTTTATTGATTAAAATCTTACTAATTGAAATTTGACCTCAAAATTTTGGCTTTTCAATTTTTCACTTCATCAATTGCAGAAAAATAAAATAAAAATTTAAAATAACATCAAATAATTATATATATCAAAAACATAATTTATTGCAATTGATGAAGTAAAAATAATAATTCTAATAAATAATTTTCTAATTTTTTAATTTGTGAAATCTTTGAAATTCAATATCTTTTATGCACAAAAGAGTGCAAGGGCTTTGATGTAGTGTGAGAGTTGCATTCTTGATACAAATAAAAAGATTAATGCATAAAGAAGTACAAGGGCTTTGTTTCATGGTGTTTAAACATGTGATGTGAAAGTTATGGTTTTCCAAAAATTAAAGATGATTTAATTCAATTTTAAAAAATTTTAAATTTTTAAAATTCAATAACTTTCACACCATAGGTTCAATTGATACAAAACTAAGTTTATGCACCTCTCTTCATAGAGAACTTTTCAATGGTACAAAGAATGAGGTTGGGAAGTTTACTATTTTTTAGATCTCAGCTTATCAAACCAAACCAAATTAAACAAAAACCAAACTAAACCAAACAACCCAACTTAACCCTTAAAGGACATTTCATATTCAGGCTTGGTCAAACTTCATTAGATTTCTTCATTAGAATACACATTTCAAAAATTTGATATTTTTTACATGTGTTAATACATGTCTAATATTTAATCACAATTTTTCATAATTAATAATACCAAAATGAAATTTTTACAATTTTTAAAAAGACATTTATTTGTAAAAATTTTAGTAATTTAAGACACGCTTCAAATAGCATGGTATATTTTGAACTTTCAAGATGCTATATTCAAAGTGACACAAAAATTATATTTTTAATAATTTAAAAAAATTGAATAGTATAAAAAGTAGATTATTGGAGCTATATTTGTATATTTAAGTTTTTAAACATTTAAAATGAAAAACTATGTGAAAATTTAGGTTTTGTCTTTCAAAATGTCTGTGGGGCTTGCAATGGCCTTTAGGGGTTAAAGTATGGCTAGTGTGCTTTGTGCTGTTGCCATAATTAAAATAAAAGTAAAAAAAATTTCAATTTTTTAACTCATAAAAACTTTGAAATTAAATAGCTTTCACATCCTAGGTCCAAACTCCATGAAGCCAAGCCCATGCACCCCTTCTCATTGACGATTTTCCAATAGTATCAAAAATACAATTAGGGGATACACGGTCATTAAGATCTCAACATAATAAAGAAAAAAAAAAAGTTAATTTAAGGTATGGATTATATGCCTTGTGTTGATACCACAATCAAAGTAAAAGTAAAAGTTATTTTTTATTTTTTGACTCATAAAAACTTCCAAATTCAATATCCTTTTTGCCATGAGTCAGAACACCACAAAATAAAGTCCATGCATCCTTCCTTACCAAGGGCTTTTTGACAGTACCAATCATGCACCTAGTAGACATAGTTCAAGAGATTTCAATATAACAAAATAAAACAAACAACTTAATTTAACCTTAAGTTTAAACATCAACGACGAAGTTTGGCATCCAATGAATGACAGAGAATCCTTCTAGTAGGACAAAGGCTCAACCATTCATTTTCAAAAAAATTTTGTGAAAAGAGAAGGTCTTCTATAGTAGTTTAACTTCCAATGAGTGCTTTTGCAACTTTGTACGTGTATAATTCACACATTATCCAAATGGATGATTTCCACAATGACCAATCCGTTCTTTAAGAGTTATAGGGGGCAATCCATTCTTGATCATCCCCATTCTAGCCATGTAGGCCATTCTCTTTCTGTACATGAAGAAATGAACAATGATTCATTACAGCACAGTTCCTGGTGTAGTTGTGGAACATTATAAATGGCTTCAAGTCTCTCAATATTTCAACCAACCCTTGGTTGGAAATAAGAAGGTTTACATGACCAATATGGATTGAACAAAATCTTTAGCTAAAAAATTCATAGTAATTATGTCTTGAGAAATAAAAATCTGGGAAATTATGGAAACCCTCTAAACTCTATTTTTGCACATTTGGGAAATTTTCCCACTAAAGAAACTAGCCGTGTAGATACATGTATCTATTTAATTGGTTAGAAATGGGTTGCCTCCCTCCCTTAATGGATGGAATTTTTTGCTTGTTCAATTCCGAAATGACATTTTTAGAAAAGAAACCGTTAGTTGACTCCGTTCGTTGATCTCTACTTCCCCTCGTGCAATCCAAAAAGAGCCCCCTCCCAGGAGAAAAAAACATTTCCTCTAGCTCAGTGGTGCCGTGAGTCCCAGATAAAGAAATAGTAGCGCACGAAATCTCTACAGTCATTCCGAGCTAAAAAGTACGTACCCATGAAGAATTCCTGTAGACTTCGAAATAGATCGACATAACTTACAATTTTAATCCAGAACCCATCTCACTCCTCCAACTAGAGGAGTTCTCACTTAGACTACCCTTGCCGTCATCTTTCCCAATTCCTTTCTAGATCTTCAAGTTACAGCTCCCAGTCGTGGCTATGGTGTTTGCTTTTGCACATGCCTTGCGTTCGCAAACGTAACCCTAATCGGCAAGAAGTTTCATCATTGACCTCCGAAGACGGATCAGTCACCGCATTTATTGCTGCATCTTTTACACTTGTCAAGTGGATTGGTGAATCCCATGCCTGCACTTGTGCATTTGTGCAAGTTCTTCGGGGTTGTCGCTATTATCGTCCCGCAATCTCTGGATTTTGTTTTGGGGCCGTTTCTTTTTCGATTCAACTTAATGGAACGTGTTCAATTGCAAAAGTAAATGGGTGCGTGATTTTCACGTACCAGCAACAGTACATGTCGAACTTGGAAACTCGTGCTTGGACGACACAATCTGAATCCCCTGTTTTGTCAAGTTTCTGCAATGAGGGATCAAGAGGTGAACTCGTGTAAGAGCACGAGTTTGTGACATTTGGACGTCGTTTGTTCATGTGGATGTCGTAAGAATGAGTCTGTGATCGTTATGTGAGCTTGTCTCGAAAGAAGGATTCGGTTTTGGTGTAATGGCGAAGCTTTATGGCGGCAGGACGGCAGCGCAAGCCAGCCCGGGGAAGACGAGGATTGTGTCGTGGATGTGTGTTTGGGCGATGGTCGTGTCCGGGGCGTTGCTTTGTCAGACATTAGCGTTGATGCTGGTGCCGAAGAGGCTGGAAGGCTTGACCGACGCGTTAGCGACCGCTGGGATGCGCTCCGTCGGTTGTGGACGGGGAGACGATGTGGCGTGGTCCGGGGATTTGCGGAAGATTGAATTTGCGTGGAACCGGTTGTGTTTCGGCCCGCCACCGGCAAAGCTGAAAATGGCGCTCTTTGTGAAGACATGGCCGATCGGAGGCACCCCCGGCGGACTAGAACGTCACGCGATGACGCTGCATCAAGTGTTGGCGGAGCGCGGTCACGAGGTGCATGTCGTCACGGTGGATGTCGGGTCGGGTCGAAGAGTCGGGGAAGTGATTGACGGCAATCTCCATATCCACTTCGTGAAGGGGAATGCCGCCTGGAAGTATGACCACGAGACGGCGTTCAAAGCTTTTCTGGAGCTCAATGCGACGATTCCGTTTGACATTGTGCACACGGAGAGTGTGGCGCTCATGCACCGCCGCGCGCGCGGAATTGAGAACGTGGTGGCGACTTGGCACGGGATTGCATTCGAGGTTGTCCACACCGACATTGTGGCGGATCTTGTTTTTCGCGAAGCAGGAGAAGCGCGGACGCCGGAGCGGCTGCAGAGAATGACTGGGCGACTGACGGGCGTCTCCGACGAGATTCGCTTCTTCCAAGAGTATCGTCACCATGTCGCCATTAGCGACTACGTCGGTGATGTTCTGCGCACGGTTTACGAGCTTCCCGTGGAGAATGTGAACGTGATTTTCAACGGCGTGGACGATACGAAGTTTCGTCCTGACGCCGCGATGGGCGCTGCGTTTCGGGCGAAGCATGGCGTGCCCGCGAACGCGAGCCTGGTGCTCGGGGCCGCGGGTCGACTTGTCCAAGACAAAGGCCACCCGGTGCTCTTCGAGGCGTTCTCCAAGATTCTCAAGACTCGCAAAGACGTCTTCCTCCTCGTGGCCGGTGCAGGTCCATGGGGCGACCGCTACACGGAGCTCGCGCCGAACGCGATTATGATCGGCGCCCTGCCGCCTGCTGAGCTTGCTGAATTCTACAACTCGCTCGATGTTTTCGTGAACCCGACGTTGCGGTCGCAGGGGTTGGACCTGACGCTTCTGGAGGCAATGCAATGTGCGAAGCCGCTGCTCGCCACAAGATTCTCCAGCATCACGAGAAGCGTCATTGTTGATAAATCCTTGGGGTACACATTCTCCCCGAATGTCGAAGCGCTTGTGGCTGCTCTTGAGACGGTTGTCAGTGACGGCAAAGAGGTGCTGCGCAAGAAAGGCGCTGCATGTAAAGAGTACGCGGCGGTTCTCTTCACTGCGACCAAGATGGGGTCGGCTTACGAGCGCCTCTTCCTGTGCATCAAAGACGAGCGTTATTGTCACTACCCCTTGCCTAGCGATCAGTGCCAGCCCACGGAGCTCCACTTCCAGCGCTGATCATGCTTCCTTGGAATGGCAAAGTCGCAACTCGATGGGGTTTAGGTTTTTTCGTCCCTCTCAAGTGCCATTTTTCCAGTGGCTTGAGATAGATGTTATTTAGAAATGGTGCCTGGAATTACAGGGTGGAAATCTTTCATTGCAGGATTCTACTAGCTTCTGCGCAGAGCAGCCAATCCAGCCATTGATTAGTCACGTTCATCACAGCATCATATCTTCTTGCGGCAGCTTACTGACGCTCGGAAGTACTCAACATGAAGCTGCGACGCTAGAAACAAGTTTACTAGAAACAAGTCATTATCAACCCGTGAATTGCCGTCTCTGAATTAAGACGGCACAGTTTTTTGTGAGCTTGCTGGAAGAAATTAGGGGCATGTCTGACTAGGTGGGGGACTAGAATTCTTGCTGATTCATTACATACACTGTAAAAATAAAGAGATTGCTACGAGTTAAAATTGTAGAAATCTACAGTAGAAGTGTTCCAGTTACAGATCAACGTTGTGCTCTCAATTGCAGAAACCACTTTGAATGTAACTGTGCTCAAGTTACTATACGCAGAAGCTGCTGCATTGTCAAAGGACCAATTTTTCCTCCTAGTTGAAACCAAATTCTTAGAATTGGTACCCCCAAAAAATGCTACGTTTACTTAACTTTTCCTACGTCATTAACTACACTGTAAGCGTTGTGGGAGTCGTCGGCTATCTTAGCATGTAAATGTTCCTGGCAGATTGCTCTAGAAGATGAGTAGGTCTAGTTGCTGTTGCGGCGTGTGAGCAGTTGAGTGATTACGGTTTGCCGTGAGTTGCCGTGAGTTGCCGTGGCCGGTAAAGGTAGGAAAGCCCATTGTCTATTGATTGTCGATCCTGTAGTCGTTGGACATATTCAGGCTTATTATTTTATTTATAATTAAATTATTAAAAGACAATGTAAGCAAAGTAGGGAATATTCCACTTGTACTTCGGTCAACTTGGTTTTGAAAAGTTGATAAATATTTTATAGGCTGTCAAATGTACAGCATATGAACATATGAACTTCTCCATGGTTGCACTTGAAATTGGACATGTTATGTCTGGTTTGGACTTTGGAGGACTACTTAAGAGGAAGTTGTCAAGGCTTAGTCTTCAATGTGGATCATAGGGTAGGACTGTTGTTGTCTTTCTAGTTGGAAATGTGGCTCTCATAATTTCCTATACTATTGCATGATTATTTAAAAGTGTCTCTCAAGTTTGCTAAAAAAATGAGTGAATCTTGGGCTATGTTTATCAACCTCACAAGTGCATGGATTACATTTGTGCAATCATCGATTTGCATTTAAATTTCAAGCCTTTCAACCACATTCCACATTTAAGTTGTCCCTATGTGAAACTCAATACAATTTTCCCTTCAATACAATGGAACAAAGTGGGATTGGGTCTTAGTGTAGATTTTAAATAACAATAACTATCCTAAATGATAAAGTGTCCACACCTATATTGCTTTAAGGTGTGGACACTTTATCCACACCTATGTTGCCATGGAACATAGGGATGTTGGTATAAGGGTAGTCTTCCATGTTCAAATGGAATTAGAAAACAATTTTCAATTTTTTTGGAATGGGAATTGCCTTTGGTGACTTCTATGATTATTACACTTGTATGTTCATAGAGAGAAAGCTTTGTCTTGTTGTCAAACTAAAAGCAATTAAAATGTTCAATGTTAAATTTAGTTTCTCAGAAGTTAAAAAGTTGCCTCCCCTACTTTCATGGGTCTCTCCCTTTGATTTTGTCTACCAACAATTCCAAATCTCTTCTTCCAAACATTGTACACTTCTAGAAAATTTTGTCTTTCTTGCAAAGTATGGTTGATTTTTGCATATGGAAGTCTGCCTTTAATAAGAAAATATACCTTGGGTCATTTGAATTGATTCACATGTACTTCAATTTTCTTTAAAAAAGATTCAACTTTGCCCAAGATTTAATGATGGAGTTGTAATGATATAGGCATCAAGAACAGTGTCGTTGTTTAGGGTCACAATTTTACTAAGACTTTTGACTGTTGATTATTGACTTGATTTTAGTTTTTACTAGCTTTTTCTTTTCCATAATCACTATCTCATAAAAACAAAAATGATATAGATACTGTTGAACCTTTAAATGCTAATGAGGACATTTTTTTTCAATGGCTGACTAGAAATTTTTTAAATTATCAGACAAAAAATGGAGTATTTTAGTGACTATTTTTGTCATAGGTGGTTTTGTCCTTCCAAGGTAAAATTTGGTGCATCTAAAGTTTCAATTTGTAAAATGTTTTGGATATTGCAACACTTGTAGTTGGAATGATTTTAATCAATGACCTCTTCATGTTCATGGCCATACAATTATGAACAAATTGATCTATATACATATTATCTTCTCAACAATGCATTCCCTCTAAAAACAAGGAATATGAGAAGTCATTTGAATTCTACAAGTATATTGCTCAAAAAAATTATGCTTGCCTTGGATCATTTCTAAATTAGCTTTTAAAGTTCTAGGCTGGTGGAAAGCCCAAAACTGCTTCTAGATATTCTCGTAGATACTTAAACCGAAAACAAGGCTAAAATCTTCATCTTTATTTATTCTTTTAATAACTTCAACTATAAGATCTTTGAAGTAACTTGTACAAGTACATCTTTGCAAAATTTTATAGTGAAATCTCCCATCCATTGCAAGATCCATCTATCTAAACTCAAACACTAGGTTTTTGAAACTTTGCCTATAGGTTAAGTTTTGCCTTTCAACATTTAAATAAAAAGAGCGTGTATGCCCAATAACTTGTGTGTTTAGTCAATAGATTAGAGAATAAGTTGTGAAAACATGAAAAAAATTTATACCAAATGGTACTTTCTATATTCATCTTTAAAATTTTTACAGAGTAGAAGCAAGTGCTTGATGAAAGAGAAGACTAAATTGATAACCCCTAAAGGATTGAGGCACATTTCACACAAAAAATGTCAAAAATTGCCATTTTTTAGGGCAATGAGAAATAAACAATTTTTAACATAAAATAAAATTCAACAATACAAATTTATACTAGACTATGATGGGAATGTGTGGAATAAATTTCAAAAACTTTATTGCACAAATCGAAAGATTATAACATTTGAAATTGGAAGAAGACATTAGATGGTTTTCAGAGCCTAAATAAGACCACAAGTTCTTGGACAATGAGAACTTTGCCAAATCAACAATCTGACATGGCCGTGACTATGCTACATCTAGTAATATTATTTCAATATTTTGACAACAATGGATAGTTCACAACAAGAAGAATACTTGGAAGAATAGCCTCAAATCCCCTCTAATGACTTTCTTTTTTAATGTTAAAGTCTATTATGCCAGTCAGTAGACTTTAACTAGCCTCTCAAAATGAGATTTTTGTACTAAACATGGATTTTTTTCACAATAGCATCCTATATCATGTCAATTACATACTTTCTAAATTTTATAAGTAAGAGAGGAGTTTTGCATACATTGCCTAAAACTACCTAAAAAATTTAGAGCAACAAATTTTTTTTTATCAAAGATTCATTAAAGAAAAAACATATTTCCACCATTGAGGTACATGTTCATACCTTCTATAAAAAAAATTGGTGAATATACAACCAAAATTGACTTAGTATGCAACTACCCAAAATTTCTTGCCTTTGTTGACCAATCACATGATCCTTTAGGAGTTAATAATTTGGACAAAAAAACTAAAAATAATCAATCCTAATTATAACCATATTCTAATAAAAAATGCATATTCTATTGATAATTTAAAATTTAAAATTATTATCAAACAACTTCGCATCTTCTCACTTTCATTGTTCACAAAATAAAACTCCTTAGGAGTGGCATGACTTTCATGTTCTTAGTTGGATGTTGAATAGTTGAAAGTTTTGTAGATGTTAATCTATACAATCAAATAAAATTTATTTATTTATAATCAAAATACATAAGACTCATCCAAACATGCAAATTATAAACCTCTTCAATGATTTTTGGCCATTAAATATTTTAAAATTTTAAATATTATGCAATGTGGGAAGTTTTTATCATTTTCATCCCAATTTTTTTTTAAAGTTGTTATAAATATGTTTTTAAAATAAAAAAAATAAAAAATAAAGTAGATATCTATTACTAAACTCCTCAAACAACCTCTGGATGACTAAACATTATCTAACATAAGAATCTAATTAGTCAATGCATCTGAACTAGGCATTGGAAAAGAACCTCAAAAAGACTCTTTGTATGTCCTTATTAGGCAATGAAATTAGGGCTTGGCTACAATATAAGGTCCTCTTTCTTATAAGGGATATTCCTTTAACTAGCATCTATTGGAAGGATAATGAATGCTTTCAAGAACTTATTGTAGTTTCCTAGAAATTGGCCAACTTTTTTAACTTTAATTAATTATAATTTACTAAAATTGAATAATTTTAAATTAAATTAAATTAAGCATTCATCCAAGTTGTTCTTACAATTTTGGGATGGTTGCTTCTACTTTCATTTATGGCATCTACAATTACCTAAACCCTTGTTTTTACTTTCAAAGCATAATTTGATGTGCCAAGATATAGTTATTTATACTTGTTCCAACTTTAGAACTCAAATCAAATGCTACTTTATTGAATTACAATGTATGCAAGTTGAAATTCTATAAATTATACAATGCTTATGTATATAAGAAGGGTAGACTAGGCTAGTAATTTTTCAAAAAGTTAGGCATCCTTTTAATTGTTTGTTTTCTAACCAAGCTATTGGGAAGCTACAATACTTTGGGAGCTACAAAAATTTAATGAATTACATCAAAATATGTTGAAAAGTGCCTATTCTTTAGTGATGAAAATGGCTTGGTCACTTAGTACCTTTTTTAAATTTCTAATCAATGTTCTAAATCAATTTGTTTAAGGATGTAAAGAAATGGAAAATGTGGAAAATGAAGATTGTATTTCTAGATTCTTCTTAAGTTATAAATTATTTCTCTTCAAAAGTTTCATATCAAAATTCTTTTTACCAAGCTTTTTCAAGTTTCAATTATAATTAAGTTTTAAAAACACTGTAATTAGCATTTAATACTTTGCATTAAATGATTTTTTTAATAAAATTAATAATATTCAATCTATAGGAAATTTTAGAAAGAACTTCCTATTTTTTGTTCCAAATTTTACATCATTTTTTTGGTTAGTATGGTATTTGATATAACCATATGATATGATCTATAGATCAAATATTGCAACTTTTATTTGATAGTCGTCATTAAATTATCATTATAATTTTTATTTTATAATAAATCCCTACAATTTTAGGGATCTAGACTACCCCTTGGTTCTTAACACCTAAATGGTCAAGGCACCATATTTAGATGTCAACTAGCGGTTGGCGCTTGCTATGCTACGCTATAACCATTAGAATTTCATAAGAATTTTTATGTATTAGATAGAATGCAAAGCAAGAATTTCAAAAAATCTTCAAATAAAAATTATTAGAATCTTCATATAATTTTTTTAATAAATAAGCCTATATTGAAATAAACAGCAGAAAAATAATGAATGATGAATGAAATACATGCAATGATGAATACGGTAAAAGATACACATACATTAGAATACATTAGAAATTTGACTCAATTGTTACAAACAATGGCAATCCAAATAGAAGAATTTAAAGGAAAAACTTGTAAATCTCAAAAGCTTCATGAACAATTTAATTGTTGTAAAATCCAAAATCGATTCAATCTAATAAATTTCTCAAATTATTTGGTAGTAGCAGTAAAAATTAAAATAATATCACCCTTTGTAAAAAGTGATATTACAGAGGTGATTGTGAACTGCTACTCTATTTCAATAATATTACGATGTATGAAAATATGATTTCTATGTATGTATGATTGGAAATATTTTTATAAAATAATTAAAATAATTATGTTAAAGACTTATCAAAATCATTATTATGCATTCTATTCAAATTTATCAAATTTTTACTAATACGTGATATAATGAATGCATACCATAGCAAGCACGAGCCCCTAGTATTAATGGTAGCATTTGTGATGTTACAGAGGGACTTATGATTTTAGTAGTATGATAGTATGATTAAACTTTGAAGTGTATGAAATCTTACGAAAATACTATTCTGAATATTTTTTTTTTAGTTGAATATTCCTTAAAGTCTACTTTGAACATTAACAAAAATGATTATAATTTTTTGCTAAAGATTTTGTGCAAGGGTGTCCATTGTAAATCTTGATTTTTTTGTATTAGAGGTTGTCAATGGAGATGTATCTCAAATACACTAAATCAAGGGGGATCATATTAGAAATTAATTTTTTTAACTTGTATAATAGATTTTGAAAAGTTGTAAAATTGATTGGTGGTTCTCTTTTAACTCATATTTTTTTATGACCTCAATTTAAGATTTGACATGTGAAAAGAAGATTGAAAGACCTCAAATCACTTTTGTGGTTTTAATGCTTTTTTGATCAAACATGATTATCTTTCTATTGATAAGTGACAAAACACATCTAGTTTAAAATCATACAAACACAATTTTTTTTAAATTGATAAAATTTATCAAATTTTGAATTTTTATATAGTTTTGAGCAAAATCCAAGAAGTTCAAAAAGACCCTGGGCATTTAGGAGTTAAGGGGTTATAGTTTAAGTTTCAGAGTCCATTTTGTTATTGAAAGAAGAAGAATGAATAAAACATTGCATGAAGCTCAAAACTCCTATCAAATGTATTGAGGGATTGAAAAGAAATTCAAAGTCTTCTTCTTTACAACCTTAAGCAATACTTTTCCAAAATAAAGGAAAAAGCATCACACAACTCGGTTAACAAAATGTAGACACCCACATCCTCATCTTGGCCTTGGTACACCAATAAGGTGGTTCTGAGTTTAAACCTCAGGGGTACACTCCCCCTTTTTTTGATGTTAGCATGTAAACAAAACTTTGGACCCCCTATATACTTTTTGAATTTTAAATAAAATTAAGTGAAAAAATATGAATAGATTTTTCTACTTTGAAAGTTTATATTTTGAATTATTGATATTTTATTTATTAATAATGATTAGTGACAAATTTTTGAAGTAAAAAGATACACTGTAGAGCTGAAAAATAACTTTCACATCCCTATATTATATAAGAAAAAATTGTCTACAAATTGAACAAAAAATTCCTAAAATAACTCTTTATTGAAAGCTCATTTTGAGTTGAATATTGATGCAATGGTCATCTAAATGTGTTCTCTAAAAATATTTGAGTTAAAAAAACATGCCATTTTAGTGTATTTTTAACCTCTTCTAGAAATCATTCCATATTTTATTTGAGTTTGAAATTTTGGAAGTAGAATCCTATAGTCATTAGTAAACAATGCTCAAAATTTGAAGTTACAATGCTCAAATCTTTCGTGGTCTTGTAAACAACCAACCTTCATTATATTGTTGCTTTGTCTTTGTCATGGAAGTGCACATTCTTGTAGTATAATCATTGTTGATATTACACGTAACTTGTGTTTTGTTTGTTATTTGTGGGATATTGTGTAGGATCGTTGCTGCGATGAAGGAGGATTTCTTAGGACAACTTCAATTGCTATGACGACCTTTGCCAATAAAGTCCTTCTTCCTTCCGTTTCTGTCTTTCATTCTATCACATGCTATACAAGATTGTGTGTCTGGCCCTCATGGTTGCCAATTGTAGTAACATGTCTACCTTGCATTTGCTACTGTAGCCATTGCTATGAGGATGTTGAAAGAAGGGAAGGTATATTGTGGAAGTAGATGACTATACAAGGGATGTAGTGTAGCAAATGTACGAGTCACTATGAGAGGGTGCACTTCTTGGAGAGACAATATGTAACTAGTATCTTCACCTTTTCTCCTAGCTACCAACCATTACATTATTATCTTTTGACTGTCCCTATAAACTTGAGGGAACCTACCACTGGAGTGTTTGCTTTAATGGCTGCATGCAATTTGTCTTCTAAAAGTCTAAATTTTTTGGCATTCTAGAGCTTGTTGTGTTTTTGTTAGTTCTGTGCGGGTTGCCTTCGCTTGCTACTTGTCCTTTTTCAGTTGGGACTTCATGTCCTTTTCATCTTGCTTTTGTAATTGTCTTTTTTTTCTTTCCTATGCAACCTTGGTCCTCTTGGCGGCCACGTCTTCAAATTATTGAACATGTAGCCCTTTAGTGACAAGAATTGATTTTTGATAATCAATTTTTGATTCCATTTTTTCTTTACAAATGGAAGGTACCTATATATGTGGCAATTGTAGGAATTGATTGAACCTTTTGTTGTGCTCTTTTTCTTGTATGTTAATAGTTTTGTGATCTTCATCACTTCCACTATTAAGTCCTTCTCCATTTGTGTTGTCTTCCTCGTTCCCATCTAGTTGCACATAAGAAATTGGGAGATCTATTGCTTCTTCCTTTAGTATTTCTTTTAGTTCCCAAGCTTGTAGTTTCTCCTCTTGGACTTGAGGTTTGAAATGATAAATACTAGTGCATTCAAATCCATTGGTTATGTTTTTCACTGAGAAGGCTCGTATTAGTATATAGGAAATCCATTGAGTAAAATGCTCTTTTATAGGTACTTGATCCTTGTGAGCTAATGTCCACTTATATCTATAGGCTCAAAATGCTAGTTTGAAAGGCTTAAAGCAGGACACATCCAAAAGTTGCAAAGCATCAAAGGTATGGGATGAAATTGTTAGTAAGTCTAGTTCATTGGCCATGGCTAACTTAATGATGTTTATAGTTACATGAAAGCCATGTCCATCTAGTATGAATAGATATCTTCTAGAGGCTAAAATGTCATACAAGTCCTTCAAGGTTGTCAAAAAATGAATCACTCATCATTTGAAGAGTTAATGAGTCATCCAACCCTTGGCTTGCATAGCCAAAACTATATTCTTCTCTTCAGTTTTCAAGAGAAAATTCCTAGTCTTCCTCTTTCCTTTCAATATGTAATAGTTTAGAATGCAATTTCCTTGGGCATATACATATGATAAAAATGAAATCTACTACCTTTGATTTGGAGTTACCTTTCATACATTCTTTGAATCTTTTTTGGCTATGATGTATGCACCACCATCTCTCCCTGCTTGTGCACCATTCTCATTGCAATTGTGGTTTATAGATGTATTTATTGTATAGGACTTATAGGTTGTTGTAAAACAATGCAATAGTTTGTAGACATAAGTTTATCGCTCGATTTTGGTCAAGGACTATGGTTTTTTATATACTAGCTCCTCATAAAGCACCTAACCTAGCCAAGGCTTAGCAATCCGTCTCATTAGAAGATATTTGAGGCCATTTTTGATTCTGTTCTTATGGCAATAAAAAAACACAGCCAATTGTTAAAAAATTAAAATTAAAATTAAAATTTCTAAAATGCAAAAAAATTAAAAAATTAAAAATTTTAATTTTTTAATTTTTTAATTTTTTTAATTTTAATTTTTAAATGAATTGGTACAATCTTGACCACGTTGGACTATGCAGCTGGCAGCGTTTCCATGCGGTTGAGACAGTTTTCTAAGCTTGGAAACTCACAATTTTCTAGAGGTTCTAAATTTCTTCTAATGTTAAAAAGAGTGTCTCTAGCTTGAGTGAGTACACCCATTTTTTCTTGTAATTGTCACATTATTAGAGGATAGCCTAGATCTTGCATGTTAATGAAATAATTCACTAGTTGCTATTCCTCTACATTTACTAGAACACCTTTTCTTTTCCTTCTCCTATTAAAAATTGTGTTATAAACATGACCTTTCAAAGTGGATGATGATATGCCATGAATCCAAGCAACGGATCTCATTGGCACACCATCATCTACAATAGCTATGGCCCTCTTTAATTGCATATCAGTTCAATTTTTTTTCATTCAACACTATAATGTCTTTTGTTGATTGCATGCAATGGTCTAGACAAGAGAAGTTAGGTGGGAGACGGTATTTGTTACACCTCTATTTTTTTGGAGTGCCCAAAGTGCCTAATTGAGCAAGGGGAACCTTGGAGGTGACTTCATAAGTCTTGCAAAAGTTTAAGTAGGGAAAAATGAGTGACTCTTAAGCAAATAGGGTATTATTGTGCTTTGGATTAGAGGATACGGGATATTTGGCTGCAACTAAAAATGACAATGTTGGAAGATGAGGAAAAGAAATAAGTTTTCTTAAGACCAATTTTGTTTTCAAAATACAAATTATTCTTGACTAGCAACCTTGTTTGCACTTAAGACTCAAAGGCATTTAGTAGTATCTAATGCCGATTGGGCTTACAAACCTCGTTGGTATCTATCGTCAACCCAAAGCCTAATTTTGATGATTATTTGGGTACCTGTAACTATCTCCAAGGTAAGGCAATTTGCATTTGCATCTACATCACCATCAAACCTTATGGTCTACTAATTAATACTCTAGCCTCACCACAAAGGGAAATTAGCACCGTCCATTTGGTGCACACTCAATGGTCTTGTCGGCCATTAACCCGACCTTACCACCACGATATAGTTAAAAATTGAAAGTGCCTAATTACGAACACAAAACGGAACAAAGTCCACTACAAAGGAAGGTATTAAGATAAAAACCAAGTAATCTACACCGGATCCTCTTTTTTAAACAACACTTAAGCAAAAAATAGAAAAAAATAGGATACTCCAAATGCATTCACCTGCAAACCTTACCCAAACTCTCCAAGTAAAACGGCACTAGACCTTCTTTCACTCAAATTCTCATAACTTTCTCTAAAATGCTTCAAATGCTTTGAGAATTGAGTCTTTAGAAAGATATAAAAGACTACTTTAATGTTTCAAATCTAAAAAAAAAGGTGAAAACTACAAGTCACGATGGTTGCTTAAATCTTTGCTGCTCTTCATTTAAGTAATAACAAACCTCCACTCACTGGCTTATAACTTTTCACTCACAACTTCCAATCAAGCAAGAATTATCTTTTTAGAAGTATAAAAATTTCAGAAGCCAATCTTCAAATTTTCATTGCAAAATTCAAGATACATCAAAAGTTATGACTCCTCAAAGTTATGGGTCTCTTTTTTTCTACACACAAATCCAACTAGGTAAAAGAAAAATGGGACCTACCTATCAAATAAATCCTAGGATAGAGGGGCTATCCATGTACAATCATCGTGAGTCTTCAAATCCTCATTGGTCATGGAGAAGTCCTTTTAGAAGTTTTAATTCACCTCCAAAGGCCTAAATTACTACCAAAGTTAAATTTTAGTAGGTAAATCTTGTTTAAACTTCTATCCTTCAATTCTAAACATAAGGATGATTTACAAAATAAAAAAGACTACTATACTAGAATAAAAGCCAAATAAAGATAAAAATTGAAGTCAAAAAAGAAGAATACTCTATTTGCAAGAACTTCAAAAGGCGTCGAATGTAGCAGTTACATAATCTGCACGTTTAGCCTTTGTTAAAGAATTCACTAGTCCTTTCAACCAACATTGATGGCCAAGACTTCTTTTAATTGGTTTAACCATGCAATAGTATTGCTCTTCATTTGGGCCTTCAAAAGTTACATCTTGAGTGTCTAATTCAATACAAGTGAATTGAAGAAGAATCATCAAAGCATGGGCATCTTTTTGAAGATTGCCGTGCCAACATTGTTCTATACAAGGTTGTTTTAGTGGACGAAAAGGTTCACATTTTTTTCATGAACTGACTTGCTGCGGTATCGTTAACATTGGCTGGGCTAACAAATTTGGTAGTTGAAACAAAGAAAGCTTTAACTTTCCTTTTGGTTGAGACTCAAAATCTTGCAACTCCATAAAAATCCTCTAGTTCGACATTTAAAAATCAAACTTCACAACAAATCACAAATTCTATAGATTCAAGAAGATTAACTCAAATTGATGAAGTTAATCCAAGGTTAAACTCTTTATATTATTCTTTGTCAATTACAAATGTCACCTTGAAGCCATTGGAAGCATCATCAACAAGTTTTTTTTCCCCGAATCATAAAATTTTATTATAATAATATATCGGTGCAAATTTATATTATGTACAAATTCACAACACGATACCGTAGCACTAATTAGATAGAGTTCTATTTTAAATGTGTTCCGAGTTATACGTCTTAATTAGTCATAATGTAAAAATAGCAAACATCCAATGGACCTAATATGAAATGAGGTGACATTTCAAGGGCAATTAATAGTAGTGCCTCCACCAAATGCTTGAACATCAATAAAAATTATGCTTCATGTTACCAAGTAACGTACCCAATGTCGTGTGTAGAGTATTTGTTAGTAGACTGGAACTTAGCAATATGAATTGGAAATGAAAACTAATGATATGGGTGCATGGCATGTGCAATGTTAATGAGCTATGATTCAAGTGACACTAAAAGTGAAACGTGGTGAGTCCATTAAATTGTAAAGGATTTTAAAAAGTTGTTTGGAACTGTAAGATTTTATTAGAGTTGCAATAGTACCTGAGTCGATGAGTGCGACCTATGCATTGCCATTGTTTTCTAATTGCCTAGTTGGAGATGTTATATTTGCTCTGGATTATTGTTGGTCGATGAAACTACGTTCTATTGTTGGCAGACTATAGAGGTTGCGCGGTGTGTCATCTATTGAAGCTTGTGGGGGCAATGGATCCATTGCCCCCACAAGCTTATCATGTCGTCATCCTTGTGAGTGCCCATTTAGTCACTCATGACTCCGGATTTGTTTTTTTTTAATTTGAGTAGCTTTGAATGTAGTTTTATATATCAAAATGGAGATGTCACATACTAAAATAGCAATTGGTCCTAAATGGCATTTTTCTTTAATTATGACCAAATCCTGCATGTAGATAGGATAAAAATCCAGAAATTGTACAAAGTAAACGTATGTGATAGAAATTACTCAACTTGTCTAAACCTACCTTTCAATGACAAATCCTAATTAAATTGATCTGAGGAAATTATGAGAGAATCCTAGTTTAGATTCCTCCAAAAAGGTTTCAATTTCTCCATCCCATCAATGAAATAGTAGAAATCCCAATTGTTAGCTTACAGATGAAGAAAACTCAAAACGGACCAGAGAAGGGCATCTACAACCTAAGTACGGTGACTTGAAGTGGAAATCATGCTAGGAATCCAACGGAACAATCAGTTCGCCACGATTTCCTTCTATTTGGAAGATTTCCTAATTATCAAAAGTTAAAGGAGATAGCGGAATTTGATTCTCCTTCTGTAGATGTGCAAAGTGGGAATATAAGTTTGCACATCTTTTGTGGAACTCCATGAGAGGTTCCATGAAAATTCTCGGTTTTTTCTGATCTCCAAAGGATCTTTTTTCGAGCAATCAACCACTTAAGGCCATGATGGAAAATTCCTAAAAATTACCCAGGTTGCGGTAAAATCTCACTAAAAATTAGATAGTTTCTTTTATATTAATAATGAGTTCCAACAAATTTCGTGGCATTCCGATAGTTAGAAGACTCAAAACTGACAAGATCCTTTAAAATTGGCAAAATTGAAGATTAAGTGTGGAGTTGACTGGTGTATTGGGAGCATACAACATTGGATTGAAGTCAAATAAGAGTCTTTTCTTACTGCCTTACACCTACTAAAGAGCCTAGACTAGTTATTTTTCATAGAAAAAATGATCTTAAAAATTGGATTTTTATCCATTTTTGATCATTCAGTTGGCACTAGGAATCTTTGTGATTTTGACGTAGGAAAAAGGGACGGGGGTTCTTCCAGACTAAAAATGGCCTTTTGAAGCCAATGGCGCAACTCATTTGTAATTTGAAGTCTTTCTCCAAAAGTTAGCATGTTGAACCAACGTAGAAAGTTAAAAAATTAGAACTAGGATGAAAAACTTAGGAAATAAGATTACCTTGTAGGAACTAGGAGGGGAGTGAGGCCCTTGGAAAAGTATATAAGGGCTCTCATTTCTCTCTCAAATCACCTCTTTGTTACTAATTGGTGACCATTTTGGCACCACATACATGTTAGTTCATTAGATTGGACTATTGGGCCAAATTTTGGTTCCAACTTGTATACGTGTTGTTTTTTGAGTACTTTTGTTGTTCTTTTCCAAGCTTTGAAGGACTTGAGGGGTTCCTTCGAATATTGACAATTGCTTGTAAAATTTGTTTGGTTATTGTTGAAAATTGTTGGTTGAGTTTCTATTTACTAAACTTGCGCTAATTCCCCTCCTGTACCTTGGTGATGCCGCTTTAGGGGTTGTTGTGATCACATCAATTGTTGGTACTTAGACTCTTGTTGTTGTAGACTTATTTAATTTTCTCCAACCACTCCACCAAGTAGTGGAAGCACTTGCAAAATTTCCTTAGAAATTCTTCTAGTAGCAGAAGCGCTTGCAAATTTCCTTAGAAATTCTTCTAGTTTTCACCGAGCAGCGGAAGCGCTTGCAAAATTTCCTTAGAAATTCTTCTTATGTTTAAAAAATATGGCAGAGCTGTACACTCCCTCTTTTAGATTTTAAGAGAAAATCTCTCCAAATTCTTCTTAGAAGTGGTATAGAAAAAAAATTAGCAAAAAAAAAATTAAAAAATTAAAAAAATCCAATTTGCTTCATTTTGGGGGCCAGCCTCCAGCCCAAGCGGCCCGGTAGCCAGGGAGGGAGGGGGTTTGATCACCCCTCCCTTAAAAAAATTAAACTTAGTTTGTTTTTTTTGTTTTTTTTTAAACAAACAAAAAACAAAACAAACAAACAAACAAAAAGGAAGTCTTGTGTTTATAAATACAATTAGAGGATTTAGAAGAAGAAGAGAGGGAAGGAAGAGAAATTAGGGAAGAGAAGTCCAAAATTTGAAATTTAGAAATAGGAATTAGAAGAGGCAATTAACATGCAAATTGGAGTTTAGAGAGGAGAAATTGACAATTAAAAAGTAGATATTAGTAGACAAGTAGCAATTTCTATCTCACCACTCTTTCAACTCTTCTAGCTTAGATTGAGGTTGAGTTCAAAAACTCAATAGGAATGATAATTGTGAGTTGATTACAAAGGTATTACATTATTATAGTTGAAGTTGGAGAATAAGGAGGAATCTAAAATATTTAGAATAACCAATTAGAATTGAGATAAGGGAACTTAGGAGAAGATTGATCAAGTGTATTGAGTCAATTTATGTATTTTTTTTTAAATACGTGAAATATGTGAAGGAAAAGGAAGAAGAAGAAATAATTGAGTAGAATAGAATATAGGAAAGAAAAGAGAAGGAGAGATAAAGAGGAGGGAAGAAATTAGAGAAAAATAGGACTTAGAAGTGTATTCAAACACCAACTTAAGCCGTGGGCAAAAATTACAAATCAAGGTAGGAAGATGGCGGACGATGGAGCATTCCAAGATGTGTACAACTACCTCAATGAGGAAACTGATTCCGAGGTAAAGTATTGAGATCTTCCCTTCCTTTTGATTTATTGAAAACGGACTAAAATACCATATGGCCGAATTACCAATAAGATTCAGAGCATAAAGATTAAGGTTTTAGTCAAAGTTAGTAAGATCAGACAACAGATCTTGCTTAGAGGTTTTCAAAAACATCTCACACTTTGAAATCCAACTTAAAATGGGAAAGATAGAAGCAGATGAAGTTTAGAGCCAAATTTGGATGAAATTTAGCTAGGACCAAAACTTTTGGAACAATTCAATTTAGTCAAACAGAGAATATTATTTAGAAACCATAATTGAAAGAAAAACTTAATTTCAATCTGTAGATTAGGAGATACTAATGGATGAAGTTTGAATAACCATTTAAGAGGTCAAACTTCATCCATTGATAACTTATAGTAGAAGAAGCCAATTAGCAAGTGCAAATCCTAGAATGAAGAACTACAAGGAAAAGATGCAAACTTTCTAAAAATAGTAAACTGATAGAAGTTAGACTAGAACTAGAAGAACAAGGAAGGCTAATCTAGAACTTTGGAGTTAGATTGGAATGATGACTTAGAATCACAAGCTTGTAGAGAAGGATAATTAGAACCCATAAGAACTTCAAACTCTAGAAAAGACTAAAAACTCAATAAGATATAGAAGGATGAAGTTTAGGGCTAAGTTTGGATGAAACTTAGATAGAATCATCAAATTCAGATCAAAACTTGGGAGTTAGGTAGGAAAAAATATTTTAAGTATATCTTCAAAATCTCAAATCTTTTGAATTAGGGAACCAATCTAAAACCGTGGATGAAGTTTTGATGAACCAATTAGCTGTCAAACTTCATCCACTCATATCTTTTGCTAAGAGTGTCCGATTAGGGTGAATTTTATAGTTTTGAAAAGGGGAATTAATCATCTACAAGATGGCATACTTATTTTGTGTCTAAACCACCTTTTGCAAAACAGACATAGCGGCTCATTAGAATCTACAATCACTTGACAAACAATAGTTTAGATCATGTTTTGATTAGGTTTTTGCATACTTAAAGCCTACTTAAGAATTAGAAAAGATTCAATGCTTGGAAGGCACAATGGACCGATGTTAAAACACCCATAGGATAAAATCAATTAAAAGAACCTGGTTGTGTTTGTTGATTTATCAAGGGTGGGTAAATAAGCGCTCACAATCCTTTGCTTATCGTGTCGTCATTGGGTACTTGAGCTCTAACGTTTGCTCTATCATGGTTGTTAGTCCTTATTGCCATTAAGTGCGACGTTGGCATGGGCCATATTTTTGACAAACTGCTTGTGTCATCAAGACACATACGTGTTGTATCTTCCATTGAATATATTAGTCAAGCCATGTAGCGACAACAACCTATCTCCAACCGCCCTCTTTGATTTTTGTGAGAGCCCATGTTTTCTACAAAATCATCAAATTTAAGTCCACTACTTGATGGATTCTTTGTTTTCCTATTGTAGAGTCCATTGGAACAATTCCTACTTATCATTGTTCTCATATTCGTCATCATTGTCACTAAAATCTGATTGGTTGGTCACCGAACCACTAGGCTAACGCCAACTCTCTTCCTTATTGCCATCATTAAACATACTCTCTGAAGTCATTAATTTGCTAGAATCCAAATTGCCTATTGTATTAGAATCTAAATTCTTTGATGTGCTTAAGCTTCTAATGTCTACACTCAGAGTACAATATTGCAAACTAGTAAGTGAATGAGCTTTCTTGCATATGCCACCTCTATATACAAATCATAGGATGACCTACAGTGGAAGATTGAAATGAATGAAGTGCTTCTCTCCTCAACGTATAAGGACTACTACTACTCAACTATTTAGCCAATAGATATTTTCACTCTTGCAATTTAATTCCATGCATTGGCAGTGACGTACTAGTTTGAAGCTCTTCATCTAAATGATGGCCTTGCTTTAAATAAGCACTTCAACATTTATAACAAATGTATAGCCATTTCATTCAATGCAAATTGCTCTCTAGTGAAAGTGTTGAAGTTTTAAATTATATCCATATAACTTTAAAAATGGATGTTCACTATCCATAGGCATTGCTAATTAAATTTCAAAAGAACACCATGACACCACAATAGAGAATAAAAAACAATTACATTAAGACCTCCATTGTCTTCTTGAAGTCCATGAACCACACACGTGGAAATTTAGTTTTGATGCATGCATAGTCTAACCATTTCAGAAATTAGTTGCTTGATGTCTAGCCCCCTGTATAGGTGATTGAAAATGCATAGGTGGATTTCAAGCATACTACCATATGTGTTGCAACATTGAGGGGCTTCATGTTTCATGGGAACAAAACGGACCCCAAGTGTTGGTAAATAGTGTTATGTGAGTCTACCTCTGAAGATCATGGGGTGTGGGCATAGACCAAAAATATCTTGACCTACCGATCTCATGGCAAGAGGCTCTAAAACTAAGACATCCTATGACTGACCAAAATTCCATGCTTTAGAATTCCGTGCTTTATAGAATTCTATGCTTTAGAATTCCATGGCCGCTTTTTGCTCCTCCGTTATCAAAAGGGTCAAGAGTTTTTCCAACAGACAAAAGCAACAGGAAACAACGGCAACCGGCAAAAGCTTTCCTGTGACTCAGTCAGCTTTGCACCACAAGATATATAATCACGAAATATCGGCGCCGAATCATCTTATCCAGACCATCAATGCTCCAGAATGTATCGAAACTGTAGTCTTTGAACGTCCGAACCCGAATTGACTCAAGACTCAAGACTCAAGACTCCTTCCACGTCGGAGAGTCTCCGCAACTTTGGACTGTGCATCGACATGCAGACCTTTGGGAAGAATGCCACTGAACAAATGTGGTGTTTTCGAATCCTCGGATTGTGCACTAAACTTGTTTTTTCTGCACTCATGCATACTGTAACTTCTACGGTTAACGGAAATTAAGAGTCTTTTCCATCCTGGGTACCATGTCTTCTCTCGAGCACGAGTGATCTACATATTTTGGTTAGAAGGAAGAGTCAGCTCTGTGTTGACTACATCAAGAATCTCACGACTGTGCAAGAATCTCACGACTGTGCAAGGAAGTGGCAAATCTGTTTTGACGTATCGATAGTTTTGGAAGAGGAAGTACGTAATTGTAAGTAAACTAGGTGTAAGATATATATCTTGCGTGTAATTTGCACGCACGTATGAAAGTTTTTTGCTTTGAAATGAAGCAAAGAATCAAGTTTTTTTGGACTATGTCAGATTCAGGCTAGAGCTTGAGGAAGGCGACGAGAGAAGGAGGTTGTGCTCCTGCTTTGTGTAGGAGGTTTGCAAGTGTAGTGAATGCAACGTCTGATGGAAATCGAAATTGATCAGTGAACTGCTAATTCGGAGTTTCAGTGCTTCTCTGCGGTGCTTGTACGAGGAAAACCAGGGCTGGAAACGGGACGAGTGTGAAGGATATGGCTGAAATTAGGGTCTGCGGAATCTGGTTGATGGTGGTGCTGTTTTTTGGGGCCAGGCAGTCTTTTGCATTGAGTGATGGAGAGGGGAAGCCACGGCAGGTGCAGAGGAGCAGTGAGTTTCCTCAGGGTTTTGTTTTTGGTACTTCCTCTGCTTCGTACCAGGTATGTCCTGTGGGGTCACTGAAAGCTGGAGAATGGGCAGGGAGACCATTTCAGTTACAGTGTAAAAGGGTTCGATTTAGAAACTCTAGAGCACCACTGTTTGCACCAACATTGCTCTGAAATTCTGAAATTTAATCTTAAGTTTTTTCAAAATGGCAGTCAGTTTCTCAAAGGCGAGTAGGTTATGGGAGTTGGAGAAGAAAGACGAGTGACGTAGGTTTTTATTTATGCCCATGAATAGTTTCTTGGGGTGGTTTGACTAAATGCCACATGAACATTTGATAGTCCGAACTGGAGAATTATGTCAGAAAACCAGAACCTTCCAAAACAATGTTTTTGTCTCTTCAATTAACGAACTCAGGTTTTAGGTTTCGGTGCCTGGATGTCCGTTTCCAGAGGGCTGTGAGGTCCTAGCAGGAATCACTCATGAATTGTGCAATTAGTGATGTTTTGGACTCTATAGGGATTTCACATTTTGGTGGCCTTGCAGTATGAAGGTGCCGTGAAAGAAGGCGGTCGTGGGCCTTCTGTATGGGATTCTGCTTCTCACATTGCGGGTATTTCGTTCCTGCCTGTGCTCAAGACAGATTTTCCCTTTGCAATATTTCTGATATTGAAGATTAGTGAATAAGACGTGTAGTATTCAATTTATCCATTGAGGTTTGGTTCAAGTGTTGTGTTTCAAGTGTTTCAGTAAACATTATCCCTCCCCTCGTGAATTCAGGTGTAGTTCACGATAACAGCACTGGCGATGTTGCGAACGACCACTACCATCGGTATCAGGTAACACAACTACACCTCTTGGATTTAATTCTTGAGACTTTTGCCTGTCTCTCATCCATGTTAGGTAGAGGATAAAAAACCGTGAGTGACCTCATCCCGTCACCTACTCTGACCCCTGTTACCAACAGAAACTCATCTCTTCCACTCCACTTGGTTGGCCTTCAATTAGCAAATTGGGGTGTAACTATGACTTGGGGTGAATGTAATTGGGTTTGTCTACTGTCCTTATACTTCTCTTCAACCTCCCACTTTGAATAATTGGAGAAGAAGTTCATATACTGTGATGAAATTGCTGTCAAACAGATGTGACCCTTGAACCCTCAGTGATGTCGCCAACAGCTGTTAATTGATCTCCCAAGAGTGACACTCCCACGTGTTGGTTGAAATGCTTAATAAGTGATGCAAATAATATCCTCTGTCTTATGTCGGTGTGTGCTCTTTTGTTGAATTATTCCCAGTAGAAATGAAGAGAAATGAAAATTTTCTTGATAAGCATTTGATATGGCCAACTGTAGGAGGACATAGGACTTATGGTGGATTTGGGTGTTCGCACCTACCGCTTTTCGATCGCATGGCCGCGCATTTTTCCAGGTTTTTCTACCCAGCTTTTTGTAGAACATTGGACCACCAGTCAATGTTGAATTGATTTTTCTGGCGTGCTTCAAGGAGTCCTTTCATGGTCAGGTTGATCACCACTCTTCTTGATGAATGACTACATGCCAATGTTGCAGATGGAAGGGGACCGGTGCCTAATCCTGAAGGGATTTCTTTCTACAATAATTTGATTGATAGTCTTCTTTCAAGAGGTATTTTCCTGCTCACTTCCCGCTTGGGCATCACTGGTTAGAAAATTTCTCAGCGGTATTCTAGAATATCTAACCACATGAAACCCTGCCAATTGTAATGCCTTGTTTCTAATGGAAACCTTGTCAATATTAACTTGATTAGAGAGCTTCCGAGGGGAATTATCGGGAGTCTTACCACATCGATTGCATTAACATGATTAGAAAACCTCTCGGAGTATTCTCGAGAATCTAACCACATCAACCCCCTGCCGTTTGCAATGCCTTGTTTCGTAGAATATAAAGCTTGTCAATTGTAACATGATTAGATTTTCTAGAATATCTGTGGGAAGTGGGTTTTCCAGGAGTGCTGCATTGTCATTATACGCGGTCCGAGCAATAATTTTAGGTTGGGTTTGGCCAGGGATAGAGCCCTTCGTTTGCCTCTTCCATTATGACCTGCCTCAAACTTTCCAGGATGAATTTGGCGGATGGCACAGCCGCCAGATTGTGTAAGAGTTTTCCAAAGTTTGCCGGTCCCTCTGCTGTCATTGAAGGAAACAATGACCGTTGCACTTCCTTGCTGTAGCATAAATAAAAGGGTTAGTTTTTCCTGGGATTCCCAAGGTATGCATTGGTGTTGTCAACTGATGAGTTTCTGCGGTTGCAGACCCCTATTCAGGTCCTACGCTGAGGCTTGCTTCGCTGCCTTCGGAGACCGGGTGAAGTTCTGGTTCACGTTCAATGAGGTCCACAATTTTGCGATCAAGTTCCCCAGCTATGGTTGTATGGTCCGCTCGGGCCCCTGCGGGACTGCTAATAGCAGCTCTTGGGTTTACAACACTGGCCATCACATGCTCCTTTCACATGCTGCTGCTGTGGAGGTTTATCGTACCAAATTTCAGGTCTTTCCTAAACACTGCTCTTTGGAATACATGATGCCAAGTTCCATGTTCTAGGCCACTGTGTCACTGCCTCATTGGCTATTCATAAGAGGATTGTAGCCCGTAAGTGTTCAAAAGCCTGAGATCAACCAAAAAGTACAGTCTGGACCTTCTTGTTTTTTGGCATTGTGACTAATAATGCAGTGAAACCTCCCGGCTCTTGAGGATATCTAGCCCACAATTATTGAGGTGTAGGTTTTGTGTGATGTGGGTATTGTGGTGTCCTATATTGATGGATGTAGGACACTGAAAAAAATATTAGAACAAATCCCATTGCAACGCAATGGCACCAAAAAGTTTTCATGGAGAAGCTGTGGGGAAGTCATTAGGATTTAGTCATAAAAAATAGACAATGCGGGTGAAAATGTGACTCTTTGTGTGACGGAAGAAATCATGACTCTTCGCACCTAATAGAATATTAGATGCAGCCAGAGGCTGGTGTTTTTGTTTGGTACTTGTGACGTTTTTGCTAGTTCCTTCAACGAAGTACGAAGGTGTCGCACAGGATTTTTTTTTCAGGGTGTCTCACCTCATTCTTGCCATGTCATTGTGCTCGAAATGCTCCCCCTTACAAGATATTGTCATTGTTTCATGAACAATGGCAGTAATCCTCTCAATCACTCTTCTTCTCAAGAGTTTCACGTTTCACGTAATGGTGTGATTATTGATAGGCACCTTTTCACTTGAATGATGTTACTGTTAATCGTATGACACATATTATAGAAGTTTTGTCTTATAAATAATTATACAACTTGGCACCATTGTTCGAATGAACTTGTTCTTACGTCAGGAGCTTCTCAGGGTCCAAGTCTCTCGTAATGCTGTTGTTGGAAAGCAGGCAAAGCAGGGAGGCAAAATTGGTATTATTGCTGACGCACAATGGTACGTGCCCTATTCAAATTCTCCAGCGGATATTCAAGCTGTGGAGCGAATGCAGGCGTTTCAAGTGCGGTGGTATTAACATTTTCATTTCTTCTCCTCTGTTTATGAAATAAAAGAGGGTATGGTTTTCGAATGGGCCAAACGTTAGACCTCCTTTAATACACGCCGTTGGGGATTGCAATGTACATGGCTGTTATTTTGTATAAAAATAGTTCCATCTAGTGAAGGATGCCTAACTCTTTTAAGTGCTGCGTGAGATATTGCCAATGGCAAAGAGTCGTATTAAACCCTCTGTGACACCTTGAAAAATAATTTCTGATGACCACATTCAATTTGTCTGGTCTTTCGTTTGGAATGGTGCAGGATACTAGACCCCATTTATTTTGGTAGGTATCCTGAAGTGCTAGTTCGTCGGTTGGGCGATCGTCTTCCCAAGTTTACAGAAGCGGAGGCCCAATCTCTAAAAGGCTCCGTCGACGTCTTGGGCATCAATCACTATACAACTCACTATGCGCTTGATCGATCAAATTCATCTGACCCTTCGCTTTCAGATTCAGGAGCGACCTCTACTGGTATGTACCTATCTTTCCAATTGCTTTTCTCAACTTTTAACACTGTTTGCAGACTGTTGTTGGAACATTTATAGGAACTTTAGACAACATCACAAAGAGAATCACTGCCATGAATCACAATACTGATCATACAGAGACCCCTTCATGATACACATGAGTGATCTTTGTGACTGTATGGAGATCTCCGTATGGGGGAAATTCTCTTTGTGATGCTGCCTACTAGTTCCTGAAATAATCTAACTTCACTGAAAACCTTGTTTTTAATTTATAACTGCTTCTTGTAAATATGATTATGTCCATTCTAACAAACCCTCTGTGAACTTCTCAGTTGTTGGGCACAGTTTTTGGTCGATCGAGGCTTTTGCTTCAGAATGGTTGACCTAACATTTAGTGCCTGACATGCTATGTTATGCATTGCGTAATTGTTTCATAAATCTCGGGTGACGGTGACGATGTTGCAGGTTTAAGGGAAGGCGTTCCAATTGGACCTGTGGTACTCACCATCACAGCTCCTTGAATTTCGTATTGTAATTTTCATTGTTAAAAGTTGAATGTTACGTGCTGCAGACTATGTGAAACGTTGTTTTGTGAATTAACTAACGGTGGAGGGTTGTTGCTGGCGCAGGCTGCTTCCGCATGGATGTATATTGTACCATATGGCATCCACGGTGTGCTGAACTATATCCGGATCCAGTATAATAACCCCATCGTTTATGTCACTGAGAATGGTACATCCTCCACTGCTTTGTGCATCCTATCTAGACCGCTGGAAGATTTACGTCGCCGGATATTTCGATATGTAATTATAGTCGTGTGCAGAAAACGTACCCCTTCCAAAACCCTGTCAACTGTAACACCATTGAGTGTGATTTTGAGTGTAATCCTGCCAATCTTAATGGGCTAGGGTTTTTTTTAGGAGTGGATTTTCTGTTGGTAACATTTGCAGCTGTATCCTAAGACTTTACATATCAACTTCCACTTGTGCAGGTGTGGATGAGGAAAATGATCCCACAAGTCCCCTGGAGGTTGTCCTCAAGGATTCTTATCGTATCAAGTTTCACCTTGACTATCTATCGTATGTGAATGCTGCAATCAGGTACTACAATGGTACTCATCCTGTTCTAATTTCGGAATGTTCCGTATTCATTTAGGCTTGTGTGCTTGGACTCTGCTCTGCTGCAGAAAGCTTTCAACCATTAGGGCAGCTCGTTTGGAGTAATCTGCAAGTTTCTCACAATGTTGAGGAATGGTTTAAGCTTCTATTTGTGAAGTCTACCGAATCTCAGTGGTTGGTTCAGTACCTTTGTGCCTGATAGTTTATTTTTTATCTGCTAAATTTCGGTTAGGCACTTGCTCTATTTTTTTTTCCAATTTTCTTTGTTACCAGAAGAATTTTAATTTCTTGGCACGGATTCATTTACCTGTATGGTGTCCTGAAATGTGAATCCCATGCGGCTTTTCTTGTTTTGCAGAGACGGGTGTGATGTCCGAGGTTATTTCATTTGGTCCCTTCTGGACAATTTCGAGTGGGAAGATGGACTGTCGAAGCGATTCGGGCTCTATTATGTGGACTATGTCCACAACCAGACTCGTCACGCCAAAGACTCTGCCAAGTGGTTCAAAGAGTTTCTTCGCCCACCTCCTTTCCTCAGACATGCTGCGAGCTGATGATTCTGCCTGAGTGCTTCATTTGGACCAGAAAGATTGTAAATATTCCATCGTTGTGCAATGTTGTTGCAGAATTCCTGTCTGTATTATACTATTGAATAGGCAACAGGTGCATTGGATCACTATATTGAATCACTATGTTGGCTTCAGCTCTTTGATTGTCTTCAAAATTTGTCCAAGGAAGTGTATACCGACTGAAGGGCCAATGTGTAGTGTAGTCACAGTCACAGTAGCCTCAGTCGGGTCTAGACACATCCTTGTTGCGTTTCTTTACAAATTCGAGAGCTTACTGCACACGACCAGCTCTGAGTAACGAGTGTTAACCCTTGAAAGCCCTTTGGGTCACTCTATATGACCCTTATGTAACCTCATAACTCTTCAATATGTGAGTTGTGATACATTTTAATTTCTGTACTATCATGATTATTAATTTACTTTATACTGAAAAATATTTGGTCAATGTTTTTTATCATATACCACCAAATTCATAATATACTATTTGTCTTTTATGGGTTAATGAAACCCAAATCTAAAAGGGATGATATTCATTAGTAGAAATGTTATTGACCTACTATGTGTTTGATAGACCTCCATGAATTAGAGTTTGTTTTCTTTATTAATGAGCATTTGCATTGTTGAATTGTAAAGAGATGGAATACAACAAAACATGTATTTAATCCCTTAATGTTCCTAATAGGAAGGTGGATGTAAAATTTGAGGTTTTTTTGCAAAATAAGTAATGGCATAAGAAGAATCTAGACATTAAATCTTCATTTTTGCTAGTTATACTTTCCTATCCATACATGCATGAACTCATTTAGAACCTTGCACACTAATCATGATATGATTGAGTGACCACATTAGTTGCATTGTTGAAGTATTGATAAAAAGAACCTTGCACACTAATCACGATATGATTGAGTGACCACATTAGTTGCATTGTTGAAGTATTGATAAAAGACGGGTTTTTTGGCATTTTTGGATGTAGAGTACTTCATTCATTTCTTATAGATCCTACAATAAAGTCTTGGAAACATTCATAATCCACCTAATGAATGTTTGATATCCAATTATTGTGTTCAATTTCAACCCCCCATTTTTATGATATTGTTCATAAATAAATAAAATACAATGTATGTTATAAATTTCTAAATCTATAAATAAAATGAGCATTGAAGGACAAAATACATTAAAGAATTCTTTTGTTATTCTTGCCTTTGTTTAGTGGAATTAAGAGGCCAATTTTTATAGAAAAGCCATTAATCTTATTTTTGATGAGGCAGATGGAAAGTTGTGGGTTATAGTGCACGTGTGATTTGTCAATAACTACATAAAATTAGAAAAATAAAAAAGTCTTTGGTGACCTATTTAAAATAGAGAAAATTTTGTCCTACAATCAATTGCTTGCACGGACAACTTTAAGAGTTCACAAATATTTAATAGAATTTTATAGAAATGACCAAAGTGATTGTGGCATAAGGGCAGAGCCCAAAGGAGTGGGGCACTTTATTTTCAAAAATGATTGATAAAGAGTGTACCTTACATAGAATATAGCCCATTGTCAAGATATGTTTTTGGTAAGATGATACTTTGATTGTAAGGTGCTTACACATGCATATTATAGAATTAGAGTTTGAATTCATTTAAGCATGTAACTCAGATGATTGAAGAAGCAAATACTGACATAAGTGAAAATCACAAATTGAAACTTGGATATGTCATTGATGTAGAATCATTAGATCTCCAAAACCTAAGCAATTTAGAAGCTAGATGATCAATTCTGGTGTTTGAATTGTGTGTTATAAACAACTCATAATAATAATAGCGTTGGTCTATAGACCAGCATGAATGAAGAGTCAATTGGAGGTTGTTCAACTAGCTAGGAGATTGCAAAAAATCAATTAGAACTAGTTTTATGTCACATATTTTCATCTAATTTTGGGGGGAGAAGGTTCCATCCTCCAAAAAAGAATTGGGAATTGAAATTTAGAAGGGATGGTCTTCTAATAGACTAATAGCTATTATTTAAAAGAATCTTTAAAACAGTTAATTTGATATTGTATGGGATTTTACAAAGTGAGCTTCTTTTTGCTTGCATTTTGAAATACATATTTTGAAGCATATTTTCTATGCTTTATCCTTTGAAGGGTGCAATATTTTTAGAGGTGTAGTCATTGGGTGTACCTTTTCATATTTCAAAAATTATTTATTTGTTTTTGAAGTGCTTCGTTATTTGTTTTTTATTTAAAAAATCAAGAGCATCATGAAAACACATCAAAATCAACATGTGTTTCTTGCCATCACCTAGCTATGTCTCACGGACATAGGAAGGAAGGTCTACTTTTGTTGCCTCCTTTTGGAAGTAAAAGAAACTCATATTAAATCCCTAATGTGTAAAGTATACACATTGGGGCCCTGGTCACACATTAATTGTAATACTATATACCTAGAATATATATTTTTCACACTAGGGATTCCATTTGAGCTATTTACATGTGGTGTTGTATATGTAGTGATTTAATTTCAATTCAATGGATATATAGTAGGCTAAAATATCATTGGAGGGAGGGTGGATAAAACAAGGTGGTTTACCTCAAGTCCTTTGAGTAGGTGAATTCCCAATTTCAACTCCAAGCTAACTTTACATTCTTAACCAAGCCATCAATAATATTGCCTACTAGTACTCATTTCAAATGGATGAGGTAGCTACACTTCCTTGACTCTCCATAAAGATAAATCTTTCTTTGATCTTAGAATGCCAGAAAGGACCTATACTATATATATTGTTTAGAATGTTATGTAATGAATTTATTCCAATCCTCTTAGAGTTATTTAGTACAAAGTAGCATTTAGTTAGCCTCCTCTTATATGGATTTAGCCTCAAAGCTAATTTGGATGATCCAAAGGTTAGAAACAAATAAAAATGCTGAATTTAGAGACCTTAACAAGAAATTAGAGCATCTAGGTCTCTTATTTTGTTTCACCTTTGCCATTAATGTTAAAAAAAACAAGCCCCTTGCAGTTTTGACTCAATGTCTTTGGCCTTGGCATACCAATGAGATGATCATGACTTCAAACCTAAACGTTGGCATGGTGTTTATCAATATAGCACACCCAACTATAATGGAGGGTAAAATGACCTTGTCATCATATAGGTATCCAAGAAATTATTGCAGAAAAAAACGAGTGGATTCTTCATAGGCTAGGGGCTACCTATTGATGGAGGTGTCAAGGATGGAATTTGCCATCTAGGTCCATAAAGGCTTAGATAATTGATCCTGATTCCCAACAAATGCTTTGCTGAAATCAAATCATCCCAAGCATTTGACTATTGTGATTTACTATTTCTAAAGGGCAACATTTCTTGGGATTCTTGTGAAAATTTCTTGAATTGTACAACAAGCTTGTACCTTCTATCAATTAACCTCTAATCTAAATTTATGCATCAAAGTAAGGTACACTAGCCCAATACTGTTGGCAGCCCAATTATATCACTTACTTTTGGTCCTAATTCCACCTAAAATCCCCCCCAATTTCCTTCATTTTATAACAAAATCAAAGAATTCTATGACAAAATCAAAAGATTTTATAACAACAAGGGATAACATGTCACTCCATTAATAGAAAATATCTAGCACTTGATTAGGCAGTAATGGATTGTTTAGGGGACGTTTTTGACCCTACTCTATAAGTGGTTTTGTAATTTTAGGGCTGACTACTTCAAAAATTCACAGAAATTACTATTTTAATTGGAAAATTATAATTCCACTTGGATTTGATATGTGAAACAAGCACACACCTTTGAAAAATACGTGCCCCTCTTGGAATTGACCCCAAGATACTCAAATTGCAAATCAAGATGATAATAAGCTTATCTACCTTACTATACTAATATTCTCTCTATCCCAAAATGATTGTCCACAATTTTGTTGAGATTTTTTTATGCAAATTTCATTAATCATATTATGAAAAACATAATTAAGACAAAATCCAAATTTTATATCACTACAATCAATGAAAAACATTGCATGTGTTCATTGCAACCTAAAACAAATTAGGCACAAGGAGGTCTTCATATGACCAACTCAAAACAACCTTCAAAAAATGTGACATTTAAAGTGGACAATCATTTTGGGACAAAAAGAGTATAATTCACATGAAAGCACTCTGACAAATTTAGCAACATAAGTTCAATCTATTCAATTGAGATATGTAGTCAAAGATGAAGATTATTTCTAGCACTAGACATCTTAGCTACTCCATAAAGATGCTATTGTACTCCTATATATAGTAGAACATCCCATCATGGGCAGAATTAGGAGATTACCCTCATGCCATTACTAAAATTTTAAAATTTTCCTTCCCACACAAAGACAAGTGTGAGACATGGAGCGAGCAATTGAAATTATATTTTTTTCAGCAAAGCATGAAATTGTTGTTAATTTTTGAAGTGTGCTACCCATCATGGTCCAAAAGAGTCTCTACACAAAATAGTGAAATTAGATTTTCCCTCACTAATTTCTTGACATTTGACACCCCTACATTGGGTCATTCCGTAGGTCTGGAATGGGTCCAAAATGGCATGTCCTACCTGATTTTTTTTTAAAAATGCCCAGGTAATGCAAGGTCGTCTAACAAGGCAGCAATTGAGGGAAAGCCCTTAAAACCTAAAACCCTAAAAAACACATTGGCTTGACTTTAGATTCCATATGTTTAATTTGATTCTCTTCCTCGCAGGTGCAGTTGGAGAGAAGAAGCTCTCACTCAAGTTGTCCCGCACTTCCCATCCTTACGTCTCCTCCTTCAGCCTTCAACCTTTCATCTTCTCACTTTGTCTATATTTGCTGCCATCTCCGTTTTATCGGTGTTTTGTTTGCATTTTGTCCACGTAAGATAGCATCAAGATAGCATTTCCACACTAATTGAAACCATTTTCCAACGCTTCTCAATCTGTGTACTAATTGTAGAAGGTGTTGTCCGAGTTCGAAAGACGTACAAGTGCGAGCTTACTGATGGTAGAGAATACGAAGAGATCGTCGAAGTAGGAAACACAAACCGCAACCCCCAAAGCACTGCCTCCCTTATAGATCCCACCTCGAAAGCCAAGAGCTCTCAATTTCACTCAAACCCTATTGACTTTCCCAATTTCACCCAACCATCTCGTTTGAATGCGAGTTCTAGAGTCCCCTCCTCGTCCACATACTCTTCCACACGCATTAAGAGAATGCTCCAAAGTCGGAGTGCATTTGCAACTGACGTAGATTTTGAGATTGAAGCTTCTAGGGTTCACTGGAGTGAGCTTCAGTCTTCTAGCATTGTGCATCAAACAAGTCCTACTTAACAAGCTTCAGCAGATGAAGAAACGCATTTCACGAACGCCGAGATTTTCATTTTGTATGCTGAAGCATTGGGTGACTTGTGGAAGCTCATTGATTTGAGAATGCAGTGCAATGGCAACCAAAGCTCCCCTTTCTCTGCTTGTGAATTTGAAGGCAACTTGCAGGAAATTGCAATGGGGATGGAGACTTTGTCGAAGTTCAACATCGTCCATAGGAACCTCAAAGCATCAAATGTACTCATTCGATCTAAAGTGAAGAGATTCAATCCAACCCTCAGTGCTCACAAATGATATAATTTGTATCAGTGCATTGTAGCAGATTACGAGTGCTCGGTGGGAGTTGTAGGGACAGGGTTTTGGAGAGCTCCAAATATTGGAAGTTGTGAAAGATTGCAACATCACATCTGACTTGTTCTCAGAAGCAACAAATGTCTACAATTTGTAATGACATGTTATAAAATGATCACATGTCAGCTTCCTTTTGAAGGTGTGAGGTTGATTGAACAATTACAATGTCATTTTGTAAGATTGGAGCCCCATTTTGCCTAATGATGTTGAGTCTTGGATTAAAGAATTGTTGAATAGATGTTGGTATCCCAATCCTTTAAAAAGATTAAGTTTCAAGAAGATAAACAGATTCATTAATTTACAAAATGTGTAGGGGGTAAGGGCATGTAGAAGAGATGTAGTTTATAATTTATTTGGATGTTTTAGATTTTAGAATGTTTATGATATTTTCTTTTCTAATAAATTTTTGTCATATTGTACTTGATTAGTAGACAATCACATTCTTTTGTCAAGGTATATCTTCTTTTGTATGCTTTCAATGTTTTACTTTTGATAAGTGTGCAATTGGATGTAGTTACTTTTGCTTGGGAAGAGACAAATTGAAAAATGTGAAGAGGTCTATGTATCATAGAGGACATGTTAGGATAAGCTTGTACTAGGTTTACAACACCTATCTCTTTTATATGTGTATTTGAAGTTGGTGATATTATGTAGGTATTGTGGTTTAGATTGTGCTTTTGTTTGTTTTTTCTTGCTTATAAGATATTCATTCTTACTAGAATTATTCGTGCTCTTACATGTGGTCACAAAGTGCTTTAATTTTATCTTAAAAGAACAATTTGGAAAGATCTTGTCTAAGTTGGTTTTACTGTTGTTGTTGCATTTGGGATCAATGTATATTTTCAATAGGAAAAATCACTTTGGATTTCCTCTTGTTCTCTTGTTTGTTCGCCTTTTGTGCTAGTATTCTCCACCTTTTATTCATTCTCATATACTAATTCATTTTGCTACTAAGAATAAATTTAGTACTTTTCTTCTACTTTTAATCCTCTTATATACACTCATTATTACTTTAGCTTCACTTGAAATCATTTGAATTAGCATAGTGTTTATTATGAAATAATTTGAATTGGATAGTACTCTTTCAATTGTTAAATCTTGAGGACAATTGAAAGAGGGTTCTAGATTGTATTGGCTTTGTATTTATTGAATGATATATGAATAAACTAAAAAATTTCAAGTGTTCATTATATATATTTTCAACATCAATCTTAATCTTATAGATTTAGAAGAATGTCTACACCATAGGCAAGAATCTTAGTTGGGACAAGTTTACTAACATTGCTAGTGTTAAGTGTTCTTAATTGAGACCATATTTTTTTAAACATTCCTAAGAGTAAACTTAATCAATGACAATGCTCACAATTTTTGATATTCTTGGCTTGCTCCTAAATAAACCTCTTTAAAATTTTGAACAACAAATGATTGCAAATATGTCCCAAACATACAAAGTCTTAATTTTTTCATCCATCATAATGTTTTACAATCCTTATATAAGTTTTCATTAAGTTTATACAAAATAGATTTTAATATTTTCTTTGACAAACATTTTAAAGTTTGAATGGTATAGGTATGTTTGACCTCAAAAAATGACTTTTTCAATTAAAAAAATGACTTGAATTTATATGTTAATACAAAAATCTTTAAAAATTATAATCTTTAAAATCTAAAAAATTAAATTCTTGAAAAAATTATACATATTTAAAATATAAAATCAATTTTAGAAGGAATTTCCAATTTTTGGTTTTTAATTTCACTAAAAAATATTGTACAATGGTTAGTGTAGTAGTAGATTTAATCATATGGGTATGATTTGTGGAGAACATTTTACAACTTTTGTCTAAATTCCCATTAAATTATTATTCTAAATAGCATTTTCTCATACACCTTCAGATTTGGGAATTTCTAAACTACCTCATTTGGTAGAGGGATAAACATTTCTTATCTCTATATCGATTTTGTCCATCTAGAGCTTTGAGGCAAAATAATTTACTACTCCAAGCTTGAGATGAGGCACAAGATCTTCATTTTTCTAAGTTTTTTTTCACTCCAAAAATTATAGCCCATCAAGTGAATAAATTAGATTGAATTATCCCAATAGAAAATTTAGTGTGACCTACAAAATATGTATCACTATAAAACTTTATTTTGTCAAAATTACTACAATTTCATTCTAGTTCTAAATTTTTTAGTTTTAAAAATCATAGTTTTGAAGCATGGCAATCAAGAATTCTTGATTTCTCAACTTCTTCTTCTTCTTCTTCAACATCAATTTCATAGATTTTCTAGAAAAATTCAATCACATTGGAGAAATCCAAGGTCTCCAATTTTGGATTTAAATTATAAGTTAGTGTAACAAGAACAAAGCAATGAGGGAATAATGTAGACTAACAAAAAAAGCTTTGTGTTAAATCAATAAAAATATAAGCAACATGAAGAATGTTCAAGTGCCAACAACATTTGCTAACAATTGTTTCAAGTATGAACATTCTTTCTTGTACATATCAAATATAGCCAGCTTAAATGAATGAACTTATAGTAGAATACTTTAATAACATTTTTGCACTTGGAAACAAGCTAAAAACACCTAAAATTGAGAGCACATTCAATGGTCAAAGTGACATCATATTTCAGCTCTTAACCAATGAAAACACTTAATATTTTAATTTTTGTAGCTAAATCCTAAATGCAAAGCATTCCTTTGGAAAAATTGCATAAAAATTACTCAAAATCAATTATTGTAAGGACACCTCATTTTCACAATGCTGAAGCATTGTTCCATCCAAAATTGTTGTTTAGAATGTAAACATTTTGAATTAACGTTGATTTGAGATACAAATAAAATCAACATTGTAAAATTTATAGTTTATTTATATAGTGTTCAATAAATACAAACTAACACAATCCATAATTCTTTTTCAACTATCAACAAGATTCAACAAAACTTAAGACTATTTAATGATAGGTGCTATCCAAACTAATTTGAATGATTTCTTATAAAATTAAAGTAGAAGTATCTAAAACCATTTGTCCTTCCAAGATTTGTCAAAGGTCTTATGTTACCAATACAACTGTAAACTACTAAACCATCCCTTTAAAATGTCTTCTTCAAGTAACCCCTACAATAATATAGTATTTTGAGGCCTAAAATTACTTTAGAATACTTGTGCTCATAGGAAGGTTAAAATCTTCATTTCTATTTATTTTCTATCAAATTCAACCATAGGATCTTCTAATTAACTTGTTCAAGTACATCTTCTCCAATTTTTAGAGTAAATTCTCCACCAATTGCAAGTTCAATGTTGCTAAACTTCAAAAAAACCTTTTTTTAGCCATTCCTAAACATTTTAAGACAAAAAAACAATATGTCCAATGACTTGTGTGCTTTAGCCATTATGTGGTAAAATGTGTTGAAATTACTAAAAAATTTCACCAAAAAACTTTTATATTTCTCTTTTAAAAAAATTACAATTTAGAATGTGGTTCTTGATGGAAGAAAAAACTAAACTGCAAATAAGTTTGAAAAGAAATTGAAGAGTATTAATTCTAGTGGTAAGAATGCTTAAATAAAAAATATTTACCCTAAAAAAAAATTATTTGGAAATTTTCAAAATCACATTCAAAATTCCTAACTTTATATGTGTTTCTTGCCTTTATTGCCTATAAGATAAAACTCTGATCCTCATAACTTTGACTTCATTATTTGGAATTGAGTGGTTCAAATGTTTTTAAGTAAATATCAATCTATACAATTAATTTTTGTTTGTTTTGATTCATTTCATTTTTTGTTTAGCTACCCAATTAGATATTGAAATAAATTTCTTTTAAGAAAGCTTTTGCAATATTTATTGGAATGATGTGAAACAAAGCTTCACATGCAATTAGACTAAAAGTATCATGCAAAAATTCCAAACTATAAAATCAAGTAAAACTGCCTAAGTTCTTTCAAAATCCAAAGAGGGCTCTTTAGTTCTTCCTTAGTTCTTCCTTAGTTCACACATCAAAGTTGATACCATATTCCATGGTCAAGGTTGGCATTTTTGTCAAATAATTAATTAAAGTTATGAAATGATTGGACAAATGTTTCAAAATAAAAATACTAATTCCTTCTCATAAATTCTTCATTTGAAGAAACAAATTTCCAGACATTTCATCATCTATTTTGTAGAAAATTTTTGTGCCAACCTTGACTAATTGGTACACTAATGGGAATTCATACCTTAAAGTTGGATAAAAATTCTATATATGTAGAATGGATGAAGGTCATTCACTAAGACAAATGCATGTTACAAAATCATTTCAAACCACATGATTTCGTGTCAAATTTGGATTGAATCTCATACAATTGTATTTGAAATAATGTAGATTTAATACAAAATTATGATTGGACATTGTGACAATGGAGCACAATTCCTATTAAAGACATGGTTCTTGAAAGTTTAAAAAAAAAACAATTTATATTACAATCTTAGAAAACAACAAGAGAAGATAAAAAAAAGAATTAAAAATCAAAGCAAATAAGTATAAATCTATGAAATCTATTCTAAAGTGAATTTGTACCAACCCTAGCTTTTCCTCCAATCACAATGCAATAAAACTTAAGTTTTGACCCTCAATTTACAAATGTAAGACATCCTTATTTTTGTATATCATGTGAAGATCTCAATAACATTCTTTACAAGCTATTTCAACATCCTTGAATTTGGCAACTAAAAAAAATCTAAATGCCTTTTGAATGCAATTTAGATTCAACTCATTATGACCCTTACATAGCTACAATATTTAAAAATATTTAAAAATTTCCTACAACCATGTGATAGTTCTTTATTATGCAGGGTTGTCATAACGGGCGAACCGGACCGGACGGATAGGCGAACCGGACGGGCAAATTGGACCGAACGGACGGACGGTCCGGACGGCTTTAATTTTGAGAGTTTTGCACCTTGACGATCCCGTCCGCGCCCTGTCGGGCGAATCAGATGGACGGGCAAATCGGACGGACGAACGGGCGAACTGGACGTCCGTCCACTATGAAAAACCTGTTGTTATGATTGAAACATTTTTTCATTTAAATCATCAACAAGAAAATAAGAGTGGTATCAATTGCTTTAGAGTGCTCCATTTGGTTTTCTATGATGACTAATATAAAGTAGCAATCCCCAAGAGTATCATTTTAAGGAGATTAAAGTAGCAGGACTAATTGATGAAGCTTAAAAAATTATATAGTGGATACAAGTGAGAAGAAAGAAAAAATATTGGTATGAATTATAGAGTATCACAAGTGTGACTTTGCAACATTTGTGCAAAGTAGAAAATTGCTAGAAATCTATGCTTGTCACTAGTGTAACCTGAAATAGTGTGGAATTGATGGCATCATTGTCTTTTGCAAATCCAATGCTAGACGTTACCATAGACTATAATACTTACATATGGCACCTACATCCATCACGGCACTCCAAACAATGGCTATGGATAGTAGCATAGGTCACGCCTATAGGGACAATTGTGTATATGGGTGTTACTATTTTATTATATGACCAAAAGTACTTCACTTGCACAAAGTCTAAAACTTGATAAACAGGGTTTTCATAGTGGGCGGACGTCCAGTTCGCCCGTCCGTCTGATTCGCCTGACAGGGCGTGGACACTGTACTCAGAGCGCGGACGGGATCGTTAGGGCGTGGACGGGATCGTCAGGGCGTGGACGTTAGGGCACAGACGAGATCGTTAGGGCGTGGTCAGGGCGCGGACGGGATCGTCAAGGTGCAAAACTCTCAAAATTAAAGTCGTTCAGACCGTCCGTCTGTCGAGTCCGATTTGCTCGTCCGGTTCGCCCGTTATGACAACTCTGTTGATAAATATATAACCTTTGTCATATGGATTCAATTTTGTGAAAACTAAATAAAACCAATAAACCAAATGTGCAATTTGGGGGAGGGGGAGTTGTTATAATTGGACATCCAAGATTACAATTTTCATTCCCAACTCCTTATTTATTGGCTCTATCCTTTAGGTACAAACTATGGCATGAATTCACTATGGTTTCTAAATTTGAGTTTCCCAATCTTATCTACAACTGCATTTACATTGCACAACATGGTTAGAATTTGTTTGGACAAGTAATTGGATGGAGGAGTCCAATTTTTTTTAAGTCCAGACAAAATTTTATGCTAAAATTTAAAAATTTAAATTTAAAAAAAAATGGACTCCTCCATCCAATTACTTGTCCAAACAATTTGGTGGGGAGCAAATTTTGGTGGGCATTTTGGTGAATATTGCTCCCCACCAAATTTGTTTGGACAAGTAATTGGATGGAGGAGACCAATTTGGTGGGGAGCAATGTTCACCAGCGTGGCTAACCCAAACACAACACTACGGCCATTTTTTGGTTAAATAATGATAGAGAAGCTTTGTATGTAGGACAAAAGTGCAACTATTCATCTTCACAATTTTGTATGAAAAGGGGAGGTTTTATATAGTAAGGTAGAACTACCCATTACCACCATTTACCCAATTCCCCCACCTACAGGTTCCTCCCATTTTCGTCACTGGCCCATCTTATTACTACAATCTTACTCATTCATGATCATGATGGCAATGCATTGGGGAGCGGACACATCAGCCCACGCTTCAACAATGGTCTAGTCATGCTTTACCAAGGGTCTACTCACAGTTTTACATTTCAGCTTTGAAAAATCACAAAAATTTCAATTCTTGTCAGAATGTCTTTATTTTTTTTGCAAGTGACTTCTCTCAAACAATTCAATCTCTAAAAAATATGAGAGCTTATAAATAGCTTCTCCAAAGTACCTAGATAGCAAATTTGTATGGTAATGGGTAGTTCTATCTTAGTTTGCCTTCCAACAAGTGCTTTACGATTTTTTAACCCCTAAATGACGGACCTATGACCGTTGATTTCAAGCTTCACTGTCATCACTAAGTTTGTTGCCATTTTGCAACAAGATATGTATGCAAAATTTTTAATTTGTTTTTCAGAGATGAAACAAAATGTCTTATTTGTTTCACCAAAATTTTATATTTTTTTGTAAATAATTGATTTTTTTAGGAATTTTTGTAGATATAATGAAGAAAAATCATATCAAATAGAAAACTATTTCAAAAAAACTGAAAATTTCACCATGTGTGCATATTATAGTGATGAACAGAGTGAATGAACTTTATTTTTTTAGTTGGTCTTAAATTCAAAAAATATCATTTTTGTAGAGAAATTTCAGATTTAAAGCAAGGAGCAACAACTTTCTACAATACACTAAAATAGCATATTTTGTGATCCGTTTTTTTAGTAACTTCTCATTTATGTGAAGACAAACAATAGCATAACTCCAAACTCAACTAGATTATCTTCATGACCCAACATGGAAGGTCAACAAGAAAGAAGGGGATGAAAAACTGCTTCCCAACTCTCTACAATTCAAGAATCATTCATCCAAAAGCCACAAAATGGCCTTGTCGTTGTTTCTGGGTTAACCAACTATTCACACAATGGCAAAAGAGATGATTTCCACGGCCTGTCCTTTGAGAGTGAATATAAGAATCAGCAGTCCTCTCTGAGAATATCAGTGAAGCAACAAATAATGAAGAATCGCAACCGACCGACCAACAAGTACGTGCCAGCACGTACAGTCCAAGTGGCAAACATGACGTGGCCTCTAAGGAAGGAATTGAAACCGTGGAGCCAAAGCCATGGCAAAGCCAGATCTCCACTTTAGCCTTCACTCCACCAGTCCGAGCCCGAGATTCTTCTCCTTTTGCTGTGCAGAAATTTCCGTAGTTTGCTGCGTCCCGTGCAGTTGCGCCATTTTCTTCTCTTTGCAAGTTGCCTAGGTAAAATCCCCCGTACTGGGATTTTCACGCTCTGCAATTGCATTCTTCCCATGGGAGTTTGAATTAGGGTTTCGACGACTGCTGCGGTTTCCGCAATTGATAATGTTTCTCGTTTTGTGACAGTCTGTCAGATCATGCAAGAGAGTAAGCTGGAGGAAGTAGATAAGGATGCCGACCTTCGGCATCCGTCCATCAACACGGAACCGCGTACGCTTGATGAAAACTCTATAGAGCGTGCTATGGTCAGTGTCCTCCGGGATTTTACGGATTTTTGCTTGGAATTACTTTAGAGGAATGCATCATCTTGCTGAGCAGTGTTTGATGAATTTTGCAATGTGGATTTGGGGAGTTGATTATTTGACGTCGTGTGGTGTGGTTGGAAGCAGCTCGCAGCTCAAAAGATTTACGCCCAGCACCCTGAACCTACCTCCGATTGTTTCACTAAGGTATGTCAGTTTTGAAATGATGCCATAGGGTACACGCAGAGAAGGTTCTTGAATCTTTAGGGTTTCGCAATGACATTGCGCTTTTGGTACAAAGCCCTAACTCGCAATACCTTAATCTTTGTTTCGTTTTACTGCTGTCAAAGCTGTAGAATATAGAGGTAACATGTTCTGAAGTTGTATTCGAAGACTGTAGAGGTGGTCTTCAGAACGAGCTCTAAGTTCTGCATGTTTCCATGTAAGTTCTGGTTTACACTTCTCCCGACAAGTTGAGGCCATCTGGAGTCCACTGGACAAGATGGCAAGACATTAGAAATTAGAAACCAAATGGGCTATGTCAGTTGGACAAGACGAAAGGACATAAAAAGTCTACGTTAGTTTAAGTGGTCTTGTCCGTTTGACCGTCTTGTAGGTTGATGATATTCGGAGCACTTCACAAAATGGTCAAATGGACAAGGTCACTCACAAGGAATGCTGCCATGTAAGCATTTTTATCATCCATTGTAATTTTTTTCCACGGCTGTCTAGATAAAGTGGAAAGCCCTTCAGGGCAACACTCCCGTTTTTTGACTATCACATTGCTAGATTTCTTAAAACGTAGTTGAATTGTCTTGTCCAATGCTTCTCTGTGACAAATGTATACTGACCCTAAACGTAATTTGATGTGTTGATATGACTAAAATCGTTTAAGGAACGGTGCCTTTTTCAGTTTTAGGTCTCTCAGAATCATTGGCTTCGTGTTATGTGCCTGCTATAGGTTTTTTCAGCCGTTGTAGAACGTGAAATTTGGACTACTACTGGTACCCTATTCTGATCAAATTTTGACCTAATTGCAGGATGCAATTGACTCCGCTACTAGGGAAAATGCACCAGCCGAAGACGCTGCTGATGCATTGGGTTCACAGCTTGATGAATTAGTTAGGAATACTGGAAATGTAGTCGACACTGATTTTACGCAATCGAAGGCACCAGTGCAAACGGACAGTACTCCTGCAGCTGCTCCACCACAAGAAACTTCAACATAGAATCCGCTTTGCTTGATTTCAGACCCCCACATTCAAGTGAAAATACTCCTTGCAACGGTTAGCAAGTGCATCATCGCTCATTTTTTGTTTGATTTTCATGTCGTTGCCTGGCGACATCGTCTTTATTGATAATTACTGGGGATAGACTTTTGTGATGTCGGCTTTAGAACTGGGGAGTCCTACTTGTAAGACTGGTAATTAATGTTCAATATTTGAGATCAATCAGTAAATTTGTGTTTTGGTTGGTAATTCTAGTGTTTTGTTTGGTTAATCCATTGTGTACTTGTTTTCTTGTACCCTCCAAATGTAATTGGTAAATGTAAATTTGGGCCAAAACTGCCAAGAACTTGAATATGTTTGCTAATTTTTCCTTAACCCCTAAAAGCCTAGGCCTTTTGGGGTTCAAAAACATCATTGCTTTTGAAGTACTATAGATCTAATTGTCACCAAGGTATAGAAATCTCAACTGTACAATCTTATAGTGTATGTGTTGTAGATGATGTGAAAAAAAATTTGAAGTCATTTGGCCACACAGATTGCAAGATTATAATGTTTTAAAGTTGGAAAAGGATGTTTAATTTTCATAGCAACACATTTGGAAGTGAAATTTGATTTCTAAACCTATTCAAATGAAAAAACTTGAAACTATAAAGTGATTCAAAACCAACATACAAACATATTGGTAATAAATTTTTTTATTCAATTCACTCATTGTGTTTGTAAAATGGCTTTGAAATGTCAAAAATAGAAAATAAACACATGTGAGGTTCAACCTCCTACTAAAATGCTTCTCAATCACTCATAACTTCTTGAATTGATACAAAATTTTAGCCACACAATCTAGATTAGTATGTGCAACTTTCTTTAAAATAATTATTGAAAACAAACATTGTATGAAGAAGAAACAAGTCATCAAAGTTCACTATATACCAAAAATGTCAAAATTTTGAACTTGGAATTGTTCCTAAACATTCAAAACAACTTGGATTGATATGGAAATTTTAACTCAATAACTAAACTTCAAGGGGAACATTATCCAACAAATTTTATTGAAAACGAATATTTAATGAAGGAGATACAAGCCCCTAAAGTTGCAACCATCAAATGTAGTTTGGTGAACTCAAATTGATCTCTGAACTTTGATTGGCTTACAAAAAATTAGTATATCTTGGATTGATCTAAAATTTTTTCTACACAAACCAAAAAAAAGTGTACAAATTTTCCAACAAGTTTTATTGAATTTAGACAGTAGATGCAAAAGCTACAACACTTTGAAAATATGTGACGACACTTTTGGTCTTCTACGGCGTTCAAGGGTTAAGATAGGATGGAATGTAAGTATTGAATTTTGTACTTCATATTGAAGGTTAGGCATTCAAAATTTTCAAATTATTTGACTATATGGTTTAATAGATATTTGAGTTGAAGTTTTGTTTAGTTTAGTGAAATAAACAATACATTTTGGAGAAGCATATCTTAGTGAGAATATTTGAAATGAACATTTTGTATAAAGTTGAAAATGTTCATTGATGTTCATATTTTGGGTGATAAATAGAGTGATGTTGACCAACCTTTTGCTTAAATAAGTTTCTATTCATCCAAAGTAAGGTTGAGAATCATTATAACCTTGATGGAAGTGGGATAGATAGTATATTTATGCAAAATATAAGCTAAAATGATTAAAAGTCCAAAAAAAGATTCTAGTGTTAAAGCATTGATATCATACAACAATTTGATAAATTTTTGTTTTTTAAGTTTTGTGCAAACTTGGTGTAAAGGATTAGACTTGCAAGTGCTATTAGAAAAAAAAGATAGCGCTTATTCACACTTTTGATCTTTTGGGAATGTTGAGCCTTTTGGAATGTGTACCTGGCACAAGAAAAAAAACAAAGGTTACATGGATGAAGGAAGACATAAATTTTTAGTCAAAAAAAAGTGTGGCTAAATTTAAGTAGTACTAGAAATAGTAGAAAATTTCGATTTTAGATTTTTAAGATTGCTCTTTTTTAATGGAACTCAATAAATTTTTTTATGTTATTTCAATCAATATCAATTTCAAGGTTTATTGTAAGCCGATTGCTCTAATACAATTTTAGGGCTTAAGCTAGCAATTGTTCCCAGTCCAAAGAAACTCAAAAACTCTACACATGTTGGCATGATGAAAATATTTTTATTACATAAAAATCTTGTTTAATGTAGCATTTATTTGAGTTTAAATAAATAACCTTTCATATGAAGGAATTAAAGGAAGGTAAAGGTGGGGCTTGGTGAAAATTTTAGTTTATTTCAATGCTAGTGATTTCTAGGACTTATTAATAAATCTTGAGGGTGTTGCATCTTGTTATTAGCTCAAGGAAGGTTAGTGGCTGGTTGGATGTTTATTTCATGCTCTCAATAATAAGTGCTAAATCACGAGTTGCTTACAACAATCAACAGGTTCAATAGGAATCAAACATGGACCAATAGAGCAACCTTTAAGAGACCTTAACAGCCAACCAAATCTACAACTTGGCGATTAGTTGCAGGGTGTTGAAGATTTTATAACTTTGGTTATAACTGTAGAGTCCTATCTTAAAAAATTTCCTACTTTTTATTCATTAAGAAGGATTAAACTTTAGTTTTGTTTAGCTATGTTGTAAAAAAAGAAAAGTAAAGACAATTTTACCTTTCTTTATCTTGTTTTGTTGATTTATAGTCCCATGTGCATAGTTGAGTTGGAGTTATGGGGGGATAAATGGTTTTGCCAATAGAAATTTAGTATCCATGTAGCTTAGACATGGGGATGATGTGGTTCCTTGAAGTTGGATAAGGAATCACAGTCTTCTTCATTCTCCTTCATTGTTCTTTTTGGATTGTAGAGTTTTTGTTGTGAATTTGAAGAGAGATTGCAATCGATGTACAAAGAATTTGATTGTGAAATTTTGAGAGGATGTTCTCCTTGTTGTTATTATAAATCTAAAATGTTATTACTTGCATTGTTTGGATTTTGTATGTAAAAGTTATGCCTTGCGAAGTGAAAGAAGATTAATTGCTTTAGGATTTTGAGTTAGAATTTTTAAATGTTTAATATGATTTGGTTAGGGTGTTTATGGTTTTGAAAATTATCATGGTTGTGTACAAAGTTTTTATCTTTCTAAAGAGTTATAGCATGCTTAATTTGGGTCAAAAAAGAAGGAGACACTCTTTATTTGTGACTTTTATATGAGTTTTGGAAGGATGGTAGAATAGAGCTGTTGCTAAATTTTTTTTGTTTTAACTTTAGAGTGCCATAAAAAATAGAGTACCTTGAATTTGAAGCTAAAATTTGGAAGTATTATATATGAAATTTCTTGCTTTTTGAAAAGTTATAACTTAAAGTATTTAGAGCTTTAATGAACAAGTTAAATCTTTTGAAATAAAAATGTATTGAACTACTACTGAATTTGAAGGAGGAGACTTTGATTGACTATAAAAATCAAATAGTATATATTTATGACTTGATATTTGAGGGATTATAGAAGTTTGTGTTAGCTTTCCAAAAAGCTCACGCTCTTTATTTGTGACTTTTATATGGCTATGGCACCCATATGACTAAAGACTACTTTTATAAGAGTTTATACGGTTATTTGAAATAAATTTTGGTTTAATTCTTCTTTATATATGATATATATATATTTTGGATGTATAATGGGCTTATACATTTGATATGTATATATCTTACAAATATGTATATATTTTTATTTGTACATGTATTATATATATAGTTTTATACATATATTACACAAGGTATTATACACTTGTGTGCCAAGCTCATAATACTCATGGTTTTGTATGATTCATAGTATTCCTCATGTTTTTCTCATCTAGTTGCAATTAAGAACCCAATGTTTTTCTAAAGCAGACTCTCTACACACGACAACGTATTCTCAATTGCAATTCTAATCATTGGCAAAAAACCTCTCAAATATGAAAAAAAACAAGTTAGCTAATCTTGAAAAAAAGAATGCCTTAGTCTATTCCAATAGAACAAAATCAAAACCCATGCTCGTCCATATGCTAAATCCTAACTCAGTTCATAATTGCAAAAAAAATCCCTCACTTCCTGTGACTGAGAGTAGGCTCTATTTACCATGACCTAGTTTTTTTGTTCAAAATGCATAAATTGGATGAGTCATATGCATTTAAAAAATTCTAATGCAAAGCCTGTCATAATCCTAACTCTTGCCTTTCAAACTATTATTGAATCACATTCACCACTTGCATGAGAACCCTAATCAAATACAACCAAATTCTAATTAGAAGTACAATGAATTGAAAACAAAGAAGACAAATTATTCAAGGCATTGCAAAGACATTTGCAGTGTCAAAAAGAAACTAATGCCAACTCTTTGAATACCAAACTGTCATCATGTCCTCACAAAATTTTAAAAACTCTAATCAAAACCACCAAACCAAAACCAACACCACTAGAAGGAACTACATCAAAGTATCAAAAGCGCTGCAACGACTATGGTGGTAATATAGCATGAACAATGTGTCCTATTTGGATTCCACATCCTTACCAATAGCTCAAAAAAACTTAAGAAAGTCTAACCAGTGCTTCCAAATTCTAATGAACACCAATATGAACTGAAATCAACGAAGGCAAATTACCAAACATGGTGTAAGAACTCCATTCAAGTGTGATAGGCTGCTCCTATCTAACCTTTTTTTGTCAATCATGGCATTTGAAATTAGAGGATATATGCATCATATGTGAACAACCAAGTGACTTGGAATTACATCAAAATTCCCACTACTAAGTCCATGACATTATAAATACAAATATAAGGCTCTTTTGCTTTCATTCAAAGTTTTTTTTAAGCATCCGATCCTATTTAAGGCAAGAGCTATACATACCTTTAGAAGAGTTTGTAATACATGGTGATCACTGACATGATGGGGAGTGCTAGCATGTGAGTATAGAATCTATGAGCCTATGAACCTAAGAAATTATATTATAGACACCTTCTATAATTATAGCTATCTATGTTATAAGTACCTATGTTATAAACTCCTTTTATAATATAGGTAAACCTATATTATAAATATATATGTTATAATCACTTTCAAATGGTTGTAGGTATATACCTACAACTAGATTTAAAGCTTGTAGATTCATGTCTTTGTGCTCATGCTCTACCTTCATTATTGATATGAGAGTAATTTTTGAGAAAATCATAAGAATGGGCATTTCTTTGAATTCCTTGATTTGCCTTTTTTATGAAGTAACAACGAGAGTAGCAACAATCTTATTAGTTAGCAATACCAATATCATTGATATTTTCATCCTTTGTCAATATTAGACAAAAAACCATAAACATATATATAACATTACTAAACTTCAAAAAACTTTTGTAAAACAACATTCTATGAAACTATTGCCATTGAATTCACTAGCTAGGGACAAAAATCATAATATTGTTACTTAAATTAATAGGAGTTAAAACAAATATATTAACCCCTAAGCGTTCTGACATTCAATTTCTAGACAATAAATAGAGTTGGCAAGTCACAAAAGATAGAAAAATGAGTAATTGTGTTCATCTATTTTGGGGGTAATTCATGTACGGATTTCACATTCAACAATGATGATAGTGATACTATCTTTGAGTGCAAATCAATGAAAAAAAAATGTTCTTGAACATGTATAGTTATTGGTAAAATTTTATTGTGCCCAAGTGGAATAAAGTGTTGAAATGGCCTATTTTGGTCAAACAATCTTGGCAAGGGGAGTATGCAACGGGCAAGGATGTGTACTTCTATTTTTTATGAAAGAAATGAAGGCAAGTGATAGAAAACAAATTCAACACATCAAGGAACATTCTTTCCTAGAATGTGAAGACAAACAAACAAATGATCAAATGATATGTGTCACATAGAGAACAATTCATTATTTCCTCATAAATATTATAGTAGTAATTGTAGTATTCTACACATTGATGATACTTTTGTCGATGAGGGCATGCCTCTCCTTTGCTTGTATATTCTTCACTGGACATTCTTTGCAAAGTAGTCTACTCATTGAAAATGAGAGTATATTCCGCTCTTTTAAAAGCCAATTGCATTGCAAGCTCCACATTCTTTGTGTCATTGAAGTATAATTTGTGGAAAATAGCTAGTATATTTCTCATCATGCTTCATGCGTTGGTAATTTTTTCATAATTTATGGAGCATTCAGATGAACTTTTAGGCATAAAAACATGAGAACTTGTACATCCTATGGTAATTTTTTGTAGCCACAAAAACAATTTTGTTACATTGCTCCTGAAAACGGATCCACTTTGCAGACCGCTCTAGATCTCTGATGAATCTAGTTGTTAAGGAGTTCATTCCTAAAGTCTCAAGGCCATTTTTCAATCCAAAAATACTCAAAACTACCATTTCTATTGTAAAGAGCAAAAACTTTTAATAGCTTTTTTGCATATTTAATTCTATAATCTCGTAGGAGACCAATATTAATATATGTGGAAAAAATTCATAAAATTTGACTATGTAGACTACAAGATATTTGCATTTAAAGTGAGCAAAACAAGGTTTTTTTATACCTTGGTTAGATTTTTGGCTTTAAATCTTTTTAACTTAAAATTTTTGCACTATTAATTTTGATTTTCTAATTTTTTATATTTAAATATTGAATTGAAAATCTAAGATAAAAAATTCAACCAAAAAACAGTTAATTTTGACTCATTAAAAAATTATTAAGTAGAAGTAGGTTCTAGATTGAAGGGAAAACTAATTTGTTATTAATTCCAAGATGGAATTAAAACATAGTGACACCAATAGTGAGATTGTTCTAGCAAGCAAACTTAAACCTTTTTTCAAATTTTTTGAAAAATTATAAAAATTACTTTCAAAAATGAATTCTATAAGTTATTTTTTCAAAAAGATGCTAAGGTTGCCTAAAAAACAAGAACTTCCATGGCCTCCCAACTTAGATGGTTATAGTGTGAAGCCTCCAAAGGCTAAGTTCAAAGTCCAAACTCTTAGCAATGAACTCCCACGACCTCTAAATTTAGATACTAAAGTGTGAAGTCTCCAAAGGTCAAGCCCAAAGTCCTAACCCATAACAATCTAACAGTTGAGATCTTATTAGAGCATTCCCACTAGTGAGTTCTGTATCCTTAAAGTTTTAGGGAGAGGACCTCATATGCAGATAGAAATACAGAAATTTCACCGCACCAATCTTTATCTAGATCTCTATCCAATATCTCTAAAATATACAAATTTTTGTAAAACTCTTCTCTAGTTTTATATCTAGAGGCTCATATAGAGAACTTGCAAGGTCTCATTCCTATTTGATGTCCTAAGCTCAATAAACATATAGAGAAACAAAAGAACTAGTGGGGATGCTCTTATAAGTCAACGGCCTCTCGGCCATAGTTTGGGTCTCTATTTCTAGCCGACCCAAACTTCCTCAAAGAGTTTGTTGCCATTTAGGCAATTTATTGCCATGTAGGTAGTTGGGGGTGATGGCCTTTGGACTTGTGCCTTCTAGTATGAAGGTTGAGAGGCCAAACTCTTGGTTTCTTGAAATTTGATTGGTGGAAATCTACAACCTCTAGACCTTTGGCCATAAAATAGTCTGCTCTAAAATTTATTGTTCCTCTCCTTCAAATTGTCCCTATTATTAGTTGGATAATGGTGATGAGTTGATCCATAAATTGACCACTTTAGCCATTGAAATATTGAATGAATTGAGTAAAAATTGTTTTTCTATTACAAGAGCAAATCATTGTCTTTGATTTCCTCACATCTCTTTACAAGTTGCAAGTGGACAAAATTTGAGGGACCTATGATCACAAATATGTGCTTGTACTTCAAATCTTTGTAAATTTATAAGTAATTCAAAATTGCTCAGAAAAATACAAAACCACTTGTTTTAAGCTCTACATCTATTTTTCTTTCTCTGAAAAATGATTTAAAAATATTTTGTTCATTGAAAGCTATGAAAAGGCAGACCAACCCTTAATTGGTTGCTTTTAGAGTAAAGTACCTTAATGTGAAGTGTCTCTTAGAAGGACAATCGCCCAATTAATTGAGTTGTAGTCATGAGTTCATGCAGCATATTTCTTAATGTTGACAATTCAATAATTTTGTAATAAGGTCCTTTTATAATATTTTGTATAATATCATGTAGCTATAAGATAGTTTTTTTTGCTTAATCCTTAAACGTTGATACGGACATTTGGCATTTGATGGATGATAGGAAATCCTTCTAGTAGAAGAGAAGTGCAAATATTCATCCTCAAAATTTTGTTGTGAAAAAGAGGGAATTTTGTACAATAGTTTGACTTCCAATGAATGTTTTTGCTATTTCTTAAGCCAATGATTCACATAGTAATGAAAAAGGATGATTTCCAAAGTCGCTTGTTCATCTTTTAAGAATTAACCCAACCTTGGGCTTGTATGTTTATGAAATGCACTATCAGTCTATAACAATCTTGTTTGAAGAATGTTCTTTGTAGGTACATGGGCCCCCAAAAATCATGAGATTATATATTTATTGTATACAGTTTTTGTTGAGGGGATTCTATGTGACACTATAAGCTAGCTGTGATGGTAATTGATGTATCGTGAATAAGTTATGTAATACAATTACCAACAATAAGGTAAGTAATGTAACCTACATGCAAGTCATTTTTGTACATAATATGGGAGGTCAAAAAAGAATTCAGAGAAGATCTAAGGGTTTTATCCAAAAATATGAAATTTCAAGTCAAGAGTGTTTGAAGATATGTAAATTATGTATTTGAGAAGAAATGTCATAGACATGGCAACATGACATTGAACATAATTTCTAAAACGTCTTATAGACTCTAAGTTTACCACATAGGAATATATATTTAAAATATACTAGACATTGTCTAATACAACATACTACATGTCACATTTATAAAATGCCTTGTACGATAGTATATAAATAATGCCAAACAAGACAATCCTTGTCATAGATGAAGAATATTGCATTATTGCATACAAGAAATTCGGACCAGAGTTGTCTTGTCGGACACATTTCAGTGTCCAAGTGTCGTATTGTCGATTTGACATCATATGTTGTACGATAATTTGTTGATTTAAACATGTCTAATAAGGCCTTTTTCAAAGTTGAATGCTCATAGAAATCTCATTTCAAGTATAACTCAAAATTTATAATATAACAAATGTTAATTCAATTGAGATACTTCAATAAAATGAAACTTTAATATGTTAAGATTGGAAAAAGAGTGTTTTATTTGAAAGTTATTTAAAAGTCAAATTTAAAGTTGACTTTATTAGATTTTATTAGATAGACGGAGGGGCTATTGGATGTATTGGATGTCATGTTTGTCTAATTATTACCACGTCAGGGAAGACAACTATGATTTGGACAAATTTGAAGAGAAACTTGAAAAATTCATGAGAAATAAGTGAATTTGTAGAGCCTAAGCAAATAATGTGTTAAACTCATTGTAAAGAATTGTGAAGCCTATAGAGAGAAGTGCCACAAAGGTTTCACAACAATTCCTCTTGAATCTATTGAATACTCCATTTCCATTGTGAAATGTTTGATGTCCCTAGAATTAATTGTTTCAACACTAATCAAGGTGTTGACCATGACTTGCGGTTGCTAGTATGTGAGTCTAGGAGCCTACAATAGGCTTCTATGTTATAGGTACTTATATTATAGGCACCTTCTATAGTTATAGGATATTTATATTATAGTTACCTATGTTATATGCACTTACTATGGTTATAATAAAAGTATTTATATCATAGGTGTTTATGTTGTAATTATTTATGTTATATGCACCTACTAATCTACTATGGTTATAAAGTACTTATATTATAAATATGTATGTCATAAACACCTTCAATAGTTGTAAAGTACCTACTTACACCTAGATTCAAGGCTCGCATTTCTAGGCTCACATGCTAGCATTGTTGACCATAACTGGAGGCCATGTCCTCCTTTGTTCAAGAGACACTCCAACAGAAAGACACTTCAAGCATGTGTCGTATGTGCCTGTGATTCTGTGAAAGAAAGACACTTCAAGCATGTGTCGTATGTGCCTGTGATTCTGTGAAAGAAAGACACTTCAAGCATGTGTCGTATGTGCCTGTGATTCTGTGAAAGAAAGACACTTCAAGCATGTGTCGTATGTGCCTGTGATTCTGTGAAAGAAAGACACTCCAAGCATGTGTCGTCTGTGCCTGTGAAAGAAAGACACTCCACATGTGTCGCATGTACCTGTGAAAAACAGTCAGCAAGGCTTACGTACTAGCTCTTACAAGTTCACCAGTCCAGGCTTTCGGTCGACTCCCGGCCTCATCGGTCCAGGCTTTCGGTCGACTCCCGGCCTCATCGGTCTAGGCTTTCGGTCGTCTCCCGGCCTGTGGATGTGATAAGCTTACTTATTATTCATCGGGTGTCTAGGTAGTACGATTCAACTTGTCTAGGTCAACTTTAAGTTAGTTCGTTTTCTGACTTGCTTGCAGAATCGCAAGTTCCGGGTATCTTGGCAGAGAGTTGTAACAGAATAGACCTCGGTTCTTGTTCCGTTGTTGCCCTTTCCAGCTTACCTGGACCTGGAGCGACCAGATCCCTTTCGAACTTGACTGAGCATCTCCGGAGCTCACTGTTCACAATCCTCCTGGACTGATCGACAACTACCAACAGTACGTGCCAATTGAATGCTTGCTCCAAGGGAAGCTAGGCGAAGTACTATCAGTCCTGGCTAGCCTATTCACCACTGATTTCTGCATCGAACATTGGAACCCGTCCATCGACTGTGGCCCAGCTATCGTAGATAAACTCAGATAGGAACTAGAAATAATTTCTACCAGCTGCACACCTAAACACTAGCTCCCTAGTACACGTCCGCAAAAGGAAGTACCTGGGGATTGTAGAAAGGTAGTATGCTCTACAAAGCGACTATTGAAAGGCTGGTCCGTCTTTTTAATACGTTTGCGTGAACAGAAATATTTTCAACTCATTTTCCAAGAGATGCCGAATATAACACAAGTGGTTTCATATTTTTTGACACATTTTTGACTTAGTTATGAATTTTCAAAAACATTTATTGTAGGTACCTATTTGTGACCCTTGGTCCCCTAAAATGCATCCACTTGCAACTTCTAAAGGGATTTGAGGAAATCAAGGTCAATGATTGGTTCTTGTAATAAAGGATCTTTTGTTCAATTCAATCAATAGCTAAAGCTGTCCATGCAAGGACAAAATCGTATCCATTCAATATCTTTTTAGAGGAGCCATTTTAAGAGGATGGGAGCTTTTAGAGCATACTACCTTAAACTTGAAAGAGAAATGTCCATCCTACAAGAGGGATTGTGTATGTTGTGACCAAACCACTTTATTAAGTGAAAAAAAACATTTCTTTAGCTATAGACTAAGTTAAAATAATTGAGTGGCAACAATGAGATGCTTTTAGTGGTGGTAGTTATAGACTAGGTAATTGCAAAGCATGCCAAATTATAAAAATAATTGGCAGTTAAGACCTAGTAAATTGTAGGTGGCAATGTTTATACTAACCGGCGATTATTTTTGATGACTTGACCTACTTTGCAATTATTGGACATAATGTCAATGTAAGAGAGTTGAGCCATTTGACTTCTTTGATTGCTTAGTCAATCAAAACATGCTACAATAGCAAGAGTATTGTGCATTCAAATTATATTAGGAGGATCTAAACTCAGTCACTCACTAGGTCAATATTAATTGGTAGTAGTAGAGATTTTTCCTAGATTTCTCTCACTACTAGATAAATGAAATTTCTATTTCATACCCATTCTATTGACAATTTGCATAAGACAAATAGAGCATTATCAATCTTGATCTACCTTTTCTAAATCAATCAAAACATAATATAATGGCAAAACTCTCTTGCATTGACATTATAGCTTAGATCACAACTCTTCTTTTTAAATGATTGCACACCATGGTACCACATGTACATGTAAATTGAACTTTAAACTAAATATGGAGACAAAATGACAAATGTTTCAAAATGTTAAATCTCCTATTAAGATAACCATACGTTTTCACATTATGTTCCTCTAAGCATCATATACTTATGTAACCATGGTTGTCATACTAGACAAGTCACTATTCATTTTTTGTCCTGTAGGATGAGTTACTAATCATCAAAGGTACTTGAGAGGTACATTTGATGAATAATAACTCGTCCTACAAGACAAGAAATGAATAGTAACTTATCCAGTATGACAACCATGCATATAACTACTTCATCACTAGAATTAAATAGGTTTTGAAATGAAATTATTTAGTTAGCTAGAGATGTAGGATACCTATGTATGTACATTGTATCCCTACGTTGTTACTTTCCCGCCTTTAGAGCATTGTCACTCACTCATGAGGAAACTTCCCAGCCCATGTGGCCATGCTTGGGTCAATTGGGTGTGACTAGTAAAGAAATAGTGGTTCACTACGGACCTGGATAATTGCTTATGGCACAATTTTCCCTCCACACACTAAGAGAATGTCCCCATCATCCCGAGGGTGCACTACAAAGGAAGTTCATGGGTGAGGAACGACCAAACCCTAACTACCCATTTCTACTTTTCCTAATTACTTTCTAAAAAACTATAATTTCAACCTACAATTTTGAGCTTTGTTTAACAATGTCTATAAATTTCTATTGCCAAAAATTTCAATCCTAAATTATCTGGAAAATCCTAAATGTGATATATTGTCTGGAAAGGATTTAAAAATGAACTAAAATGGCATGTTTTTCAACTAAAATATTTATAGAGATCACATGAAGATGACTATTGTATCAATATTCAACCAAAATAAACTTTTAGTAGAAAGCTATTTTATAGAATTTCTTTTTCATTTCTCAATTTTTTTTTCTTATATAATATAGGGGTTGAAAGTTATTTTTAGCTTTACAGTGTATCTTTTTCCTTCTAAAATTTGTAACTAATTATTATTAACATAAAAATACCAATAATTCAAAATATAAAATTTTAAAGTAGAAAAATCTATGTAGTGCATCCTCGGGTCCACCATGCTTGTTGACTCATACTTTATCTTGTCCGCTTATTGGTTTGACTATCTTGTTTTGCGTGCATTCTTGAGGTTGGGAATGAAAACACCTCCATAGCCCCCACAACAAGTAGGGACACCAAATAGAGGTTTAAGGGGTGCATATCAATCCCTGAGTCTGTGTCTTCTACCTACAGCCTATGGTAGCACGGGACGAGGACTCAACAGATAAGTTTGCATAGGGTCCCAAACCACAACTTCATGAGTGCATGGCTCAATCTCCCTCTATGTACACCTTTGCACCTTTCAATGCATACATCCACGCCTCCCAGCATTCAACATTCAAAACCTACCATACATTCAAGTCAATTTCGGCACTTTGGTGTTAAATTAGTTTAATTTTGAAATTTGGACTATTGGGCAACTTGATTTGCTTTTCTTGTCTTTTAGCACTTTGCTCTTCCTACTTTTTTAACACTCCCAATTTTGAATTGATTTTTTCTATTCATCTATAAATGTGTTCCTTTTTCTAAATTTTCTCAAGAATAGTTTTTGGATATTCAGAATTAGCAACGATGAAATTTTTTCAGATTTTCAGAAAGAGTTGTACAATTTTTAAAATTCCAGACACAATCCAAATTTTCCCTACTTATTTCCGAAACTGATCTACACCCACGGCAATAACTGCCTCAACAAGACAAAACGAACACATACCGAGCCACTCTGAAGACTCTTCGCTTGGCCGTCCCCCCGTGGCCGGCCCCTTTTTTCTCCTCCCGGTGGCTGCAGTGGGGCACTTAACCAGGGCGGGTTAGCAGCTCACTGAGTCTGGGGGATGGAAGCTGCCCGGGAGCTGCAGGGCTCAGGCCAGCCCCATTTCCCCAGCCCTGTTTCGGGGGAATGGGTGGCGGTGCTCTCACACGGATGCTGCAAGTGCATGCATCAATTTGACAGTTTCAATTTCGGTAGCAATTTGTTCTCTCAGTCTCTGACTTGTCAACTGATTCCATGGGTCTAGACCAAGCGTGTAAATTGGTGATCTGCTTTCATTTGCTTACGAAATCGTCTCAATTGTTTCCCTCTGCGTGAAATCTGCAGACGAGCTTGCAGATGAGCCAAACAAAAGTCTGACTCCCCGGGAGCCAGGGAGGAAGACGTTAACAGTTTGTCTGCAGCGGAGCTTTTTTTGTCTTTCCTGGATGGAATGTTTCAACGATCTGCCAACGGTGTCGCTTGTTCCTCTAGAAAAAGAAAAATTCTCACAGAGCTAACTTAGTATAGGAATGGTATCATCGGTCCGTCTTTCTTCTTTCCTCTTCTGTTTCCGTCCTGAAGCGGCTGAAGCCAAGGGACCTCCGAGAATATTCTACAGTAACTTCGATGTCAGCTTTACATGGGTAAATTTAATGTGAACGTACGAGAAAATATATCTGAGGTAGTGTGCTCATAAAGCGACCCTTTTAAGGGCTGGTCGGCCTTTTTGATTGGTTTCAGATGCCCAACCTTACTTTTCATTTGAAGAGAAAGTGATGCAGAATCTAACACAAGTAGTTTCATATTTTTTGGAGCATTCATGAATTACTTATGAATTTTCAAAGAATTCTATGATAGATACCTATTTCTAATTTAGCCATTTAGACCTTGCAAAACCCACACATGCGTAGTTTAAAAAAAGATATGACTTGATAAAAACAAGGACTAAGACATGCAAAAAGTAATGCTAAAGGTTCCTAAATGCAACTATTAATAAACTTAAATGGACCCTACATTCTTTTAACACTTATGAAAAGGTAATTGAGCAATCAATTTTCATTTAAAAAAATTAAGTGAATACACATTGGTTTTGAGATGGATTCACCTTGGCTCTTATTCCATCCATTGGCAAAGTATGAACCAATATTTAACAAATCTTATTATGCTCTCACATTATTGACAATTCATTTTAGAACTTGTTTTAGAACCACTTACTCTCCATTTCAAAGGTTCTTATTGAGGTTCTTCTTGTGACCCTCTTTTTCAAATAGTCTTAGGAAGATGTTAACATATTTAGACATTGAACATGCCTTTGACATTGAGGAAGTGTGGTCCTTTAAGCAACTTCCAAATTGTTTTCATGAGCAAATTGCCAATTCCGTATAAAGTGAGTGCCCATGTATTTGAATAGGGATGCACAAAACCCAAAATTAACTTTTTGCCTCAAGTATTCATATTGCACATGTGCATGAAGGGCACTTTATGACTTTAGAATCTTTTGCATTCATTGTGAGTACAATGAATGATGAGTGCAAAGGCATATCCTATTACTAATTTTCTTATTTACCATTGAATGTTTTTAACTAAGTTGTGGATTTTATCTACTGATGAATTTAGAGGGATTTAGTTGTAGAATTTGTCTACTAATGTGTTTTTTGGCTCATAGTTATTGCAAGAATTATTTACTATTTTTGGCATAAAATGGCCTAGTATTGTGAGTACAATGATTTTTGGGAAAAAAATTAAAGGAAATAAAATATGGATAATTTTTAAAGCATTTGAGATATGAACTTGAAAATTTAGGCCTAGAAAATTTATCTCTAAGAGTTACGTACAAAAGAAGAGTAATGGAAAATGCAAGGAAATAGATACTTTGAAATTTGATTTTTTAAAATATTAAAATACTAAAATTAAACTAATAAAATATTCATTTTTTCTAACATAAAATATTTCTTTTCAACCATTTGCACCTTATGGGAAAAAGAATTTGTGCTCTTTGCACGTGTACAAAGGTTGTACATTTTGAGCACATGCAGAAGGTGAGTACTATATGTTTTTTAGAAAATCTCTTTGTATGCTTGTGTAACTTTAGTAGAAGTCCTTGCATTCCAATTTTGACCTTAAAAATCACATTTTTGACTTGGTAATTGTACTAAACCCCCCAAATGGCCAAGGTGGACATCCAATTGGGGGATGTTTAAAAATAATAAATAATTAAAAAAATTATTTAATGCCTACAACTACTGCATGTATCTTCACTACAAATTTAATAGAAAATGGACATATGATGCAAAAGTTATGGAAAAGAAATACCTATTGAAGGTCAAGGGGACAAAAAAAAGAACAAGGGTTTTTTGCAATCCCCTTAGTTGTGGAGTTTGGACTTGTCACTAACCATGAAACTTGTAGATGTAGTACAACAATTCATTGATGAATTGAAATCTAGATTTTGGGCCCAAGGTCTCATGGATGTAGTCAACTTGGTCTATCCACGATATTAGTTACAAGGTGACTACAAAGCAAACTTCTGCAAACATGGTGAGGTGATTAAACTTTTTTTTGATGAGTTTGAATAAATTTTTGAAAAGGGGAGCAACAAAATTTTGTCACCTATCTTAGACTGCACTTAGCTAAAATTATACCAACCGTTGTTTAAGTTGGCTATGCTCTCAAATTTCATGGTAGCTATAGAACCACCATTTTTAGAAAATCCACTTACAAAGCTTTGGAGTTGTTTGGTTGCAAACTCAACCCTTGCCAAAAGCTTCAATGAATATGTGAAACTTCTAGAGATCACTATGATCCATGTGATTGGTTCTGTTGAGGATGAATGTTGCTTTTCATCTTTGTCATTCTTGAAGGACTAAGTTTGAAATAGGTTGGATGCCAATTTGAAAGTGGTGGTTGGCATGAAGGCGCAACATGTATACAATATCAAGAACTTTTCATATAAAAAATGTTTCCAATAATGGATTCACTCACCTAAGCAAAATTGCTATGGTATCATGGGGTAGTAAATTCCCTAGCTAACATTGTCTATTATCCATATATGGTTTTGAAATTTCCCCAAACAACATCTTTGTTCATTGAAGGGTGTTAATGAAACCCAATTGCATTTTCTTTTCCTATTGTCATAACCTTCTAACTACTTTGAAAAATATTACTATTCATGGTTGTCATACTGGACAAGTTGCTATTCATTTCTTATCCTGTAGGACAAGTTACTATTCATCAAATGTACCTCTCAAGTACATTTGATGAATAGTAATTCGTCCTACAGGACGAAAAATGAATAGTAACTTGTCCAGTATGACAACCATGTTACCATTGCCAATGTTATAGTAAAATTGTCGAAGTTGTTGTCTATTCTAACTCCCTACAATAGCCTATTAATACCAATTGTTTCTTCATAATTAGAAAAATATAGCCACTAGGCTTCAAAATTGCATACATAGCAACCACCTTCAATTCCAACCCAAAATAATAAATGAGCTAGAGAACTCAAAACCTTCTTCAAAGAAAGCCATTGGTCATAAACTAATCCAATAAAATAACATTGTGTGCAATGTTGATGCACTACTATAAGTTGGACTACCAAGAATTGCAGAATGTACACTCTTTGGGATGAATAAATAAAATTTCTTCTATATATTGTATGTTTTTTCCATTTTCTTAAATGTAAATAGCTTCTTCACTAAGGTGAAGAATGTTTTTTTGCACTACCTCTAATAAATGAAAAAACAACTAGTTTATAGGTTCAGGGATCATTTGAGATGCTCTAGCAACAAATAAATTCTCTCTGCTTGGACTTAGTATAAACTTAAGGGAATTTCCATTTAATTGGTCAACTTTTAGTAAAAATGACAAGTTTGGTACGATAGGTTATTTGTTTTATTTTGTTGTTTTGTTTGTTTGTTTGTTACGTTGAGGTCTCCTAGACCTTGTGTCCCTCGATCACATTCTTGGTACTATGAGAAAGCTCTTGGTGAGGAGGAGTGCACAGGCTTTGTTTTGTGGTGTATTGACTCTTGGTGTGAAAGTTATTGATTTCTGAATTTTTTTAGGAATTAAAAAATTAAAAAATATTTTTACTTTTTATTTATTTATTTACTGTGGCAACACTTCCGGTTCTGGTTATAAGGGGAATAACTGCATCACACTTTTGGCAATTAAAAAAATTGCCAATTTAATTGACATTTCTTTCACTATATTCGTGCATGAGTGCATGACGCTGTAAGTTTATTCTCTGTCCGTTCCACGAATTAATTGATGCTCTTGGTCAGTAGAGTTTGGACCACGTGCCATGTATGTCGTTAGATAATTTGCCACTTGTAGATTCTGATTCTGAGTGCTGTAGAGCATGGCTTTGTTTTCATTTTTCATAAAGTGCCAAAAGTGAGCGGCTATGTAAAATGTTATAGTGGTGCTCCAAATTTCAACGTTCATCCACATATTGGATAGAAAATATCACATTCCCACGTTCTTTCACTTGCATTGTATTGTATAAATATTGTACTCATATATTTAATTGATCGATCTAATTGTTATTGTTAAAATATGAAGTATCTACCCTCCCCAAAATAATTAAGTCATTGGGAACAAATGTTCCCAAAGAAGAGAACAAGTAAAGCAGCGTGGGAACTCAAGTTCAGCCGTTTCCACTCACGCAGCAAACGTTGCTAAAATGTAGGTACCAAGACGTTGCTCCACCTTAGAACAATGTTTGACGTTTACTTCTCTGGTGTATTACCAGGCTCAGAACAATGTTTGAAGGTCCCCGCAAAGGGTACCTGTTTCTAGTTGACGATAACGTAACGTTAAGTGTCTGGATTCAAGCCTCATGTCTTTGTCTCGTTATATTTTGTCATCAAGTGAACCCGCAAATGCTTTTTCATCTCGATATCCTCACATGCGCTGAATTTGTCTGCGAAAGAATCTCTCACAGTAGCTAGAAATCAAAATGCGCTTCCATCATGGGCCAAGGGAATCATCCTATTCAGCGAATGCGAGCACTTCAATGCCGGGATCCTCTCACTCAGCAACGCCCGGCTGGGTTACGGTGAACCAGAAATGATAATAATAAGTGTTACTTTTAACGATTTAACGATCTATGGAAGAACCTCTGCACGAACATCTTGGAATGAAAACCAGGTCAAAGATTTTGGATAGAGAACCAGTTCAGCCCGGGGAGATGATCTCGGGTTCCCGCATTACCATTCCCTGTTAGCGTTTACAATTTTGCCAGCAAAATAAGCTTTGTGTATGCCACTGAAGTGAAATGAACTGGAACGAATGCACCTGGTCCAGGAATCCGCAAGTTTCGACTTCCCCGCCTCTACTTTCGATTCGACTTCCTCGCTCGTCCCCGAGGGAGAACGCTGAATTGTTTTTTCATTTGCCAAGCATGATAAAATTTGCAAATTTTGAATTCATATTTTACAATCAGAGGCCAGAATCGGGGGTCTTTTCTTTTACATGAACCCCTGGAATGACTTCGGGGGGACGAGCGAGGGGGTCGATTTAGCATTCAAATGTTCCCGCAAATGCTGGGTCAACAACTGAGTCACGAACAGGTGGATCGATAGACATAACACAGACAATCCTTCCAAGACTGATAAAATGGTAATCAAAGAATACCAGTAGTTACGTGTATCAGAGAAATAAATATAGAGCAAATCTGTAAAGTCTGAAGGAATGATTGCAAACGTTTGCAAGAACCGATGCGCAAAAGGCAGTCACAGTTGCCACGATTATATAATAGCATTTGAATAATTATTTTTGGATATTAACGACCGAGCATGATGAAGCCGACTCGATCAGCCAAGTATCACAGATGGCAGTTAGCTTTGCCGCCTATGGACCACAATACCACATGAGGACGACACCGGCCAGGCCGGCCAGCACGTAAAAATGAACTGGAGCTTGAACAGGAGCAACGGATTCTAAAACAAGCTTTGCAGCGACCGAGAACAGGTAGGGAAAGAGCAAGGAGCACGATCGAAATTTAACCCCTAAATGCCCAAGGCCTGTTTTGAGCTTCTTGGAATTTACTCTTAATTGAATAATAAGCCAACATTTTGATAAGTTGTATCAAATATTTTGGATTGTAACCATATAAATTCAAACTAGACATGTTAGTGATGACTTAGGAAAAGAAAACACAACAATATCACTTATGGATTGAAAGATTATAATGTTTGATCATGAGAGTGTTAAAACTATGAAAAAATTTTAGCTCTCTTTTTGCATGTCAAATCTAAAAATTTGGTCACAAAAAAATATAAAGTTGAAGGGCCTAATATGCATAACCTCAATCAATTGATGGCTTCTCAAAATCTACTCTACAAATTTTTTAATGAATTTTTAATGTGATTTTCCCTCCAAGATGTAGTGTATTTGAAGCTCATTTTCAAGAGGCAAGAGCCACTACTACAGAAGTGATTATAGCACCATTGCAACACATTAGCAATGGTTCTGCAATGAATTGATGTGTAACGGAATTTAGTTTGCAATGCATTTAGAAATAATGCATTGCAAAGGTATTGCAAATTTGTAATTAATGAACTATAAAAATCTTGGACAAAGAAACCATGCTATTGTATTCATAAACTTTTGCAAGTGCATGGAATTTGCAAAAGCATTGCAAATATTCTAAAATACTCTAATAAAAACATTGCAAACTTATTCAAATCAAAATTGTGGGCATTGCAAAACCATTGCAGAAATTGTTGCAAACTACATTCTATAGTAGTGAGCCTTCAACGCTACAAAAAGTCAAGATTGCAATGGACACCCTTGTACAAAATCTTGAATAGAAAAATTCATAATCATTCATTTTCAAAATTGAATTTTTGATGCTAAAACTAGATTCCAAAAAGAATTTGTCAAAAATATAAACTACTAAAAATAAAAACTTAGTTGGATATTATTTAACTTCAAAGTGTTGTTGACACCAAAATTTGGTGCCTCGGACATTTAGGGGTTAAAAAATGAAGAATGGCAAAGAGGTTCAACTAAAGCAATTAAAACTTGTTCAAATTTATAGGGTAAGTACTTGGTCAAACACATAGAATACTTATCCTTCTTTCATTGTCATTGTACTCACAATGAGTGCAAAAGATTTTAGGGTCACAAAGTGCCCTTCATGCACAACAAGTACAATGTGAATACTTGAGTTTAAAGTAATTTTGAGTTTTATGCATCCCTATTCAAATACATGCACTCATGGTTGTCATACTGGACAAGTTACTATTCATTTCTTGTCCTATAGGACAAGTTACTATTCATCAAATGTACCTCTCAAGTACATTTGATGAATAATAACTCATCCTACAGGACAAAAAATGAATAGTAACTTGTTCAATATGACAACCATGCTTTACGGGGTTGATAAGGAATTCAAAAATGTAACGATAATACAATATACATAAAATGAATATTCTTTGAGGACAATAATAGCATTAAAAACCAAATTATACGAGTATTTTTAATATATGTATCATGGGACAAGTTACCTCAATTTGGGAGCTTTCTAATAAAAATTTAAGATTTTTTAAATTTTAAATAAAACATTATAATGAATGAATTTTAATTTTAATCGGAGGGAACTTCTTGTATGGATTTTTGAAAATTAAGCATAAGTATTTCAATTCTTCATATTTATTGTGAATTTTTAAAAATAAATATGAAATCCAACATTTTCTAACATCTCATTTTATTTAATTTGGTCTTCACCTAAATTTTTGGTCTTCCTATTAATTTGATATAATTTTTACAAAAGCCATCCTCCAAGCAATTTTAATCCCGATGACCCATGCATATAACGCAAGAGTTGCGAATTTGGGATCTAATCTCAATGTCCAACAGCTCAACCCTGTAACGCCCAACCCCGGGCGGTACTGCCACCAACACCAATGTTGGCAACTAGGCCACTCACCAACCCCAACTGAAGAAATTGTGGTATCCTCTAAAGATTAGCAGCCAAGAATGAGGCTTCACAAAGACATGCCCACAACAGTGAGTTCAAGACCTTATCCAATGGTATATACCCCACCCCAAAATTCAAAAAACTGCAGTTGGAAATCCAAAAAAGAAATTTTTCTAGGTGTTCCGGAATTGCGCAAAATGGTGTTTAAAAAATCCGCACTCAATTTTAAGTGTGGTTTTTTTACCCAACTTCTATTATAGTGGTGGAAACCAACAGCAACGAAATCCTAAAATCTTCACCATCAGGCATAATCTCCATTTTGGGTTGTGTTTTCACTATATGGCAGGTGTTACGCTGGCACTGCTCTTTTCATTGAAGTCAGGTTCGAGAAACCTTGTGGCTGCGCACATGGCAAGGTAATTTGCACTCTGACATTTTTGGGGTCATTTACACCGTTTTTTTCCCATACGCTTGAAGCTGCCCCTTTTTGGGGGGTGGGGGAGCAATTGGGCATAAAAGTGCGTAAAAAAATAAAAACAAAAACTGACTAAACGTATCTTGCGTAAGTGCCACTGCTATATGAACCCAAACGCACTCATTCAATCCAATGTCCGGAGTATGTTTCTGTCTTAGGATTTAAGCTACCTTCCCCTAGCAACCAGTTCCAATTCGATCGTCATAATGGCACCTGCAGAAGGGACAACAGACGGTATTGTAGGATCTGAAGTACTTGCAAATGTCAGTGCCGCGAGTGTGCTGGATTCGCTTCAGCAGCACTTCCCGCATTTGGCCTCAGCAGCGGACCAGCTCCTCTTCAAACCAGATACTGAAAAGAAGGACATTTTTGGGGTATTCCAGTACGCCACTGTAGTCAACACAGCATGCCAGGCAGCAGCTCACGTCGGAGGAGCAGCTGGTGCGCACAGTGTATCAGTGGTGTGGATAGCTGCTTCATTTCTTTTCTGCCAAAAGCTGGTTCGAGTGGGCGCTTCTGTGGATGCGGGTTTGGCCACCTCATGCCCCATTATGCTCGATGCTGCACTGCTCTCCAAGTATTGCAGCAGCAAAGACCAGCTGCCCGTCCGAGCTTGTACCCATTCGTTGTGTGTTGCCGACGTTCAGCTTGTCTGCGAAGCCAACATGAAGCTGCTGATTCCCGCCCAGCTTTACACGGCCTACACTGGCGTCATTTGCTCGCTGGCGAAGGAGATTCTCACGACCTCTCTCACCGCTGTTGCTGTGCAGGCCATGCTGGGAATCGCCAACGTAGCCACCACCACCTTTATCAAGGTCCAGGCCTCTTTGAATGAAGTGAATTTGAAGATCCCCTCTGATGGCCCCCTGTTCCCTAAAGAGGACGTGTCTCACGATTTGATGCATTCTTTGACAAAACCGTTGTATGGCCACCATCCGTTGTTAATTGTCACCGTTGCAATATGCGGGAACTTGTCGAATCCCGAAACTGGCGATATTGACTGGCGTGGAACCATGAAGAAATACGAAGACAATCTCATCTGGTAAGGCCGAAACCGTCTCACCTGCACTGAACGACTTGGAATGAGCAAATCTGAACATTGTACAGAAATTTGACATACAGTTTCAAAATGCTAGTATGCTGGTTTATATCTCAGGATGTTTACATGTACTATGGTTGTAAGTCAAGACTTGCCGGTTGTTTTTTTAAGGCACGATTTTTTGCCAATAGACTCAACCAAAAGATGTTTAGGCTATTTTTTATGAAGAAAATTTTCATTTTTTTCAGTCAAAATAGACTGATAACTGCTGTTTCTTAAGACCAATGGACAAATTTATCTAGGTATTACCTATTTTTGATATATAGATATCACCAAGTATCACATGAGTATTGAAGAAATAACTGTCTACTTCTCCAAAATGATAAAAAAGCCACTGAGACTTGCGAAGGCTGGACTTGTACATTGAAAGTCGTCCAATTGATGGAATCAGTAATATTATGGTTATTGCGTGTTCCGGAGCGCCAGAATTGTAATATTACGTGCCAGAGGTCCGAAAACTGTGGCTTTCAAGTGCCCAGAACCCAGAGCTATATAAACTAGGAACGGAATAAATGTGAGGATTCAGTGAGTGAATAACGGAAAGGCGAATCGGCGATCATTTCATTAAACCCCTTCATTTTAATGTGTGTTGCAGGTTGTTTGACTGGGACGTTGCTGGACGTGACGACAAGCTGCCAGCCCACTTTGCTGAAATGATAGCCACGGACAACATTTCCGCTGTAGAGCCAGCAGTGGAAGCAATCATAGACCGCGAGAAGAACAGAATAGGCTGCCTAATAGCACGCTGGGACACCGCAACCGAAAACGTGCTCATCATGGGAAAGGAGAGGAAGCTTGCGCGTCACAGCGGCTGGCTGTGCCAACAACCCGACATCGTCAGGGAAATACTCGTGGTGACGGCGTCATACTTCCAGTACGGCATGTGGGCGGCGGGGGACTGGAAGAATGTCCAGGAGCTTTGGTGGGACTTAGTGGCGTCCATCGGCTCCATGACGCGAGGCTGGACTATGGACCACGACACCGAGGCCGACATCGGAGAACACAATGGCATGAACTGGGTGTGCAAGCTCTGTGCAAACGAAGTTGTAGCAAGAGCGTACTCGCGTGACAAGGACTTGCCGCTCAGAACTGTTCGAGCGCAGCGCCTGGCGTGGGCACCGCAGCCGTATTTTTTCTACAGTCGACGCCATTCCGGCCTCGCCCGCCGAGTCTACAGCGCCAAATTCTTCTCCCGGCCAGGGATACCGTGGGGGGTAGTCCCAAGCACTGGTTTCGACACCCCAGTCACTGCCCCCACCAACCGCTCCATCGAAACCATGATCGTCTACTTACTGAACCTGGCAGGCTTCACAGTGGATGATATCGGCGTGAAGCGTATAGCGGCTGAGATGCCGGCGATCGTCAACCCGGCCTTGCTAGGTGTCTGTGAGACGTGTGAATTCGACGGGATGGGTCTGGAGATGATGCTGTACGGGCACGGCATGATGGTGATCGCCGCGCTCTTGGTCGAGCCCGCCCGGCGGAGGTTCTGCTGGGAGATGGATGCGTATGGCGGGCGCGCTTTCCCGACACTGTATAGTCGCATGTTGACCGGGTGCGCCTGTGCCCCGTACTGGATCGAGGAGACTACGCAGCTCGGGAATGAATGGAGCGTCAGTGACTGCGCGTGCGACAGTTGCTACGACGGGATTGACGTTCCAAAGGCGCCACCCCTGCCCAGACCCATCGAGGAGTCCGGCGAAGCCTGGTTGAAGAATGGCCGGGTGAGGGCGAATTTGCAGTGTTTGATGGAAGCGTGCAAGGTGCAGTTTGAGGCCATGGACTGGATTAAAGGCCAGATGGATGCCGGGCTGGTGGAGGAAGGGTGGAGCATGTTGCCGTGTGTCGATGGGGTGCGGGCGATGCTGGGCATGGAAACTGTAGGCTAGTCGGGATCATGCATATCGGTGTACGTACGTAACGTACTGGCTGGAATACCACAACGTAACGAATTTGGGAATATGGAGGACCTAGTATAGTTATTAAAACCAATGGACTATTAAAGAAACTTTAGGGAGCTCTTTCTGTTAATTTATGTTTTGAATTAGAATCTAGTAAGTGGGATAACATGCATGACCAAGCCGGTAGCTACTTGCTTTGTAGAGTTTGTGATTTGTGAATGTATCCTCTGAATGTCGAATGGAACGGAGTAAATGAGGAAACAAATGGATCAAGAAGAACTTCGTCTGAGACTGTCGTGAATAGGTACTAGCAGTCAAAGCCCAAGTTCGGAACTTGTAAGTACTACAGTCCGAGTAATTAATGTCTTATACTGTAATTCGACTGTATGCCGTGGGCTCACTGTAGTTTAAGATCGAAGTTAATTAACCTGTGCATAGTACTTTGACATATATTGAAAAACGGACCTGCTGTTACTGTGATATAATTCTGCAATACGATTCTGTACCTGGAAGTTTCTCTTGTTTAATGAGGTTTTTTGTGCTTTTAGTTCCGAAATGTCTATAGCACAATTTGTGAATTCTAGTCTTGCAGACACTATTAAATTAAGTTTAAGTTGGTAATCATAAATAGATTAAAGAATCTATGCGAAATTTAGTTAAAATGGCAGTATTCCATACGCGATTTTTTCATTCATTTCTACGACTGATCTAGGCTGCACGATCTAAACGTGAAAGTGCCAACTGCCTAGTTAATCGAATGCCGCCATTTTAACGAAATATCGGTTATCTGTATCATTCAGAATGTAATTGGGAACTGCCATTAGGGAAGGTATAGGCATCAGTCTATAGAACTAATTGTGTTGCTATCCAAAAGTTTGGGATACTCTGCAAATATCATGTAACAAATATCCCACACCATTCACGACTCCAATTGATAGTCCAATCCATTATCCATGACTAAGCAACTAACTAGACGTACTCACGAAGACGTCATTCAGCCTCATACAAACTTCAAATTCCAGTTTGATGGGGAATTTCATTAAAATGGCGATATTTCATGTGCCATTTTCACAGTGTCGTTCCCACACTTCAGACCGGGCAGTCTGAAATCTATTAGTGTCTTAGATTTGTGAACTCTATACTATTATTAGATTATTTAAATCTAGGAAAGATGTAGATTTCAGACCAATTGGTTTAAAAAATCTACATATTTTCTAGATTTCAGATATCTAATAATGATATAGATTTCAAAAATCTAGGACACTAGTAGAGTTCAGATCGCCTGGTCTGAACTGTGAGAATGCCAAAGTCACAGAATAATCGCCATTTTAATGAAATTTCCCATTTTGGCATTCAGTGGTCACAAGACATTAGAAAGTGAACCTGGAAGAAAGTGAACTTGGAAGAAAAAAGGTCACACGCTAGTCGTGACCACTATGCAGAACTCTGTTTTGAGGAATAGTGAGCGTATCTATTCCTATTTTCAGAGCTCTTTTATTGTCCTTGGTAAGCAGATTACATTCCTGAAAACTTGGTCAGCAGATTGCATTACTAATCAAGGACGTACTAGCTCATGCATGGTGACGAAAGTCACCAAAATGAACCCGGGACCCAAAGCATTACGTAATTAAACTTTGACATGTACAGCACCACAAACAAAGCTTCCATTATTATCCGCAAAAAACAACACTAGAACCTATGTACGTCTATAATGCATACCATTGCAGTATTCTTTTTCTTCGTCATGTTTTCATCTTGTAAGCTTAGGTGGAGGATGTGCACGCACATCCACCATTCCACGGTTTCCACCCAGCTTACTGTCCGATATGGCCCACTTCTGCAATGAACGTTTCTGCATCTTCATCATCAAGTGAGAAAGCACTGGAATACTCGACAGTGATCACCCCAACGTCTAAATTGGCAATGGTAGAAAAGGCAGTATCAGAAAGATCGAAGGCTCGTCCTCCAGAGCAGCCGCTCGGGCAGCGATCAATTATCTTCACAGATATGGGTCCATGGCCGTTGCAACCATTCCCTCGGCACTGAACATTGAAACGCTTGCCACAGTTTGCGCCGTTGTTCCAGATGTTGGCGTTAGAGCTATCGCCTCCTGCTGCGAAGATCTTATCGTTTGGGATCTGGTTGGGGTCGAAGCCAAAACAAGCCGAGGCTATAAACAGAAGCCACGTGCCACAATATAATTAGCCATCCTAGAACACAATTCCTCAAATTAACCTCATATTTGTTGAAATGACGCATTCAGTGAAATTGGTGCAGTTTCAGTCGCTTGTCCGAAACTCAGATCTATACCGAATTACGGATCCCAGTTTTTAGAGCTTTGGGCACTTGAAACATGATCACAATTTTGGCCTATATAACACAACATTTTAGGAAACATAATCATTTTCCTCCACACTATACAACTGATTTTCCATAGAATTTTATTGCTTCAGATCGTAAAAGAGATCATTTCAGAGAATCTTCTGCATGAAAGGTCTCCTAATGGTCAAGGTGATGATTAGGGAACCTCCTTATAATACATGGAAGGCGTCTGCACGATCGTACTGATACGAGGAAGACCTCCACAAGCATCTCAAGAAGATTCTTTTCATGTTATATAAATATTCTAAACCAATCAAAATCTTTTGAAAAATTTGTTCAACCTTCACAGAGGACGCTTCTGCAATTAGCTACCAGCTAGTGACTTAACAGGTAATTACTCTAAAATGGTAACTTACGAAAAAATGGGGCTGTGTAGTATGATGCCTTCCCAGTGGTCGCTGCGACCAACTCCGTCTGCTGCAAGACCAAGAATGCAGATGCTATCAATAGCACCATCTGCCTGAGCTGAGCCATTGCTTCAGATCTTCGTAACGCCCCCTGCAAAGCGAACACATGAAGATTTCACAACCCAGAGAGATTTCGGATTCGGAATTCGAACGATGCAGGTAAACATCCCATCTCAATCACCGTCAATCCATTGATGAGAATGATAGAACAGAAATGACCCATAATACGGAGTGCAAGGCCTGCAGGCCGCCTCATAACAAATTTGCAAACCATAGAGTAGGAATGCAAGGTCTGATCCACAAATATAAGATGCATTCATGTGGTACTTTCAGAGTTAGTGATTTCCTATTTCGAACCTCCTAGACAACTGATTTTATGAAAGTAGAGTACAAAAAATGAAAACTCTCAATGCTGGCGCGCAACAATCAATAGCCACAATGAGACGATGACCATGCAAATCCAGCTTATTTCAGGTGAGATCAGAATAAGCATCTACAGAGTAATCTCCCTCCGAACTCAAATGCACAAAACGGAAGAGATGCAGGCAAGACTTCCTCCCAAATTGTGACCACGTCAATGCATACCTGCACTCTGTAAATCTCCGATTGAGCTTTGGCGATGAGACCAGTCTGGTGCTTGCAATTGGGAGAGGACACAGCATATTTATACACAAGGCCAAAGGCCTGCCTTGGTATACAGCAGAACGATGACGTTGTATGTGTATTTTAGCATCAGAAATAAAATTGTAAAGGACCGGCATGTTCAAATTGTGACCATAGCCATTGAGGAAATTGAGAACTCATCTTCCTAGACAGGTTACTAGGAGTTTGTGCAATGCTTGGTACAGAAGAGAGTGTGGGACAATGGTCAAGGGTTTTAACTTAAAGTATTTTGAAAGTTGCTGTGCCCTGCTCCCTTCCGTTCATGGCCAGTACTCTCAGGCCTCTTTGTTACGAAATCGTTAACATGATACTCTGGAACATCTATCCTAGACACTTGTCACACTGTTATCGACTGTAGTACACATGTTACACTTTTGTTCAAAGCTTATGTTACTAATTTACATATTTTTGGAAGCCGATGTAGTACACATGTTGTTACACTCTGTGGAACGAATAAATCAAGGGTCATTTTATGTTGATGGGTTATGCTCAGTATCATTTCTAGTAAGCCACGTTAGAATACCTACTAATCCAGAATTACTACTCTAAAATCTTAAACAAGCGTACTCACTGATTAGGAGGATGTGACCATCTAAACTATCTTAGAATTATTAAGATAATTTCTGAGTTTGTAATGTGGTAAGATTAGAGTTGCAAGCATCAATACTTCTTTCACTTAAAAACAAAGTTAGACCTTGCACATAGTGCATTAACTTAAGTTTATTTTCCATTGCCATCCGCCTTCGCTCAGTTCAAAGCGCTTGACTTAGAAATTGTTTTCAGCTTATGCACACAAGGAACGAACTTCTAGCCTGACTAGCCAGCATCATTGTAGCTAGCACATTCTAAGTCAGCCAGTATGGAGGTGACTGGGATAGGATAGAAAAGCGAATCGAGTACAAGAGTGAGAAGGTCTCACGTAAGATAGGGAGACAGCGGAGTCAAGTTTAGACAGCGCATGCCAATATTTTTTAATCAGTTCATGAGACAGCTGCATTGTAATCAAAAAATTATTCGAAATTTGGAAATAAATCAGTGACTGCATCAGTGAGTGAGAAGCATGTGCCTTCTTCCGGTAGGTTTTCGTACCCTCCCACCTCCCCTGACGTAAGAAATCGTGACTTTTCATAGAGAGTTGCAGGTGGCGAGTAAATTAGTATTTTTGGGTACCTCACTTGACGGCAGAAGCTCCCTGACATCAGATTTCTAAGTTGTTGCAGCAGCACCTCAAAAATTCCTATGGCAGCAAAGCAAAGGAGCAAGCCGACTTCTTGCCATCACTTCTTAGAAAAACACAAGATTCCCTTCTCCATCTCTCACTGCAGAGGCAGCATGGAACTTGTCGAAAATGTACACAACAACAGATTGTGTCAATCCTACTCGATTAGAAAACTAGTCATCGTGTGATGCCGATTAGATTTAGAAAATTAAATTACTGACCTGAAGAGAAAAGAATTCAAGATTTAGATTCTCGAATCATCTTTGAGTCCCAGATATGCAATAATAAGGTGATTTACGAAGAGAAGCACTCTTGAATGAAAAAATGAATTGAAAGGTAGTGTGCTCTTAAAGTGACCTTTTAAGAGCTTATTGCATTTGTGGAAGCAAAATTCCTTAAAACACTTTTAAAAAGTTTTTTTAGAAAGAAAAATGGAATTGGCATCTAATCTAAGTTGTGTTATATTTTGGGGACCTTTGTGGAATTAGATTTGAATTTTTGAAGTTGAACAGCAAGGGTCACTATAAGCAACCACCTCCTAAAATGTACACTATTGGTACATTGAAGAAGGTAAAATGTACCTTTATGTTAGTGGTCACTTTTAGAGCAAGGACACTTTTAGAGCCTCCTATCTTGAGCACTCAATAAAGTTCAAGGTGATTATAGATTATCTCAATTGAATTGCAAGAGTAATAATTGAATTTTTATATAATATTGGTTTTAAAACCATCATAAATTTGTGACTAAAGTGTTTGTTATAGATGGTTTTATCTACTCCCTCTATTCTATAACACTAGTTCTTTTTTCGTAGTAATGAAAGTATTCAAGATTATTTTAATGTATATTATGATCTTATAAGTTGATGGTGAATGTGCAATGTGTCCTCAATCAAGTACAAAACAAGTGAATATGGCAATTAATTGCAATTAAAGAAAGATCAAAAAGTAGGAGGTGACAATAGATACAAAGTGCCATTTACAAATAAGGATAGACTTTATAGAGAAGGAATTCTTATTGTGTAATTACCTTACCTCTCTACACATTTAGGTTTATACAAGTATGGCTTGGAATTCAATAGGTTAAATAAAAATTTTAATATCTTTTGGTTTTTAACCCAATCATCTTCGAATTGATATAAAATAATCAAGTTTATTATTTGTAAAGTGAATAATGAACTAAACTACTTATGCTTCATTTCTTTTGTTAATGTCAAAAACAAAATCATCTTCAATCTTAAAATTAGTTATACTACAAAAAACAAGGGTATAAATGACTTGTCCACAATAATTGCAAGTATAACAATGACTACAAAATGATTATTTTGCAATCATTGTAAACAAGTCATTTATATCCTTGTTTTTTGTAGTGTTATAGAGTAAAGAAGACAAATAATTCAAGATAAATGAAAAAAACAAAAGAGGCTAGTACTATGGGACAAAGGGCTTTGTTGGTAACATTTTTTATTTCAACAAAATTCTCAAAGAATTGTGTATTTAGAAAAATATACTTTAGAAGATATAAAGCAATTATTGTGGTAGAAGGTAGTCTAGAAAGAAAATATATGTTCATAGAATGCATTTGAAATTTTTAGCGAGATTGAACAAAGGAACTTAAAGCAATATTCTAGCTTTGAGTGATCAAGGAGGAGAATTAGAGAACACAAGTAGACTCCATGGGTCTCAATATTAATCCCTAAGTGCCCGAGGCATCAAATTTTGGTGTTGACAATACTTTGAAGTTAAATAAAATCTAGCCAATTTTCTATTTTTAATAATTATATATTTTTAAAATATTTTTTGAAGTCTAGTTTTAGCATCAAAACTTTGATTTTGAAAACAATTGATTATAATTTAAATTCTATTCAAGATTTTGTGCAAGGGTGTTCATTGCAATCTTAACTTTTCGTAGTCATTAGAGAAAAAGGCAATCCTTGGCTGGGCCACCATAGAATGACAATTTAGTCTATTCTTTGAGGTTTAGAATACATCATGTGTGTGAATTTCAACAAATACAATTGAATTTTCATTCTAACAGATTCAATTTAATATATTTAAAATACATTGGTGTAGAAGAATACCGAGAGTTGAATATAAGGTTAATTAAAAATTATATTTAATTAAGTTAAATTTAGCCAAATTAAGTGGCTTTTGAAGCTAGTTACCAAAAATCAAAGGCAACTAACTTCAAAAGCCACTTATGTAATTTTGAGTGTTTAGAAAGAAGGAGATGAATTGCTCTTTATACAAGTAGGGTAGTGGTGGGTGCAACTATCCATATGGGATATGTAAATTAAGTGGAATAAGAACTTAACTGCTCATACTTAAGGCAAATACAGAAATTATGTTACAATTCAAATTTTAATCCTCCTTTAGACATAATAGACCAAATTTTTTCAAAAAACTTTGAACTAGAAGAAGATGGAAAATCAAACTAAATTTCATTTATAAAAATCCATTTGAGATTTTAAGTCTTTAATAAAAAAGTTACAGACAAATTTCAAAGAGGGGTTGGAAGGGGCCTTTTTTTTTACATTTATAAACACCCTCTTTGAAATTTTTCCATAACTTTTTAGTAAAGATATAGACTTGAAATTACAAACAAATTTTTGAAAATGAAACTTAGTTTGATTTCCTACCTTCATTTAGTTCAAATATTTTTGAAAAAAGTTATACAACTACACTTAAATGAGATTCAAAATCTAAATTTTAATATAATTTCTACATTTACTTTAAATATCAAAGACTTATGGTATATCATTGACAGCCATCCAACATTGTGATTCAATAGCCAAAATAAAATGCATACTGCGAGGTCCTTCGAGGGTTGTAGAGCGGCCCTCCTAAGGCTTGTTTTTTTCTCTAATGATTGAGGACTCTTGGAAATGAGCCTCAAATGCACTAAATCTTGGAAAAAAAATCACATTAGAAATTCATTTAAAAGAATTATAGAGTAGATTTTGAAAAGCCATAAATTGATTGGGATTATGCATGCTAGGCCCTTTATTTTCATATTTTTTTTTATAACCAATGTTTTAGATTTGACATGTGAAAAGAGGATTGAAAGACTTCAAATCACTTTCAAAGTTTTAACACCTTCATAATCAAACAATATAAACTTTCAATCTATAAGTGATATTGTTGTATTTTCTTTTTTATGTAATCTCTAACATGTCTAATTTGAATTAGTATGGTTACAATTCAAAAAAAATTGATACAACTTATCAAAATGTTGAATTTTGATTAATTTAAAGCAAATTCTTAGAAGCTCATAAAGGCCTTGGGCATTTAAGGGTTAAAGGATGAAGTAAAGAAGTAAACTCAAGTGCTCTCATCCTTAGCAAAAAGAGCAAGAGTTTTGAGTTCTAACTTAGATTTGCTATTGTGATTGTCCATGATGGAAAGAAATAAGTGATCAAGGAGCATGTGTAAATTTAAGGGCTGTAGAATTCAGGTTTTAACTCAAGAGCAAAAAATATCATTGGAACATAAGAAAGTCATAGAGTCTAAACCACTTCTAGCTTATAAAAGGTAATGGGTTTTGCATGATGAAGATTTGGAGGTGTTGTCCAAATTAATTCCTACAACATCCGATTTGGAGTTTGAGTATGTCTAAGAAAGAGAAGGTTTTTTTTATACATGATTGTCTTATTGGGAAAATGTTTCTGAGGCAAAGGTTAAATCCATTTGGAATCATTCACTATAGCTTTATAACGAGAATTTGTTTACAAAAATTATTACATGTCAAGGGGATGTGTGTTTGATTGACAATGTAGTTGTGTTGTGCCTAATTGGATGCTATAAAGTGTGTATCTTGCTATTCTATTCCAAATAGGAGGCACTGTTGGAACGAAGGCAAGGGGTTGCAGAATTTTATTTGGATTGATAGTGTGTTTATAGTGGTTAGTGTTTGAACAAGGGTCTTGAATTTACAAGAGCATATTATGTAGAGGCAAGTAGATGATATGCATTTGGCAACCTATAAACAGAAATATGGAATGGTAAGGGCCTATTTGGAGACAAAAATTAAGTCCAAGACAACCTCAATTCAGAGAGATAGATTATGTTGGCCCTTCCACTGCCCTCTGTGAGTGCCCATTTGGTCACTCATGATTCGGGATTGTTTTTTTTGGATTTTATAAAGTTTTGAGTGTAGTTTTATATACAAAAAGCCCAAAAAAGAGTGAATAACAAAAATGGAGATGTCACATACCAATATGACCATTGGTCCTAATTGAGGCATTTCTTGTTATTTGTAACCAAATTCTGCATGTAGATAGGGTAAAAACCCAAAAATTGCACAAAATAACCATGTTTAGTAGAAATTGCCCAACTTGTCTAAACTTGCCTTTCAATGACAGATCCTAAACAAATTGGTCCAAGGAAACTATGTAAAAACCTTAGTATAGATTCCCAAAGAGAGGTTTCAGTTTTCCCATTCTATTGGCAAAATAGTAGAATCTCCAATTGTTAGCCTGCAGGTGAAGAAAACTCAAGACGAATCATAGGAGGACATCTACAACTTAAGTACGGTAGTTTGAAGTAGAAATCATGCCAGGAGTCCAATGGAGCAATCGGCTCGCCAAGATTCCCTTCTATTTGGAAGATTCTCTTTTTACCGGAAGTTAAAAGAGATAGCAGGATTTGATTCTCCTTTCTTAGATGTGCAAAACGGGAATATGAGTTTGCACATCCCTTGTGGAACTCCATGAGAGGTTCCATGAAAATTCTCGGTTTTTTCTGATCTTCAAAAGATCTTTTTCCGGATAGTCAACCGTTGGAAGTAATGATGGGAAATTCTTAGAAATTACCCAAGTAGCCGTAAAATCTCACTAAAAATTAGGGTAGCTTCATTTATGTTAATAACAAGCTCCAATAAGTTTCGTGGCATTCCGATAGTCAGAAGATGCAAAACCATCAAGATCCTCTAAAATTGGCAAATTTAAAGATTAATCGTGGAGTTGACCGGCGTACGGGGAGCATACGGAATCGGATTAAGGTCAAAGCAGGGTCTTTTCTTACTCCCTTACACCTACTAAAGAGCCTAGACTAGTTACTTTTCTTAGAAAAGTTGGATTTTTATCCAATTTTGGTCTTCTAGTTAGCGTTAGAAATCTTTGTGATTTTGATGTAGGAAAAAGGGGTGAGGGTTCTTTAAGACTAAAAATGGCCTTCTGAAGTCAATGGCGCAATCCGTTTGTGATTTGGAGCATTTCTCCAAAAGTTAGGAATTTGGACTAGCGTAGAAGTGAAAATTGGGCAAATTAGATGAAAATCTTAATTGATAAGATTACCTTGTAGGAAAAGAGAGGAGGGGGGTGCCCTTAGGAGAGTATATAAGGGCACCCATTCTCCTCTCAAAACACCCCTTAGGTTCATTTTGAACCACCTTGTTTTCATTTGGGTCCATTTAGTTAGATTTGGCCATTTAGGCGACGTTGCCAAATTTCTTTGTTTTTGAAGCATTTCAAGCTCCTTTGTTGTTGTTTTTGGAGCTCTCTTAAAGGACTTGGGGTCCCTTCAAGCTTAGCTATCTTCTTGTGGCATTTCTTGTGGGTTATTTGAGGCTTGGGTGATGTTTTGTGGAGTTCTTGTATTTTGTTAACGTTTTGTAGATGTTTTGAACTAACTTTGTACTAATCCTAGAGTCTCCTTCCCCTATGACTGGCGATGCCGCTTAGGGAAACTCTCTAGCATCGTTTAAGTTATTTTAGCACTAACATTTGGTAGCTTATTGTTTACTAATAAATCATTTCCCTTGTGGTTGTCCGTATTCTCCTTGTTTCTTGTATCACGGCGAAGCTTTGACTTTGGTTGTTTGGAAGTTAGGAGAGTTCTATAGTATTCTCAAAACATACGGCGAAGCTATAGTTTTTTATGTTTAGAATTTTGGGTGTTAGAGAAAATACGGCAAAGCTATAGCTCTCAGTCTTAGAATTTAGGTGTATTTCAAAATCACGGCGAAGCTTTGGCTTCCTTACAATTAATTCTCAAGTCTAGTTTCCAAAATATTGGGAATTTCCTCAAAGTTTAGCCCCAAAATTTAGTGCTCCAAGTGTCAATTTAACATTCCAATTTAGTGTGCAATTAGTTGCCGAGAGAAAGCGACTCTTGGTGTTCCAAATTCCTCCAAAAATTAGAAATCCGTGTTAAAAAACACGTTTGGTAGCTCGGGCCTTCAAGCAATCACTGGCTTAGGCTCTCCAGGTCCTCCAAACGAACAAAGGGCCTTTTGAAAAACCCCAAATTGACGGATATCAACCGGTCGTAGCAAGGTATCAATCGAACGTAGCAAGGGCCTCAACTAGACATAGCAAGGGCATCAACCTGGCTGCAACTGAATGAACCTGGTCGCAGACTGTACTGCTTGGCTTGCGAGCTTGAACTGACTTGCTGCGAGCTGAACTACTGCGACTAAACTTACTGCGAGCTGAACTGACTGCAATTGAACTTGAGCGACTTGGTTGCTTGGTTGCATAATTTAATTTTATGACCGGTTAGAGTCCTAATTCATACAAATTCAAAACACTAGATAGGAGGCCAAGGGAAAACTAAATTTCATATTATAGTAGTGATTAACCAAATAACACAAATTGAAGAAAAATTAGAAATAACTTAGCATTGCAAAGAGTAGGAAGTGTCACAATTAGAAGGTAGGAAGTTGAGAAGTTCCCAATTAGCAACGTTTCCATTACTAATTGGGAGTCCCAACATAGAAGAGAAATAGGAGTCAAATTAGAACCTCTCAAGTCAAGTAGAAGGAGTTCAAACAACCTCAAAGAACAAGTGAAGGAGATGAAGAGTTCATTGGGAAGTTAAGGTGTCAATAGAAGTTGATAAGATTAGGTAGAAAATCTTAGAGAAAGAGTTTAGACCATTAGAAAAAGAAGATAGAATAATAATTGACTTTAGATCTTCAAGGGTCAATTATTATTTCAAAGTCAACCATTTGAATACAATAAAGAAGGGGGAATAGTGTAGAAGGGAAAGAAGTGATAGTAAAAGAAAAGAAATAGAACAAGCCTTATCTTTTGTATTTTCAGCCCTACTTTAAGCCGTGGGCAAAATTATTCAACAAGTTTTGAAGATGGCGGATGATGGAGCGTTCCAAGACACCTACAACTACCTCAACATTGAACCCGACTTTGAGGTAAACTGTGAATGTCTTCCCTTCCTTTTGAATTATTGAAAATAGGATAAAATATCATAGAGCCGAATTACAAATAGGATCAGAGCATTAAGACAAAGTTTTTCTTCAAGGATAATTAGATTATCTAGTAGATTTTGCTTAGAGGTTTCCGAAAACATCTCACACTTAGAATTCCGACTTAAAACAAGGAAGTTAGGAATGGATGAAGTTTAGAGTTTAGATTAGATGAAATCTAGATAAAACCAAGATTTTGGGAACAAGTCAATTTAGTAAGATTGAGAATATTAACTAGAATCCATAACCAAAGGAAAAACTTAATTTCGAATTGAAGATTAGTAGAAATTAATGGATGAAGTTTGAAGAACCATTTAAGTGGTCAAACTTCATCCACTGATAACTTCTAGTAGAAAGGTCCAATTAGCAAGTATAAACCCAATTTAGAATCCTAGAATAAAGAACTACCTAGAAAAGGTGTAAGCTTTCTAAAAATAGTAGATTTAACCATAGTTAGACCGGATACAAGAAGAACAAGGAAGGCTAACTTAGAGTCTAAATTTGGAAGTAGAATGGTAACTTAGAATCACAAGGTTGTAGAAGAGAATAATCAAAACCCATAGGAACCTTGAACTCTATAAAAGTCTTAAAACTCAACAAGATATGAAAGGATGAAGTTTAGGACCTAAATTGGATGAGAATTAGATAAAATTTCCAAAACGGACCAAATTTCAGATATAAGTAGAGAAAGGTACTTTAGTTACATCCTAGAAATTCCAAAGTCTTCTGAAATAGGGAACCTATCAAAAATAGTGGATGAAGTTTTGAAAGGCCATTTAGTGGTCAAACTTCATCCACCCATATCTTTTGATGGGAGTGTCCGATTCAAGAAATTTTTATAGTTTTGGAAAGGGGAATTATCCCTTTACAAGATGAAATGCTTAATTAAGGTCTGAATCATCTTTCAAGGAATAACTTCAGCGGCTCATTAGAATTAGGAATTACCAAATAACTAATAAGTTAAAACTTAGGTTTGGTTGGGTTTTCGCATGCTTGAAACATACTTAGGAATTAGAAAAGATCCATTGCTTGGAAGGCACAATGGACCGACGTTAGAACACCCATAGGATAGGACCAACTAAAAGAACCTAGTTGTGTTTGCTGATTTACCAAGAGTGGGTAAATAAGCGCTCACACCCTCCTATTCGGATGATGATGATCGCTATTTGGAATACTATTAGAATTTGTTTGACAAACATGTGGATGTGCCTTTTCCAAATTGGGATGCATTGTTGTAGATTGGTAAAGATCATGTGCATGTGAGAAGACCCCTAATTGTAGCATTGGATAAATTAGACCATATGCAATGTGCTACCATTTTACCAAGTTATCAACTCCTCCCCTTGTGGCTTCAAGTGACATGCACTATTGTACATCCCTGCCCTCGATGTTATTTGTAGTTGGAGTCTACCAAGTTGAATTCTTATTAGTACAATTGACCAAAAATCCAAGGCCAATCTAATACATACATTGAGTAGAAACAAGTGTATAAAATAATTTGTGTTGAGGCATCAGAACCACAAGGACCTAGTTTGTTTTTAACCAAGTATATTTGCAACGGTTCTTGCCAATTAGTGTAAAGAGTACCGATTTGTTGTGGATTATAGATTAGGTGCTCAATTGAGCACCAACATTGAGATATTTTCAAAGATTCATTATCATTCTACTGAGTGGGTAAAGATGTTGGAACTCATGTATATCACACAATTTTTACGATGAATTCATTATGTTCTAGTTGTCGATATGTGTGTGGCACTTAATTAGCACTCAAGGAGACCCTTCCATGTCTTTTTATGATAATCAAAAGGATATTTGGAAGTAGGAGGAGCTTGCATTCAAATTGGCAAAAGAAGAGGAGAAGCCTAAGCTCCAAATTGTACCAACAAAGTATGTATCAAAGAAGTCCAAAGGCTAGTAGTTTGTGTGGATGCAAATTGATTTGTATGGGGCTATGTAGAATTCTTAGTTGATTTTATTTTTGGCTTTTGTTTTGTGTTTTTAGTGGCGTTTCTATCACAAATTGGCAAGTTGTTTGTTAATTTCTTGTTTCTAATTGGTAGTTTGGATGTTATTTTGTTTTTTTTGGGTGGTAATTTTCATAGGAATTCCAAGTGGGAGTTTGAACTAGGTTTATGATGTGGTAGTGGTGCCAATTAGGTGAGATAAGGGATTCTAGTTGGAGTTGGTAGTTCCAATTTGATTAGTAGTACAATTAGGTTGTTTCCAAGTTGGCTCCTAATTGCCATTTTTGAGCTTTATTAGATTCTAGCTTGCAATTGTGAAGTAATCCACTATTGAGAGAATCAAGTGAACATCCTAGCCGTATTGGGCTAGGCTAGAACCACCCATTACCAACCACAACCCTATCAACAATCAATAAAAGGGCTGAAATTCAAGAGAGGCTAGACTAATTTCCAAACATGAATTCTTGATTTTCCACCATCAATTCCTCCATTCTTTTTATGACACATCTGCTTGGTTTAAAGTGCCAAAGTAAATAAGAAGTACTCTCTTAAATGAGTAGTTTTGGAATAGTCTACACATTGGACACGGGTTTAGACCAACTTTTGCCTTCCAAAATCTATAGTAATTTCAATTTAAGCAATAAAATTATCAAATTTTGGCAATCCCTTCATTTCTATCTCTATACTTGTGAAAACATTTGCTTCATTACTGTACTTCACCTCATGTATACAATTGCTTATTGGGTCGGTTATAGGTGGTTCTATCCTACATATTTTTTTTTTCTATGTGAATGCTGGAGTGTGAGGTTTAGTGGCAAGGTTGAGTGTGAGAGTGTTGGTTGGATGAGGAAGATATTTGTGTTTAAGTTGGTGGAAATCTTTTGAGATGATGAACTCAGAGATAATCTATAACAGTGATATGCTCACCAATTTTGTTTAATATAATATACTTTCAAGCCTAATTGGTTGTAGTCTATGTGATTTACGTATGTGATTCAAGTTGAAATGCATGCAGTTTGAGAGTATAGGAGAACCCAAAAATTGACTGGGCATTAGGAACTGCCCCTACAAAAGATGCAAGAATGGTACAGCGAGTTCTTTGAATGGATGATAGTGACAATAGTCAAAAGAGTTGGTCTGAAATGGTTGCTTTGATAGTAGTAATGAAGTGGAAAGGATGAGTAAAATGTATTGTATTTGCTCATCACTTACATAAAAATTATCTTAATCAAAGAGATATGAGCACTTTACAGAGTTTACAAATTTCATTTTAGCAATGGCAACTGAATTGAATGAAGATGCTTAGTGTACAATTTATGAAGGGCCCATGAACAAAAATATTTATAATGTATTCTTATGCATTGAAGAATGGTTGTACTACTAAGATATTTTGGAGTATGTTGGCGTGCTTTCTAATGTATGAGCCGTTGGTTTAAGAAACTGTACAATTTCAAGTAGTATACCATAATTAATTAATAGTTAAAAAATTGTGTCTGCTAACATGGCTGTTGAGCCTCCACTTTCACAAACCGTACTTATAGAAGATGGCATTGAAAATTCTACAATCCCATGCATGCTCAAAGCCTTCTTCCAACAAATTTTACTCTTTTGAAGCATTGACAGTGGATGTAGTGTATGGGCAAAATACAATTCTCAAAAAAAATTTGACTTGCATTCACAAACGGACTAGCATGAGTGACAATAGTACTGAGGAAGGAAGTGAGGGAAACGAAGGTAGCTGGTATAGACAAACAAGTGCCACTAGTAGCACCTCTGAGTTTTATGAAGATGATGAAGACTCTAGTAGCAAGGAGGAAGATGAGGAGCTCTATAGTTTGGTAAAAACAAAGGAACAATGGAACACTAGTAGAAAAATACAGTGACCAAATTAACAAAAATCAACAGAAAAGTGTTGATTTTTTTTGTTAATTTGGACGTGTTAATTTGGGCACTTTTGAACAGAAAAGTGTTGATTTTTGAACAAAAATGTGTTGTTTAAGAACAAAAAAGTGTTGAATTTCTAACAAAAAAGTGTTGTTTTAGAACAAAAAAGTGTTAATTTTTTTGTTAATTTGGTCACATTATTTTTTTAAATTATTTTTTTTGAAAAAAAATGAATAAAAGGTGACACATGGAAATGCCACATAGGCACCCCCAACTAGCCACGTGGCATGCCACACAAGCTACTTGAATGCCACGTGGACAATCCAAATGCCACGTTGGCAATTCACATGGCCAACGTTGGCATCAAGGTTTGAACCTTGAACCTCGTGGTTGAGGCCCAAGACTCAAACCAATGCACCACTTATACATATACATGTTTAAAGTGTATATAAAATCTTATTTGTTTAGTTTTTCATTTTTTTCCCATTTTTTTTTAAAGTCAGCGTACTTCAGGGATGGTTTTGACTTAGTAAATGACCTTTTCTCAAGAAACTTTGAACTAATAAAAGTTGGAAAATCAAGCCAACTTTCACCTCCAACAATCCGTTTGAGATTTAGATCCTCCAATAAAAAGTTATGGACAAAAATCAGAGAGGGGTTTTAAAAATGTAAAAGAAATGATTCATTTTCACCCCTCTCTGATTTTTGTCCATAACTTTTGATTGGAGGATCTAAATCTCAAACGGATTGTTGGAGGTGAAAGTTGGCTTGATTTTCCAACTTTTATTAGTTCAAAGTTTCTTGAAAAAAGGTCATTTATTAAGTCAAAACCGGACCTGAAGTATGCTGACTTTAAGAAATACCGAATTGTTAATGTTTAGTTTTTGAAAAAATCTACATTGTACAATTAAAGATTCCAAGAGATTCCAAGAGATTCCAGGAGATTCTAAAAGATTCCAAAAGATTCCAAAAAGATTCTAAAAGATTCTAAAAGATTCTAAAAGATTTAACAAAATTTTGTTGATTTTAGTTGCACTATCCAAATCAACAAAAATAATGTGACCATTTTGTTAATTTGGGCAAAATCAACAAAAATTTGTGAAAATGGACAATACAGTACCCAAGTTAACAGAAATTTGTTGACTATTTGTTGATTTGGTCACTGATTTTCTACTAGTGGAAGTAGTTTGAAGAGATGGACACATATGAAAAAGAAGATTGCAATGTAGATGAAAGTCGCCTCTTTCATGGATAGAAGGAACACTAGATAGTACAGCCTCAACCACAATTTTTACCTTAGCAGCAGACGTCCACGGCGACACATGACAAAGGAGTTGACCGGCCACAATCCCGTGAGGACATCTTGCAATTTTTTGAGGCTGATGAGGACGACCCAATTGTAGCTCTAGTGCCCCATTGTACTGAACCTATGGAGCTCCTCATGCAAAGTAGACCAAATGTGACAAACACATAGCCTTTTCAATTTCCTGAATACTCTAATACTTTTGTTGGCATCAACAACTGAAGTGTTGACTCTGTTGACCAAATTTGTGACAGTGGAGAAGCTAGAGGAGTGTTGCTTGATGATAGCCGCATGTAGATGTCGTAATAGATGGGAATGCGGCAGCTAGTTGCTTCGCCTGACAACGATAGTCAACAGCAGAAATTTGATGAATTGCAGCAAAAGGAGGGACTGTTAGAGAAAGCCGGAAAGGAGACAACAACCCCAATGACAAACGCCATTCTTCTTGCCCAGTAGTTGACCAAGGTATACAAAATTAGTAATAAAGAAAGCCCAAGCCCTTGAACAAAGAAGAGCTAAAAATCTGTGTTTTGAATTAATAGCCTCTTTCTACAACCTACAATTGTTGTATGACAAACACCATTATGAACCTAATCACATTTGGAATTGTGATGAGAGTGGCGTCCAAGTTGGAAAAGATGGTGGAGGTTATGTCATAGTAAAGAAAGGGTCTAGAAATGTGCATAAGGTTAGTATAGACCAAAGAAAGTGGTTGTTTGTCTTGACTTGCATCAATGCAAAGCCTGACTACTGCATATTCAAAGGCAAGAAAAAGTCTAGAAATTTCTTAAGAAAGACAAGAGAACAAGGGCTATATAAGCCATGCAACCTAAAGTATAGATGACTAATGCATTATTTAGAAAGTGGATGTTACATTTTCTTCCACTACAAGGATATCTGTGTCCTTATTGACAACAAATTAACAAAAATTTGTCAATTACTTTGTCAGTGGGAACGTCTTGATTTGGCCAATTAGTTGACAGAATTTTGTTATTAGTTGTCATCAGAATTTGAGACCTTTTCAACCTAGCTTTCATCCATGATGTCAAAAAAACTAATGATTTCTAGGCTCATGGCCCAAGTTTGCCACATTGTTCCTGAACAACCGACTCATTAAGTTTTACTACTTAAAACCATTATCTATCAAAATCAAGCTTCACATTCAGAAACATGCCTCCAAATGCCTCTTATTGCAAGTGAGGCAAGTGTAGAAAACAATTCCTTTATACATAAAGGGTGGTGGTAGGCAAGGCAACTCATATAGGATATATCAATTGCAAGAATTGTGTTCAAAGTGAAATTTCAGACCTCACTTAGGCATAGTAGATTATATATTTTCAGAAAATTTTGAACTAAGATAAGTTGGGAAATCAATTTAAATTTTACCTCCAAAAATCCGTTTCAGATTTAGATTCTCCAATCAAAAGTTATGAACAAAATTTAGAGACAATGTAAACTTTGAACACAATTCCTGCAATTTTTAACAATGAGCGGTCAAGCTCTCATTGTTAAATTATCCCATAGTTTTTGAGGATTCTTGATGGACAATACATTTCACTATAAAAATAGACTCTCTACCCTTCAATCTTACAAAATTTAATTCATAGAATTGTCATCATTTGATAGCAACATATTGTCAATACATACTTGTTGTCAATTCGGATAGTTTTGTATCAAACTGTTGACAAAAACAAAGAATTGATAGGAATAGGTTTGCAATTGACAGCTACTGTCATTTTCGATAATTTCATGTTAAATTCTTGTCATTTCGAACCCCTTTCCCTTGTAGTGTTCACATAATTTCAAAGTTGTATGGTTTGTCCCCTCCAAAATAGGCACTTGTTAATTCTGGATGGACATAAATCACATGTTACACTAGAAGTTATTAAGTTGGCTATGTCTAAAGGAGTTGATATGCTAACATTTCTTTCCCACACCTCCTACGCTTTGCAACCACTAGATGTCATTTGTTTCAAGCCCTTTAAATTATCTTTCAAAGCTTATAGGAATAAGTGGACACTGGGTCACAAAGGCCAGGTGCCAGTGAAAGAGGATTTAGCCTAGTGGGTGTCCCATGGTTTAAAGAGAGCACTGTTTTCCCATAATTTTATCAAGGGATTTTCAACTATAGGCATATACCCTCTAGATTCAACTGCCATGAACAACAAAATAGGTCCTAGTGAGGCATACAAAAGAGGACAAGGAAGCACAAAAGGTAGAAGCATGGAAACCAGTCCACAAGTTTTTGAATCAAATGCCCAACTATAGCATTGTGATTTGCAAGAGATTTTTGACAAGGTTCCAACCCATGTGCCACACTACACACAATACTATGTCCAAGTAGATGGTTCAAACAAAGAAGCATGTAGCCAGGAAAAAGATAATGGTAGTTCCATTGATGAGGAAGGTAGGCCTATAGAAACAGAAGGCATAGAAGTAGCTGGAGGGGAAGTTGGATCAATACAAGAGCAAATACATGAGAAGACTCATGGTTTTTCCAAGTTCTTAGAGTTACCATGAATACATTTCAATCCCATATCAAGAAGGAGAATAGAAACCCAAATTGACTATAAGAAATATATTCTATTTACTGAAGAGGAGCATGTAAAGGAGCTTGAAGAAGTTGCGTCAGAAAGAGAAGCAGTTGTTGCAAGAAAAGAAATAAAGATGTTACAAAAGGAAAGCAACAAACAGCAAAGGGCAATGGAGAAACAACTAAAGTTGCAAGAGATAGAAATGAGAGCAGACCTAGAAGTAAGAGAAGGCACAATGAAGAATGGAGTGTCAAAAATGTTAAAGCACTTGGAGAAAAGTTGCATGCAGCTATAAGAGCCAACGCCCCTATAGTAGGATAGTTGGCACCATATTGTAGCTTCATGCCCCAAATCTATAAAGACAACCAAAGAGTTTCTATTGAGAGAAGAAGAGCAAAAAAAAGAGGTAAAGATCCAAGGATTGTACCTCCCCTTTGCAAAGTTTGGCTACAGCTGTGACGTAGTAGTGTCATTCCTCATTCTATACAATAGACGTCTACATTTCATAGCTTCAACCCATTTTGGACAAGAACAATGTCTTATGTAAACTCTTCTCATGTACTGACAGTAGGTGCATGTACAACAAGCAATTAAGCAAGTATGAGGTACAATAGCCCCCCCTATAATGTACAACAGTTTTAGAAATATAAGCTACAAAGGGAGTTCATGAAAGTGAATATACATGTGGTGGAGAAGAACGCAGTCATTATCTCAGCATATGGCTTGCAAAGGTACCTACACAAAAATAGAAGCATTAAAAAATAAAGATGTGTGCCAAGAAAACAAAAAATAAATAAATTGAAGAACAACAAGATTTTGAAAATATAGCCGCAAACCAAGTCTGCACAATAAGAAAATAAGGAGACATACCTATGGCGCACTCACTGTAGAAGAAATAACATTGTAGCATCGATGAAGGCACCAACGACAAAGGAGGAGCAGCACCAAAGCAATGATAGAGGAAGACCATTACGGAAGCAACAATAGAAAAGGAGGCAAGGAATATTGTAGGAGAACTATGGGAGCATTGCAGGAGCACTGCGGAAGAACTAAAGGAGTATTGCGGGAGCATTGAGGAAACACTACGAGAGGACTGTGAGAGAATTGCATGAGAACTGTGGGAGAATTGCAAAAAAATTGCAGAAGAACTACGGTTTAGGTTTGCAGAAGCACTACGGGACAATTGTAGGAGCACTGCGGAAGAATTGTGAGAACACTGCGGGAAAATTGTAGGAGTATTGTGGGAGTACTACAGGAACATTGTGGGAGTACTGCAAGAACTACGACAAAGGAGGAGGTGAGGAGGGACGCAAGAACAACAACCAATGAGGACCAGTGCAGGAGCAACATCAAAGAAGAACTAGAAGGAGCAACGACGTGCCAATGGGGCCAATAGCATAATTTGAATTTCAAATTAACTAAAGCAACTACTAGGGGGAAGGTTCTCTCATCAGTATGAGCGGTTCTTTCAACTGATACAAGTAGTTAATAGACAATTGTGGCTAGTTTTGGCGCAGGTCTGAACCATTGTCGTCATTCCTGCAATTGCTTCAAAGTACTTCAATGGTAGCTTTTCTGACTATACAATGAGGCAAAATAGTTTATGGGCTACTCCATTTTCCAAACATAGCGCATGCATTAAAGTTGCGTTCACATATGTATAGTTCTATTACAGGAATGAAGCAAACGTTTTAAAGACTCATGTGAGCACTCCAAGCATATAATTGATTAGTTGTTGGACTTATCCCCTCACTTCATTGGCTTCTTCTCATTCATTACTACCCTAGTCTTAGAGTATGAATAGTGACCTACGTTGTTGTCACTTTGAAAAACTGTCAAAAATTCTTTACAATTCAAAAAATTATAATGAAAACACCCATTGATGTGTTGTTTTTATTTTCCTTTCTATGAAAAATTCACCAAATTTTTTTCCTTCAGCACCTTTTTTCACACAGTAACATTTCCTCTTACATATTCCATTCAGGAGCCTCTTACCTTAGCTTATATATTATGAAATCAAGTTGAATGCTATCTATGAGAGTCTACACTTGTTCAATGTGCATGAATTCTAATTGAAGTAAAAGAGTTGTAGTCTTATGATTGTAGTATTTTTTTTTTGTTTTAAAACCTTTTTGTAGTGGTAATTTTCTCAAATTTTCTATAATATTATAATATTTTGGGGTTAATTCTCTATAGTTGCTAGTCAGTTGGGCTTCTAGCAGTAGTTCATCTATAGTTGCAGGTCTATGGATGAAAGGGATACGAGCTATTATGGCGGTTACGAACTAGCCGGTTGATGTTGGTGAAATACAATGGTTCGCGAGGTTGACGGGGAATCTGGAAGAGAGAGTCTAGGTCTCTTGTGTAGTGGTGTAGCCGGCAGTGTTCAAAGTGATCGATAGTTGTGGTGTGGTGAGGAATTCAGTCTGTAGTGCTGGTGTGTGATTTTGTGTATGTACTGGATTGATTGGTTTTTACGGAGTGAGATGGCGAGGAATGAAAGAACAATTGTAAATTTTACGGATCTATAAAGCGGGAATGCTATTGTAATATTTTTCTGTCAATTGTGTGTTATGACTGTGTGTGACTGGATCAATTGTGGATTACTGTGGAATATAATGTGTATTTATTATTATAGAGTTCTGCAATTGTTGAAGATGTATTGCAATGGTGATGAATCTTGATGATTGAGTGATTAGGTTGATAGGTTTAGTTTGTAAGAAATATCTATGGCTGTGATGGAGCATGAATGTCTAAACTATATTAAGATTCAATGGTAATAATCAATGGCAAATGTAATCGATAACAACTGGGTTTAGTTCTAAGAGAGTTTATGTGAAAGTTATTACTGAGAGTGAAATCTATAGTAAGTTAATCTGGATTTGTGAATAAATTCTATAGTAAATGTGGAATTTTAGAGAGAATCAGTAGTACCTGAATTTCATTTGAGAGGATCCAATAGATGTGTTGGTGAGAAACTTGGTATGGAGATTGGGAATCAACGGAAAAGAAATCAACGATTGATGCAGCCGACGAGTGTAGAAGCACAATTGGAGACTTGGGGTGGTTGATGACCGGAAGCTAAAGTTGGTCTATAGAAGGAGAAAAAAAACAGAATTGGATAAGTTCCTCACTAGCTCTATTATAATAAATTATAAGCTATAATTATTGTAAGTGTAGGACCATATAATTTTTCCTATCCTTCAATTGTGCACAAACTAAAGAATGGATTAAATCCATTTCTTTATTAAATTATCCATCGCACTTTGCCTCTCTAAGAACGAACTTTAACTATAGGAGTTTCTCAATAGTTAAATCTATAGTAAATTCCAATCTACAAGAGTGGTCTTAGTTGGATGTATGAGTGGCACCATTTATGAGTCTACTCTTGTTGAGGAATTTGAATTTGAAAATGTGGTGTCATGTGAATGTGTAATCAAACTGATCAAAGTTTATGAAAAATGTTTGCTAAGATGAGTAATTTTGGATGGTAGTAATAATAGAAATTTGAAGTGTGCAAGTAGTCATGGTGGTTATTGTTTGATGAATTGAGACTTTGAATCCAATTGGATATTTTGTTAATCTAAGAACAGTGGATAGTCTTGATTAAGTTTATGGTTTGAATTAGTATTTCAACTTGAGTTTTAGTTTTCTAAAGTTATATAAATATGCAGGTTTGATTTGTATGTCATAACCAATTATACACTTTTTAATGTTGATTTATGTTTAGTAAATGTGTCCTCAAGCCGATTTTTAAGGAATGATCTATCACAAATTTGATGCAAATGTAATTTGGTGGAGTGTTAAGGAAGATGAAGTGTTTGTCCCATGATTTGAAGTGAACAAAGCCAATTTGGAGAGTTGAAGTTTGAATGTTGCCATCTAAATCTTTTCCAAGTAGTTTGGTTTAGAGTGTAAGATGTGCATCAAGTTGTAAAATTTCTAAAGTGAATGCAAGGTAGTCAATTAAATCCAATTTGGTGAAGTAAATTATTTGGAAATGAATGAAATCAAATTGGAAAAATTGATCCCAAGTTGGTGGTAAAGATTAGGTGTACCCTTGAAAAGAGACAAGCCCAAATGGCAAAGTGTTCAAGTCAAGCCTAAATTCAAAGTTAAAGTGCCATAATTAACTAGTATCAAAGGCAACAATCCTATTTGAAGAAAAGTTGAAGATTACAAATTGGGAAAGATTAAGAGAAAGGGAGAATAATTTGGAAGGAATTTAAACCTTGTGGCCTTTAAAAGTGTAAACAAAGTAAGACTTGTAATATATGCATGCAATATCACCTGTGACATTGATATTACAAGGATATAGCTAGATTGTCACATTGTCCATAAGAGTTAAGAAAAATCCATCAATATCCAACGAAATGTTTGTTGAGTACAAAGTCTAAGTGACCATGTGCTTTCTATTATTTGCAAGCTAATGTGGAACTTGAGTTATCACCACCCTCATAGTCATGTTTCAGTAAAATTCGAAAAAAATATTTTTCTAGGTACATTGTTCTAAAATTTTATAGTGAGTTTCACCACCGATTACAAGTTTAATGTGCCTAAATTTTAAAACACAAGCTTTTCAGCCTTTTCTAGTCTTTTCAAAAGGTGAAGTTTTGTCTTTAAACATTTAAAAAAAAATCAATATGTCCTACAACTTGTGCATTTTAGTCAATAAATTGGAAAACGGGTTGAGAATATATATATTATAAAATTGAATCAATAAAAAATTTATATTCATTTTTAAAAAAATTGTAAAATGAAAGGTGCTACAAAATGAAAGATATAACTAATATGCTAATAACTTTTGGAAGAATGTGAGAATTGCTAATTCCAATGGTGAGATTGTTCTAATAAAAAATTAATATAATTTATTTTCATTCTTATTTGAAAATTTTCAAAATTGAAAGCAAATGACCACTTTATATGCTTTTTCTATCTTCCTTGCCCACAAAATAAAACTTCTTATAACTATTATTTCATTATTTGGAATTTAGTAGTTCAATTTTTTTGGAGTAGATATCAATTTATAAAATTCCAAAAAAATAATTAATATTCTTCTAGAATATATTTTTTGTTGCCTAGTTTGAGGTTGAAACAAAAAAAAAACTTTTAACTTTTGCACAGAATGACATGAAACAAAGCCTCATATATAGATTCTAATAAGAAGCATCCATCCTAAAAATTCATGAAAAAATTTCAAATTAATTTTGATAACTTAGCTATTTTTTCTCTTCTAAAAATGGTTCCCCTATACCATGGTTGTCATACTAGACAAGTTACTATTCATTTTTTGTCCTGTAGGACGAGTTACTATTCATCAAATGTACCTCTCAAGTACATTTGATGAATAGTAACTCATCCTATAGGACGAAAAATAAATAGTAACTTGTCCAGTATGACAACCATGCCCTATACATTATATAGGCCCAAAGTGAAGAATTTGCGGCAATGGTGGCACTAGTCAATGCTTGGGTCAATGTTTATTTGGCCATTTGGTGCAAAATTGCACCAAATTTTTTGGCCTGGCACTACGCTTATAGAAAAAAAAAAAACCATAAAATCCCCCTATAAATCGCCAAACAACTTCAAATTTTAAAAAAATCTTGAATAAAATTGCCAAATTGTGGATGAAAATAGAATTATGAATATGTGATATGTGCTAATGTGATGTTTTCTATTCATTACGTGCATGAATGTTGAGGAAGGGTGGAGCATGTTGTCGTGTGTCGATGGAGTGCGAGCGATGCTGGGCATGGAAACTGTAGGCTAGTCGGGATAATGCATATCGATGTACGTATGTAACGTACTGGCTGGAATATGTACCACAACATAACGAATTTGGGAATATGTGGAGGACCTAGTATAGTTATTAAAACCAATGGTTCATTAATTAAAGAAACTTTAGGGAGCTCGTCTTGTTAATTATGTTCGAATTAGTCTAGTAAGTGAGATAACATGCATGACCAAGCCGTTAACTACTTGCTTTGTAGAGTTTGTGATTTGTCAATGTATCCTCTGAATGTCGCATGGAACGAAGGAAATGGGGAAACAAAGGATTGAAACAAACTTTGTCTTAATCCTTTTTGAGACTGTCGTGAATAGTCAAAGCCCAAGTTCGGACTTGTAAGTACTACAGTCCGAGTAATTAATGTCTTATACTGTAATTCGATTGTATGCCGTGGGCTCACTGCAGTTTAACTCATTAAGGACTAGGTCGATGAATGGAGTGAAAAAGTTGCTGAAACTGACATGTTTTCATTAGTATCCAGTTTGGCTATTAATGAAAACATGTTCGTTTCAACCAATTTTTCATTTCTTGTCATCGACCTGGTCCTTAATGGGTTAAGATCGAAGTTAATTAACCTGTGCATAGTACTTTGATATATATTGAAAAATGGACCTGCTGTTACTGTGATATAGTTCTGAAATATTTTTAGCAGTTGATGTTTTTTCTGGATTAATAAGATTATTTTGTTTTTAGTTCCTTAATTTCTGAAGCCTGGATAGCTAAACTCAGTCTGAGTTGGTAATCATAAAGTGATCAAAGAATTTGTATCATTGAGACTGACATAATTGGGAACTAATAATGAAGTGTAGGCATCAGTCTATAGAACTAATTGTGTTGCTATCCAAAACACCAGGGGCTCTGACTAAATGAAATGATGAATTTTGGATGAATAAGAAAATAAAATTTGAATGAAAATTTGATTTACGAATGACAATACAATCAACATTGGATGACTCTCATTGATAAATGGCATAGATGATATTTGGATGTTTTTTTGTAGATGAAAATTTTGGATAAACTTTTTGGATGTTTTTTGCAAGTGACATTTTTGGAGAATTATTTGGATGATTTTTGGATGAAACTTTGGATGGATTTTTTGGGATGAAATCATGTGACAGAAGTCTTTTGACAGAAGAACAACATTCAGAATGAAGAAGTGGAAACAAAATGATCAAATAAAATTATTTTATTGGCAAAGCAATGGTACAAGTGAAAAATTCTAGTTCCAACTCCAGCAGCTATGATGGGAATTCCTCGAGCAATTTGATTATTTAGCTTTTGCAATATGGTAGCCCCATTCTTTAAAGTCTCTGAGGGAGAAATGCAACATAATAAGCACATCTATGCAATACACCACAAACAAGACCAGCTTAAATGCTTAATATCAACGTGAAAGAAAACATCCTCTGTCAGAACCTCCAAGTATATACATATAAAACTTGAGTTCAAAAATAACTTCAAAGCTTGAATGAACCATGTGTTGGGCAACAAAACTCACATAAATATCACAATTGGAATGCTTGAGATTCTCGATTTCTCATCAAGAGAGTCATGCAATGTCTTTTGATTCTTGGTAGATAGAGGTATTCGAACATTGGCAGTAAATTCAATCAACTGGGAAACAACATATTGCATTATCTCCCCACCTTCCCCCTTGTAAAGACAAGCTTTCTCAATTGTAGGTACTGCATCCGCAATGACCTTCTCTCTTTCTGTTGCATGAAACGACATGTCAGATTCAAAAAAAGACAAGAAAATATCTCATATACACATGTATTTTTTACAAGAGAATTCTATTTTGCTTTATAAATTCTAATCAAAGGGTGCAATTTACCACGGCAAGCTCAACACTTCCTCAAACCTAGACCTGAAACAAAATACTTACAATAGTTAGATATTGGGAAATTTTTCATTTCAATTTTGTTAGTTGTTTGGTCCATCCCAATTATAATAAAACAAATTTCAGTTGGTCATGATTTGTTGTTTAAGAAAGCAAAACTTTAAATGACCCATGTACATATTAATCAGTATGTTCCCGACCAACTGCAAAGCCAACTAAGGAACCTCTTTCAAAGGCATACAAATTTCTTGGCAGAAACCATTGATAATAATTGTGAATTTTCAATTCTTCAACTCTTATGTCCATCACCTGGCTTTAACTGATGTCCACAATCATGTATTATTCAAATAACTTCTGTGGTTGCAAGTGCAACACCATGACAAAGACTGAGCTGAGGTGACAGGGTCCAGGGCAAAAGTATGCCCAACACAGTCATCTGGAAATATTCTGGATCATATTTCACAAGTGCTACAAGAGCCTTCGCTACTAATTCACGTAGTGACCTATCCTAAAACAAAGTCAAAACATAAAAAATGAATTAAGTCTTTCTAAATGGAAACATACGGAAAAGAACAATAAGGAGATACATAATTCAAACTGCATGAATGAAAAAAGTTGAATGAGTATGTAAAACATCTCTTTTTAACCTAAAAAGGAGAGATGGCAAATCTCCCTCGGCATAATTGACAGCTAAGGGAGCAAAATGATATCAAAGCACCATGCCATAAATATTATCGACAGTAGTGGTGAGTGATCCATCTTGCAAAATCAGCACAAAAAGATGTTTAAATTGACCTAAAATTCAACATACCAAAGAAGAAGTACAAAGTTATACCCACTATCAAATTTTTGTGTTCAGAAAGACCATCAATTAAATGAGGTTGATACTCACCGAATTGAGCAATAAAGGGTCCAATAGTTTGAAAAGAGTTGCTTCGTAAAAAATAATCCACTACATTGACAATACCTATTCTGTGGAAGAAGTTTCCTTGTCTTTCCACACCTTCCTGAAAATTTGTTGTTGCTACTCTCCTGCAACTGCTATATATCTCAATTTAGCATCATACAAAAGCCCTGATGAAGTAAGAAGTTCAAGACCAATAACAGATACCTTTAGAGAACGCAACAAAGATCCTATATAGGGCCAGCTCTTGTCTTTGTCAGTAACTATGGGGAATTTCATTAAAATGGTGATTATTTTGTGACTTTGGCATTTTCACAGTTTAGACCGTGCAGTCTGAACTCTATTGGTGTCCTAGATTTTTGAAATCTATACCATTATTAAATATCTGAAATCTAGGAAATATATAGATTTTTAAAACCGATTGGTTTGAAATCTACATCTTTCCTAGATTTAATACATTTAATAGTGGTATAGAGTTCACAAATCTAGGACATTAATAGATTTCAGACCGCATGGTCTGAATTGTGGGAACGGCACACTATGAAAATGGCACATGGAATATCGCCATTTTAATGAAATTCCCCATAACTTCAAATATGCAGTTTATGCATCCACTAGCTGTGTTGTCTTACAGGTAACGATGTTATCAGTGCAAGATTCGGCAACTAGATGAGAAGAGTGCTTTGATGAACTCAAAGGGAACACATGTAGCACATATAGCTTCTAAAGAAACTTATATGAGAAGAAGATGGTTGCTAGAGGAGTAAAATACCTTACGATCATAGTAAGTGGTGGTAAGAAAAGCAAGGGCCAAAGCTTGAAAATGAGGGTTCATGATTGCTTTAGAATACGCTCTCACAAATGCCCAACACACATATGCCGCAGCATCTCGAACATGGATCCAACACTATGAGGTCCCCTTTGTACATTGTAGTGGAGAGTCTAGTCACCTAACACGTAAAATCCAATCAAATAAGGAAGCAACTTAACAAACCAGTTCCTTCCCTCAATGGTACATGACAAACTAGACGAACCAATTTGCTCCGATGGTACATGACGAACTACTTTCTTGACAGATGGGTACTTAGATATTGTAATAGGTCATTATTACATTGTCTTGCAATGCAATGATAATGTTCAATGAAGTATATAATAAGAAGTATGTTCAGGGTGAATTCAAAAAAACAATTGGAGGAAGTTACAGTACCTCTTCGGGAGATTAGTAAGTGGATGTGTCATTCAAGAAATTAACTTGCATGCTCCACAACTTTGCGAGAAGGTTTTCGAGTTCTTGGTGGCTTTCCTTGCTTAATCATGGCACCAATCCTTTCAACCTCTGGGGCAACTGTTGAAACCTCAAGGGTGATAGAGGGAAGCTTGGAGGTGTCAATTGGAACTTCCAAAATAGAATTAGTAATCTCCATCAATGGGACTGTTGAAGGAGAAATAATTACCTAGTCGGAAATTATTCCATTAGTATAATAAGTTCGTTCCAAGGGAGATGGTCAAGTAGGGAATCTATGCTAATAGGTTCAATAATCCAATTTGTAAATCCATAGCCAAAAACAATACTACAATGACATTGCACATACACACGACACCAATTTGGTTGAAATACAATTCTATTAAAATCCCGAATTGGTCATTAAATCACCGTTACAGATTCAACAATAATTTCACAAATTAATCTTTCAATACACTCTCACAACTTATCTTGCAAATCATCCTTTATACTCTAATCGCTATCCTAATTGAAATCTAATTTTCAACACTCCCGACATTCCAACTAGGCTCTAATAATCCTTCATAGCTTCAATTAAGCCTGATTTAAAATTATTGCTCCTATCACTATTTTTCATCTTTCAGCACAAACTTTCTTAAATTCAACAATTAACATCCTTCTTCAATTATCTCCTAACTTGGATAATTTTCTCTCACTTCATTTGCACATCACACACACCGCCATGCACTGGCACACACACATCCCAACTGGGATATAGACACACTCAAACCGATCCGACCCTGGATCAACCACAACACACTTCCCAACTGGGAAATCACACAACAAAATAAAATACACAGCTTGACCGACTGGGACTCGCACTAGCTTCACTCGCTGTGGATAAAGAAGAATGAACACAATTTGGGACCTAATAGGACTCACAAAGACGGTTACTACTTGGAGAAGACAACCAACTGACAACAACCTCCAATTTGGATTTGAAACAACACCAACAACGATACCAATTTCACTCAACCCGCTAGCATTCATCCAATTCGACTGATCAAACATTTAACTCTAAATTCACTACTTACCAAATCAAACTTACCTCACAATTTTGGACATTCACCAAACCATGACATCAACTCTTGACTTGAAAAATAATTCCGATTTGGTTATCTACAGGGACTTGGACTTGGTCCACAGAAATTTGAGACTTCATGCTTTTTGAACTTCTTCTATACTTCTTGATGGTGGACACGTGCCTTACAATATCACTAGTTTTCCATTTCAAAGACAATCCCTCTTTTGGGAATTCCAATGTTTTGATCAAATCTTTTTAGTGCCAAATTTTTGCTTCTCATCACAATATTTTGCAATTTCCTTCTTTAAAGATTTATTCCAACGTAAGGAAGTGCATTTCAATACTCTATCTACAAAATCATTTGTACCTGGTAAAAACCACTCCCACACAATGCAATAATTTTTATGCATTTTCTTGTATTGGCGATGATACTCTGTGTGACTTTTCAAAAAAACCTTTCTCCACAAAACATTGCTTCCAACACCATGTGGTTTTATTCCGTACACTCTATCATACAATGTGATAGGTTTTTCACTTGTGTACTCCGGCACATTCCAAAGAACTATGGTTTCTTGCTCTCTAATATCATCATGCTGTGGAATTTCATTTGCATGAACTTCGATCAAAGCAGATGCCATCTGAGGAGCTCTATGCTGGCCACAAGCAGAGCAAAACTTTGACGTAGCTTTGGGAAAACATTGCCCACAATTATCACAAAATCCTAACATGATAGAACAAAGGGAAAAACAATGAGGACCTCTTAAGAAAAAAATTCAACAATCATGCCACAATGTTGTAGCAAAAAAGAATTCAACAATCAATCATGAGTTCTTAAATAAAAAGAGCATATAAACACAAGCACTTGTTCAAGGTGAACAACCAATTTTGTCACTTCAAAAATAAACTCATGAAACAAACAAAAACCTTTGCCATCTTTAGAAAAACTTAAATATAAGAAAAAGAAGGAAAAATTGGACATCACTTTCTTATGAAGAGTTGCACTACTTCGACCAACATTACCGCTGCCCTGCAGTCTATGACTTAACACAAATAATACCCCGCTAAAACACTCAAAGAAACTAAAAAAATATTCCAAGGCACTTCAACAGTGCTACTTTTCATTCTATTAATAGTTATTTAAAATAAAATATTGAAAAAATAGAAACAAAGCTTCAAATTAATTGAAGCAACTGTACCAATTAATAAGGAATTCAACCCAAAGAATGAATCGAAATTTGCAATAGACTAAAACACATGTTCAAAAAAATCACCCACAAAGCGAATCAACAATCCTTGAACTTCAAAAAGAAAAAAAGAAAAACAAAGGCGTCGAAGGTCAACTACCTTTGATAATGCTCACAACTCACCGAAACAAAGCTCTCGAAAATAGTCGGCTGTTTGTACATGAAAAACAACAGCAACGTAATGTATGTATGCCTTTGCATTCCTTCTGCAAAAAGAAAGCTCTGTCAATCAATCTAGAGAAAAAAATCATCCTCTTTTGCACCCTTGCCAACTTTGGAAAGCTATGTTAGTATCTATTGCAATATATTCTGGTCTTGGTCAAAATGATCTAGCTGCCAATTCCACAACAAATGTCAAAGCTCGTCAGTCACTCCTAAATATGTATTCATATACACTAATACACAAATCTGACCCAGACCTAAGATAGAAAACAAACATCATTCTCCCCTGTCAAACCCATAATCATGAAAAGGCATAATCAAAACTTGATGCATAGAAGATCTAGAAAAATTAAAAAAGGTTCACCATCATGTGACTCTACAAATCTGAGCAAAATAAAAAAACTCAAGAATTGAAGATTATTTCTCTATTTGGTGGTTGAAGGATTAGGCTGTTTATTAGTTGCAATATGCAACTTTTAATTAACTGTATTGGAATTTGTTGACCTAGAATTTGTTGACCTAGAATTAGAATTGGCAAGTTGCGTGATGCTGTCTGTGATGCTGGAGGTGCTACTTGGAGACTAGTCCTACATCTCGGGGAACAATGATCCCCATGCATTCTCAAAGTCAGAGCATGCAAGGACCATAAAAATTGAAAAGAACTACATAACATATGATTATCTTTAGAAAAATCTCCAACGAACAAGAATGTTACTTCTAAAAATTTTGTACGCTTGGAGCTCTACCAAAGGGACACACCCAAGGACTATCAATTGGTAACTCTTGAAGCTCAACATACCAAAATAGCCATGGTCCATATTGACAGTTTCAAGATCAATTCAAACAAAATACCTAGTTTCCCCCTCAACTATGAAATTCTAAAACAAGGATAACTACAAAACCAAACACGCAATCTAATCTTATGAGCCCCAGGTGTTAGTGACTCTGTTCAATAAAGAGGTTACCGTAAAAATTAGGGATTATAGATGGAATCTCTGAAAACCCACCAGTACAACAGAAACGAAGTAGATCCACACTTCTCACGCCAAGCGCACATCCAAATCCAAATCTTTCACAAGAAACGGGACAAATCGCAGAGCGGAGACCGTGACGGAATTTGCAAAATTTGCAAAGCTCCAAACCAATTAGTATACTCAACTATGCACTAAGCTTACTTGGAAAATCAGATTGGTTGCCGCCGTGTGAGTAATCACATGAAAAAATGAGTATAGTAATGAACATTGGATTCTTTTAGGGCATGAAAAGTTTTTACACCACTATGTAAAGTTTCCAAAACAACATTATAATTCTTTTAAGGAGCGGTTCTAACTAGTCTAATACTGTACACCTCCTCTCCAATCCATGACGAGTAAGTATCATGAGCAAAAAAAAGTTGCAAATTGCAGAGATTTTTTATTAGTTGCCTTCATTTGGAGATGGAAATTAATACCTTGTTTTGTGAGTCATGGATCTTCCCTCTCGCAAATTGAAGCATCTTCCTCTAAGCACTGCAAATAAATATACACTGAGACGCCTAGTTCTTTGCAAATTAGAATTGAACCCTCATCTGAATCCCTAGAGACCACACAGAAAAAACTAAAAAACATGGCAGCCATGTAGAATCACTTAAACTCTTGTCACTGGTGGACTAACACGAAGTATGGCTTCGTTTTCTATACAGGCATAAAAGCTATGGAAATCTAGGCTTAGGCAAGAATATCTAGTTGAACTAAGAGATTTATATGTAGTTCTCTAGTACATGTTTGGAGGGCAGTACATGTTTGGAGGGTAGGTTGTTGGATTGGGAGATAATGGTGATTTGGGGGGATTTTGGACTCTTGGAAAGCGACATAGTAGGGCCTATCAATAATTTTAACTTGTATCATTTAAAATTTTTGTATAAATAAAAATAAATTTTTCATTTAATATCTCACATAATTAAACCATAAATGTCTAAGGATTGTTTACAGCTTCTCGGAATTTGCTCTAAATTGAACAAAAAGACAACATTTAGATAACAATATAACATATGGATTGAAAATTTACAATGTTTGATCATGAGATTGTTAAGATTTTAAAAACTTTCAAACCTTTTTCACATGTGAAATCTAAAAATTTCACACCCCGAAAAATAAGGTTATAGAGCCAACATGCACAACCTTGATCAATTTTGCAACTCTTAAAATTTATTCTATATTTTTTTAAATGAATTTCTAATGTAATTTTTTCTTCAAGGTCTAGTGTATTTAAGGCTCATTTCCAAGAGCCCTAAACACTACAAGAAGTCAAGATTGCAATATCTTTCACAAAATTTGGATTAGAAAAATTGTAATCAAGCCATTTTAAAAATCAAATTTTTGATGCTAAAAGTAGACTTCAAAGTGATTTTCCAAAAAAATTAACAACTATCAATAGCAACTTGGTTGGATTTTATTTAACTTCAAAGTAATGTTGGGACTTTGGGTTCCTTAGATATTTACGAGTTAATCCTTGAGTGCCCAAGCGCCCTAAATATGGCATCTCCTTTTCAAAAAAAAATCCATGTTTGACCAATAATCTATTCTACTGTCAAAGGACATGTCTTTCCCTCCTACTTCAAGACTTGTGTCCACTAGCAATTGGTATGGTTGAATCATGTGGATCTCAATTTAGGAGACAATTTGATTGGAATGAGTCAAGAAAGATTTCAAATTAAACAAATTTGCTTTGGATGCTCAAGTTTAATTTCAAAGTTTAATTTTGGTATTGGCTTCATTAGAATTATTTTAATTCAACTTTGAAAAACTAGATTTCCATTTTTGATGAATTTGTATAGTCAATTGTCATGAATTACATAGAAATGTAATTGAAAATATTGGTGATGAATTTATTTGATTTGATTGCATAGATATGTAAAAGACATCCATATGCACGTCTTTCATGTGAAAAATTAACTCATTAAGTGACAAAGATATGATCTATAAAATGTTCGATATGAACCAAAATTAGTAAAATGAATATTTCTTCATTTTAATTAAATTTCGGAAAAAAAAAATTCAACATATTCAAAGGTACAAAATTAGTAAGAGTGAAAGGGTGAAATACTAAAAACTAATTAACCCCTAAGGGACCAAGGCATTCTTTTTGCCAAAAAACACTCAAACCTACTATTTCTATAGCAAATAATTAAAAAATTTGAAAACTATTTTTTTCACACATCTAACCATAGGATCTTGCATCTAACTAGTATAGAAATGTGTGGAAAAAATTTCAGATTTTTTGACCGCATAGATTGCAAAATATTTGGGTTTAGAGTGAAGAAAACAAGTTCTTCATCAAATCGCGGGACAAGATTTTTTTACTTTGAATCTTCTTAACTTTAATTTTTTGCACTATAGAGTTTTGAGCTTTAAATCTTTGAGATGGGAAATTGAGTTGAGAATCCAAAGACAAAAACTTCAACAACTGGACTAGGAAGAGTAATCTATCTCATGATAGAAAATTCAATATTGGGCTTCTTGTTTTTTTTTTTATTTACTCCTAGAATACTTTCTTCAATACATGATTTTTAGGTGATTCTCTACGGCTCGCACATCTTGTTTTATTCATAAAAATATTTACTATCTATCTATAAATAACCTCCAACTTTAAGTCACAATTGCGAATTTGGAGGGTTTTAATACTACCTTTCCAAAATGATATGTCTATAGGACAAAATGTCTTGAATGAAGGCTAAAAATAATTGTTTGAAGATTTCTTTTGCATAAGAAGTAGGTTTTGGTCATCTCTTCACATCTTAGATAGTTTGAGTTTAAGAACCCTTTTGAAAATGCAATGTTTGAATATAGAAAAGTTGAATTTCTAAGGCATATGTAGAGAAACCTAGTGTGCACTTAATTGTTGAGTGTTTGGTTGTCATTTTTGTGGGCATTTAGTATATGCCTAAAAACATGAATAGAACTTTGTTTTGTCTTCCAAATCTTCATTTACTTCAATTGAAGAATACTGAAAGAATTGAAAAAAATAAAATAAAACCAAATTGATTGATACCTTCAATCATTTTATTTGTCTTTTATTTGATGATTACATAAATAGATGGGAAACTAGTACTTGAAATTGTTTTTCTAGTCCCAAAGAACCAACACAAGCCAAATTTGATCAATTTCAACATCACATAGTACAACAAGAAGATTGTTTTGGGGTAGGAAAACAAGGCCAACAAGAAGATCATTATGGGATGAAGGGAGTACTATTTAGCACCAAACAAAATATACAGTTGAAATTTCAAGGGATAATTTACTAATAGACTTATACCCACTACAAGAAAATACTGTCCAAATTGACAAACTTTATCCAAATTGATAAAAAATGTCCACATTTACAAAAAATTGCCAAAAAAAGTGTCCTAATTGACAAAAGATTAACATGATTGACACTATTCTCTTGTAGTGAGCTCTTGTTCAAAAGAATTCTAAAAACAATTCTCTATGTTAAAAAATATACTAAAAGGATATAAGTATACAAACATTGTCTGGTCCCAACTTGAACTTTTTTTTAAAAGATTTTGTAGAGAGTTTGTGAAAAGGTCCAAATTCATGTAGAAATTCAAAAGGTCAAATTCATATGAACTAGGCAGTAGCACTTCACACACAAGGAGCTCAAGATGAGTCTTCCATGATGATTCTTCTGTAAGTGTCATTTTCCCCTGTATATGTTAGTTGCAACATGTGTCCAAAATTCTTATAAATAGTAAAAACTTTACTATTTACAAGAATTTGGGATACATGTTGCAACTAACATACATGGGGAAAATGGCACTCACAGAAGAATCATCACATTACGGAAGGCTCATTTGAGCTCCTTGTGACAAGGTCAAATTCATAAGGGTAAGTTTTCAAAATGGTAGTACTTTTGTGGATTCCTTCTTAAAGGCAATTTCACAACATGCTTGGAAATTTTGAGATCATTTGGAATTGTACAACATATATGAAAAAAGATATAGTAAATAGAAAGATGTAGCAAATTTTTCAAAAGAATAAGTTCTTAACAATTTTTTCCAATTTTTTTGTAAAAGTTTTCTGAATTGTTTCCATTTTTAAACCTCTAAAGGACCAAGGTGTGGTTTTTGGCAAAATAGAAATGTTGGAAAAATACATATGACTAGAGATTTTCAGGTTTCTATCACACACTTTAATAGAAGGTGTGGACAAGGAATATATTTCATTTGCATTAAATTTCAAGACATTTGAAAATATGAGCCGACAACATTTACTTGAATTTCATCAGAAAGTGTTGGAGGTGAATTTGTGGGTTCGCTTGATGCAAGATTGTCTTCACCACATAACATTGGGAATCCCATATTTGCATATAAAGGAAAAGAAGTTGGTGAAGAAGTGGAAGATGATGATGGAACAAGTAATGGAATTGGTGCCGTATGTGAGGGTCCCGCTGCATCTTCTAAAGGTGCATCACTATTTGATTGTGATCACAAAAGTTTGGCATATTATGTAGGTAGTTTCTCAAATTGGGAAGCTAGGACACATTTCATAAAATCTGCACTACAAGAAAATCGTGCAAATTGACATGTCCTAATTGACTAACTGTGTCCAAAATGACAAAAATGTCCTAATTGACAAAATACTGATAAAAAAGTGTCCAAATTGATAGAAAATTGTCACAAAAAATGCCCAAATTGACAAAGTTGACAACATTCTCTTGTAGTGCTCTTTCTTAAGAAATATAAATTTGAAATTGCTTTTGTATATTTATATTTACCTACAAAGCGTTGAGTGATTCCATTTCATCAATGAATTAAAACGTATGAGGTGTTTAGGGTAGTGGGCACTTATGGATTCTCTATTCTGAAATAAACTTTGGAATCCTTTATTTAACTCAATTTTCACTAATTTTCTAAAAAATCAAAACATTAGGTTGAAATTATATATTATAATATTACAAGCATTGGGATTGTCATTTTCAATATCAACAATGTGACCAATTTGTAAATGAGTTTGTAGCACTTGCAATATGTGCTAATGGAAAACATTTATCCAATACTTGGATGAATGTTGGAATTTGAAGTACGACTACAACATTGTGAGTTGTCGCATGTGCAATACATTATTAGTTTACTAGTGCTAAACCACAAAAGAGGGTTTGTAAAGTATCTCGAAGCTAAAGTAAGAAGACCATTGTAGAAACTTTCAAAAATTGTCTCCTTCTGGTTATTTAGAGTCGTAATTGATTACTTTGACTTAAGGAGCATCTTTTGAGAAAATCATGTGATCGAAACATTATCCGAAAACTTTAAAAATTATCTATAAATTTTCGAAGTAAAAGAGTAGTAGGCACCAATTAGTATAATACAACTCGTGCAAATTAAACCATTTTTTCAAGCAAATAGGAATTGTCACAATGAGAGTCCATGGATATATCTTAGAAGATGAGTGAACTTCACTTGTAATTTCAAGGTTCATTCTAAATGTACACTTAATTTAAAAAGTGAACCTACAAAATGAAATAACCACAAAATCTCACAAAATCTCTAAACTAAGAATTTTAAACTTCAACCATTTACCAAAAAAAATCATTTACAAATTGCCACTACCTTATTTGTAATCAAATTATTCAGTGATTTTGAAAATGAAGTCTTAAAATCTATAGGAAAATACTCTTCATAGGAATTCCATATCTAATTGTGTGGGTATAATAAAAAATCAAATTTCATTAATACCTCAAGAATGAAATATTTCTATACTTACATAGTGTTATGCATCATTTCAATATTGATGAAATTGAAAATGGCAAAGGCATTTGGGGATTATATACAATGCACCCTTGACCCTTGAATGTCAACATGGATGCCAAAAGTCTCTTGTATCCCAAAAAAAAGTGAAACTATTCATCTTTGGAATTGGATTTGCAAAGGAAAAATCTCCTACATTATTTTGACTCCAAATGACAAAAAAGTACTTCTCTATTTATGATCCCCATAAAACGGGCCATAAAATAACACAGTTGCACCATTCACTGTGCTTGGTCATAGAGTTTTGACATGGAAAGTCGGAATTTGAACCTATGCATAAGGTAGACTAGTCTATTGCCGTCAACTTCCTAGCTCCGTCATCCTATTATTGGCCCCAACTCCACCTCTAAACCCACCCAAAGCCTTTTACTTTTTAAAAAAACCCAGTGCATTAATTCCAATTTAGGTAACATGTCAGTCCGTAATTGGTGGATATGTGAGTGCTAATAGATACATAGGAAGGTGGTAATGGGTTGTTAAAAGGGCAGTTTTGTAACTTTAAGGCAGTGTACTTCAAAAATTCATAGAAATTACAATTTCAATCAAAAAATTAAAATTCCACTTGGGTTTAATTTGTGAAACAAGTGTACACCTTTGAAAAATATGTGCCCCTCTTGGACTTATCTCCAATATAGTCAAATTGCTAATCAAGGTGGTAATAGGCTCGTTTATATTATTTGAAGAAAAAAAACAATGTTTATTCACTGTAGTGAGACTGGTTATGGGTGGCACACATGTCCACTACACTGTAGCCCTGACACGCATGTCGCAAGGCAAGTTCCTACACCTTGAATCTTTGAAATTTTTTAACTAATTCACAATGTGTTAAAAAAATTATGGAACCAATTGCATTTTGATTTGTAGTCCTTCACCAAGTGATGAACGTGTAGAAATTGTTGTTCATTTTTTGAAGCATATAGATCATGCCACAAAGCTTATTTGTGCGTTTTTAAGTGTAGTTACCTTAGTCTTTTAAGCTTTGGGCACTTGAAAGTTATAATTATGACAGTCTTAGACTCTTAGCAAAGGCAATGTTACAAAATTGGCATTCTTTTGTTTACATGAATTGATAGATTAGAATTTTTCTTCATATATACTGTGAACCACCATATTGGTTCACATTTATGATAATTGAAAATATAAAAATTAGATGTTAGTTTTTAAATTTAAAAAGGTTAATATCCTAAAGTAAGCTACAACCATTAGGTTGAACACTTTTTAGTTCATAGAAAATGAATCTAGATCAAATTATTAACTAAAAAACATAAAAAGTAAAAATATAAAACATCAAGTGGAAACCAAGCGTAGAATTAGAAAATGAATCTAATGTGAATGGGAAACTATGAGTAAAGAAGAAACATAAAAATACCAAAAAAGTTATTGAATTGAAAACTATTAGGGAAATACTTACATAGTCATAGGAGCATTAAATTAGACAAAATAGTAATTTAAAGGCATTTTTCAGTAAATGAAGGATGGATGAAGGTAAGTAGGAGTTAGTAATTTGGAAAAATGGGGAAAAAGCCGAATTAGGGTTTGGAGCTCTCTTCTTCTCTTGCTTTTTGTTCTTTTGTTTTTTTGGTATGTGTGTTTTTTGGGGGGGGAACAATGAGTGCAAGGAATTGAATTAGGATCATAGGCAATTAGTTGAGTAGGTTTTCACTAAATTGAAGTGACAATTGGGTGAAAAATGGAGGTGGTTGAGGTCAAATGGAAGGTTGAATGAGAAAACATGAAGAGAGGTTAGGTTTTGAGAATTGCCATTAGAACTGCCAACTTGAGGAGCGGTTATAAGCAGACAGTATAAGGGATGGAGCTGAAATTTGGAGGATGAGTGTGCCTTGAGTGAGCTCATTTGGAGCTAAAAGGAAGAACTGGTAGCCGTTTTTCTGCAAGGTGGTCTGCTGCCGCGGCAAATCAAGGTCACCAACTTTGGCAAGTCATCACGGAGGGATGGAAGGTCAATTAAGGCTGAATTTTGGGGAGAAGCTGCATCATCAAGTGGGATTTCTATAAAGACCAAGACCGCCATATTTGAAGTAACAATGAAAAAATGGTGTCTATTTTGTGGAGGGAGGTCAGATGCCGCCTTCAAATGGAGCTACAACTTTGAGGAGCAATTGCGAAAGATTGGCAAGGTTTGTTGAAGTGAAATTTGGAGGGAGAGTGGATCGTGAAGACAGCTTTCCAAAGTGCTAAATCTCGTTGGATTTAAAGCAAGGAAAGAGAAATGGCATCCATTTTGGTGGAGAGAATCCAGCTACCTCATAGGTGGCAATTCGGGTTGTTCTCCTTGTTTTGTGACTTCGACTAAGTTTAAATGTAATTTTGATTACAATCTATGTTGAGTGTTGCATTTTTGAGTACATATCTATGGTCTTCCACAATTTGGATGCTTAAAACTCTTGCATGATTGGTGAAAGGTCCATGGATGAGTCCATGGTTGAATTTAGAGATTTGGCTTGAGGGAAGCGTGCTGTCATGGTTTTTTAGAGTCCCATTTAGCTCATTTAGGGTCCAAATTGGGCATTTCTTATGAGATTTTGGTACAATAAAAGACCCTAACTTCCCTAAGCTTGAATTGTGATGGTGTAGGGATTTTGAGACATGCATAGAGATCATTTAGAAGGGTCGTCCCTCTTTCACTAAAAGTCAGTTGAATGCAATTTACCAAAAAGAAAACAATCATTGAATAAGTCCATTGCTTAAAAGGCATTTAGACTAGGGTCCCTCCACTCCTCTTCCGGCCCAATTTTGTGAATGAGTTTTACCTTAAGGTGAAATTCACTCACATATACATATATGTGTACGTACATATATTTTAAGAAGTACATATTGTCTATAACCTTTATAGATATTTGTATTCAATACTCACTAATGTTATTAAGCTATAAGTCAACATTGAGGTGTACATGGATTCTTTTAGACATATTTTCATAGATATATAGCAAGTGTACCATTTTTACAAATATTTTGATGTTTTTTTTTATATATACTTAGCTATGTGGATTTACAACTAGCTTATTACAATCCAGCTAAAGTAAAATGGAATTTGGATGAAAGAAATATATGTACTTTGCAAATTGAAAAAATAAATATTAAAGTAAACATAGAGAACCCTAGACCCAAAATTAAAGAAATATTTATAATCAAAGTTTATATTTATAAGCACCAATAATTGATAGAAGGGTTACCTATAATCAAGCAAATACACATGGTGAAAAAAGTACAATCTAAACATTCAAATGGTGTATACATTCTTATAGTGATACTCATTCAATGCCTCTTTCCAATGGCTTCATTTAACCCCTAAAGGACCAGCCTACGTTTTTTGGTTGTATAGAAATTTTGGGCAAGTACATATGACTTGAGATTTGTATATTTGAGGCCCAAGCTTTAATAGAAGTTCGGGGCAAGGTCATTCTTTCATGTCAACCAAATTTTATGACATTTGGAAATACGAGTCAAAAGATATTGCCTTATATGTTATTTTTTTTCATAAATGGGCAGCTCGGGCAGACCAAAAAAAAAAAAATTCCAAAAATTAAAATTTGAAATTGGTTTGTCAAACTTATATATATGTGAAAAACTTTGAATTGTTCCATTTTGATGAATGAGATGAAAGTTATGAGGAAATTTCGTTTGTGGGCAATTATGTAGTTTCTACTCTAAAATAAATCTTGAAGTCATTTATTTAACTCAATTTTTAATATTTAAAAAAATATATCATATAATGTATATTTTTTATTACAACATTACAACCATTGGGATTGGCATTTTTCAATTTTATAAATAAATTATTAACAAATTAGCATTTTGAGTCATTCTCTACTTTTTTCTACTTGCTATTTTTTTCCTATATGTTGTGCAATTCCAAATGATCTGAAATTTTTCAAGCATTTAGCCAACTTGTCTAGGAAAATGAATCCAAAGAAGCACCACCATTTTTGACATTTTTTTATAGAAAAATGAGCATCTGAAGTGCAGTTGCCCGGTTTTTTGCAGGGCCCAAAAAAGGATTTTAGTGCATTTCAAATCTTATATCTTGCAATCCACACGGTGGAAATTTTTGAAATTTTTACCACATGTTTTCAAGTCAGTGTACTACAAGATCCTCTTGTTACAATTGTCAAAAATGTTTTTTTTCTAAAATTTGGTAATTGTACTAAAACTGGCATTTTTGGAACGTTTTTGATGAAAACAGTCATAGAACTTTGGGGGTTAACCATGCTTTCCTTATCCAATCGTGCTTATATTGTAGGTGTTGATATTTGAGAATAGATGCTTTTAACCCAAAAAGTCTCAAGGCCTTTTTTCCTTCAAAAAACTCTTGAAACTGCCATTTCTGTAGCAAAGAGCAAATAATATTTAAAAATGTTTTATTTGCCTATATAATTTTAGGATCTTGTAATAGACTAGTGTAAGAATGTGGAAGAATTTTAATAAACTTTGATTGTGTAGATTGCAAGATATTTGCATTTAAAGTGAAAGAAAAAAGTTATTATGCACCTTGCTCAACTATATTTTTTGAGTTTGAACCTTCTTAACTTAAAATTTTTTCTCTATTGATTCTGAATTTCTAATTTTATATGATGAAGAATTGAGTTGGGAGTCTTTGAAAAAAAATTCCAAAAAAATGCATTTAATTTTCACTCATTAAAAAATTGTTTAGTAGAAGTAGGTTAAAGATTAAAGGAAAATCTATATTGTTAATAGCTCGAACATAGAATTGAAACACACTAATTTCAACGGTGAGATTGTTCTAGCATGAGATCTTAACCTTGTAAAAGTTTTTTTTTTAAATTGTGAAAATTGCATTCATAAATGAATCCAACAAGTTATTTTTCCAAAAAGGTGCTCTAATTGCCCCCAAAACAAGATTGTCCATAACTTTCACATAATAAATCGAATTGGAATAAATCAAAGTTTTCCAATTAGATAAAAATATAATATACATGAAATAAAATTTTAAAATTTTTTGTTTTAATTTTTTTGGGGGAATTGTTTTTGCCCACCGAACTAAAATTTGGGCATTTTGTGCCATAACTTCTATTTTTGAACACTAATTGAAACAAAAATTATATTTATGAAAAGCTAATCTTTTTTCATATCTTCACAAAAAAAATTCAGAAAATTATAACAAATATTGAGACCGTAGGAGCCTACTCGAAATCCATTTTGTCCCCCAAGAAGACAATGAGACTTTAGGGGTTAATGGGTGCTTGCACACCTTAACCCTTGAAGGTCAGGCTGGTCACCTTGGAAATCATTGATTTTGAAACCATGTGACATCATCCACTTTTAAAAACCCAAAAATACTTATTGGGAATCAAATTATTGTAGAAGATCTCTCCTTTCCACCCATAATTTTGTGGATGAATAGTTGCATTTTTGTCTTACACAGTAAATTCTCTTGTCATTCATTGGACATCAAATGTCTGCCTCAACGTTTAAGGGTTAAAATCAAGTTGTGCATTTTGTTATGTTTGTTTTTAATGATGAGATTTTGTAGACCTTGCATCCCTTAGTAACATTCTTGATATTGCTAGAAAGCCCTTGGCGAAGACGGGTGCATGAGCTTTGTATCATGACTTTCCAACCTATAATATGAAAGTTATTGAATTTTGAAGTTTCCATGACTTAAAAAATTAGAAATTTACTTTATTTTTATATGAGGAGATGAAGGGAGGGCTTAGCCATTGCTTTTGACATCCCAGTGGTTGTGGTAATGGCACAGGCACACTACGGGTGCAAGAGTTTTGTTTCATGGCATTCCAACATGTGGAGGAAAAGATATAGAATTTTCAAAGTTCTTATGAATTAGAAATTTAGAAAATTACTTTTACTAAAATGGATTTGTTCTGTATTAGTGGACACTAAACATGGATTTGTGAAACATGGATAATAAAAATCACTTTTACTAACATGGATTTGATCAGTATTAGTGTTGATAATTTCACTACCAGTAACTTGCTCCGACCCTGATAACATATACACAAACAGAAATTAGATGGAGCGAACTTACCAATTCAGGAAGCTATCAAGAAACCTGCAAAGCAACACACTTCACAGTCCACGCACTAAAGCTACGGGCCAATGTTCTGTACGGGCACTTCACGGGCAGAAGAAGCCTCGCCTGGGCAGGAGACTCACAAAAAGGCGAAGTACGCTCAACCACACGGAGAAACACCTGAGGTTCTTCCGTGAGGATCACGGAAGACTCAAATTAAGTTCCCTGTGAAAGTTTGGGATACTCTACAAATATCATGTAACAAATACCCCACACCATTCACGACTCCAATTGATAGTCCAATCCATTATCCATGACTAAGCTCAAAGCTAAAAAGACGTACTCATGAAGACGTCATTTAGCCATTCATACATACTACAGATTCCAGTTTGGAATGCAATCGTCACAAGACATTAGAAAGTGAACCTGGAAGAAAAAAGGTCACATGCTAGTCGTGACCACTATGCAGAACTCTGTTTTGAGGAATAGTGAGCGTATCTATTCCTATTTTCAGAGCTCTTTTATTGTCCTTGGTAAGCTGATTACATTCCTGAAAACTTGGTCAGCAGATTGCATTACTAATCAAGGACGTACTAGCTCATGCATGGTGACGAAAGTCACCAAAATGAACCCGGGACTCAAAGCATTACGTAATTAAACTTTGACATGTACAGCACCACAAACAAAGCTTCCATTATTATCCGCAAAAAACAACACTAGAACTTATGTACGTCTATAATGCATACCATTGCAGTATTCTTTTTCTTCGTCATGTTTTCATCTTGTAAGCTAGCTCCTAGCTGCAGGATGTGCACATCCACCATTCCACCCAGCTTACTGACCGATATGGCCCACTTCTGCAATGAACGTTTCTGCATCTTCATCATCAAGTGAGAAAGCACTGGAATACTCGACAGTGATCACCCCAACGTCTAAATTGGCAATGGTAGAAAAGGCAGTTTGAGAAAGATCGAAGGCTCGTCCTCCAACACAGCCGTTCGGGCAACGATCAAGGATTATCACTGATATGGGTCCATGGCCGTTGCAACCATTCCCTCGGCACTGAACATTGAAGCGCTTGCCACAATTAGCCCCGTTGTTCCAGATGTTGGCGCCAGGGCTGTCACCTCCTGCTGCCCAGATGCGGTCTTGTGGGAACTGGTTGGGGTCGAAGCCATAACAAGCCGAGGCTATAAACAGAAGCCACGTGCCACAATATAATTAGCCATCCTAGAACACCTCAAATTAACCTCATATTTGTTGAAATGACGCATTCAGTGAAATTGGTGCAGTTTCAGTCGCTTGTCCGAAACTCAGATCTATACCGAATTACGGATCCCAGTTTTTAGAGCTTTGGGCACTTGGAACATGATCACAATTTTGGCCTATATAACACAACATTTTAGGAAACATAATCATTTTCCTCCACACTATACAACTGATTTTCCATAGAATTTTATTGCTTCAGATCGTAAAAGAGATCATTTCAGAGAATCTTCTGCATGAAAGGTCTCCTAATGGTCAAGGTGATGATTAGGAAACCTCCTTATAATACATGGAAGGCGTCTGCACGATCGTACTGATAAGAGGAAGACCTCCACAAGCATCTCAAGAAGATTCTTTTCATGTTATATAAATATTCTAAACCAATCAAAATCTTTTGAAAAATTTGTTCAACCTTCACAGAGGACGCTTCTGCAACTAGCTACCAGCTAGTGACTTAACAGGTAATTGCTCTAAAATGGTAAGAACCTACGAACAAATGCCTATTTTTCGCGAAGAATTTACGAACAAATGCCTATCTTTCGTGAGGAACTTACGAACAGTGTCTGTGTAGTATGATGCCTGCCCAGTGGTCGCTGCGACCAGCTCCGTCTGCTGCAAGACCAAGAATGCAGATGCTATCAATAGCACCATCTGCCTGAGCTGAGCCATTGCTTCAGATCTTCGTAACGCCCCCTGCAAAGCGAACACATGAAGATTTCACAACCCAGAGAGATTTCTGATTCGGAATTCGAACGATGCAGGTAAACAACCCATCTCAATCACCTTCAATCCATTGATGAGAAGGATAGAACAGAAATGACCCATAATACGGGGTGCAAGGCCTGCAGGCCGCCTCATAACAAATTTGCAAACCATAGAGTAGGAATGCAAGGTCAGATCCCCAAATATACAATGCATTCATGTGGTCAACCAGTCACAGAGGATACTTTCAGAGTCAGTGTTTTCCTATTACGAACCTCCTAATCAACCGATTTCCAAAAAAAAATGAAAACTCTCAATGCTGGCGCGCAACAATCAATAGCCACAATGAGACGATGACCATGCAAATCCAGCTTATTTCAGGTGAGATCAGAATAAGCATCTACAGAGTAATCTCCCTCCGAACTCAAATGCACAAAACGGAAGAGATGCAGGCAAGACTTCCTTCCAAATTGTGACCACGTCAATGCATACCTGCACGCTGTAAATCTCCGATTGAGCTCTGGCGATGAGACCACAGTCTGGTGCTTGCAATTGGGAGAGGACACAGCATATTTATACACAAGCCCAAAGGCCTGCCTTGGTATACAGTAGAACGATGACGTTGAATGTGTATTTTAGCATTAGAAATAAAATTGTAAAGGACCGGCATGTTCAAATTGTGACCATAGCCATTGAGGAAATTGAGAATTCATCTTCCTAGGGTTACTAGGAGATTGTGCAATGCTTGGTACAGGAGAGAGCGTGGGACGGTGGTCAAGGGTTTTAACTTAAAGTATTTTGAAAGTTGCTGTGCCCTGCCTCCTTCCGTCCGTACACTCAATTTCCTTTATTACGAAATCGCTAACATGATACTCTAGATTATCGATCCTAGACATTTGTCACACTGTTATCGACTGCAACGTACTGAGGTAGGAGGTTCTAAAACGCCGAAACGCCGAAACGCTAAAATCGCCCACCTATTGAAATGTAGTTTGTACATGTTGCTTTTTCATAACCTTCAACAAAGTACAAACAGTGTATATTTATTTAGGAGGTGGGCAATTTCAGAGCCCTACACCATTTCAACTTCAAAATTTCATATCTAATTCCACCAAGCTTTAAAAAATATGAAACAATTTGGGTTAGATGCTAATTTCACTTGTCTTTCAAGGCAAATTTACTGAAAAATATTTCAAATTGCTTCGCCTCCTCAAAATTTAGTTTCAGCTCTTGAATGGGCAAGTTATTGACCTCCTACTTAGGTACTCATGTTACACATTCATCCTACACTTATGTTAGCTTAAGCAATTTGAAAATCTTTTAGGAATCTTTTGCAAAAAAACTTATCAACTTTTGAAATTTGATATGTGTGTAACTAATAAAATATGGCATACAATTGTCTAAAAAAAATTTTAGTCTTCAAATCTCATTCTACGAGGAGTCAAACTTTGTTAGCTATATTGGGGTGGTTTCAAGAAAAAACATTTTCTTCTAACTTCAAATCCTATTATTTTGCGATCTATGAAGTCAAAATTCTTGAAATTTTTTCCGCATATTCCATATGTTTATCTTCATTTTTCACTATTCAGATTTCAAATAAAAAAGTTCCTCATTGCACAAGAAATCACCAAAAAAATAACACATTTATTGCTAATTTATTTAACCTCTTTTCATTGCAAGGAGATTTAATATAAACTAAACATCTTGGTCATTTCTAAAAAACTTCACAAGTGAACCTAACATCATATACTTATGAATGGTTAAAATCCTCATTTCTATGTAGAGCAAAAATTGTACTCCAAGAGTGCCTAAAGTCTGCTGACCCTTTTCTGGAAGAATTTTTTTGAAATTCTCACTTCAAATGTTATAATCTTTCAACTTGTAGAATCAAATGGGATGAAATTTTTCATACACTTTGTTCAAACACTTTACTTCAATTTTTTATGGTTGAAGTTTCAAAAAAAAGTTTCAATTTTTGTTTTTGAACAACATACCCAAACCTGGCTATTTTTGACTATGTCTCCTTGAAAAAAAAACTCAGTCATATAGGGCTTATCGAACCCTACAATGAAACAAAATCATTTTAAACAGGATGTAGTGTTATAGAACTTGCTAGTTGCCACATCAAGGTATCAAGGAAGGAATTGTACATGTTTTGGGAGGGGAGTTTAATAATTATGCTTACTATCCAAGGTTCATAAACCATTGCCACAAAACCTCACATTCATTTTGCAGGCGGGTTATTTGGTACAATTAGATCGTACAATTAGACACAACTATGTAGGTTTCTATGTATAATTGTAGATTATAGATTCTTCATCCATGGCTTTCATCTCAGACCGGTCTTCTTCATCTAATTGTAATTTCTTGGCAGTAGTTTATGTTGACCAATGTTTCTTATCGTTGTGCATTTCAAGAAAAAAAAGTGCCTCCTTGTCAAGTTCCACCCTCCTCATCGACACTTTTTTTCCTCCAAAATGGCCTCCTCTTTAGACATTGTTCTATACATAATGATATGGTCCATTCATAGAACTTATATTTTGTAGAATGGATAAATCAAGAGTTGCCTGTATGTGGATGGCTTATGCACAGTAGCATCTCTAGTAAGGTTAGACTACCTATAATCACAACTTATCTAAAATTACCACCATAAAATCTTAAACAAAACAAGGTCATAATCATTGATTAGGACCATATGAACTATTTTAGAATTAATGAGATAATTTCTAAGTTTGTTATCTTAGTTTGTAATCTGCTAAGATTAGAGTTGCAAGCATCAATACTTCTTTCACTTAAAAACAATGTTAAACCTTGCACATTGTGCATTAACTTAACCCTTAAACGCCAAAGAGGACATTTGACATCCGATGGATGACAAAAGTACAACTATTTATCCTCATAATTGTTTTGTGAAAAGGAGAGGTCATCTAGTAGTTTGACTTCCAACAAGTGCTTTTGCAATTTTGTAACCAAAGGGATGATTCACATGATCACCAATCCTTCCTTTTAAGGGTTAACCCTGGAGCGCCGAGGACGCCATTTCGTGGCGTTTCGATGACAGTTCAGAAGAAAGAATCCAAAAGCATTTTTTCATCCAAAAAGTTTTTTGTTGACCTTTCATGTTGGGTGATGAAGAGTATTCAATTCAATTTGGAGTCTTGCTAGTGTTTATCTTCATATAAACAAGAAGTTATTAAAAAAAACGGATCACAAAATATGCTATTTTAGAGTATTTTGGGAAGTTGTTGCTCCTTGCTCTAAATCTGAAATTTCTCCACAAAAATGATGTTTTTTGAGTTTGAACCCAACTAACAAAATGAAGGTTATCTACTCTAGTTTCTACTCCAACTTGAATTTTGAAAAAATTTCCAATACTGAATATTTTATTGCAATGCGAACTTTAGATGTATTTTCAATGTCTATTTTTTCTAATTATAGAATGACACGGAAATTGAGTTTACACTATGACGTTTGTCACTATAATATACACAAATGATGAAATTTTGAAATTTTTTGAAGTATTTTTCTATTTGATATGATTTTCCTTCACTTTTTCTTCAAAAATTCTCAAAAAAATCAATTTTCCACAAAAAAATCTAGAAAATTTATGAAGTAAAGAAGACATGTATCTCCATCTCTGAAAAATAAATTTAAAATTTTTCATTCACATCTAATTTCCAAATGGCAGCAAACTGAACGACAAGTGGTGAGGCTTGAAATCAGTGGTCATGGGTCCGTCATTTAGGGGTTAAGCTTATTTTCCATTGCCATCTCCCTTCGCTCAGTTCAACGTGACCGGGAACGTGACTTAGAAATTATTCAGCTTTTATGCACGCGGAGCGAACTTGTAGCCGGCCGCATTCCAAGTTAGCCAGTGTGCTGGTGACGGGGATAGTATACAAAAGCGAATCTAGTAACTTGCAAGAGTGACAAGTGAGAAGGTCTCACGAAAGATTGGGAGACAGCGGAGTCAAGTCTAGACAGCACATGCCAAAATTTTTTAAGCAGTTTATGTATTAGATAACCGATGAGTCGTGCTAGCAGCAGTACATCATCGGTTGTACAACCACCTTTGATCTTCAAGATCCAAGGGGTAGGAGGCAAGTTGAAAGGAAAGAAGGTTATGAGTTGTAAGTTGAAAGGAAAGAAGGTTATGAGTTGCAACTTGAAAAGACAATGGTGATGGGTTGCCAATGGGATGGTGCCACATTAGTATTGAAAAGTTAATAATCAATTATGAAAACTCCAAAATTGTGCATTTCTTAAAAAAAAGTTGTAGTACACGAAGCAAGTACATTACTCGCTTCAAGTGCCTCACTTGATGGCAAAGGCTCCCACACAGCACATTGCACATTTCTAAGTTGTTGGGGGTAGCACCTCAAAAACTCCTGAGGTTGAGGCATCGACTGATCATTTAATCAATTTTGGAGCAAATCGTGTATAGTACGAGGTGGTGGAAATTCTTCCCATGTAGGAAGATAGGAAATAAGGGGATAACAAAATTTTCAGATTTTTGTTCTCAAAATTGAAATTATTGTGAATTTTGGGAGCCAAAAAGTGTACTTCACCAATAGTCAATGTTTAGAGTCCTCCAATTCCAATCATTTAAGTACTTCCCTGTTCACTACTTCCTACTTTCTTGCTCACTACTTTGGAATATGTGTCATAATCTTATTGGTCCCAACCTTGTAAAAGACCAAAAAAAACAAATTCCAAGCTTTAGTTGGAAGTCTATTCCAACCTTGCTTGGAAATACTGCACCGCTACCGGTTGCGTAGTGGGCAGGGTTAACAATTGGTGCCTCAACCTTAGAGCATACCCACAGCAACACACTGAACGAAATCAATGGAAGACATCCCTCATAATTAGAAGATCAATGGTGTAGAGCCTTTACAGTGTTGCTTCAGCGTGTTGCTGTGGGATGCTCTTATGGCAGCAAAGCAAAGGAGCAAGCCGATTTCTTGCAACAACTTCTTAGAAAAACACAAGATTCCCTTCTCCATGTCTGCAGAGGACCTGTCGAAAATGTACACGACTTATTCTGTCAATCCTACTCAATTACAAAACTAGTCATCGTGTGATGCCGATTAGATCTAGAAAATTAAATTATTGACCTGAAGGAAAAAGAATTCAAGATTTAGATTCTCGAACCATCCTTCCAGATGCAATAATAAGGTGATTTCTGAAGAGAAGCACTCTTGAACGAGAAAATGAATTAAAGGTCAGTGGTATGAGGCTCTGAAAGTGACCTTTTCAGAGCTGATTGCATTTGGGAAAGGGAAATTCAGGTTTGAAACACTTTTCAGTCAATTTTCTTTGAAATAAAAATGGAATTGGCATCTAACTCAAGTCATTTTTATATTTTTTTGGACCTTTGTGGAATTAGTGACCTAAATTAGTCATTTTGAAGTTGAAATGCAATGATCACTATAAGTGATCACCTCTTGAATTGTACATTGTTGGTACATTGAAGAAGGCAAAATGTACCTCTATAATAGTGGTTGCTTTTGGAGTAAGGATACTTTTAGAGCCCTCTACCTTGAGTCACTCAATAAAGTTCAAGGTGATTGTAGATTATCTCAATTGAACTAAAGGAGTAATAATTGAGTTTTTATATAATATAGAACTATTTAACAAAATATATGACTATTGAGAGAGAACAAAATTATGAAGTTTGTAGTTGTTCCAATGTGTTTCAATCACTAAATGATTCATCACTACTTTTTCCAATCATTCAATGATCATTTTTATGGCAAGTTTTTGCCAAAATTTTATCTGGTATTGGTATTGACTACCTTTATAAAAAAAAATAGAAGATGAAATTACAAAAACATTTCTAAGCATTATAAGGTTTACCAAATTTTAGACTCGATTTTGGATGAAGATTAGTAGGAATTTAGGTAATTTTATAAATGAAAGTATATAAATAATGAATGAATGAATGAAACAAATTAAATGATTTGTGTAGTCTAGATTTTTACCTATTTTGTAAACACCCAAGACTATAGTAGAGGGGTTCAAAATCCAAGGAATGATCAAATAGTATAACATTTCACAACTAAAGTCACATATTTAAAATAAAAATGTCATGTAAACTTAATTCTAATAGAAAATATAACTAAAACAATGTCTTAATTTTAGGTAAAAGAATTACTCACTTATCCAATTTCTAATTTTTATCTGATACAAATGAATGCAACAAAACAAGCATGCAATCTCAATTTTATTCTTGTATGGGGATTCAAAGAAGAAGTACATTTAAAGCAAGAGTAAACATAATATATAGCTTATAGCACAATAGTAACTAATTCTTGTTGCAATTGCTTAAAGCAGAGGCTTACAATAATTCACTTAAAGCTTGACTTTTTCCATTAGTAAATCACTATTAGTACTAATATACTACCAGTCAAACACATGTCTCCACATTTGCTTATAGCATTACTATATTGATTTGCTTTAAATAATTTTATTTAAACAATTTAACTATAAACATCTCACCGATTCACCGTCAAACTACTCATTTACTTTAAACTTTCTCAAATACAAAGCTAATATCTACTAAGACTCCTTCACATACTCCTTATCAACTTAGATTTAAACACATCAACACAACTTCAAGCTATAATTTAGAATTCACTTATCCAATCTTTGAATACACTCACAGTTTTTTACTTTGCCCAATTATTGGAACTTACACACATCAACTCACATATTCTTAACAATCATACAATACACATTCTTGCTCATTTGATAACTCGATTTAAGCCACAAATCAATTTCCACTTAAAGTTCCTTCATCAAAGACACAATGTGTTTGCTTTGAATATATGACACATAAGATTGCTTAAAGCACATTCCATATTTACAACGTTTAAAGCTCACACAAATGATACAACCATTTAATACAAAATTATTATAAGACGATTCAATCAAAGACACACATAAACAATTGCTTCAAACATAAGAGTAAATAATTCCTCTCACAAGAAATTTCACACAACATACAAACAATGCCCAATCACTGAGACTTGATAATCAAAATTCGTACACACAAAGATGCCCAATTACTAAGTCTCAAGTCTCACACATAGTTCAAAATATAAGCTTAAAGCTTTTATTATACACACAAGTTATTCACAAAAATATGCATAATTGTTTCCAAAGTTTATACACTTGAACTGAAGAGAGAGAATACTTTTCAAATCACCCTAAGACTGGGTGCTTTCTGACGTTTCAAGATCAACGCATTACTTGAACAAGTCATAAATATCTCCAGATTTTCATCAAGCTCCGTAGACTCCAGCTGATTGATTCTAGTTACATATGTTTGCAAGTCAAGTTTTACCTGATCAGGAGGGTGGGTGGGGATCATACCAGTAAGGCTCATGCAGTAATACTTTAGTAGTGGTCATTCATAAGTGGACAGTAAGAGCATTTTAAAGAAACACATTCTTTAACTGACATTGTGTCGTAAAAACGTGGCAAACCCATACACTTGCACTTCTCCATTTAAATGTTACTAATTCCAGGAATGCATTATTGGTGGAATATCTACTGATATGGGGAATTAAAATGGCGATTATTCTGAGACTTTGGCATTCTCACAGTTCAGACAGGGCGGTCTGAACTCTACTAGCATCCTAGATTTATGAAATCTATACCATTATTAAATATCTGAAATTTAGGAAATATGTAGATTTTTAAATCGATTGATCTGAAATCTACATCTTTCCTAGATTTAATACATCTAATAGTGATATAGAGTTCACAAATCTAGGACACTAATAGATTTCAGACCGCCCGGTCTGAACTGAGAAAACGGCACACTGTGAAAATGGCACATGGAATATTACCATTTTAATGAAATTCCCCATTGATCAATTTATCGTAAAGAGTTAATGTACATATACACTTACCGAATCCAGATGGATCAGACTACAAGCTGATAGAGTAATACAAAAAATTGCATGTAAATTTGCACACAATGAGATGTGACGACATCTTGAGGAGACGTGCCTCACCTGCACCCATATCCCACAACAATCACAAGGTTAGTTACTGGATGCATGCGAGTTGTTTTCAGCATGTCTTCAAGATGCTATTCTAGCCAAAAATCTGGTCATGCAAACATATCGCAAGCATTGAATCCAAGCAACGAATTCAACTCTCATATCAATGTTCCAACTACAATCAGACTCGACTCTCTGGTGATCTCTCGGAACCTGAGGAATCATCTCGATATCCATGGAACTGAAAATGCTCACACCGCTCTCCACATGCCAGTATTGTTGGGATGCTACAGAAACTTCGTAGCTCCAATGGGACTCCATTGGTGCTCACTGCCACAGGGAGACCGGGAGGGCGATACCCGGGGGGTGTTTTGGGGGGTATGTAACTATACCCTCACCCCCAAATTTTCTTAAATTGCACAGTGGTACTTGACAGGATGCTGCACGAGGTGCCACCCCAAACATGGCATGTCTATGGTAACCTGCTGCTCCAGCGTGGGAAGCCTCGTTGGCAAGATCCCATGTGCAGTTTGGATTAATGCCTGGGTCAATATCCATATGGATAGACCCTAGTGCAAGAACCGAGTCTGTGCTGGTGGAACAGATATGTGAGCCTGTAAAACAGATAACCTACGTACACACATGTAACGCAATTAGTTTTCATTTTGCTTCAGACGATGTTTTTCCCGAGTGCGTAGCTCAAAGGATCATTCAGCAGTATATTGTGCAATATATTACAAAGTCACAAAGAGAGAGGGAGACAGAGAGAACAGGAGAAGCACTTTATCTCTACAGCTTAACCCCTAAACCTTGTAAATCATCTGTTTGGGTACCATGTGAATTGTTGGCTTAAAAAAATGAAAAAGTACTCATTGGGAGACAAGCTGTTGTAGAAGACGTTCCCTTTTCCCACAAAATTTGGAGGATGAATAGTTTCACTTTTGTTTTGCATGGAGAGATTCTTTATCATTCATCGGCCAAAAAATGTCCTCAGCATCATTTAAGGGGTTAAGCATCTTTCCAAATCCACTTTAATTTAACCGTTAAGAATTCAACAATTGCACACTCTCAGTATTCCATGGTAATTTTTCAAATCAATTAATATTTAAGCTCCTATCACCATGTAATTTTTAAAACCAAGTGTAAAAAAAACTCTACTCACACATAATTAGATGAAATTTTGTAAAATTGTGACATTCAATAGCATTGCATGTAAGATTGTATGAAAATTGACATGAAAGAAGTACTTAAAATCACATAGCTAACCTCTAAATGCCCAAGCAACTATATTTTGGTTGTGGAAAATTTCAAAGTGTTTTGTTTGTTCTTTTTCTTCCTAGAGAACAATTGATCAAGTCTATTTTCATATCCCACAAAACACTCCATTTTTTGTAGAGTGCAATGGATGTCAACTGTGGAACTTTGACACATCTTGCTATGGGGGAGGTTCAAAATATTGGATTCAAGGTTGGGTTTGGGTAACCCATTCTGACACGAGAAGGCTTTGTGACTTGCAGTTACATTACTCTGTCATTTTTTTTCTCTCTTTTAACCCTTAAAAGACAAAACCTAAAGTAGTACCTATTTCTAATAACTTAAACATTTGAGCATGTAAGATATGGGAAACTTGTTGAGAAATTGAGCTCAGTGTGCGCAAACATAAGGATGAGGAAGAATGAAAAAAAATTAAAATTTAAAAAAAAATATTTTATTCTATATAAATGCAGAATCTTCATTTGAATTCATTCCAGTCTCATAAATTCACTTATTACGGTTAGCTAAACAAGGCAGGAAAAGAGATAAGTGGATAAAAAGCTACAAATAGTGATTCTTTTTCAAAGAATAGTGCATCCAACTATTGTTTACAATAGCTCACTTTAAAAAGCCATCACAAGGGGGCTCTCCAAAATAGGTACTTTTACCATATCCAATGGGCATAGTTCTAAGGTCAAATTTGAATTTGACATAATTCTTGATTTTAAATTTCTTGGAGTTTAACTAAAAAATATAGTTCTAATAATCTATTTTTTTTTTCTTTCTTTTTTTCCAAAAGTAGCAAAATTATAATTTTTGTAACACTTTGAAGGTAGCATCATGAAAGCTCAAAATATGCCATTTTTGAACTTTTCTATCAAATTTTTCTTAGTATCAATCCAAAGAATACACCAATTCCACAATGATGTTCATCAGTACCAACAACTTTTTTAAAAACTTCATATTGTTTAACATATTTGTACTTATTATGATTTTTATAAAGAAATAATTTTGAAAAATCATCAAAATTTTATTTTATATTTTTAATTATGAAAGAATTAAGTTAAAGTTTATGTGTGTAGAGAGAGACATATTATGACAAAATATTAAATTTTTGAAAGGTTTGTTTCAATATAGAAAACTAACAAATATAGAATGTCCTTAGAGGATTAACATTCAAATGAAATGTGGAAGGGAACAAGGTAGTTGGTTAGGTGGAGGTAGAGGTGGAAATGGAGGTCTATTATTTAAGGCTAGTAATAATGAATTTGGACAGGGAGGGCCTATTTCATCAAAAAATTTGACATCTAAAAAGATTTATATGTCATTGACCTATCATGTATGGACTTAATACAATAGAACTTCTATAAAGTGGATTTTTACAAGCCAATAACCTCTTTAAAGTAATATTATTCCTTAGGTTCCATCTTAGATGCATTGAAGGAATACATAATAAGTAAAGAAAGATAAGCAATTTTCATTGGGTTTAGAATTCAAATGTTGCTCTAGTAAATATGACTTCCAAAAAACTTCAAATGTCATTAATGCCGCATCCCCACTCTAATGCAACCTCTCTAATTTAATATTCTCCTTGGGTCTTGAAGCTATTATTGTATTGAAGCTCTATTGTATTTTGTATTAGAACATGCTCTAAATCCATTGTTCCATTTTTGTCTTGAGTTGCATTATCAATTTTTTTTGTAATGCTTGATAGTTGACATAATGTTCCTTTGTGAAGTCTTTCAAAAAAAATGTATCTTTGATGAGGTGGGCACTCACTAAAGTGCTACTTATTATACAACAACAAAATCAAAAGTGCCTTCTAAAAAACCAAAAGTACAAGAGTAAGGAAAAGATGAAAAAATTCATGAGGAAAAAAATTCAAAATGTGTAATGAAAAACTAAATGAGTAGAAGGCCATCAAATCTTAAACAATAGGTTGTTTGGAATAATACACAAGCTATCCTAGAGAGGTACTTAAAAATGGGACAAATGTTCAAAAATTAAACAAAGCAATAAAGTCTTGTGGCAATTTACTATACCCAAAAAATCATGTTGAAGCAAAGTTGTCACTAAGTCAATATCCTTCTATTTATATCTAAAAATAAACAATATGAACTTAAATTAGAGTTCAATGAATGAAAAATTGTTTGTAAAGCATGATCAATTTCTCAACATTCGAGTCCTATTTCAGTATTTTTTTTACATGGTGGTTTAAGGGTTGTTTACACCTAGAGACTGGGTCAATTCCCTTTGAGTCCAATTGTACAAAATTTTAATCCCTTTTAGCCATAAGGCCATTCTCAACTTCTCATTAGAATATGATTGTGATGGGGATTCATTCTTCGATATGCAAAGGCCCTAAGTGTCATCGACACTCTAGGACCTTCTAGGCTTTTCCATGGTCTTCTAGTACCTTCTAAAAACTTCCAAAAACTTCCAAAGTCTTCCAAGAGTTTCCAAAAGCTTCCATAGTCTTCTGGAAGCTTCCATAATCTTCCGGAAGCTTCCATAGTGTTCTGAAAGAATCTATAGTATTCCAGAAACTTTCATAGTGTTCTAGAACATTGTATATTGCCTTAGAAGTTTCCGTAGACCTCCAGAGTTTTCCATAGAATTCTAAAAGAACCTCTTAGGTAATAGTATATAAGGAGTCGAGATTGAAGTAGTCCTCAGTCTCGACAATACATCTTTTGAGTGTTATTCTTGTGATTCGAGTTCAGCCTTGTACTCCTCTTGACTCTAATAGCAATTTTTTTCCTAGAAACTTATCTTGTCTTGTTTTTCTCATGTCCATTACAGTTTGTCAAGATTGCTTTCAATAACTTTGCTTGTAAAGTTTTTTTAAATTTTCTTGTTCTAGCAAACGGACAAGTGTTAGTTTTGTTCAAGGCCTATTCTAGGTCTTGTTTTTTTATACAACCAAAGGTAAAACTAATACTAGAGCTTCGCTTTCTTGATAGAGTGTGAATTACCTCTTTTCTCGAAAACTCTGAAGTGTTTAGGGGGTGCAGATTACCCTCCTCTAAACTAATATTATTTTTTCTTGAGAAAGTTTTTTTCTCGATTGTGAGTGGTTCACCGCCCTTCTTGAAAACAACCTTGAAGTTTAGAGATTGTGGATTACCCATCTCTAAATTGGTTTGTCAAGTTAGCCAGTTATCTTTGTTGAGTAATCTAAGATGTCAAGAAGTACGGACACAAATACAACTGAGACTAAGTTAGATCTAAAGGCCATTGAATCTCTATCTATGAGAACAAATATTTTAGAAAATTTTGTAGCAAAAGTTGATACTAATCAATGAGCAGTTGAGGCACCAGCTACCTCAACACCAAGAGCAATAATGCCTACTCAAGGCTTCGATCCAATTTTATCAACTGCAAAAGAATCAAGAATCAATCTTCCTGAAAAATTTGATGGTTTTCGCTTTAAATTCCGAGGATTTGTAAATCAAATTCAGTTCATTATTGCCCTCCAGCCTCAACAGTATCCTACGGACAAATCACGAGTCAGCTTGGTTGGAACTTTGCTTACTGGACAAGCCTTGTCTTGGTTTACACTACTATTTGAAGCAAGGTCTCCTATTCTGAGCAACTTCGAAATGTTTTTAACAGCATTCACTAAAGCATTTGGAGAACATGATAAAAATCGTTGGGCAACAACCAAGATCCGTACTTTACAACAAGGATCGTGCTCGACTTCACTATATGCATCTGAATTTTGGCAATTGGCTTATGATATCAACTAGGGCAAAGAAGCACTCATGAGCCAATTTCAATGAGGCTTACGTGATGATGAGAAGGATCTACTATTATCATTTTCTAATCCCCAAACATTGAACGAGGCGATAAGTCAAGTTGTGAAGTGTGACAATCGACTATTTCAACGGCGTCAAGATTGACATTCTTGAACCACACCAACTTCACAAACATTTTTTTTAGTCAAGGCAACACATGTTACAAACATATCTTCTCAAGGACCAGAAAATATGTAGATTGATGCAGTGAAATTTGGGCCATTTACTGTACAAGATAAGAAACAGCAACTTAATGAAGGTTTATGCCTATATTGTGCTACAAGGCAATCAATTGCAATAAGAAGCATAAATCAAGGTCCTTCAAAAGCAGAAGTGTATAAATATCGGAAAACAAGGATGCTCAGCTACAATAAGGACCGTGCGGCTTGAGCCTTTTATTGAATAAACAAACTCAAGTCCTCATCTTTCTGCTCAACCTTCTCACTGTTTTCTTATACCTTTACGCTTGGGCCACAAGAAGAAATTGCGAATTCAAGTCCTTCAAGACTCTGGAGCTTCAACTTGTTTTGTAGACAAGAAATTTGTAAAACGCCACAAGATTCCTCTAATCAAGAAATCAACTCCAATACATGTAGAAGCTATTGATGGTCAAGCTTTATTTTCAAGAGATGTCACACATGAAACCAACCCACTGGAAGATTCGGTTGCAAGACATACAAGTACAATCACATTCAATGTCATTAACACTCCATCTAATCATGTAATATTTGGACTATCATAGTTAGAAAAATATAATCCGGTTATAGACTAGAGGATGCGAAGCCTATCATTTTTGTCGGTTGCCTTTACATCAAAATTTTTTTTAGTACATTCCACCATTAAGCTTGTACTTGTTGGAGTTAAAGCTTTCCTGAAAGCAGCAAAAGAAGGCAACTCTTATATTATTTATACAACTCCGATGCGCGAAAAGAGCAATGCCTCTTCAAGAATTTCAGTTCAGTACGAAGAATTTGGCGATGTATTTGAAAAGAAGAATGCCGATATTTTGCCAGAGCACCAACCATATGATTGTGCCATCAATTTAGAAGACAAAATCCAACCACCATTTGGCCCAATCTATAATCTGTCGTAGAATGAACTTTCAGCATTGAGGGAGTATGTCAATGAAAATTTGGCAAAAAACTTCATTCGACATTCAAAGTCTCTAACAGGAGCACCAATATTCTTTGTAAAGAAAAAAAACATTTTTTTACAAATGTGTATAAACTATCGTGGCTTGAACAAAATAACAGTAAATAATTGATATCCGTTGCTATTGATATTTGGACTTCTTAATCAACTTGGCCAAGCCAAAATCTATACTAAGATTGATCTTCGTAGAACGTACAATCTGGTACGTATCAAAGCCGGGGACGAATGGAAGACAACATTTTGAACAAGATATAGACATTTTGAATATAATGTTATGTCGTTTGGTCTTATGAATGTACCGGCTATCTTCCAGCACTTGATGAATGATGTTTTTCGCGAATTTTTGGACCTGTTTGTTGTATGTTATCTTGACAACATTTTGATCTATTCGAAAAATGCTGAAGAATATAAAAAACATGTTACACTCGTGTTACAAAAGCTATGAGATGCGGGATTATATGCCAAGTTGGAGAAGTGTGTATTCCATCAACCGCAAATAGAGTTCCTTGGGTACATTATCTCCAAAAAAGGGTTATTGATGGATCCAAAAAAGATTCAAGCTATCACAGACTGGAAAACTTCTAGAACCGTACGCGATGTACAATGTTTTCTTGGATTCACCAATTTTTATCGGATCTTCATAAAAAATTATTCACAAGTAGCAACTCTACTAACTCAGCTAACAAGCAAGGACAAACTTGACTAAGGATCTGAAGCAGAGAAGGCCTTTCAACAATTGAAGTTGGCTTTTACAACAACTCCAATCTTAATTCATCCAGACTTTTCCAAGCCATTTTACATGGAAACGGACGCGTCAGACTTTGCATTGGGAGCAATACTCTCATAAATGGGAGAAGAAGGAAAACTTCATCCAATTGTATTTTATTCAAAAAAAATTTAGTTGCTAAGATCAACTAGGAGATTCATGACAAGGAACTTCTTACTATTGTTGACTCATTTTAAGAATGGTGCCACTTACTTGAAGGAGTGTCTCATCGGATGACTATATATACAGATCACAAAAATCTTGAGTATTTCATGACTCCTCGCGTCTTAAATCGACGTCAAGCTTGCTGGAACATGTTATTATCTTGTTTTGACTTCATCATCACGTACCGTCCCGGAAAGCAACAAGAATTACCAGACGCCTTGTCTCGGAGATCATATTTGATACCCAAAGAAGGGGAGGCAACATATGACCAACAACAAACGACTCTTCTCAAACCTGGACAATTCCATCTTCGTATAACAACTATGTCATTGCTAGTTGATTCTTCATTTCTTAATCAAATTTGTACAACATCGAAAACGGATCCTTTAGTTCTTAATATCAAGCATTGATCTTATCATGACGACAACAAATTCAAATTATCAAACGACCTCTTGTATTTTGAAGAACGTTTATACATTCTAAAAGGCCCTCTACGTCTTCAAGTTCTCCAAACTCGACATGACTTTCTTGCTGCTGGATACTTTGGATTCAATAACACGTTGGAACTTGTGTCTCGAGAATTTTGGTGGCCTCAAATGTGGAAGGTTGTTAAAGACTTTGTACTTTCATGTAACACTTGCTCAAGATCCAAAAATCCAAGACATCGATCGTATGGACTTCTTCAACCGTTACCAATTCTGAAGCGGCCATGGTCTTCAATTTCTATGGACTTTATTACAGATTTACCTCCATCAGCATCTTTTGATTTCATTTGCGTCATCGTAGGTCGTCTTACCAAAATGCTCATTTTTCTCCTTGTTAAAAAACAATCACCAATGAAGAAACGGCAAGGCTATTTTTTGACACTATTTACCGATATCACGGCTTATCTGATGATATTGTATCCAATCGAGGACTGCAATTCGTTTCTAAATTTTGGAAGTCTCTCTTTGAAACTTTGAAGGTGGAAATTAATCTTTCTTCTGTTTTTCATCCTCAGACTAATAGACAAATAGAACGTGTAAATCAAGTGCTAAAGCAATACCTACGTTGCACCATTAACTACCAACAAGATGATTGAACTTCACACTTGACCTTGGCAGAATTTGCGTACAACAATACCATCCACACTTCTACTCATCAAACGTCATTCTATGCCAACTATGGATATCATCCCAAATTTTATTGACTCAATGTTTCTCAAATGGACAATCCAGCAGTCCAAAATTTAATTTCAAGGTTATCAAAAGTTCAAGAAATCATAAAACTTCATCTTCAAGAAGCTCAAGAATGTTATAAAACAGCAGCAAATACGTTGCGTAAGAAATCGCCTCCATTTCAAGTTTTGGATAAAGTGTGGCTTCTTCGGCGCAACATCAAGACTACTCGACCGTGTAACAAATTGGATTATTGACGACTAGAACCATTTCCTATAATCAAACAAATTAATGTTGTTGCCTACCGTTTAGAGCTTCTAGCAACTATAAAAGTACATCTAGTCTTTCATGTTTCTCTTCTTGAACCATAAAAAGAATTCAATTTATCCGGACGAAATCAACCACCACCGCCTTTCATTGAAATCGACAATTATGCAGAATATAAGGTAGAAAAAGTGTTTGATTCACAACATTGACGTGGCAAATTGGAGTATCTTGTGTATTGGCGTGACTATGATATTAATGAGAGAACATGAGAAGTAGCAACAAATTTAGTCAACGCACTGCAAAAAGTACATGAGTTTCACCAACTTTATCCTGATAAATTGCGACTATCTAATCAATAGCTTCTTTAAGAAGCCTCCTCTTTTAAGGCTTGATATAAAAGGGGGAGAGTCATTACAAAAACATTCACTTCAATAGTTCTTAGGTACCTACCATAGCATCTCCAACATGTCTAATTGGAGGGTTTTTAGAGACTTTTTAGAGCCTGAGTTGAGTTAGAACTTGAGCTTGAGCTTTCTATGTCACAATTACCAGATCGACCTTTATAATTCTCAACTTCTGCAACACCACAACTTGAAGACAAAGGTGGATCTTCGGCACAACAAAAGCAACCCCACATAGATAAACCTTGGCATGACAATCTTCAACCCGATGCTCGAGCTTTGGTAATATTGTTGCAAGTTGGAAGTCTTGAACCTAACGGTTCAGAAGTAACATACATCACACAAGCTCTTCTTGGAACTCGTCGCTATGGAGGGAGGTGATGTCACAGACACTCTAGAACCTTTTAGGCTTTTTCATGGTCTTCTAATACCTTCTACAAACTTCCAAAGTCTTCCAAAAGCTTTCAGAAGCTTCTATGGTGTTCCGGAGCTTTCATAGTGTTCCGGAGCTTTCATAGTGTTCCGGAGCTTCCATAGTCTTCCGGAGCTTCCATAGTCTTCCGGAAGCTTCTATAGTGTTCCAGAAGCTTTCATAGTGTTCTGGAAGATTTCATAGTATTCCAGAAGCTTCTATAGTGTTCTAGAAGATTGTATATTGCCTCGAAAATTTTCATAGACCTCTAGAGTTTTCCATAGAATTCTAGAAGAACCTCTTAGGTAGTAGTATATAAAGAGTCGAAATTGAGGTAGTCCTCAGTCTCGACAATACATCTTTTGAGTGTTATTCTTGTGATTTGAGTTCCAGCTTTGTACTCCTCTTGACTCTAATAGCAATTTTGTTCCTAGAAACTTAACTTGTCTTGTTTCTCTCATGTCCGTTACACTGAGACCAAGAAGCCAGGTTGATTCAATAAAATCCTTAGAAAATTTCAACCTTTATTTCTCTATTTCAAGGTTTCTTTACACCTAGAGGTTGGACTAATTCCCTTTGAGGCTAATTGCAAAAAATTCAACAAATTTAATTTATTAAAAATTTAATATTTTATTAAAAAAAAAATTGAAATTGAAATCTGGCATTGATCCTTCCATTCTTGTTGCACCCAATTCATCAAGCTCACGCTATGGGCTATGGTAGATCATGTCTTTTTTAAATAAAAAATTCATTCTACCAAATTGACCTAGCTTTTAGGTGTAAAGAAATTTGGACCAATTTCAATCTTTTGTCCAATTGCAAGTGAGGATTTTAAACCTCTTACATAACAAATTGACTTGACATCTAGATATAAGTAACCCAAATGCACAAAGGAATTTAGATGTATCTACCTTATAGTAGGAGTCTCAAATTTTGCCTATGCATTTAAAATTGACCCTATGAAAGGGCCCAAAACATTGGATTCTTGAAATATATGACATTTTTTTTAGTAAAATCTTTTTGTTCCTTGTGCTTCATTTTATGACAATTATAAAGTGACAATTGTTACCATTATTTGTATTGTATCCTTATAAGTGAATTCTTAATTTGTTTAGACTAAAGTCCAAGTGGAGTAAGGAATTTTAATCTAGTGGAGGTTGAATTTAATGAAAATGAATTTTTGACATGAAGTGCTTGCTTTAAGACATATAGTATATGAACATTCAAAGCATTATATTAATTATTTTTTGGACTCACTTATTCTATTCAAAAGCATGTTTTCATTAATGACTAGTGTGCCTTCTACCATTGCTACAATCCAAATAAAAGTAAAAATATTTTTTAAATTTCTTAATGAATTAAAATTTTGAAATTCAATTACTTTCTCACTATAGTGCAAAGTTTTCAAAATAAAAGATAATTTAATTCATTTTTTAATTTAAAAAATTCATAACATTCACATGCTACACAAGGCACAAAACTAGCATGTCCAAACACGTCAAAACTAGCATTATACAAATAGAAAGCTTTCTATACAATAGAATGCAAGGGCTTTGCTTCATTGCGTTTAGACATGCAAAGTGAAAGTTATGATTTTTCTAAAATACTAGTAGTTGGTGCTTGCTATGCTATGCATTCACCATTAGAATTTCAATAGAAATATTTATGTATTAGATAGAATGAAGAGCAAGAATTTCAATAAATCTTCAAATAAAAATTACTAAAATCTTCATATAATTTTTTTTATAAATAAGCATATATTGATATAAACAATAAAAATTTAATGAATGATGAATGATATACATGCAATGATGAATACAATAAAAGATACACATACATTAGAATGCATTTGAAATTTGACTCCATTGTTACAAAAAATGGCAATCCAAATTGAAGAATTGAAAAAGAAAACTTATAAATTTGAAAAGCTTTGTGAACAACTTCATTGTTGTGGAATCCAAAATCGCTTCAACTGAATAAATTTCTCAAAACCATTTGGTAGTAGTAATAGAAAATTGAAACCATGAAAGCTCAAAGCTCACAAAAGCACAAAATCATAGAAGTACAAAGAAGTGAAAAGCTAAGAGAAGCAATGGATTTGCTACCTCTATAATATCATCCTATGGATCCTCTTTAATATCACCTTAATTACAACAACTATATTATTTCTATAACATCATCCTTTGTAAAAAGTGATATTACAAAAGTGATTGCAAACTGCTACTCTATTTCTATAATATCACATTGTGTGAAAATATGATTTCTATGTATCCATGATTGAAAATATTTTCACAAAATATTTAAAATAATTATTTTAAAGACTTATCAAAATCATTATCATGCATTCTATTCAAATATATCAAAATTTTACTAATATGTGATACAATGAATGCATAATATAGCAAGCACGAGCCCCTAGTATTAATGGTAGCATTTGTGATATTACAGAGGGAGCTATGATTTTAGTAGTATGACTAGCGATTGGCGCTTGCTATATTTCGCATTCATCATTAGAATTTTATAAGAATTTTTATGTATTAGATAGAATGCAAAACAAAAATTTCAATAAATCTTCAAATAAAAATGACTAAAATCTTTGTATAATTTTTTTATAAGTAAGCATATATTGAAATGTAGAATAGAAATTTATTGAATGATAAATGAAACATATGCAATCGTAAATACTATGAAAGATACACATACATTAGAATGCATTAGAAATTTGACTCCATTGTTACAAAAATGGCAACCCAAATTGAAGAATTGAAAAGAAAAACTTATAAATCTCAAAAACTTTGTGAACAACTTAATTGTTGTGGAATCCAAAATTGCTTCAATTGAATAAATTTTTCAAAATCATTTGGTAGTAGCAATAGAAAATTGAAATCATGAAAGCTCAAAGATCATAAAAGCACAAAATCATAGAAGTGTAAAGAAGTGTAAAGCCAAGTGAAGCAATGGATTTGCTACCTCTATAATATCATCCCATGGATCCTCTTTAATATCACCTGAATTGCAACAACTATATTATTTCTATAATATCATCCTTTGTAAAAAGTGATATTACAGAAGTGATTGCAAACTACTACTCTATTTCTGTAATATCACATTGTGTGAAAATACGATTTCTATGTATGCATGATTGAAAATATTTTTATAAAATATTTAAAATAATTATTCTAAAAACTTATTGAAATCATTATCATGCATTCTATTCAAATATATCAAAATTTTACTAATATGTGATACAATGAATGCGTAGCATAGCAAGCACGAGCCCCTAGTATTAATGGTAGCATTTGTGATATTACAGAGGGACTTATGATTTTAGTAGTATGATAAGATAATTTAAATCAATTTTTAAATTGATAAAAACTTTGAAATTCAATAACTTTTACATTATATGTCCAAACAACACAAAACAAAGTCCGTGCATCCTTTTTGCCAAGAGCTTTCTTAGTACTAAGAACACCACTTGATGCTTTAAACAAAACATGTGTATAGTTGTTTGGTACATGAGCTTTCTTAGTACTAAGAACATCACTTGATGCATTAAACAAAACAAACCTAACTTAAAGTATAGACGAGTGTACCTTGTACCATTGCTACAATATAATAAATAATAAATAATAAATAATATAATAAATAATTAATATAATATAATATAATATAAGTTTTTAATTTAAAAAATCCATAGCTTATAACAAACACCACAACAAAAACAAAAGTAAAAATAATTTTTTAATTTAAAAAAATTGAAATTCAATACTTTCACATCATAGTATCAGAAGTTGTGTTCTTGGTACGAATAGAAAACTTTATGCACCAAGCAACTATGCACATGTTCCTTTGAAATATTGTATTTCGTTCAATTCCAAGCGTAAATTCTTGAAATAAATTGGCAGTAACATATTTGGGTGCACTGATTTTTAGGTGGGTGGACGATTCATGAGTCTGCTACGCTAGTTACGGGTGAGGGACTGGTTTGAACAATCGTTGAGAAGACAGTTTGATCGGTTCCGGTTTCCGGTTTTTTCGAAATGTGAAGAGTCGGGCAATTCAAAGAAATTAAAAAACTCTTAGTCCCTGCGTATTCTAATTTAATTCACACAAGACCGATGCATCAATTAAACTTGATTCCATTTGGAATTGGCACTTCACATTCTTATCCTCAGAGATCCTTCGGTTACAGATTGGTCCTCAACTAAATTTGAAAATGTAAAAAGTACACTCCTGAAATCAAAGGACAAGGGTTGAACTGTTGAAGAGGGTGGCCTGAATCCTTCCTCGCCGCACGCCTTTCAAACTTCGTTGCATCACATTTGCGTAAATCATATGACATAACAGAGTATGATGAGAGCACGGAGTGAATTGTGAACTGGGTACTAAGGGTTTGTATGAAACAGAGGATGTGATATGCGAGAGGCCAGTAGGTTCACCTGGGTTGTAAAATCACCCTAAAAACTAAAGCTTTCATAGGTTGCAGGGTTTTATCTACCAGAAAAATGCACGCGGGTTGTACAAAAAGTTCAGCAACAGTAGGTAAACCAGACGTAGCGTAAATTGATGTAGACTGCCAACACGGTCGAAGATATTACTTAAATTATTTATATCTTCAGTAGTGTTCGCAAACCAATAGTATCGTAAGCAGATGTCGGTGCCGTCTATACCACCAAATAACACCACTTGACAAGCTGGGTGCCCATGTCACGACGGTGGTGCAAGTGCCAAAAATCTCTGAAATAGGAGACATTTTCATTGCTGATCTCTTACCACATAACTTCTTGACAGAGTGTGGCCTGACAAGTGATATACATGAATAGTCTACCAAAACCACCAACTCTACACGATTTCTGCTCATCTAATTGTTGTCAAGCATCGATCCCGAACATTTACCACGCTCCTAAGAAGACAAGCATGTACCTTGCTGAAGATGATTGGAAGAACTTGAACGGTGCTTGCTGAACACGGTGGCCATGGGGATGCCTAGAAAATTCTCCAGGCCCAGTGCTTCGTGGAACTTGCAACGTGCACTTCCCGACCTTCACGAGCTAATTATTCTCTCCGGTTGATACAAGTTTACTGTACACACGTGAAACAAGATTCAACCGAGTTCTGAAGTAACACGCTTGAGAAGGCCCGTCTCTTTGAAAGCTTGTTTAGCCTGATCCCACTCATCACTACTAGGATTGTTGGCGGGATCCGCTTTCAATGGCACACCAACGCTCTTCCAAACTGGACCGTGACTTGCTCCATCCAAGTCCTGCAAAATGAGACAAGAAACTAGGGTTAATGGCTAACGTGGTCTCCATTTCTGTTCATTTTTAACATAGCTCACCACAACTTCACTCAATCTGACTCTCTCCTCAAGACCTAAAGCCCAACAGCCAGCAACATGACCCACCAAGATTTACTTCAGCGATTCCTTCTCTTTTTGTAACCGTGGAACAAAGATCTGAATCATCTAAAAAGAAACACAATGCTAAGATTTCGCTGGTCGAGGAGCAGTCATAACCCCCCAAAAAACTCGAGATCCATGAGTAATTGAGTACAAACGTAGCGTTATGTTCTACATGAACCTTCTCATCTTGAAGACTATCTGGGCATCACCAAAACAACATGACATTAAAAGTAACATGGAAAAAAGAAACCAACCGTAGGAAACCTCGTGACTCCAGGAGGCACAACAGCAACGGGAGCTTCTTCGGCGCTGGGCTTCTCCTCGCGATGCCTCTTCTCTGTCCCAGCAGGGGCAGCTGAGTTGTCACTCACATTGGCAGTCGCCATTGCACCTCTTTGAGTCTCCAAACTGATCAATTCAAACCTAGGCCTAGATCTTTGCTCCAGAAACTAAACAGCGGGGTAATCTACTCAATGGCAGTTCAATGCAAGGGGTGAGCTCTAGAGAATTGGGCGGGCAGGGTACATAGAAAGCGGAATAGACGGATCTAAGATGAACGACGTGAGACCAAAGGCGATTGTATATCGAAGGGTTCAGACACGCGTCGCGTGAAGAGTGATCCAGATGGCAGCGTGATGGACCCGGGCAACGTGGATGACACACAGAGGAGACCGTAACCCTATTTTGAGGTTTATGGTAGGAGGTCCATAACGATCAGGCTATAAAACCGTCCTGTACCGCAGAGGTACATTTTGCTTTCTCATTCCACTAAGAATGTACATTTCCAGAGGAGGACAATTTAAGTGACTACTATGTTTCAACTTCAAAAACTCATAATTAATTCCATGAAGTTTCAATAAATATGAAATGACTTGGATTAAATGCCAATTCTATTTGCTTTTCAAGGAAAATTTATTGAATTTTTTTTTAGAAGTTTAACTTCTCCAAATTAATTTCTAGCTCTTAAGTAGGTACTTTATAGACCTCCTATCTCACTAACTCTACAAAGCTTTACGGACCTCCCTCCCTCCCTTACTAATTTTGCAAACAAAGTAAACATAATATTAGTAGTTCCTAATTGAATGGGAGAAGGCTTTGCATTAGGATGAGTCACAATAGTAACTCATAAGAGATCCTTCAATGAATTTAGGGAACTGTTATGTATCCTTTAGAATGATTACAAATTGTTCACTGGATTCAATGAAGGCAACTACATTAATCAACTAAAGTGCTCTAAATTCTACCTTTCAGTGAATTCGGGGAATGGTTACAAAGAGGGCAAAATAATTGTAATTCTCCCTATTGAAAGAAGCTATATTAAGGAAGTTTGAGTATCCATCTTTGTTTGAAAGTGAGCCAATTCTACAAGGATGGAGTCTCTTGTATTGTAGTCAAGTAATGAAGCCTAGATGTCTTTGGTGAACATTGACACCTCAAGCCAAGGCACATTATGAAGATAAAATCCTTAAAACACTACAGAAGATTAAAAGTGTTTGATGAATGACTTTTGGGGAAATTGTAGAGTAAGAATGCACCCATTCATTTAGGAATCTGATAATTTTTAATTGAACAACTTTATCCTTTTAGGGTTAAATCTTCAAACAATCAACATATAGGTGCATTGATACTATAGAAATAACTTTTTGTATATTCTAAAATGCATGTATTTTATAAAATGTTGACTTAGGATGAGGATTTTTGTTCACTTAAGTGAAATCATAGAGTCTTCACACACAAAAATTATATCTTTTAAATAACATTTTTTGTTGTATGAGACATGAAAATACAATATGATTGAGAGAAAATGGAAGATTTTTGGATATATAACTCATATTTTGAGCTCCCCATCTTGAAATATTGTTAATTTTCTTCCATTACATTGATCTTTGGATCTACTACAATATAATATTACTTAAAATGTAAGAAAATTTGAAACGAATAAAGAAAAATCATATTAGCAACTATTCTAAAAATGTATTGACAAACTATATTGCAAAAAAATTATTGCAGTAGACATTTTTATGTATGCCATAAGAATGACAAAATTATGTAATTCAAACAATGAAATGCTAAAAATTCATTAGTTGGTAATCTTTATTTCATATTTGTGTTTAATGTAGGATAAATGTGAATATGGATGATTACAAGTAGGCACTTAGCTGTTCAATTAGAAAAACAGAGAATGAAGGCATAGAGAGGGACACCGTATTTTTCCACAAGTAGTTGATAAACTAACATTAAATGATTTTGAACTATACGGGAGGGCCAATTTAGGCCTGTTCCCCACATTGGGAACCAACTACTGTTGGCCAAATTTTAAAAATATTAATAAATAATCAATATTTCAATAAATTAATAAATTATTTAAATTTAAAAATAAAAATAATTTTTTTCTTTAATTATTATCTAATGTGGTAGTTGCTTTGACATATTAAATTACTATGGATGAGTTCTCAGAGTTTGGGAACATAGAGGAACTTGTAGCCCTATAGAGAAGCTAAATCTCATCTAATGATTCAAACACTTGAAGCCCTTTAAAAAAATGCATTTCAATATATTAATTTTTTTAGAAAATTCATATACCTACATGATTTCAATGTCCACAATTTTGTAACCGATTATGAGCTCCAAGACAGTGCAAATATATACATTATACTACTTAGATAGTTGGCACAGTACTTTCAGCACTTATGAGAAGAAAAATATATATTAGAGAATAGCTCTAAGTCTTTTATTGTAGGAAAAAAACAAGAGTATTCACTATACACAATCAAATTTCAAATTTTGGAATTCATATTTGAAATCTATATTCAAAATTAAAGGATGAACCAAGATAATCCAAGATAATCTATAAAATATAATATTAAATAGAAGTCTTGCAAATTTATCTCCTTGTAATGGAATAAAAAACATTGCCTTACAATAAAAAGCTCATAGCATTGTTCTAGACAATTGTAGATTATTCTTTGATATTCATTTGGATGTTATTGTGGCTTATTTAGTTCATTTTTGATGCAATAATCATCCAAAAATGCCTTTCAATATTATATATAGGAAAATAGATAAATTCATTATCATGTATATTAATTGCATCAATTTATTTATTAATTAATTATTGTCATATTTTACCTTTTTAGTGATAGCTACTACATATTCAAAGAAAAATCGTGGTAAGAAAATTAATATGGAAGTCATAGATAGCAATAAATTTTCTTGGTAATGTGAGTGTCAAGAACAACTTGTTTTCACTCTAGATTGTATCCATATCTTGCATCCACATTCTAAATGTTGATGGAGAGCCAAGATTTTACATTGTCAATTAAGGTAAGGTAGGGGCATTCAATTTTGATACTTTCCATTTGGTACCATCTAAAAGAGGGTGTAGAAGGAGCATAAATTGGCCCCAATATCCTTTGTTTTGTCCATTCTTGCTAGTGAATGTGGAGGAAACAAGAGGGGTTCTTGTCAGATGCTAGTTTAGCAATTTTGGAGTCACTCTAGGTGATTTTAGGAGGTCAACATTGCAATTATAGAATCTACATATGAAAAGGAGAAGAAGGTGGCTACATTAGAAATCAAGCAATCAACAACCACACTTGAAGTTTAATTGTGTTTGTATAAGGCTCTAATTTCAAGTAAAGTCAATTGCAACTCTTGAGGATTTTTTTGCCCATAGACATTGCCATATTTACATACATTGTCTAATTAAGGTTATAATATCTAATCTAGGCAACTATGGGTTGTAAAATCAAATAAATTTAAAAAATATCAATAGTCAAACCTTAATTATAGGGTCAAAGTAGCCTCCTAATCTCATTTGTTGTTTAATTCACCACTTGCCTTCTTCTTTATTTCCCTCTATTTCCACACTTAAACTCCAATCACACTTAAAATCCAATCTACTCTCACTCTATTTGTGTTTTCAAAGGTTTGAGTTTTGCAATTGTTCTCTCCCTTTCGTCCTTGTCTTCATGACTCTATGTCTTGTTTTTCTAGCTAGTTATGCTTAATCTTCAAAACACTAATCTAATCCTAAAGTTTGATTAATCCCTTCCCCCTTCTAGATTAAAGTTTGGGTTTAGACTTCTCCAAATTGCTAAAAATAAATTTAGACCTAGACTATCTTTGGCAATTGGCAATTTTACATGTTGTGGCAAAGCATTGGCTTTGTTCAAATTGTTGAACTGAATCTTGTTTGAAATGCTAAATTGGACCTCATTGAATTATTTGAACTAGACCTTTGTTGAACTATTGATTGGACCTTCTATTCCAGTGGTGACGTAGTCCCTGTTTGGGATATTAGTTGGCTGCGTTTAGGCTTGCTACATGGAGCTCTATTGAATTGTTGATTAGACCTCCATTGCACTCTTATCTAGATTTCATGTTCAAGAAGTGACATGGCTCTTGTTTAGTGGTGATGTAGACCCTTATTGAAGTGTTGGTTGACTTCATTTGGGACTACTACCTAGGATATTTGATTTCTACTAAATATGGGTTCTTTATGGGGTATTAGGTTGTCTATTGGGTTATCATACTACTAAAATTATAACTCCCTCTGTAATATCACAAATGCTACCATTAATACTAGGGGCTCGTGCTTGCTATGCTATGCATTCATTGTATCACATATTAGTTAAATTTTGATATATTTGAATAGAATGCATGATAATGATTTCAATAAGTCTTGAAAATAATTATTTTAAAGATTTTGTAAAAATATTTTCAATCATGCATACATAGAAATCATATTTTTACACAATGTGATATTACTGAAATAGAGTAGCAGTTCACAATCACCTTTGTGATATCACTTTTTACAAAGGGTGATATTACAGAAATAATATAGTTGTTGCAATTGAGGTGATATTAAAGATGATCCATAGGATGATATTATAAAAGTAGCAATTCCATTGCTTCTCTTGGCTTTACACTTCTTTGCACTTCTATGATTTTGTACTTTTGTGAGCTTTGAGCTTTCATGATTCCAATTTTCTATTGCTACTACCAAATGATTTTGAGAAATTTATTCAATTGAAGCAATTTTGGATTCCACAACAATTAAGTTGTTCAAAAAGTTTTTGAGATTTATAATTTTTTCCTTTTAAATTCTTCTATTTGGGTTGCCATTGTTTGTAACAATTTCTAATGCATTCTAATGTATGTGTATCTTTTACTGTATTCATCATTGCATGTATTTCATTCATCATTCATTAAATTTCTATTGTTTGTTTCAATATATGTTTATTTATATAAAAAATTATATGAAAATTTTAATAACTTTTATCTAAAGATTTATTGAAATTCTTGCTCTGCATTCTATCTAATACATAAAAAATTCTAATGACATTCTAATGATGAATGCATAGCATAGCTATCTAATACACAAAAAATTTTAATGACATTATAATGATGAATGCATAGCATAGCTATCTAATACATAAAAAATTCTAATGACATTCTAATGATGAATGCGTAGCATAGCAAGCACCAACTGCTAGTGGTTTCTCTATGATTCTATGGGATATTAGGGATAATCAAGGACTCTAGTTTAATAAAAAAGAAGGCAAGTCTTGACTTAAGGTCAAAACTTTGTTGTGCAACTTAATATTAACAAGGATAAGAATTAAAACAAAAGCAAAAAAGATAAAATACTAAAGATGGATTTCTAAATGGACTACCTAAAGTCAGAGCATTGTTGTATGAACAAAAAAACAAAAGGAAGACAAAAGGATCAAGTTTACTAAAATAAAAAGGTAAGTATCACAATAAATGAATTAAATCAAATTTGGTTGTAATGAAGTTAGATAATAACCCAAGTATCAAGAATTCTAATAAGACATGTGTCTTGCAAGTCAAGGCTTTAGAGAGAATTCTTTGGAAAGGAATTTTCTATACAAAAGAGCTAGTGCAAGATCACAATCAAGGAATAACAATCCAAAAACATTAAAAAAAACCAAGAAGTCACAAATGTTAGTAATCAAATTTACAAAATCCACTTAAACAAGTAAAAGTGTGCTAAAACTTGAAGGAATCTATGCATCCTTCAAGAGGTACACAACACTTAAAAGAATGAGCAAAGTGCTTTCAATGTGAAATGGACATAAAATGGCCAATTAGCAAAAATACTAAGATGACAAAACGTTAACATTAGAAGTAAAATGGATCTAAGAAGGAACTACTTCAATGCAAGAAAGGTGGGCCAACAGAATAGAAATAGGCTCAACAATACTCACTATTGGGGTAATGATGACAAATTGGACAAATGAGACTAAAAAACCAAGGCCCAGCATTCATAAATCTGAGACCTCGTCTGAGACGTCAAATTGTGGATGTTGAAAGGTGGGTCAACAAAGCAAAAATAGACTCACTAATACTCACTATTGGGGTAATGATGACAAATTGGACAATTGAGACTACAAAACCAGGGCCCAACATTCCTGAATTTGCGACATCAAGGTACGGACGTTGAGACTAGAAAACTAGGGCCTAATGTTCTTGAATCTAGGATGTTAGAACACGGACGTTGAGACTGGAAAACCAAGGACGCCTAGGTTCAAATCAGCTCTGCTAGGTCCTATTGCCTGGGCACGAGTACTTGCTCGTGGACGTCAAATTAGGATACGGACATCAGTGATACAACAAACTAGGCAAGACTTTCAAATGCACTTGGGCATGAGATTCTTCCTTTCCATAGAGAGGGGGAAACTATCAAATGCAGCCAACTCTTATTTTCAGTTCGAACAAAATCTTGAAGTACATGATAGTCAAATGGCTACATTAAGAGCTCCACCTACTAGAAGTGTAATGACCTAATGGAACGTGTCATGTTTCTTGTGGCTAGACTTTTCATTTTTTATCTCTTCAAAACACTTGGGAACTTGTCCAAAAAAAAAACTTGAGAATTTCACTTTAAAATTTGAAGAACGAAAAGCTTTTTTTTTTATTGAAATATATAGAATGATGGAAGCTTGGGAGATAAACTTCTTTGATGTATATATTTTTTCTCCATTGGAGCAAAAAGTTCTTTCTTGTGAAGGTTTTGTCAATTAATTCGGCAAAATCAAATGCAAGGGCCCAGTGGGGAGACCCTTCATTCATATATATATATATATATATTCCATTGGAGCTATAGTTGTCTTCCCTAACGTCATGACGATTAAACAAACATGACATCCAATATGTTATACGTCTAATAGCCCCTCCATCTGTCTAATAAAGTCTAATAAAATCAACTTTAAATTTGACTTTTAAATAACTTTCAAATAAAACACTCTCTCTTTCCAATTTTAACATATTAAAGTTTCATTTTATTGAAGTGTCTCAATTGAATTAATACTTGTTATATTTTAAATTTTGAATCATATTTGAAATGAGATTTCTATGAACATTCAGCTTTGAAAAAGGCCTTATTAGACATGTTTAGATCAACAAATTGTCATACGATATATGACATTAAACTGACAACATAACATTTGGACCTTGAAATGTGTTCGACAAGACAACCAATTGGAGCAAAAGGTTATTTCTTGAGAAGGCTTTGTCAATTAATTTGGAAAAATCAAATGTAAAGGACCAATAGGAGAGGCCCTTCACTCATATATATTTTCCTACCTTTCACTATTGGAATGAATGAAAAAAGGATTCAAGGGCCATAGGGCTTCTGATTTTATAGGGTTTAAGGTTTAAGATTTATAGTACAACATTCTAGAAAGACAATTCTACATTTTCATGAAAATATTTGGAACTCAAAAATCCATACTGCTTGGATTGGGGCACAGACATTGGAGTGTGGACGTTGGGTGTAAACTAAAGCAACCAAACCAAGAGATTTGAGAAGAGGTCAAGGCGTGGATGCAAGGTGCGGACGCTAAGATTAGAAAATCAATCTTCAAGCATTTCTAAATAACCAAGGCCTAGCATTCAAGGCATGGATGAAAGGTCTAGGCGCGGACGTTTGTGTTGGGTCATACTGCTTGGGCAAGAGCGCGTATGCATGGACGTCAAGCTAGGGCATGGATGTTAGTGACACAACACACTAGGCCGGCCTTTCAATTGCACTTGGGCATAGAATTCTTCCTTTCTATAGAGGAGGGGAAACTATAAATGCAACCAACTTTTATTTTCAATTCAAACAAAATCTTGAAGTATATGATAGTCAAATGGCTACATTAAGAGCTCCACCTACTAGGATTTGCAAGTGACTTAATGGAACATGTCCTCTTTCTTGTGGCCAGACTTCTCATTTTTTATATCCTCAAAACACTTGGGAACTTTACTTTGAAATTGAAGAACAGAAAGCTCTTTCCATTTGTTCACCAAAAAAAATGGCAAGCTTTTTTTTCTTGAAACATATGAAATGATGGAAACTTGGGAGACAAACTTCTTTAATGTATATATTTTTTTGGTTCTCCATTGGAGCAAAAGGTTCTTTCTTGTGAAGGCTTTGTTTGCATAATTTGGCAAAATAAAGTGAAAGGACCTAATGAAGAGACCCTTCATTCATATGTAAATTTTTTTTGATTCCATAGAAGAAAAGTTTTTTCTTGAGAAGGCTTTGTGAATGAATTTGACAAAATTCATTTGGAATAGCATTCCTTCATAAATTTCAACAAAAGAAATAGCATTTCAAAATCACAGCAATAACCCACACATATTATGCATTGAATTGAATTTGGATTTGAATTAAAACTATATTTGAATTCACATTCTCATTTCAATTGAATTCAAATCCTAAATTGAATTGAGTTTGAATTGAATTTCTATTGATTACCTTTTCAATTGAATTGAATTCTAATTGAATGTGAAATTCAAATCAATTTAGGTTTTAAGATGTACATTCAATTTATGTTGAGATTGAATTCCAATTGAAATAAAAATTCACTTCATATTCAATCGAAATTCAAATTGAATATGACTTCAAATTCATTTGGAATTGTACTTCAAATTGAATATGACTTCAAATTCATTTGGAATTTGCATGAGAATAACAAGATGGGATACAATATAAATAGTGGGCACATCAAAAATGTCATTTCAAATCCTGTTGTGGTGAATAACAACAAGTGATTATTGTGAAAGAACAATTGACTATAATTAAAATTTTCTTTATACCTTCATATATTCATATGTATAAATTCCTATAAAATGAGTAGATCCATATATCACACATATAATATTGGGCAAAAGAATTTGAGAAGTGAATATGTATTTCAAATGCATCATGTAATACAAAATTGAAAGAGTACATGACATGGTTACCATGACACCATCTAAAAATTTCTATAAGCCTTTATAATGCTAAGTGTCTAAGTCTTTCGATTTTTTTTTGTTTTACTAACTACAACACTTGAAATTACATGTAGCCGATATTCATCGAGCTGTCTGCAGTGCCGTTTGAACTTGCCTTGTTGTCATGTATGGGGAGGTCTTTATCTGAGCCTAAACGAAGTCTATAAACTACAGACCGAGTTCTCCTTGTTAGTCCGTCTTCCTCCAATATGGCCCTCAAGATTTGTAATTGCTTGAGGTGGTCAAGAGCTTGGCATATTCCCAAGCTGTGTTATTTAAGCAAGAAGTCCATCTCATCATTTCTGAAAGTTTCTCTCTACTCCGATTCCAATAATTGACCAAGTTCTATAGGTCAAGCATGTCAACATCGTCTACAATGTGAACCCCATTGTCATCAATGATGCGGACTCCATCAATGCCCCACAACCATAGTCTAGGATGAGGTCCAAATTGAAAGTTCTATCCAACCTTGTTCCAATGCCCATTGAAGAATTGGTAGAAAAAATTCCGTTGTCCTTGACTGAACTTGTCTTTCATTGGGATCAAGATGTGGCACACCTCGACAATTTGAACCAGATCTGTTTTCCAACCCCATTCAATACAAAGGTGCATTTTGTCCAATGAGTGCATCTTGAATTTCTATCTTTATACCAAGTTTGTTCCCTACTTTTGAAAATGATCAAGGGCATTCATTTCATTGAATTCCCAATGTGGTGGCATATAGGGAATTAAGCCAAACAACTTGTACAAGTACTCATGGAAAGGAGCCTTGCACAATGAACACCACCGATGGACAATTATCAAGTTGATCAAGCAAAATAGATGGTACAAGTGCTCGCACGTATCTAGATGCATTCCACCTTTAGGGTCAAATGGATTTAAACAAATAGGGTACATAATATTGTCTAACACGAAGTTCAAAGGATTTAGCCACAACAAAGCAACAACAATGGCTTGTCATGATGGTCAAGGGTAGATGAAACTTCATTTTTGAAATCCCAATTATGTTGAAACCAATCAATAGTTGTTTGTTTGTTGACCACCAATTTTGATGGTTGCTATTTCATCCATGTTAAAAAGATCATCCACAAGGGTCCATGATTTCAAACCGAAAACCCTATCTTGATTGTGTTCACTATAATTGTTGTCAATTTTCCTAAACTTTGACACCATTTGTTGGGTCCTATCAATAGTAAAGACGTATGCCAACTTCTATTAATAAAATTGCTCTACCAACGCATCCAACTAACTTTGTAGTCTTGAATTCTTTACAAGTACGTTGGTCAATTTTTTACTATTGTCAACTGCCATGCCCCAAACTTCATTGAGCATTGTTATGTTTGTTGTGGTCAGTATTTCACCAAATGACAATGAATCTTCTTGTGTAGACATGGGTGCACGTGTTGTGATGGAGAGATAGGGCAAAGATTAGAAGTATATAATACAAAAGAACTCTCAAGTATATTATGAGGGTTATATGATCATATATATATATATATATATATATATATATATATGAGAGGGTCATAGCCTTGGTAGTATCATTATTGGCAGTGGGAGTACCACTTTTACTTTAACTTAAGTCTCACTTAACCTAAGTTAACTGGGATCGTCATCACAACACTCCTCAATCTTGGGTTACCTTGTTAAAAAACTTAACTGTGATAAAAAAAACTTTATAAGGAAAATTCACAGAAAGAAAAAGAGTGTAACCTATTGTAGAACTAAATCTTGAAGAGATCGCATGCTAGCTTTTTGAACCAATCGTCTGTAAGTGTAGGCAAGGAGTGTCTTCATAAGCATGTCAGCAATATTGTGGGAGGATTAAACTTTCTTCACTTCAATTTGTCCTGACTCGATAAGGTCTTGGATAAATTCAAAGATTTGTGGACTGATGTGCTTCATTCGATCAGCCTTGATAAATCCTCCAGTTACCTATACAACGCATGCTGCATTATTTTCAAAAATCACTATTGGCTGTGTGCCATGGCTGAGTTTGCATTGGCCTGAAATGATCTTGTCAATTGTCCACAACCAAACTAATTCTCTTGTCGCTTCGTGAAATGCTATTTATTCCACATGATTCGTTGATGTCGTGGTCACTGTCTGCTTGATGGACTTCCATGATATTGGTGTGTTGTTTTGTAAGAAGATATAACCTGTCTGAGACTTGCCAATGTTTTCATCTGACTTGAAACCGGCATCTACGTATCCGACTAAATTTGGTGCTTAAGTCTTTTATTCCACGGAGGTATCTAAAAAGATGCTTGACTCCATTCCAATGTCACATTGTAGGCTTCTAACTATGCCAAGCTAACACACTTGTTGCAAATGATATATCTGGCCAAGTATAAGTAGATAAGTATAATAAAGCTTATACTTTTGCAACGAAATTTGAGAATTTAGTACAGGCCTTTAAGCTTCTCTTTGTGGATCTTGACCTTCATTGGTCATTGTTGCGACCTGTAAAGTGTGTCGAAGGTCCTCCATGTCAAGTTGTTGTTAAGCAATAACATTGTTCTTTTCTTTGACTTCTTCCCTCAACTTGTGAACATCTTCATACAAAGCACGTAATTCAACATTTCTCTCTTTCAGCTAGTTCCTCAAGCTTTGGATTATGTCCAGAACAGCAATAACATCAATAACTCCTATTACTAGTTTGTCATTTGCAAACAACTGTACCTCAGCTAGAACTTCATCTATAACTTCATAGTTGCCCATTGAGCCTTCCTTTTTCTGGCATGTTGTTGTGCTCTATGGCTCAATGCATCTGAAATATGAGATCCATTGGAGTTGTTATCCGTAGAAGAGGCCTCAGTCTCATATGTGTCTGGTGGCCTTATCATTGTTTTCATTTTGCCCAACCCATCTTGAGGATACTTTTGCAGCCCCATTGGAATTAATCCATTAGCTAGGGTAGGAATTCTGATATTTTCCTCTAGAGCCTTCAAAGTGGACTAGTCCACTTTCTTGTTCAACTTTACCTTAGCATGAACACCTCGTGCAATGAAGAGATTTACTTCATTCCCTTTGACGTTGGAGAGGTCATACAACACCTAATATACTTCAATGAATTGATTTTTGAATGCCTCGTCAATGCAATGTTTTAAGTTTGCCTTGTGGAAGCATCCGTGATAGTTGTGCCATTCTTCCGGAAAGGCCTTGTTGATGTGGCACCACTCTATATAGTTAGCACAATCCTCAAAACTCCATGGCTCAAGCACTCCCTCCCAGCCTCTAAAGACAACTTTTTCAAGGTTGCATAGAATATGCAGCCTTTTCCAATGTTTGTTTCCTGTTTGTGGTCGGTCTTGTCTTGTTCTTCCTTTGTTATTTTTGCCGGTGTCGCCATTGTAGAAAAAAATTGGAAAATCCCCTTGTACAAATCAAAGTCATTAGGAAAATATTGAACCTACAAAAAGGCCTTTAGTTTTCTTACTAACTTTTATACTAATTGAATGAATATGAAGGTGGCTACATCCTCATTAGTACCACCACTTGGCGTGTGCTCCATTCTTCATGATGGAACAATCATGAGATTTATAAGATCATGGAGATGGATTGGATAATGATGATGAATTTTTGAATTCATTGCACAATTTTTGGCCCAATTAGTGAGTTGAGAAGGCTCTTCCCATCCAAGTTTTTGCATTACAAAGTGGATTCTTTGGGAGTTTAATTTTTTCCTAATGAACCTCTGCATGACACTCAAAAACAGCTAAATTAAAAAATGGATCTTGGGGGGTGCACGTAGTTCTACTACAACAAACCACGTGCGAACAAGTGGTTTTTAATAAACTATAATTTGAACTTCAAGTTTTGAGCATTGTTTACTAATGACTACAGGATTCTACTCCCAAAATTTCAAACTCAAATAAAATATGGAATGATTTCTAGAAGAGGTTAAAAATGCACTTAAATGGCATGTTTTTTTAACTCAAATATTTTTAGAGAACACATTTAGATGACCATTGCATCAATATTCAACTCAAAATGAGCTTTCAATAGAGTTGTTTTTAGGAATTTTTTGTTCATTTTTTTAGACAATTTTTTCTTATATAATATAGGGATGTGAAAGTATTTTTCAGTTCTACAGTGTATCTTTTTATTTCAAAAATTTGTAACTAATTCTTATTAACAAATAAAAATATCAATAATTCAAAATATAAACTTTGAAAGTAGAAAAATCTATTCATATTTTTTTTCATTTCATTTTATTTAAAATTCAAAAAATATATAGGGGTCCAAAGTTTTGTTCGCATGTGGTTTTTAATGGATACTTTAAGTGACTCCTGAGAAATGGATGACTGGAAATATGCAAGGCGAGGACAATTGGAACTAGGATGGCCTTATATAGGGCTAGAGGGGAACATCAGGGCGCGAACATCACTGATGAAGGGGTAGGGACGTCAAGGTTGGGTCGGGGACGTTACCGCGGTCAGGGCGGGGACATGGACAAGGCGAGAACGGGAGGGAAGCGGGCAGAGATGTTGACAGGGTAGGAACAGGAGGGAAGTGGCGAGGACGTTAGGGCGGGAATGGGAGCGGGAGTGGGTAGGGATGTCAAGGTGGGGACGTGGATAGGGCAAGGACAATACAGGAGCGGGGACTATATACAACCGCCTTTTCCTCCTCATTTTCTTGCCAAGTCCACGCCCTATACCTCATGTGCTAGTTCGCTTAGTGGCCTATGTGAATGAGTTTGGTGGGTGGTAGAGCTTAGCCTACATACTATACCTTGTTTTTTTGAATTTAAAAAAAAAATTGCGCTTAGGGATTAAAACATAAGCTTGTTGGAGAAGTTCTTTTTGATTATGGTAGAAAAAGGGAGTAGGTCATCGGAAAAACATTTAATGTTTGTGGATTTGGATGATGTTCATGAGATGGTACTTCCATCTATAAACATGTCAGTGGCCTTGGGTTCATTGAATCCTTTGTCATCAATCCAAAAGAAGAGCAAGAAGACCCCAAATCCTCATATGTCCCCGCATGAATATGCAGTCGAAAGTAGAGCAATAGCTGTTGTGTTTTACACTCAACGACACTCAAAGATGTTGATGAGGGAGTATTTGGCACTGAACAAAGAAAGATACCATAAATTGACTTTCAACTTGCGAAAGGAGCTTGAGTCAAAGTTTTAATCATCTTAGAGATTCAACGATTTCTCAAATTATTGGTTGCACTTAGAGTGGCTAGATAAACAGGTGGTTGCATTTACTACCAATATTGTAGCAAACTGGTATTACCACACAAGTAAGAAAGAAGATGGTATTGACCAAGACATAGAGGACAAAGATTTTGTTTCCAAATTGACCATGATCCAAAAGTTTGCTCAACAATATTCTTCTTTGCGTAAAAAGAAACAAATACCATAGAAAGCGACAATCGAAGACGAGATATAGGCTCATTGCGTGAGTGGAACATTTAAGTGGCTTGAAAGTTCCATGAAAGTGATCCCCATACTAGAACACAAAGCGATTGGTGCATATGGGAATGTCAGAAAGGTGATGCTTACAAAATTGAAGAACATTCCCAACTGGATTTTTTTTGCCGGAAAGACTTTGAAAATCCTAAATGAAAAGGAGATTTGCCAAGCAATCATAAATGAGGTGGGGTGTGTCCGGTGAAGCATCTTGGCATCATTAAACTTACGTATCTACATCCTAAAATGATGGAAGGCTATATGAATAGAGGATCTCTAATTTCTTTTTTGTCCAAATACAACTCAAAAGTGAACGAATTAGTGCCCTCGTCAATGCCAGTAGATGAAATTGTGCAACAACAAGATATAGGGTTGACAAAGGAGGAACTTGGATAGGTTGCAACTTATCGTAGAAATTGAGTGCTCGGGAGGTGCACTCCCCCTTTTTTTGATGTTAGCATTCGAACAAAACTTTGGCCCCTCTATATATTTTTTATTTTTAAATAAAATGAAATGAAAAAAATATGAATAGATTTTCTACTTTCAAAGTTTATATTTTGAATTATTGATATTTTTATTTGTTAATAAGAATTAGTTACAAATTTTTGAAATAAAAAGATACACTGTAGAACTGAAAAATACTTTCACATCTCTATATTATATAAGAAAAAATTGTCTAAAAAATGAACAAAAAATTCCTAAAAACAACTCTCTATTGAAAGCTCATTTTGAGTTGAATATTGATGCAATGGTCATCTAAATGTGTTCTCTAAAAATATTTGAGTTAAAAAAATATGCCATTTGAGTACATTTTTAACCTCTTCTAGAAATCATTCCATATTTTATTTGAGTTTGAAATTTTGGGAGTAGAATCCTAGTTATTAGTAAATAATGCTCAAAATTTGAAGTTCAAATTATAGTTTATTAAAAACCACTTATTCGCACGTGGTTTGTTGTAGTAGAACTAAGTGCACCCCCCGGGATCGAGTGAACTTGGCACTATCATTACTTGTTATTGTGGGGAAATGTCATGATGCGCATTATATACACAACAACATCCAATGTTCTGTTTCATTTTGATGATTAGAAAGTTAATATGGTATACATAGGGCTTTCTGGCCAAGTTGTAGAAAATGATCCATCAAAGTATGGTTATCAAATCATGGAGATGCTTCAAACGGAGAAAGACTTGCAAAGTTTGTAGCCCCAAAATTGTTTTATATATACGGAGAGGAGGGCTCAACGAACTCATTTCAAGTTATGCAATGAACACACTTGTGCTCCATGGTTGCTGATGTATATGCGATAGGATGGATAGTGTCTCAAATTTGTAAAGAAGAATGGAACCCAAAATATTTTATGACAAAAAACCTAGAGCAATATCAAAACTTGAAGTTGAAACTAGAAAGCCTTTGAAAAGAAGATGTGTGCGAAAGGGCGTCTATGCTAAATGTTTTAGATACAATGAAGAAGGCACCCCACTACTAGACTATGTCTAATTGTTGTTTTTGTACATAGTATTTTGTTTTTATTTTTTGAAGTTTAGCATGTGGTGGTTATATAAGGTAAGTCATCCTTAGAGAGGAGTATGTGTACTTGGCAATTGCCAAACATCTCAGGGCAAATGCATGGTTGAGTGGCTCATTTTTGACAAAAGTCCAAGTCTAAAAAGTCCTTTTTTTGTGAGTAAAATGTTTGACAACAAAATTCTTGGAAGTGAATTCTACAAAAAAAAAAATTTTAATCTAAAAGTACCTAGTTTTTCAAGCGCCCCTAGACCTTAAAAATTATTATACTTTAGAAAAATCATTTTTAGAAAAAAAATATTGGCTAAGAAAAAAGGACTTCATAAAATTCAGCATTTGAAACGTCATTAAAAAGTCCTTTGCATTTGTTCAATACATATCTACACCACAAGATTATACTTTTTTAAAAATTTACTCAAATAGCTACTACAATCATTGTCCCTTCTATGATTTTAAGTACTAAAATTATCTTTAAAAAGTCCTTGAAAAATTTGATGACAACAAATTTGTCACACCTATGAATTTTTAAAAGTCCCCTATACTTTCATAAAATCCTCTAAAAAATATTCAACAACATGGTTGTATTTAGAATGAAGTTTAAGCCTCCAAAATGAACTTTTTTTAATTTTTTAATTTTTCAACATGCATTTGAAAATTGATTTTGTGCAAGAATTGAGAGTGTGATATGATTTTGAGCCACCCAACCATGCATTTATCCCTCATATATAAAACCTATTATATGCAATTTATTTTTTCTTCCTTCATGGCAATTGTATCACTTGTGTAAATTGATGAATGTGTAGAAAGCAAGTAACATAGTAATGTAAGGCTTCAAAATTGTCGTTTCTAATACATATATCAAATTTATTAAAAGAAAACGTTTTGGGACACCTACAACCATGAGATCATTATTGATTTTATAAATAATGCTCCACAATTTAATGTTTTATTTTAATTTCAAAATATCATAATAAACAATAAATATATTTATCATTAAATTGAAAGATATAAAGTGCATTGAATATTGTTAAGAATATTTAATTTTTATATTTCAACATCGTGTTAAAGATTTATTTATTTATTTAAAGAATATTTAATTGATTTATGAAGTGAATTCCAAACTTTTCTTCTTCTTAAATAGAAATATTTTTTGTTTTTATCTTTCGTTAGTTGAACCTTTAAATGTATTAGACTATGTTTTCACCCAAAATGTCCCAAAATTGTCATTTCTAGTACAAGCGCTAAATTTGCCCTTTTTTCTTTTTTGTTTTTTTCCCTCCCTTCCTTCCCCTCTTCCTTTTTTTGTCTTTTTATCTCAGAGTAGATCCCTACCCCTCTATGTGTTCTACTAGGATGCCCGTCCCAACCCCTGTTTGTGTTCCACTAGGATGACATCCGTGCCCTGACCTCTTATTAGTGCCCTGTTGGAATGACGTCTGTGCCTTGATTTCCTATGCGGGCCCCACTGGGTTGACATCCATGCCCTATCCAACATCCGCACCCCTACCAATTCAATTTATGCCCAACGTCCTACTTGGCAATTAGGTGGCATTGACATGGCAACCACATTGCCTTTTTTTTCCTTACCAAAAAGTCAACCATATATTGACTACATCGAATGGACGGGACCTCTACCACATGGGCGAATCGGATGGACGGACAAACCAGACATTTGTCTAGTATGACAACCATGCAACATGGCAACCCGGCTAGCCCAACACACCTTCTTTTAATATCCCCTAATTTCTGTTTTTTGATGAAAATTCTTGTGGTTTATTGCACACATGGCATTTGTACATGCTTCTTTTGTCTTTAGTTTCAGCATGCCCCTTTGCAAGCTAGGAGCTAGTCTCCAAAATGAACCACATTTGCAAGCTAAAGTCCATTTGCAAGCCAGTCCAACCTATTAGTCATCTAAAATATAGGATGAGTGTAGATACTCTAAAAGGGATAAGTTAAATTGTTTGTTTTGTTTGTTATGGTAATATCTTTGTACTATACATCCCTTGGTCGCATTTTTGGTCCTATTGGATAGCTCTATGCAAGAAGGGGTGCACAAGAGATATTTTTCAAGGCATTTGGACCTATTGTATGAAAGTTATTGAATTTGAAGTTTTTATGGATTAAATTTATTTTTAATTTAACTCTTATTTTTGTGGGACAATGCCACACATAGTACACTAATATATGTGAAGAATTGAAACACTTATGTATAATTTTTTAAAATTCATACAAGAAGTTCCCTCCAATTACAATTACAATTCATTCACAATTTTTTATATATAATTAAAAAAATCTTAAATTTTTACTAAAAAGTCACAAAAATTAGATAGCTTGGCATGTGATGTATGTATTAAAAAAACTCATGTAATTAGTTTTTCAATGCTATTATTATCCTCAAAGAATATTCATTTCATGTATATAATTGCATTTTTAGATTCGTGTTGAAAGGGCTACCAAAATTTTCTACATTAAAACAAATTATATCCTTGAGATTGGACTAAAATGCATTATGATCCGGGTCATATCATACAAAAGTTGCGTACCCGGGCCGTTTACCAATAGAAAACTACGGATGTTAGGTGGGTGAACTCAAATTTCTTCCCAAACACTGTTGCGCAGTTCCAGCTTCACCGAATGTAACCGCGTTTTATACCCGAAGAAGGTGGACGGGAATCACGGGATGGGTAGGTGTTTGACTTTCGAGTCCATGCCGACATCCACCCCATCTGCTGAAGGCCCGCCCTGGCTTCAACTCGCTTGCCACAAATAGCCTCCTGTAATCCGAAACTCATCCCCACTCCTCAGCGTCCCATGCTGTACCTGCGTACCAGTACCCGATCATTCCGGCACGGAAAGCGAGCTCTTGACGCCACATAGCGCAAGATTGAATGTCCCATACATCGCCGAGTCCGATCAACCTCCTTTACAGCCCGATACGCTTCGTTTACCAGTCCGCAAATAGCGCGGCGATCGAGTTACAACCGGACGTTCAGCAACCAAGTGAGAATTATCGACCGATCTACCTAGAATAATGTAATAAGAATTTATCTGAAGCTTGAGCACTTTGAAATCCCTTGGAATCCGCCCACCTGACAGCATTTTTGAAGCTGAGCTCTCATATAAGTATCGATTCAGCGGCTCGCTGAAACTCTATCAGTATTCACTGTGCGCGTTTCTTCGATCCTGATCTAGGTAAGCGCACTTGTCTAGTTCACGTCGTCCTGGTTTGGAACTTGACAGTTGTAGAGAATGAGCATTGCTGGTTCAGTGTGTTAATCTGAGCGAAGAGTGATTGATAAGTGTGGGAATGGTCTATTCCTGACCAAGGCGTGTGGAAGGCCCACAGGGAGACTATCTGTGGTTCTCGGACTGCCGTTCCTGGTTTTCAGGTTGCTAACAGTGAAAATTTGTGGCACTGATTTCGTAGAGCTGTGGGAATTTGAATGCTCTCTTAGTTCTAAGAATCCTTGACTTTAGACCTCTGGGCACTTGAAAGTAATATCTTTCATTGCCAATCTTGGTGTTTGTAAGCGTTTGCATTCAGAACTTTGGACTTTCATTGTTCCTGGCGTTCAGAGCTCTGGTCTATGGTAACTTGAATATTACAATGGTTTGAAGCTCTGAAACATAACATTGTGACGGGAGATAACCAAGACGATACTGAAGCGAAGTTCTCACTGTTTGCGCAGGTGGTAAGTATTTGAAGATGGCTGCTCGAGTAGCGCTAGCGGTGGTGATGACCATGGCGCTGGTGCTGGCAGCACAAGCGTCAGACCCGGAGCTGACGACGGACTTCTTCGTGCCGCCGGGCACAGTGAAGGCCAAGCTCACGGGCGACTATTTCACGTCCATGGTGTTCCGCGGCACACCGGCCATCGTGGCCCCAGCCAAGATCGGCGTCAAGCGTATCACGTCAGACACATTCCCGGTGCTCACGGGACTGGGCGTGTCGAACGCCCAGATCAAGTACCTCCCTGGCGGCATCAACCCGCCGCACACGCACCCTCGCGGCACTGAGGTAAGCAAATCTGTCAAACCTCTACCAAATCGGCAGAACTCCGAGCAATTTTTCCTCCTGATAACTAGACAGCTACAGATTTTACGTTTAGTACATTCATACCCTGTTCATAATAATTCTCCTCTGTGTAGAATGTGTCTAAGACCATATTCCCACTGCGTATAGTTTTTGAAACAAAATTGTAGATGGGTGGCTTCGAATTGCACCAAAGTTTATCATTCTATCCGAACTTTGCTAATCCTATGGATATTTCGTGCAGGTGCTGTACGTGATGGAGGGTATTTTGACGGTGGGTCTGGTGGACACCACCAACATGTTTTACACCAAGGTGCTTTATCCCGGCGATTTGTTCGTGTTCCCCAAGGGACTGGTGCACTACCAGATCAATCTCGGCAAGAAGCCCGTAATCGTGTTCGTGAGCTTCAGCAGCTCCAACCCCGGCACCGTGTCGTTGCCCGCGACCCTCTTCGGCTCTGGCATTCCGGACAATGTCCTCACTGCCGCTTTCAAGGTGGACACCCATGTAGTGAACAAGCTGCAGGCTCCTTTCGGCAAGTAGATGCCCTCACCGATTTCAGTGTGATGTCTGGAGATTCAGTTACTGTCATTTTTTGAAATCATAATTGTCATTAGTAGAATCCAGACAGTGGTTGTGCATTGCTGATTACATGTACAAATTGCCCGTTTGGTAATGTTATATTTTGGACTTCGTTCACGTACGGCCAATATTTTGAAAATGCGCATGTCGTCGAAACTGGTGTTCGCAGCTCCTATCCTGCAAATTAGTGTCGTTACCCGTAATTGTTCGACTTCAGTATCAATGACGATGTCTCACTTTAGCTGGCTGTCGAGGTGGACAATGGTATGGTAGCTGGAGGGCCAATGAAATCGAACATCTAGTATGTACTACGGAGTATCTTGGAACCATTGCTACAATTCTAAATTTTCCCACATGATAGTAGATTCAAATGCACAATCATTCACAGTAATTGTTGCAATATGTATGCATTAAAAACTACCTGAGTGTACAACACGCCCATGATTTACAATGATTCATACATTGAAAATAAGGTTCATATGAAATTTATAGAACTTATAAAATTGAAGAATAGAAAATTAAATAATTAACAACAAATTCCAAAATGGGGAATTTCATTAAAATGACAATTATTTTGTGAAAATGGCACAAAGGGGACTACAAAATGGAAGAAATTCATAGAAAGATGGCACGGGGTGAAGAAACATGGGAGTTGTATTGCAATTTGGACTTGTTGGGGACAGAATTGGCACGTCTATGAGGTTGACATACTAAGAAGCATTGTCGTATGTGCTCTTGACTCGTGTAAAGAGCATGTAGAATATCGCCATTTTAATGAAATTCCCCATCAAATCTTTAGCTCAATTCTCAATTTATTCCCTACCATAGAAATAATTGAAATGATTACTCTTTGAATGGCACTTCATTTTCTAGATGCATATGAACTTTATAAAACTTATAAAATTGAAGAAAAGAGAATTAAAGAATTAATGACAAATTTCAAATCTTTACCTCAATTCTCAATTCATTTACCCTGTTGTAGAAATAGCGTACTTGAAATGACTATTCCTTTGAATGGCACATAATTTTTCTAGACGCTTATAGCATCTCAACCGTTGCATGCTAAAAATGATACGTTATAATTTCACATTTACTGGTGTGCCTTGTGCCGTTGCCACGAACCACCACTGCACGGCCGATGGTGGAGTCGACGCAGTTGAAAGGAATCTACACAGAAATGATTTTCCAATTCGATTTAGACACAGAAGTAAATAAGAAGTAAATGATACTGATTGGCCAAGGTTATCATTAATTTCACAAGTGTAGACATCCTAGACATCCTTCAAGGGAACTTTAGGGATACCTGCAATCAGCATTCCAAAAAACGAATTAGATTCACACCTAAATTCGAGTACTTGACAAGAAGTGACAATCAGTACAATCTCTTCTACCATACGATGAAGAGGCAACAATCACGAGAGTAGGAATGCAGTAACTTTTGAAGTCCTCTCATCACTGCCGGCAAGCAAGGGTGTCTATCTAGACGTGACGTGGGCTTTTCACGTCCGGATGTCATGACGCGTCCGTCCTAACGTGTCGTGACGTCGTCAGGATCCATCACCAATACTGACGTGACCGTTTCAGCATGGATGAAGTCTGTCCAGCTGTGGACGGCCTCCTGAACGGCCTCCCGGACAGTAAGCCATCCCTAGGACGGGAGGCCGTTTCCGTTGGGCTTAGGGTCCACCCGTCGACACATCAGCCGCCTGCGTCAGTCCGTCTAGCTGGGTTTTAGGGTTTTAGGATCGCCCTGAAAGGTGTATATTAAGGACTTATGCCTATTCAAGATTACTTTTCCTTGCTGATTTTGGCTTTCATGACTTGGTTGGAGTACAACCATTGCGGTAAAGCAAAATCCAAGAAGAATGTGTTGTGGTGGCACTTGTTGTGAGAGCAACAAGTATTGCTTCTACATCGCATTTCATACAGAATACTAATCTTCTTTTTTGTGTAGGGGCAAGTAGGAAAGAATAGATAAGAGCAATGGGTGGAGGAAGATCACATTGGGAACCTTGGTACACACTACGAGTGGATGAAAAAGTTGCTTGCAAGTTTTGCGAAGCTTTGCTAAGCTATCGAAAAGATCGGTTGCTTTTCCATTTGGGGTACCGACGAATAGACAAGCTCCCTAGAGTGAGAGCTTGCACTAAAGTTAGTGCAGCTGTGAAGCTAATGTTTTTTAATTGCGGAGGGGATATACCTGCAAGCACTTCGGACAGGAGTGGACAGGATGTGGAAGTAACATCTCCATCAATGGTACTTCTGAGTGTTGTACGTGGTGAACAAGAACCTGATGCCTCAATCTCAGGAAACGATGGAGGAGAAAACACTAGGGGACAAAGCTCTCAAGTACGATCATCAGACACACCCAACCCGAGTTTGGCCCACAGTCGATCAATGAGGCAATTGTCTGTGCAAGAAAGAATGAATACATCAAACAAGCAAGTACTAGACAAAAAGTGGGCTAAGTTCTTCTATGAAGCCAATATACCTTTCAATGTAGCGAGGCATCCGGCTTTTTTGGATGCCGTGAAATCAACATCAGAATCGAGAGTTGGCTACAAACCTCCAGTGTACCATGCACTTCGTACAAATCTCATGAAATCTACAAAAGACGAAGTGGCGGCAATGGTAGCGGAGAAGACAAAGGCACCAATCCACAAGTACGGCGTTACAATATGCTCTGATGAATGGGACAATGTCAACCATCGACCATTGATGAATGTCATGTTGGCATGTACAAGTGGAGAGGTATTTCTTGGAGTAATAAACACAACAGGCGAACGCAAAGATGCTACTTATGTGGCTAATTGCATGGGTGATTATATTGACAGGGTAGGGGCGCAAAATGTGGTACACGTTTGTACAGACAATGCAGGGAACATGTTGGCTGCTAGTGCTTTGTTACTTCGTCGATTTCCACACTTATATTTTCAAGGGTGTTCAACACATGCACTTGACCTTCTACTTGAAGATTGGGGCAAACAAGATTGGATAAAAAGTATGGTCAAGAAAGCCAAGTCAATTGTAAAATACATTCGCACACATCACATGCCACTTGCAATTTTTCGACGACATTCTCCTAATCTCATTTTGAAGAATCCTGTTGAAATACGCTTTGCAACCATGTTCCTTATGATTGAACGTTTGGTACATGTGAGGGTAGCGATAGAATCAACAGTCCACGATCCGCAATGGAATGAGTACACAGAGAGATTGACATCAGAGGAAAAGAAAAGAAAAACCAACGATGTGCAACGGTATGTACGAACGGATGAATTTTGGAGGAGATGTTTAAACTTTGTGCACATAGTGGAGCCCGTATTGGTTGCTCTTAGAGAGTTTGATGACAAGCACCCATGCTTAGACAAGGCATGGCTTGTGATGAAAAAGGTGGAAAAACATGTTTTATCTCTACGGGATCCACCATTTTCTTTGGAACCACGGTATGCAATTCCTGCCATCGATGATTTCTACAAGCGTTGGGGCATGTTAAGGACAGATTTGCATTATGCTGGGGCTCTATTGAATCCTTTTTTACTTGACGAAGTTTTGCTAATGGATGATGACGAGGCAAGAGAAGGCATATTGAGAGTATTGCGCAAATTGGCTCTTCCAGATCAAGCATTTGCTTCAGCTTTGTCTGAGTACCAAGCATTTCGAGATCGTCGGGGCATTTTTGGTGGACTTCCCAATGTAAACACTTTAAATTTGCAGCCTCACGAATGGTGGGACCTTCTCGGAGCCGGTGCTCGTACACTTGCACCAATTGCAAAAAAGATCCTCGCCCAAATGTGCTCTGCATCGTCGTGTGAACGCAATTGGAGCATGTATTCGTTTGTCCACAACAAATCACGCAATAGACTGACATCAGAGTGTGCTCAGGAATTGGTTTACATTTACACCAATTCCAAAACTCTTAGAGAAAGGGCTGCAGCAAATCCGACAAGGTGGTACACCAAGAACATGATGTCAGAAGATTCCATGACTGATGAATCGGATGGTCTAGACCGTGGTTCGGTTCGCTCTAACCCCAATGATGACGATTCAGATGATAGTTCCAATGATGGCGATGACCCACCATTCCATGGATTTCAGGGGGCGAGAGGAGTGCGTCCTCTAATTGATGCATCTGTATTTGACTTTGAAGAGGGGGATAATAACGACAATGACTACGAGGGATATGATGGAAGTCCACCACAAATGCCACAAGGGTGGAATGTTGGGCCAAGCGGGGGAAATACGAATGAAGACATTGTGGCACCGAGACCACTAAATCCAGATCCTATCGATGTACAAGTTGATGCCCCAATGGAAAGAGATAGTGTTGACATGGAAAGAGGACGTGAACAAGACGTAGTAGTACCACAATCATTGCCTACGAGGACCACCCACGGAGAAGGGCCCCCTCATGGTGGAGAATTAGATATGCCCCCTCCAAGTCAAGGGGATGTTGCACTACAATGTCAAACACCAATACTAGAGAATCTACAAATCCAAAGTTCAGCCAGGCCATCTAATTCCGGAGTTCGTCTACATAGACCCACTTCAACGATAGGTACACGATTGGCTAGTATAGTGTCCCAGCGTACGACTACAAACCCGACTTCATTGCACCCACCTACACGCGCCAATAATCGAGGGAAGCATCCATGACATGAAAGTACTACTAGTCAACGTGTGAGTCCTAGAACACATAGAAGACTAACGAGAGAAGAAGCGGCATCCCAACCATTTTCAAGAGAAGTTCACATAGGAGGGCCTAGTATAGATGGCATTATGGACACAACGGGCCAACGGCCTCTTCGAACATTGTCTTCTATAATTCGACCACAACGAAATCGAAATTCGAATGCCTCTAGCGAAAGTGGTAGTGCAACATCCAGTGATGATGGTGAGTCCATCGGTGCTAGTATAGGCGAAGATGGTGAGGTTCCAGGAGATAGTGATTATCTAGGGACAGTGCCTCGACAAGGTCCACGAGTAGAAAGTGGTGGTAATGAACCAATTGTAGTAGAAGCAACGGCCAATACTTCTAGGCGCGTTCTTAGGCATGGAAGACGTTGAATGTTTTTCAAAAGACAATAGGATCTTCATGTTTTCAAATGCAATGGATTTTGAGGCTCAATACTTTACATATTGAAATCGGCATTAATATGAAGTAGTACTTTTGTTCCTTTCATTCTATCCTTCATTTATGGTAAGGGTTTCAATTTATTTTGATACATATTGTAACTAATATGATTTGATTTCCATGTTTAGCTTTTCTAAAATCAAAATAAATAGATTTTTTCATTAAATTAAAAAAGGCATAACTAGAAAATGGATTCTTATACTAGCCAAAAATATTAAAATATTCTACTGATTTTGAATAAAAAGATAAATTTGGGTTGATAGTCAAATTTGACTTCAAGGTGTTTGTTGTAGTTGTTTACTTGTTTGAGGTGTGATAAAAAAACGATACACTCAATGTTTAGATAAAATACATTTATATATATATAAAAACGAGTACAAAATGGATTGAGGGCACAAAGTGTGCTACATTGCTATGGATGTCCTCAAGCCGATACTATAATAACCACATTTGCTAAGAAAACATTAATTTTGCAAATCTATGGTAATACACTATCATCTAATCCTCATTGCACGCTTAGTCATCTTGAAGGTCTTGTTCTTTCCGGGCCTCGCGGTAACAATCTACGGGTGGTGTCCAAAACGTTGGAGCACCACTTAGACGCTGCATGGCAAATGTCACCGAGCGTCGTTGTAGTGGCTCCACCTTGCACAATTCACCCAGTGTCGCTTGAAATGTACCAAATGCCGTATGGTCAGAAATCATCTCTGTATTTTCGCGATCCTTTTTCCATACCTTCATAGCCAATCTCCCTATGGAGTATCCATCCATGTGTATACTAACAGATGGTGGCTTACCCATGCGACTAGGAGATGTTGAAGTTCCTGTCTCTCCAACCATGTACATCAACTCCAGAGCCACCCACCAACGTTGCTTGCGAGTTGCCTGCAACTTATTTGCACAACTGAATTGGTAAAGAGAAGGGGTTTCTTCATTGATGCGGCTACCCATTCCCCAATCACATAGACCAATCCACACGGTTCTTCCATCGTCATTCGGAAAGTGAAGCATGATGTTCTCCGGTGTGATGTCGTTGTGCAGTACTGAACATTGTTGCACTGCATCCACAATGCAGAGCAACGCCCACGCAAGTTCGGTGCGCTTCCGTCTGTATGCCATAAGTCGTTTCATAGCTTGCATTGTTTGTGGAGTTGCATGGTAAGCCACCTCCCTAATTTCGTCTGGATCTCGGGTCTTCTCATCAAGGGTAAACATGGCGCCCAGAGTACCTCCATTCCACCATTGAGAATAACACTCCATGGTCATGTCATTTATGGCAAAGAATTTGATGACCCCTGGATGATCGCATGGACAAACCAATGCCTCAATGGACAACTTCTCCCTTGACTTCTTCAAGTCATCAACGCGCACGGCCGACTTCCCAGCTAATTCCATATTCTCGGGAATATGGTTCGAATTCTGAAGACAAACCTTGCGCACCCTCCCGTGCCCCCCTTGTTTGTTATGGCCAGACAACGGAACCACCACAACTCCTCTCTCAAGAAAAACCACTCCACCCGCAGTTTGTTGACCAAAGGCCAAGTTTTGACTTCGCTGAAACCACGGAGCAGAACGGATGTTGTTTGAAGATAGTCCCTGCATTGCTTCATGCCACCAATACACCTTCTTGTGCAACAAATTCAATGCTTGTTGTTTAGGAACTACACTCTTTTGAAAGCCTTTGATTTTTTCCGCAACTTGGGCAAGGTTGAAGATGCACGTTTGCACTTGTGACTCCAGCCAATGATTGAAGGATTCCTTTGTGCGGTCTTCCAACCACTCATCCTCGCTCATTGTTGTCCAAAACATGTGGTGGAACTTTTGTTTGATGGCATCCACCCCCTGTAATCCGCGCGACACATATGTTGTGTTCAACTGCGGAATCGAATACTGCTCAAAAAAACCCAACGCCACTTCATGCAATTTGCGCGTTGCAACCTTGTTTGGCCACTTCTCTGGATTTGTGGCCTTGTGCCTTTTCCGTTGTTTTTTCTTCGACTTCGAAGACTCTCCCGCACCCACAATTGCTATGGCTCCTTCTACAGCTACAGCCTCTGAAATCTGGCTTTCTGATTCTGCAGACGGGTCCAAACTCGTTCCATCTCCAACTCCTGAAAACCACGCATCAACCTTCCTCTTCGAGAAATCGCGACCAGCCATTGTGATAGTAGTGATAATCCAGAGGAATTAGGAATTCGGATTCCACAAAGTGAAAAACCGCCCCCTTATTCCTCAAACCAGCCTCTCACAAACACCCGCGCTCCCAAGCAAGGACTGCAACCAATCCAAAACAAGCGAGTACCGTCAGAGCAAGAGAGACTATGGCAGAAATGAATCCAACCCCCTTCTATATACCCATTTCCTCTCGACGGCATGACCGTCGAGCTGGACAGGCATGCCGTCTACAGGACGGACATGCTGTCGAGAGGACGGTCATGCCGTCGAGAGGACGGACAAGCCATCGAGAGGACGGTCATGCCATCCACATCGACGGTCAAGCCGTCGACAGGACGGACATGCCGTCGAGTGGACGGTCGCGTCGTCCAGATCGACGGACAGGCCGTCGAGAAGACGGTCATGCCATCCACATCGACGGTCAGGCCGTCGACAGGACGGACATGCCGTCGAGTGGACGGTCGCGTCGTCCAGATCGACGATCATGCCGTCAAGAGGACGGACTCCGTCCCCCATCCACGGGCGTCCAGGGTGTCCAGGGGACGAAAAGACCGTCGAAACAAGCTGTCGCCCAAAGTGCTGGAAGCATGGAATTAATTGCGAATCCTTGTTCGGGGAATTTCTCAATTATCTTGTTTTCCACCCTGGGACTTGTCAGGACAGGTGTCCATGTTTGAACTACTACATTGTCTATGGTGGCGGGAAGTTTTGGAGTGCCAATTAAATGTTCACGTTTGTTCCTATGGATGTACAAATAAATACCAATAATGACATTCAAATGCAGATGAAGGGTTTAGGGTTTAGGCTCGAATAAAATGGAATTTTATTTAGTTGTACATATATAAAGGGAAAAACATAGACCAAAATTACAAAAGGGCATATTCAAAACATCTTAATTTAAGACCTGGAATATTTTTGATGTTCACATAAAAAATTGGGTCATTTCATTTGCACCCATAATAAGAAAGTCATGGCACTACTAGAAAATTTCATTTTTTTGTTGTTTTGGTCGCGTTGATCCGGTCAAAATTTGACAGAAATCTATTGGTTTCAACAGATTTCTGTCAGATTTTGACCAGATCAACGCGACCAAAACAACAAAAAAATGAAATTTTCTAGTAGTGTGGCCAATGTTTGTATTACAACGATCAAGGCATCCCCTCACAACTTAAATAATTTATATGGATCAAATTTAAATGGATCAATAATTTATATGGATCAAATTTAAATGGATCAATAATTTATATGGATCAAATTTAAATGGATCAATAATTTATATGGATCAATGAATTTTAAAATTCCATATAGAGTAATTTCACCTTTGGGATTATTGTAATTTGATTCCAAACTTCCCTATATGTAAGTGCACCTAACAATTTCACAATTTAGTATTTCTTGAATATTCAACCTGCATGTACTCAATTCAAACATACAAACATTCACTAATTTACTAAGTCCATATCAAATATACAGAATCAAAGACAAAATGGCCCTCTAAAAACTAAACTTTGATATAGTAAACTTAATTTTAAAATCGTTCATTAAAAAAGATATCTAAAAAACTCCGAAAAAAAAATGTATAATATAGAATCATTGATTCATTACAAACATTCTTACTTCTTGCATTTGATCCAATACACCAAAACAAGAGGACTTCCCCTATCTATGCTGAAAGATAAACTTATACTCTGATTTATGTTTCCAAGTAAACCCTAAACTCTAATAATCCATACCCTATACCCTAAACCCTATACTCTAAACCCTAAACCCTAAACCTTATATCCTAAACCCTATACTCTATACACTATACCCTAAATCCTAAACCCTATACGCTATACTTTGTACCCTATACCCTAAACCCCACACCCTATATCCTAAACCTATACCTTAAATGCTCTTTCTTATTTTCCTTTTAAGACTATTTGATGTTGCTCAACTTTATGTGATTTTAGCAAATAATTTCAAATTGAAGTAAGACCAAATCCAAAAATAGATGAATGTCTTCTAATATTTCATATAGTTTTCTAACAAATGTTTCGCCGAAAACCAATATGGTGTTTCATAGAATAGAATGTAGATAATTAAAGAATATATAATCTTTAAATGGAAATACTGACATCCTCATATAACCGCTAGTTAATTCTCAAAATCATCGAACCATGCAAGTTGAATGAAGTGTGAAGCCAAAAATACCTTAACATCCATAATATTCCCTGTACCTTTATAATATCACATTTTAACACTATGTGATGTTACAGAAGTGGAGTGGCTGTTGCAATTTTGTATTATTATACGGTGTTAAAATGTGATATTATAAAGGTATTGGGCCTTTGTAATATCACACTGTGTAAAATTATGGTATTACAAAGGACCTTGTGATTTTAGTAGTATGATAGTGGTTGGCGCTTGCTATGCTACACATTCATCATTTGAATTTTATTGAATTTTTATGTATTAGATAAAATAAAGAACACAAATTTCAATAAACCTTCAAATAAAAGTTTCAATAAACCTTCTATTTACTACTAAAATCTTTATATAATTTTGTTTATAAATAAGCATATATTGAAATGTACAATAGAAATTTATTGAATGATGAATAAAATATATGCAATGGGCAATATGTAAAAGATCTACATGTATTATTAGAATTTTAATGTATTTGACAAAATGCAGAACACAAATTCCAATAAATTTTTAAATCCAAATTATTAAAATCTTTATATAAATTTTTTATAAATAAGAATATATTGAAATATAAAATAAATATTTATTCAATCATGAATGAAATATATCCAATGGTGAATGTTGTAAAAGATAAAATATATAATAAAATGCATTAGTAATTTGACTCAATTGTTACAAACAATGGCAAAACAAATTGAAGAATTGAAAAGAAAACTTGTAAATCTCAAAAACTTTGTAAACAACTTTGTTGAGAGATCCAAAATTGCTTCAATTGAATGAATTTTTCACATCATTTGGTAGTAGCAATAGAAAATTTCAATCATGAACACACAAAGGGCAAGCCGTCGAGCTGGACGGCCTGCTGTCGAGGGGACGGGCAAGCCGTCGAGGGGACGGGTAGACTGTCTTGCTCGACGGGCAAGCCGACGAGGGGACAGGCCGTCCGTCCAGCTCGACGGACAAGCCGTCGAGAGGACGGGCAGGCCGTCCTACTCGACGGGCAAGCTGTCGAGGGGACGGGCAGGCCGTCCATCTCGACGGGCAAGCCGTCGAAGGAACTCGCGGGCGGCGCCGTAATGATTTTCCAATCCTCTTTTCGGCGCCCCGAGCCTTCGGACGGCTTTCCAAACCTGACCCGAACCTCTGGACGGCTTTCCAAACCTGTCCTGAACCTTCGTGGACGGATTGACCGTCCATTCCAGGGCCATCCCACATCCCTGGACGGTCTGGATTCGAGCTAGACGACATGATTACGTCCTAATCACCGGGCGTAATTGGGTCGGTAATTCGGAGGTATAAGTATGTTTATCCCCCTCATTTGAAATCGCTTCCTCTTTTGAGTTGCTTTGTCCTTGCTTGAGAAAGCTTTGCATTGTAATTCGAGAGGAAGTGTTATACATCTGGCATTTGTTTTGCCACTTTTCAGTTGCCTTCACGCAACAGAAGGCAAAGCAAATTGTCAATGTATCCACAAACAGATTACATGTACAGGGAATTTGGGACAGGTATCCAAAATGGACGGAGAGGATGCTGCACGAGGTTCAGGACATGGAGGTGAGCCCGCAAATAGAAAGAAGAGGGGGAACAGGGCAACCTTAGATTGGGGCACACTCAATGCCCCGGAGATTCTGGCAAACGAGGGGTGGATGAATGAAGATTCACCGTGGACAAGAGTGACGTGTCGAAAGTTCGTAGATTGGGCCCACATCAACCGCCATTGGGCACCTGACCGGTACGAAGTAAATGTGAAATGCGGGGTTGTAAATTTCGACCAGTGCCGACATCCGCACTTCAAGAAGAGATTAATTGAAGTGGCATTGGCAATTTGGGGTTCGAGATCCAGAAGAGATGGGACCCTTTCGTTGTGCCAAATGGCATATGCGGAAGTTTTTCTTGGGAAGGATGTGGATTGGAGAACCTTCCTCGGCAAGATGCGTCATGGTCAATCACCAAATAGACCTCGTAGCATTCCACCAAACCCTGCCGTGCCATTGGACAATGTACCCAATGTGCAAGAAAACCCGGAAGAGCAAGTGGAGCAACCCGGGATGGAGGTGATGGAGGTAGAGGGTGGCATGGGCACCGAAGAAGACCTACCCAATGAAGATGCGATTGGTGGAGTGGAAGGTGAAGGTGATGAAGTACTTCGCTTGCGGCAATTAGTCCAAACACTGCAAGCAGAAAAGGAAGCCGCATTACGACAACATGCTGCAGAGTTGGAAGGGCAAAGGGCTAGGGTGAAGGCCCTTATGGATGAGAATGCAAGACTCATCGCACACGAGGCCGACCTCGTAGCACGTGAAAGGCGGTTGAGTACGGACGAAATTCCACCACTTGATGTGGTGGTCGAACGTGCTACATACGGTGCAGACGAAGACAGACCAGGCCCTAGCAATGCAAACGAGTTTAGGGTGCGGTCACGGTCTTTGTTTCCAAGTGTTGGAGGTGCCACGTTGGATATTATGCGTGCACGTGCGGAGCGAACTGAAGCAGAGGTTGGAAGTACTAAAGCCCACGTTGAAGAATTGACAAACGCTATGCGGGCTTTGGAACTTCGCGCCAACAAAGCCGAGGCAGATGTGGTGGTGCTTACTACAGCTCAAGTTGGCTTGGAGAAATGTGCAACATGAAGTTGACATGCAGCTTAGCACTAAGCGAGGTTGAGCAGATGCAACGTGAAGTGAAGAGAGTGGCTGCGGAGTTCAATGATGGCGGCGAACATTATTTTGGCTTGACCTCGTGGCCTCGAGTGGAAGAAATGTTCACTGATGATTTGCCAGTGAAGCTCGAGAATGCAAGCATCGATTGGAATAGTTCTCAAGATGTGGAATTCCAATACGACATGAAGCGCTATCGATACGAGCCAGCGAACGGCGATGGGATTAGGCCACTAGTGTGGCCTTTGGTTCCCGATTTTGTACAAGACGGCACCACATGTATTATGTGCCAAGAACCATTTGGCCCCGAGGGTGGATGGCATCTTGGTACATGTGGCCATTTATACCACCCCATGTGCCTTATTCCACACATGGTCACCCGAAAAAGATGTGCACAATGCAAGGCTCCATTTCATCCGAGGCTGTACAAAATGTTTGGCCTCTAAGCCCACATGCATGAACATTACGAGCACAATGAAGAAAATTTACCGGGGCCCGCGAATAGAGCGCATTGGGGGATGGACATGACTTGACTTTGGAAGTGGGGCCACGACAATCGACACCTCCCAGCAAGAACGGTTGCGGAGATACACTGGGAGAATGATGACGCGGTGACAGAGGTGATTAAGAGGGTAATTGGAGATGGTGATCCAGGGCGGCGATTATATTTTGGTCAAATTGCTGGTGGACATTGGGACCCGAACCTCTCCATTTTTGTGCATGCACCACATCCACAAGGCATAATGTTTAACTCTCAAGGCATGCCTGTCGGATTCGAAGGTGAATTGAGTTTTGAGGAAGAAATGAACTACATTGAAGACAATACCTTCCATGAGCCTGCACTTGTGAGTGCCATTTTCTCCCATTTACACAACAGATACGATCATGACGCACATCAGCTTTTGACGACTTTGCAATCAAGAGAAGAGTTGCAAAGATTTTTGAGAAGTAGCATAGCACGAGGCATTGTGATTGAAGAAATAGAATAGATAGTTTTGGATGACGCTGTGTACAAATAGATAGATGCATAGAATTAAATTTCTAAAGTTGTACAAAGTAGAGCAATGTAAAGCCTAAACCAATGTACCACGTTTTGATGGATTTATAAAACATTGTACATTGTACATTTTCTTTTCACCTCGTGTATTGTTGCTTTGCCTTTGTCTTTTGGGTTAATCCATTGGCCGTTTTCCTATTAGTGTAGAAGAATCTTATATACTTAGATGGTAGAACCCTCACGGATTATTATTTTTTTATTTCTTGCCAAACAATGTAAAATCAATTTAGCAACTTTTGTAATTAGAAATTCAATAACGAACTCTAATCCCTTATCCTTAGAATCCTAGATGCCCAAGGTTTGCTTTGAGCTTTGTAGAATTTGCTCTAAATTGAACAACATGTCAACATTTTCATTAAGTGTATCAATTTTCAAAAAATTGTAATTGTATAAATTCAAACTAGGCATGTTAGTTACCTCATAGAAAAGGAATCCTAAACAATATCACTTATGGAGTAAAAGATTATAATGTTTGCCTAGGAGGGTGCTAAAACTAAAAAAATGATGTGAAGTCTTACAATCCTCTTTTCACAAGTCCAATTTAAAAAATTGGTGACCAAACAAATATGAGATTAGAGGACTTAATATGTATAACCCCAATCAATTTATGCCTTTTAAAAATCTATACCATAATTTTCTTTAATTTTAAATGAATTTTGAATGTGATTTTTCCTCCAAGATCCAATGTTTTTGAGGCACATTTCCAAGACCTCTCAATACTACAACAAGTCAAGATTGCAATAGGTACCCTTGCACAAAGTTTAGAATAGAAAAATCACTATCACATATTTTTAAGAACAAACTATTGATGCTATAACTAGAATTCAAGAACAACTTTTTAACTTCAAAGTTTGAACAACACCAGATTTGGGTGCCTTGAGCATGTAGAGGTTAACCATTTTTTGGACGATAAACAAATTCAGCTTCCTATTTCAGTTTGGTTTTTGCTTGGATCAAAGTCATCCTAATTTTTGGTGATACTTTATCTAGTTGACTAGTTCATGTCTTATCTAATGGTTTGATTTGTTGTTCTTAGAATACACATTTTTCTAAAATTACAAATGTAGAAGTGTGTCAAGTGGTCAACTTGCATTGACCCTAGTTCAAAATTGGATTTGCAAAAATGAGGTCATAGATGTAAAGAGTATAAAAATTTCAAAAAATCACCATGTCAACGCAACCTCATTTTAAGTCCATTCCAACAAATTTCAATCGAGGAATGATAATATTTTGCTTGTAATTGAATTTTGAAGGAATTTTGAATTTTTCCTTTCAAAATGTATAGAAAAAGATTGGTGATAGCATTGGTGGATCTAACCTTACGGATGGAATCTACAACTCAAAATCTACAACTTCTGTTTGTATACCAATTCCAAAATATTCTTCTAAATCATACTTTATAATGGTATTTTCCAAATTGTCATTTTGGGAGAAGAGTCCAGATGTTTAGGGGTTAAGTGCAACAAATTCAAAGCCCGTCCATCCCGACCGTCCAGCCAAACCGTCCATCTCGACCGTCCAGCCAATCCGTCCATCTTGACCGTCTAGCCAAATCGTCCAGATCGACCGTCCAGACAGACCGTCTAGATCGACGGTCCAGATCGACCGGCCATCTCGGCCATCCAGCCGGACCGTCCAGCCAGACCGTCTAGATTGACGATCAAGATCAACCGTCCAAATCGACCGTCAAGCCAGACCGTCTAGATCGACGATCCAGATCGACCGTCCATCTCGGCCGTCCAAATCGACCATCCAGCCAGGCCGTCCAGATCGACCGTCTAGCTAGACCGTCTAGATCGACGGTCCAGATCGACCGTTCCGCCAGACCGTCTAGATCGACGGTCCAGATGGACCATCCAGGTCGACGGTCCATCTCAGCCATCCAACTGGACTGTCCAGATCGACCGTCCAGCCCAACCGTTTACATCGACCGTTCATCCGATCGTCCATCGCAGCCGTCCAGAGCTCCCGGCGACGAAGCTCGTCCATCCATTTCTGTAGTCTGAATCATCCTCTGTTGCCGGTTGTCATTTGGATTTCATCCTAACGGACGCCGGGGATGGATCCTGATGTCCGTCCGGACATCCTGACGGACGGACGCGACGTGACGGGGGCAACCCTGCCGGCAAGGAATCAGAAGTTCACAACCACAATCACATTTGCAATAACCACTAATCTCAAATTGCAGATAATAGTCTTCATTCTTACCATCTTCACCAGCAATGACATTTCCCAAGTCTACTGCATGACGAACATTATCTTCAAGAGGACCAACTTTGTAAATCCCTGAAGCAAAGTTTGTGCGGTTGGTTTAGTAATTTTGGATATTATGTTACAAAGTTCAAGGTTTAGAGGTTGATACTTCTTCCTCCACCTTTTTTTTCAAAAGCCACATTAAAAAAAAAAAAAAAAAACTCAGTGAGTGAGCTTCAGTGTTGCCTCAAACCTCTTAGCAGAGCGGGTCCTACAAGCTTGACCCAGTAAGTCTTTTGTGTTCACAATATTTGGAGTTTGGATTATTTCCGGAATAGAATAAATGTTGTGAAGAATGTTCTTGTGCTTGACTCAGTTTGTGTGTGTGCGCAGGGCTGCAATTAAAAAGTCTGGATTTGCTTGTGAGAGTTGTAAAAGGGTTTTTTCCAATAGGAGGTGACTATCTTGACCTTAAGTTTCTGGAAGGGACGATAGTTTGTAGATCGCCAGTATGCACACAACACAGGAAGAGCACTCGAAAATGCGATCTGGAGACGGTTATCTGGAGCGGCGATCTGGAGCTTAGGGTTAGCTGAAGTAGGAGACGGTGATCTGGAGCAGTGATCTGGAGTGGGACGGAAGGCAGCTACGGGACGGGAGGGCGGGAGCTGGAGGACGGGGACGGGATCCCACCCTGGGCCGGGAGCCAGGGACGGAGTCGGGCACGGCAGGCTGGGAAAGGACCCACTGCGACTGCTACGCAGACCACTTAACGTCTCCCATCAAGAACACGAGGACACTTGATCCAGGAGATATCACAGCAACAAACAAAACAAACTTCAGGTATGGATTATTAACCCCTCAACGCCCTAGGGGCCTAAAAGCAGCCTCACATAGTTTGAGTCCAATTCAAAGTGCTGTAACTTTTGCATCCAATGTCAAATTCAATAAAACTTGTTGGAAAAGTTGCACATACTAGTCCAGTTTGTGTAGTAAAATCTTCAGATTAATCCAAGGTGTCCTGATTTTTTGGAAGCCAATTGAAGTTTACACGTTCAATTTGAGTTCACCAAACTGCATTTGATGGCTGCAACTTCAAGGGCTTGTATCTCATTCATCCAATGTTTGTTTTCAATAAAATTTGTTGGATCATGTTTCCCTTGAATTCTAGTTATTGTAGTAAAACTTTCATATCAATCCAAGTTGTTTTGAATGTTTTGGAGCAATTCGAAGTTCAAAACCCTAATAGTTTTTCATTACAATGAACTTTGGCAGCTTATTTCTTCTTCATACAATGCCTGTTTTCAATACAAAAAAATTTGGGAAAGTTGTGCATACTAGTCTAGTTTGTGTGGATAAAATTTCATATCAATTCAAGAAGTTATGAGTGACAAAGGCATTTTAAGAGGAGGTTCAACCTTGAATGTGTTTTTTTTCAACTTTTCTTGACATTTCAAAGCCATTTTGCAGACATAATGAGTAAATTAATGATATTTTCTTTCACCAATGTATTTGTATGCCAATTTTCAAACACGTAATAGTTTTAAGTTTTTTCATTTGAGAAGGTTTAGAAATCAAATTTCACCTCCAAATGTGTTGCAAGGAAAATTTCAACATCCTTTTTCAACACTAAAACATTATGATCTTGCAATCCATATGGCCAAATGACTCCAAATTTAATTCATGACACCTACAACATTTACATTACAAGATTGAGTGGTTGAGATTTCTATACCTTAGTGACATTTAGACTTGTAACATTTCAAAAGCAATCAATGATGTTTTTAGATCCAAAAAGGCCTTGGGCCTTGAGGGGTTAAGAGCCCTCCACTTTCTTTCTTTTTTTGACACAAGTAAAGAAGCCTTGACTACAAGAAGAAGAAAAAAAAAACTCCACTTTCTTGTTTCTCACCTTACATGTCCCATAAATAGTAAATCAGTCAATAACAAAGTCAAATGTAGGATAAAGTGTTGTATATATTTAGAAAATATAATTCATAAAATTTGAACCCCTAGAATACCGGGGGATCTTAACCCCCCGAGTCCATTTAAAGGCACAAATTTAGCATGCATTGATACAAGATGTCATCCATTTTAGAAGCATCCTGTCGTATTCACAATAACACTATGCTAGCATTTATAATGTAATCCATAGTAGAGATTTCTAGTGTAGTTCAAACCCTAAAATTTATTTGCTATTGATGTATCTATTGACTATTATGAAGCTGACCAGAACCATACATCCCTGGTGAACATTCTGGTGCGCATCAGACATCATGTGCAGTAATGCTTTCAGCATTAGCTTCTTTCTGAATGGTGGGGTATAATGCCGATGTAGTGTGCAGCAGTAGGTGGTCTGATCCCTGTTTCGCAAGAAGAGAGACTGCCACGGGCCCAGAGTCTATCAGACCTGTTGGAATGCTCACCTGCACCAAGCCAACCCAACCACTTTAGACCGTGCTCAGAGATAGTGCATTCGACAAGATATTTCGTAACAAACTTCATGTAGACAGTTACTGTAGAGACAGTTACGAACGTTTACTTGTGGCACTTGAAAACGACATCAGCATTTTACCCCACCATTCAGACAGAAAGGATTACTCCACTCCAAATGCAGGAACTATACCTGGCAACAACTAGCCAGACCAGAAACACTTAGAAGAGCGAATGCACTAGCACTAAACCGCTCAAATGTCTCTCCTTCAGCATTTAGTTTTGGTGAAGGCCCCGGAACTGTTGGCATTACGAGTATAACATCGTCCTGGTTAATAGCCCACAACACAACCGTGAGTGCAGTACAGGTCATTGATCCTAAAACTGAATACTACCTCAACGCTACAGTGACTCCCAAAGTAGTTGGCCACCATATAAATTGCTCTCATAAATTGAGAAATTGAAATTATGAAGTGAAATTTGGACATGTTGTTGTACAAAGGGGATTCTACCCTCATGTACAATTTCCTTTTAAACAAACTACATTTAGACCTATTATTGTTTAAATGAAACTTTTATGTAAAAATAAACTTTTTGTGAAAAGTCAAAATGTCTCAATTCTTTTTATAGGAAGAATGTCCATCTTGAATAGAATCACATGTTACAAGTTTCATGAATTTTGGATTTTTATTGAATGAAATCTTATTGATTGAAATTTGACCTCAAAATTTTGACTTTTTTATTTTTCACTCAATAAATTGCAAAAAAATATGTTTTTGATATACACAGTTATTTGATGTTATTTTGAATTTTTATTTTATTTTATTGCAATTTATATAGTGAGAAATAAAAAAATAACAATTTTGAGGCCAAATTTCAATCAATAAGATTTCATTCAATTTCATTCAATAAAAATCCAAAATTCATGAAACTTGTAACATGTGATTCTAATCAAGATGGACATTCTTCCTATAAAAAGAATTGAGACATTTTGACTTTTCACACAAAATTTATGTTTACATAAAAATTTCATTTAAATAATAGTAAGTTTAAATATAGTCCATTTTAAGTGAAATTACACATGAGGGTAAAATCTCCTTTGTACAACATGTCCAAATTTCACTTCATTATTCCAATTTCTCAATTTATAAGAGCGATTTATATGGTGGCCAACTATTTTTGGGAGCCACTATACTTCACAAATTCAATACCTTCTCACAACTTCCTTCAAAAGTTTACAGTAGCGCGAAAAGAGTTACCTTCAAAAGTTCGTTGATGGCATGTCTGGTCTCTTCCTTCACTTGCAAAGTTAGAGTCATCAATTGCGAGGATGTGTTCATCGCTCTATTAACACGGATGGCCGTCTCGTCTCCCAGATTGGGCTTTTCGGCAGTGACCCACTCTTCGTAGTTCATCTTGAACTCCCATCTGCATAATAAACTAGTAATGTTTGAAATTGAATCCTGAAACTCATTAATCAGTGCATTCCGTATCGATTTGCTTGAGATCCAGTAGCCACATTACCTTACAAGTTGTGTGTAGACATCGTCAAGTAACTCCAATGTCCCAAGTTCATTGTTTCCACCCATCTTCTCTGTAAGTTCTTTCAACGAAAAGGCATTTAATGCTAAATACTGCCCAATGTTCACATGTTGCAAGGCTTGACCTATTCAGGTTCAAAAACGTTGTCAGCATCATAACCACAACTGAGAGATCATTAACTGCTGAACCAGGAAACAGACAATTAAGGAAAACATAAATCGGGTCGTAAAATCTCACAGCCCTGGTGCGTATTCCAATAGTTAATGCGAAGTAAACAAGTAGCATAGCAAAGTCGTAAGAACCTATACCTCCATATAATGCTGTGATCGACCTAGAAATGATGCCCAGTCTCCTATCATTGGCATGGGTTGACATGTTGAAGCAATCATCAGCAATTAAAAAACGCTTTCCTGGCCTCGGATCTTGTGGAGCTACAGTATGCAGGAGAACCTGACCCACTTTGCAAAAGATTGAAACGTCCCTTGCAAACCAACCTGCACGTTACGAAGGTAAGTTATTGCCTGACGGGAATAGTGTGGGGCGGAGATCGCTATGAAACTATGAAACTGTGCTTTTTGCCGTCGACCTCAGTGAAAGCTCGCCAAGTGCGGGAACTCTAATCGATCTGATACTTTTTGTCAACAGATCAAAGTTCGCGATGCTATATCATTTGAAATGAAGATCATAGAAGGGGAGGGAGGTCAATACCAACGGTATCCAAGCTTTGTGCCATTGGAGTCACACCAACTGCAGAAACGCCTCCATGGGAAGGGCGAAATCCAAGAACGCCAACAAAGGAGGCTGGAACCCTGACACTTCCTCCAGTGTCAGTCCCTGTTGAAAGCCAAAAATCCCATAAGAGGCTTTCCTGAATAAATGATGAAGAGGGATTGCATTCTGTACAGCTTAAAACTCTAGGTCCTTTGAACCCAGAAAATAAGGTCCCTTTCGCACATCTACAAAATTGGCACGAATAATGTCAAATTCAATGAGCTTATAGCATCGTGTCAAACGGCTATGAACTCACCGAGCGAAAAATCAACCAAATTTGCGGCAACAGCAACGCCAGATCCACTCGATGATCCTCCTGGCATCCGGCTATGGTCGGCTGGGTTTGTCGGTGTTCCGTAATGTGCATTCTGTCCAAGAATGCTTCGAATAGAATGAAAACAAACCACACTCAGATGAGAAGATGGAATAACCAAACAAGAAGATGGTAACACGATTATGAATTTGGTGCAAAACTCCACGGCTTCTCTGCTTAGATGCCTGAATATATGATTTTTCGTCCCCATGAATCACCATAGAACGCCACGTCTGGGATCATGTCACCTTTACAGCTAATAAAAACTTTCAAAGTCCATGTGACCAACAAGTGTATACCGACAGTCGAATATTTTGCTAGCTGGCTGGACAAATTACCCCAATGCAAAAGACAAGCAGTGTCTTCATAATCCTTGAGTTTTACCTGTATGCCATCTCATCCATGTAGACTTTCCCGGTGCATGTAGCACCTGCATTCAGCAAAGCTTGAATTACTGGTGCAGTTCGTTTGGCAGGTTCATGCGTTCTTGCCCAATCCGGGGAGCCGAAGCCAGTAACAAGTCCCTCCACATCAAATCTGTCAAACACGCATAAGTACTCCAAGCATAATGACATTCAAAAACAACTACTCTTCACCATCTCACAGCAAAACAATCTGAAGTTGGAGGTGCAGACTCCTACATGTCTTTCACTGCAAAAGTCAAGCCGGCAAGAGTAGCCGAGGCAGATAGGTTTTCCGGGGGCAGCAGCCTGAAGAAGGACATAAACGCTCCAAAGGCATCTTTTGATGGAAATAAAAGATTTCCTGTAGCTCTAACCGCACGTTGGACTTGATCCCCTTCCCTGAAACACACTAGCGATAGAATTATCATGGTAGAACAAACCGTGAGCAAACGCAGAATTCAACAGTTGTTAAGATGATACATATCTATCAATTACAAGCGTAGCATCACAGAAGATTGATACATTTAGAAATTTCCAGAGAAAGAAGGTGCTGTAGCTGAGTGCGGAACTTACAAGCTTCTTGGTACTGTTCCATCCTTCCCTGTTTCAACACGTGCTTCGGCCATCGTCTAACAGTCGATTTTTGCTATGATGGAATCCGGTTGCTGTCCTCCGTATCTCCAGAAAACTCAAAGACACAAGCTCAGGTCGACAACTCGGTAGAGTATGTGTTGATCGGCCATCAATTAGCGTCTCCTTACAAATTGAATTCGTAGAAAACACCACGCGACCTCAAGTCGCAGAGACAAGTCTCGATAAACAGACTTGCTAAATCGGTCTTCGAAACATTTAACACGGTCGTGCGCGATGTAGAAATGGACTGCCACAACTGCAATCCTCGTATAAATACGTCGTTACCCCTGCAATTGGAACAGAGCAGCCTTACCAGAAGAAACCTATAGCTGAATTGATAATTCCGAAGATGAATATTCTACGAGAATGTATCAAAATCAAACCTAAAGATCAAACTTATCCCTGTCTCAAGCACAGAACTCGACTCCCATTTCCACATTCTAGAGCATTTAGAAACCCCAATCGCAACTTCAAAGATGCCTCCTCTTCCAAAAAAGTGAAATGCTTAATCAATTCTTCCACCACAGCGCAGATACTGTAACTCATCGAATTTCACAAAGTATAAAAGAAGCGTACCAGGGTGCGGGGAGGCAGGCAGCAAACGATTATGGTCCACCATGGCTACCCCGAGCGACCAGGGCTCAGACTTACCGTCTTTTGGACGCCGTCTCCTTGTCGGCTGCGCTCAACGACACTCAACCCGCTCTAATGAACCGCTTTGGACTACCGTAACTTAAAGCAATAAGGTATGAGCACCTAAAAGCGTCTGGTCCAACGAACTCGCTGCTCGAATGAACCCAAAATAATTGGATTAGGTTATCGACAAACTCAAGAGAATTTCAGCCTGAGTTGTTTTATTATTATTTTGATAACAAAAAATTCTATTAATTTTAAGGTTTTTTTTGAAGAGGTACAAGTAGCAATTGAAATTAGTATGAAAATTTTATATTTTCATACTAATTCATTTATATTAATCATTTCATCAACTATATTATATTTTAACATCCAAAATTTAATATATTAATTACACAACTAATAAAGTTAGTTTGATAGTATATTTTTGCATGAAGTACTATCAAACTAACTTTATTTGTTTGAAATAATTAATGTACTCAATTTTGAATTTTCTTTTGTAAATGAATTGAAAAAATGTACTTTCTAGATGTTGCTTTTTCAAAAATTTAGAAAAATGAAACTATTGTGATTTTTTAAACTAAAAGGTGGAAATAAAAATATATCAATCACAATGTATATTAGAATAATTTGGTATTTCTACTAGAAATGAAGGTTAAAATGAGAAATATAATTTTATAATTTAAATTCAAAAAATATTTTTTATGGGCCCTATCCGGTGATGGGGAACTTGGGGACCCATTGAGAACTTGAGAATTTATTTAGGTCGGAGAAATTAGGGCTGGGCTTGGCCTCACAATAGCGATGCTGAAGCATCCCCGAGTGAACGTACCTGCTCCGCTGATTTTTGGGTTGAGGTTTGAGAACTGATGAATGTGGAGGTTATTCTAGAAACTCAAATTTTGGTTTCTTAGTGTAAAGCAGATGTTGAACTTGGATTTCAACTGGATTTGGGATCAAGAAACAAGGTGGAGAATCTTAGTTGCGAATGTGGGAGTTGAACTCAGACTTGAAATGGATTTATCTTGCATTGGCATTAAATGAAATTACTCATTTGCTTCTCGTGCGTCACTCGAGGGGCTTGAAGTGCTTAGGGTGAAGTTTGTGGTGATGTTTTTTCATTAGGGTTTCTAATGAACTCACGTGATTGCTTGGGGGTGTTGGATGATGAGCACCTGCTTTGTTGTTGATTTGGCCTTTCTATGAGCAAGGTTGCTTGCTTCAATTTGCTCACATTTCCTTTTATTTTCCACTCTTTCGTTGTCAAATCTTGATATCAACTAGTGAGATTGGTTTTTCTGTAATTTTCATTTACAAATCAAATCCAAACTCTTGGCTTCTCCATTGCCTTTGTTTGGAAATCACGTTCAAGTTTGACGGTTTAAGTGTTTAGAAGCTTTACTTGCTTTGGTTCTCATTAGCACTAGTAAAACTACTCATAGTTTGATGACAATACGACAAATTTGGTGTTTGCAGAATTGTGTAGTCAAGTGTAGGGAAATATGCTCATAATTCTCGAAATGGTTTTTAGGGATTCTAGATGGATACGGGATTTCATTCTTTGTACGACGAAGTGAAGATAGAGTTTTTAGGGTATGAATGGTAGATTCAATTTCCCCTCAGTATGGAATATTATGTATTCTATACATTTGTTTTGGGGGGCATCATAAACACAATTTGAACTAGAACCCTTCTATATTGAAGCTACATCCAGGATCGCGAATTTATTAGAAGTATTGCAATTTGAGAGAATTTAAGCTTAGATAAGAGAGCAAGAGATTCTATTTGTATATCTATGATGTAGGTGATCAAGAAAGTGTTACAAACTACTATTTCCATGCGCTTCAGGCTGAAAACTTTCATGAAAGTGGTAAACTACAACCACATTATGTCCACTAAATATTCATCTACTCTATGGTTTTAGTGTACCTTTGTGTTTGATAAGGTATTGCAATATGAAAGTGGTAAACTACAACCACATTATGCCCACTAAATATTCATCTACTCTATGGTTTTAGTGTACCTTTGTGTTTGATAAGGTATTGCAGTGAATTTGTCAGAGTGTAGAAAACATTTGGTTCACTTTTCTATTGATTCTATCCAAATCAATAAAAAAGTGAATCAAATCTATGCAACCAAATCAACAAAAAAGCTAAATTTTCTAGTATTGTAAGAAATGACTAAGAAACAACTAGTGTATGACAAGAAAGCAACCTAAAAGTAACTAGAAAGCAACTAGGAAACAACTATGGTCATTTTACAATTGCAATCTTTTCCTAATTGTTTTCTAATTGTTTTTTGCAACTATAGATTGACTACTTTGCAACTATAATATATGTATCTATGGAGTAAAACAACAACATTGGAACATGTGTCATGACCTTATTAGTCCCAACCTTGAAAAGGACCAAAAAAACACATTCCAAGCTTTGGTTGGAAATCTATTCTAGCCCTAGTTGAAAATAGTGCATCCTATAGATTGGGTACAAGCATGGTTGACAATTGGTGTTTCTACTTTATTGAGTTAGAACCACCAAAATGGTGATTGGGGTCAAACTATTGAGGAAGATAAGGGATGCTCTCAATAATAAGGTAGAACCACCCATTCTTGACCAAGGATCCATACCCAACTTGTAGGGTGCAGCTATTTCCAACCAAAGCTATAATAGATTTACAATCCAAACTTGAAATGTGTTTTTTTTGCTCATTTTCTAGGTTGGGATTAGTAAAGTCACCACACATGTCCCAAAGTATCATAAAATGTGTGGAAAGTATTGATCAAGAAAATAGTCTCTTGATTGATCGGAATTGGAAGACTTTAGAGTGTAGACATTGGCTATGGTTTTGGAATGCTTTTTGGCTCCCAAAATTTATAGTAATTTCAATTTTAGGAATAAATTTACAGTCCCAATAATTCTTATCTCTCTACACCAGAAAAATTTCCATTGCCTCACATTGCTCCTCATCTGTGTTGAAATGAAATATGTTCAAGTGGTCAGGAATGGGTGGTTCTACCTTAGAATTTGAGTGACCAACAAACAGTGCATGCAAAATTTGTTGGCGGTGTCCAATGAGGAGGACGAAGTCCGGTGACACGACAGCGATGCGACGAGGAACCCTGCGGCGACGTGGCGTCGCCGTGGGCCAGTATTCCTGCCGCTCGGCTCCGACGAAGAAGCGGTCATGCAGCCTTCCGAGGAAAAAATGAACGACCTCCCTTCATGCTTTCTCGCTTTTCCCGAGTGACTTGTAGTCTTCGCTCTGCGGCGCTAGCTAACTTACAATCTTCGTTGCTATGTGCGCCAGAGCTCACTGATTTCACTTAGCGCAGCCTTGACGACCATTTCTCTAGAAGTTTGCATTCAGGAGGAGACAGGGGGAACCTACCTGATTTTGGAATTCGTGGAATTGGTCGAGTGATGGCTGCAATGGCAATGGCCATGGCCATGGCGGCGACCTCCACGCGAGTGATGGCCTCGCAGCAGTTCGCTTTGAACCCCAGGTCGCAGCGCGTGGACCGGACGAGCAGTGTGTCGGCTAATTCCAGGAGTCGGACGCGACCTGCGGTGGTAGCTATGAAGCCAATGCTATGGGAAGCTGCGCCGCGAGGCTTCGGCCGGCGGAGCTCTGTTCTCGTCGCTGCCGTAGGAGGCGAGATTGAGTATGTGTTTCGCTCTTATCTCTTGGGGCACGCATTGTGTGATTTTTGCATTTTGTGGTTTAGTTTTTGGTAGAGGTTAGGGGTGGAACCTAGCCTCTGCTCTCTTTCTTCCTGCATTGACGGCCTGCGAACGAATTAAGTTCACTGTCTATTGCAATTTCTGTTAGACGTACTAAATGTTTTCTATTGCATTTTTGACTAGAGAAGATTTTTCTTTGCTTCTTTTTATTGAGGACTAGGAAGAGAAGGGAGTTTATTCTGGTTGAAATTTTTTAATTTTGGTTGGTGAATGTGATATAAAACAATATAAGTGTGTCTCGCAATAATTGAAAGGAAGGGTTTTAGCTTTGAACTTGGTTTATAGGGCTTTGAGTCAATCTATGTGCCTCTGGCGTATCGGTGAATTGGAAACCATACGCTTTGAGATGTGCTTGATTGTGTTAAAATGCCTCATGTGGTGAACGAAGGTGAGTTGCAGTGCTTGTCCTATTGATTAGTCTCACGAAATTGTACGTTTCTCCAGAGGTGAGGAGGGAGAGAAAATTGGAGGTGAGGAGCCCGATATCGCAGGTATTTTGAATTCGGCTGAGGGTGAAGAAGAGGTTGCGGTCCTTCTGGAGCCCCCGGCAGGCTCCATTGACGAAGGCTACGTGGAAGCTCTCAACGATGGTACCTTGGATGCGGCAGGGTCCGAGGAACAGGATGAAACTGGTGAGGATGTGGAAGATGTGAAGCAGCAGCTCATTGATAGTCTTTATGGTACGCAGAGGGGTTTACGAGCCAGCAGTGACTCCCGTGCTGAGATTGTTGAGCTCATCTCGCAGCTGGAAGCGAAGAATCCTACCCCTGCTCCTAACGAAGCCCTAAATCTCTTGGATGGAAAGTGGATTTTGGCGTACGTCTTCTTCCCTACACCAAAAGAGATGGCGTACATGAAGCATACTTTAAATTTAGAACTGTGAAAGTTTTTGGTATATTCATGTTTGCAAGAATATTTCAGAATGTGGCGTCAATTTAATCTGGTGTCATTGCAACTCATGCTTTCTCTGCTGGTGTGACAGTTATACCTCGTACTCTGAGCTTTATCCATTGTTGGCCGCGGGAAATCTGCCTTTGGTGACGGTTGGTGAGATTTCACAGACCATAAATACCCAGGCACTCACTGTGGAAAACACTGTGTCGTTCGGAGGACCTTTGACTTCAACATCTTTCAGCGCCTCTGCTTCCTTTGAAATTCGTAGTCCAAAGCGGGTTCAGGTATTACATACGGTTTTTATCTAATTGCATGTAATGCAGATGTTTAGTTTTCACCAAGCTTAACGTTGCCATTTTCTTATTGAGGCAAGGTAGGTTTTTCTGTGGTTTAGGGTATCCTCAGGAATAGCTGGAAGTGTGACTTTACTATTTTGGAACTACCTCTTAACAAACAGATTGGTAGTACCTCTGTTTTTTCTCTAATTTCCTACTTGCCTGAGATTCCTAAGGTAGATATACTGTAAATGGGAAGCTCGAATGTATCGAGGCTGTACATTCTAAGATTAAAATGTATCTCTACGATATGTGTGCTATGGCTTTCTAGAAAAGAATCAACACGTCCTGTAGAGGTACTTTCTTGCCCTAGAATTTACCTTGGGCACATTTTGGCCGAGTTGGGTACACTGTCCGATTAAAGTGCTGCTACCATAGCAGAAGTAGGAAACATTTGGTGTCGGGAAAAATTAGTGACTAGTAGTTATGCTTACACATTGTTTGGTAGTTGATTGGTTTGATTTGAGTGTCTGCAGGTGAAATTTGAGGAGGGAGTCATTGGGGCTCCGAAGCTGACGGAGTCCATTGAGGTTCCTCCAAGCGTGGATGTATTTGGGCAGAGTATCGACTTGACGCCCGCTCGGGGATTGTTGCAACCTCTCCAAGAGGTTGCAACAGCAGTAGCTAGAACTCTCTCTGGCCAACCGCCGTTGAAGTTCCCAATCCAATCAGACCGGGCGCAGTCCTGGTTGTTGACCACCTTTCTCGATGAAGACATTCGGATTTCTCGCGGGGATGGTGGCAGCCTGTTCGTCTTACTTAGAGAAGGGAGTCCATTACTCTATTGAGCAGCGCATTGCAATTGCTAGTAGGTTTGGTCGCAGTAACTGCTCGTCTTCTACAAGGTGGAAACGAATGAGCACTCGTTCTCACTAATTCTTTCTGTGGATGGTGCAACGTACACGCTTCATCCGTGTATATTCATGACGAATGTCAATTGAGACTAGTTAGACTAGCAGTGTAACGTGATATTTTGTGCAGATGTAATGTAATACCTTCTCTTTGGGGTTTGGCCCATTAGAGGGAGGTAATTGTTGTGAAGCTCATTTATTGTCTTCACAGTTTTGTTTTGTTTTCTTATCTGCTCATGAACGTGCTCCTGTCTTCATCTGGGTGATATTTCTGAACTGTAACAAACAGAATTATCCGAAGCGAGAGCCAGAGCTCTACGACCAAGTTGGATTCTTCGGCCCCTTACCTTTCTGATGCGAATCTGGATTCTTATAGCCTGCACGTTCTGCAGGACTTCTTAAAAACTGTAATTATCAGAGGTATTTGAAAGTTAACCTGTCTTCCACCCCTGAATCGTAAGTCATGCTCTGAAAAAACAAGGAAGACCGGATTGCAAAAATTGATTTGAGCTTGATTTGGCTTGCTAGCTCGTGTGCTGGTGTTGCAAGGAGTCGCGAAGTGGCTATGCAGTACCAAACTCACCTACAGGCCCTTGTTTTGGTGCTAAAGTGCAGTTTAGTCCCCTTATAATTAGATGAGACTTAGAATGAGACAATGTCCTTGCTTTCTAGTTGCCATCCTCTCCTATTTCCAAAACGCCCTTTCCTAACTTCCCATCTGGACCCTCTTCAATTTCCTCTATTGTGGGTTAGAAATTGTTGGGCCACCAATATGCCACGGTTTGCAAAATCAAATTTTAAAGATTTTTTTCATGTATTGTGTTGTTCACGATTGATCGCAGGTTAGATACCTGAGCATTATATGCTTGTGTATGCAAATTGACAAGTGAGTTTACTTGATTATTGTTTAATTACTTTCTATTTGAAGAGGAGATTTTATGAAAGTACTCACACATGTTGATGTATTTATGTACACTAATGTAGGCTAGCAATCATCTCTCACTATTTCTTATAGTGAATGTTATGTCTTGAGAAAGAAATGTGTTGAAGAAATGTACTAGAAGAATGGGATGAGGTAACTACACCTAAAATTGCACAAACAAGCAATTCAACATGGTTGCCACTATTATATTGAAAATTTTTGGTGGGATCTTGTTGAAAGTCAAAAAAGGATTCTAGATTTTTTAAGAATGCATTTTTTGAATACCATATGAATAAACTATAAATTTTCAAAGTATTGAAAATAGGGTTTAGGGTAACCAACCATGGACTCATGAATATTGGAAGTACATTTTAGACAAGAATCTAGCTTGAGTGATTTTAGGAAGCGTACAATTTAAGGTGTAGTTACCTTACTTGTTACAATGCTACAAGGCAAATATGACAAGTATAGGGGATAGAAATTAGGCATCACATTGTTGTGCATGTATTTGGTAGAGTTGGCTTACCTTCACAAAAGAAGGTAAAAAAGCCACATCTTCCTTTTAGAACATGGAAGTATGCCTACAATTTATTAAAGTCCATTAGCATTAGATTGTATATGATGTTAGTTGACTCTTTTCAACTAAGTTAATTCAAATGAATTAACTTGGTATTGGACATAATACATATGTGTTGCCTTTTTCTTGCTTTGATGGTATGCAAATGTTTATTCTAACAAGGTAGGATGGTTTATTGCAACTTACAATGGAAGTCAATTTTTGGTTAACAAGGTATATAGGGAATTTCATTTAGCATATTCTATAAATCATTTTTAGACCGCACAGTCTAAACCATAAAAGTATTTATGACATTTAGGATAGTTACACATTTCAAATTACACGGTCTAAACCGTAAAAGTACCATCTTAGATAGGTATAGATTTCAAACCATGTTCTAGACTGTAAAAGTGCCAAAGTTACGGAATGGTGCCAACGAAATTCCCCATGTGCGTTTTGAGAAGGAATGCTGAGAAAATTGGTGCACTTGCAGTGGACCTGTAATTTACCTAAGAGTGTTGCAACTGTACGATGATCTTCCAGTAATGAGGGAATTCGTATCATAACATCAAACCATTTGCTGACTTGGCATGACAAACTTCATAAATGCTGGCTTTACCGTTGTGGTGCATTAGTTCGTGATTGAACCCTCTGCTGTTGCAGTTATTGACTCATCCTCAACAGCTTGTCATGGTGGCGGCTATATCATGATCATCGATCGACTACCTGACGCTCTCAGATTACAATCGCTGATAGATATATGTTCATGTTATACGTGCATCAAATGTTCTCCAACTATTCCTATTCCAGTGCTTGCATCCACTCATCCATTTGCTTGCTCAGAATTGTTTTTCTGGTTTCTTTTTCTGATTTCGCTGCAAAACGACGCAAGGCTCGAGCAAATTGTGACATTTCAATACCAGTCTGCAAGCAACTACGTACGACGCTTGCTGCCCGTTTCAAGTGCCGCCATGCCAAATGCAAGGCAGGATTACTCCTACGTAGATGACTGGAAGAGATTGTGGGAGCCTGATGCGGAGGCCATCGTATACAATGGAAGCACCTGCGACCCAACAAAAGTGGATCCGAAAGTGCTTGATTGGATCAAGGAGGAATGTCTCGACAAGCCCCATTTCGTCAAAGTGATCAACAGGAATGCTGCACATGGCCAGCCTGGGCTTCTTGCAAGGTCATCGCCCTGCATAGTAAGCACCACATGCACTCTTCAAGGATAGTGTAGGTTCATATTTTAAGTTTCTCGGCCTCACAATATTTAATCGCCAAGGAACCAGGGATTTATGGTTTAAAAATGAATAATTCAACTAATCATATTGAGGAAAAAAATGTAAAATCGGACAAAAGAAAGTCTTCATATGACCTACTCAGAATCTGCTTAAGAAAACATAAGTCCCAATTTGGGATACCTGGTCCTTTGGAGGTTTAAGCAAACTCGTCAAATTTTAGATTAATGGTCAAAGTTTCAAGAGTATTTGAAACTCCTCTCGAACTGAGGTTTCTGTCGTGGATTGCGTAGGCTGTACCTACTCCGTTTGTTCAAGAACACTTCCGCGATCTCGACAGAGTAATCACTCTAGAAAATGGAGAAGGCAGAAAGTGGAAGGTGTCATTTGCTTCTGCAACGAGGCATCCCTTGTGGCTCCAAGGATGGAAACGATTTGCCAGAGACAACGATCTTAAGCCTGGTGATGTTGTGGTCTTCGAGCTTACGCAGAATTCGCACTTCCATTTCACGATCTTTGACGAGGATGGAAACATCAGCACTTCCACACACCACGATGCAGATGTCAAAAGAGAACTCAGCTACTCCCCTCGAAGCCAGCAACAGCCGTCCGCCACCGAATCAGACGAGAATCCCAGGACTAACAAGCGCGTCATTTCAAGCGACAGTGACACAGAAGCGGAAGAAGAAGCCGAAAAAGAGTCTGGCCCTTCGTTGTCTGATCGTTATGGTCAACTGGTATACTCAAAACTCAATTCTTACCACCTGGGGTAAAAAATTTTCCACTCTGACATAGTTTGAACGTCTGATAAGTGTGCAGTGATAGAGTCGCAAGTGTGCACGATGTTCTAGAATGTTATTGTAGAGAAATCAATCCATAATTAAGAGGTTTGAGTGTATCACAGCAGGCGATGACGGAGCAAGCCCCTGAAACTCCCTGTAAGAGAAGGAGGCTTCAGAAATTGGCGGACATCGGGAAGGTCCAGACTATCAATGCAGACACCCAGATGGAAGAGGGGGTGAATTTAACTCCAGCAAATCTGAATGTTCCGAACACGCAGAGTGATTGCGAAGGAAGTGGGGTCGACAGTGGCCAAAGTCGGCAAGGTGTAAAATCTCCCTTCGACCCCCTTAACCCTCTTGCGGTGACCATCTTGTCCAAAAGGAGGACGGTGACGTCGGTGGAAAGACAGCGTGCCAGGGTATTGGCAGACGCGCATGCCCAGACCGTCACGAAGAGCCCCAAATTCCTGGTTGTGATGACAGATTCCCAAGTGTACGGGGGCTTTTACTTGGTAAGCCACCCTTAACATCAAATTTATACTGGCATTACCTAGTGAATGATGCTTCCGACGTGCAACGAAGTAATTTTAATTCTTTTGTCGTGCTGTAGCTGTGCTGTTTTGGGTGGAGCATTAATTTTAAGGGAGAGGCTACCATTTGCATCATTCAAAGCGTTTTAACATGCATATTAACGTCAATTTCGTTACATTGGCGATATTCCACAAGCCAGAAATTGTGACAGAAATCTTGACAAACCTCTGATTTCAGGCCACAAACTAGGACGGTTATAAATTTTGGTTTCAGGACGCGCTGCCTGTGCCGCGCCATGGCTGTGGAATATCGCCAATTTAACGAAATTGACGTTACATGTAGGAGTGTGAGTTTTGAGATATCATTAGAGAGCTGTGGAGCGACCTTTGGATACAAGAGGCAATTAGGTCTGATGAGATCTAATATTTATCTTTGTTTATGAATTTCTTATGCAGTTTTGAGGGTGAGCGGTTATTGACCTCTATTAGTGACAGTAGACGACCTCATTCTCATAGACATTATAAGATCAGTGGTGCCAAGTCTTGTTTTCACCAGTAGCTAGCGAACGCATCCAACGAAGTATTTTATCAGATGAGTTATATATTGTTGGTAACAAGGGTCAGGTCCCGCTAACGGTTTTAATATCCTCTACCTTAGATCAAATAAGCTCGAAACTTGTTTCTCCCCTTCTTCAATTCATGGTGGAATGACTCAGCTAACTCTGGTTGCAGATCCTACCGAAACGATTTGTGGCGGACGCAGGTTTGCCAACCTCATCTACTCGGGTAACTCTTGTTGATTGTACAGGAAAGACATGGGAAGTACACGGTCGGGAGAATGTGAAATTCCAAGTTCAATTCCACCGTAAGTCTTGGGCCTTGTTTGCACTCCAGCATCTCCTTGAGGAAGGTGACGTCTGTGTGTTCGAGCTCACTTGCAAAAAAGCTCGCACCATTCTCGTTCGCATCTTCCGAGTTGTTCCCATTCCCATGGTTGGCAGAAGCTTAGTTCATGACCACTACGAGCTTCGAAAGAAGGGTTCTGAAGTCATGACCAGATGACTTCAATTTCAAACTCTGCAAGCGGTTCAGGGAACGTGTATAGTGATACTGTAGCACATAATAAGGCAGTTATGAAACATTGCGAAGTGGAATAATGTAAAGATAGTATGCTTACAAATTGTCAACAGTAGTTATCTTCTTTTGGTAGGCCTTCAGTATTGAATCCAAGTGCACCTCTTCCGGGTAGGTATCGCAGTACTACCCTAAACCCTAAACCCTGACTACGTGAAACAAGGGCGGATCGTTTTGCACTCTTAAATTGAAGTGGAAAGTTGGCAATATATATTACAGCTCTAGGTGTTGTGGTCATGAACACTTCAATTGCTAGGTCTTGAAGCTTGCATATATGCCGTCGATTTCTTTTTCTTTGGGAATTGCTCATGGGGTGAGGGCAATAGAATCCACTGCCATTAATTGACCTTTTGAGAACTTATAGTTGCTCGGTGCGAAATGCTGGTGGCACTGATCATTCCACCAAGCTATGGCACTGGCTCTGGCAAAATCATGTTTGCAAATCTTCATGAGTGCTACGTACCACACACAGGCTTATCTAATGCTCATCTGCCCAAATTTCGTAATCTGGGGACACCAAAAAGTCTAGCATGTATTTTTGGCTTTCTCATCAACTGAAGCTAGATGATTGAACTTCGGCTATAGCCGATGGAATTTGGTCATTTACGGGTTATATAGCATTATTAACACATGAAATAGGGTGTCTTTGATGAACAATGTAGATGATGCATGTAGCCTTGCTGGTCTCTGTGTGCTTAACAACTTACAATTGTAGGATAAGACTAGCAGTTGGCGCTTGCTATGCTACGCATTCACCATTAAAATTTTATTACTAGCAGTTGGCACTTGCTATGCTACGCATTCACCATGCTATGCTACGCATTCACCATTAAAATTTTATTACTAGCGTTTGGCACTTGCTATGCTACGCATTCACCATTAAAATTTTATTACTAGCGGTTGGCGCTTGCTATGCTACGCATTCACCATTAAAATTTTATTATCATTAAAATTTTATTAGAATTTTTATCTATTAGATAGAATGGAGAGTAAAAATTTCAAAAAATCTTCAGATAAAAATTATGATAAAAGATACACATACATTAGAATGCATTAGAAATTTGACTCAATTGTTACAAACAATGGCAACCCAAATAAAAGAATTTAAAGGAAAACCTTGTGAATCTCAAAAGTTTCATGAACAATTTAATTGTTGTGAAATCCAAAATCGGTTCAATCTAATAAATTTCTCAAATCATTTGGTAGTAGCAATAGAAAATTGAAATCAGAAGCTCAAAGCTCACAAAAGCACAAAATCATAGAAATGCAAAAGAAGTATAAAGCCAAGAAAAGCAATGAAATTGCTACCTTTATAATATCACCATATTGATCCTCTTTAATATCACCTAATTGCTACCTTTATAATATCACCATATTGATCCTCTTTAATATCACCTCAATTGCATGACTATATTATTTTTATAATATCATCCTTTGTAAAAAGTGATATTATAGAGGTGATTGTGAACTACTACTCTATTTCTACAATATCACATTGTGTGAAAATATGATTTCTATGTATGCATGATTGAAAATATTTTTTAAAAATATTTAAAATAATTATTTTAAAGACTTATCAAAATCATTATCATGCATTCTATTCAAATATATCAAATTTTTACTAATATGTAATACAATGAATGCGTAGCATAGGAAGCACAAGCTCCTAGTATTAATAGTAGCATTTGTGATATTACAGAGGGACTTATGATTTTAGTAGTATGACTAGCGGTTGGCGCTTGCAATGCTACGCATTCATCATTAGAATTTCATTAGAATTTCATTAGAATTTTTATGTATTAGATAAAATGTAGAGTAAGAATTTCAATAAATCTTCAAATAAAAATGACTAAAATCTTCATATAATTTTTTTATAAATAAGTATATAATGAAATAAACAATAGAAATTTAATGAATGATGAATGATATACATGCAATGATGAATACGGTAAAAGATATACATACATTAGAATGCATTAGAAATTTGATTCAATTGTTACAAACAATGGCAACCCAAATAGAAGAATTTAAAGGAAAAATTTATAAATCTCAAAAGCTTCGTGAACAATTTAATTGTTGTGGAATCCAAAATTGCTTCAATTGAATAAGTTTCTCAAATTCATTTCGTAGTAGCAATAAAAAATTAAAATCATGAAAGCTCAAAGCTCACAAAAGCACAAAATCATAGAAGTGCAAAGATTGAAGTGTAAAGTCAAGAGAAACAATGGATTTGCTACCTCTATAATATCACCATATTTATCCTCTTTAATATCACCTTAATTGCAGCGATTATATTATTTCTATAATATCACCCTTTGTAAAAAGTGATATTACAGAAGTGATTGCAAACTGCTACTCTATTTCTATAATATCACATTGTGTGAAAATATGATTTCTATGTATGCATGATTGAAAATATTTTTACAAAATATTTAAAATAATTATTTTAAAGACTTATTGAAATCATTATCATGCATTCTATTCAAATATATCAAAATTTTACTAATATGTGATACAATGAATGTGTAGCATAGCAAGCACAAGCCCCTAGTATTATTGGTAGCATTTGTGATATTACAGAGGGAGTTATGATTTTAGTAGTATGATGATGACTAGCGATTGGCGCTTGCTATATTTCGCATTCGTCATTAGAATTTTATAAGAATTTTTATGTATTAGATAGAATGCAAAACAAAAATTTCAATAAATCTTCAAATAAAAATGACTAAAATCTTTGTATAATTTTTTTTTATAAGTAAGCATATATTGAAATGTAGAATAGAAATTTATTGAATGATAAATGAAACATATGCAATCGTAAATACTATGAAAGATACACATACATTAGAATGTATTAGAAATTTGACTCCATTGTTACAAAAAATAGCAACCCAAATTGAAGAATTGAAAAGAAAAACTTATAAATCTCAAAAACTTTGTGAACAACTTAATTGTTGTGGAATCCAAAATTGCTTCAATTGAATAAATTTCTCAAAATCATTTGGTAGTAGCAATAGAAAATTGAAATCATGAAAGCTCAAAGATCATAAAAACACAAAATCATAGAAGTGCAAAGAAGTGTAAAGCCAAGTGAAGCAATGGATTTGCTACCTCTATAATATCATCCCATGGATCCTCTTTAATATCACCTAAATTGCAACAACTATATTATTTCTATAATATCATCCTTTGTAAAAAGTGATATTACAGAAGTGATTGCAAACTACTACTCTATTTTTGTAATATCACATTGTGTAAAAATATGATTTCTATGTATGTATGATTGAAAATATTTTTATAAAATATTTAAAATAATTATTTTAAAAACTTATTGAAATCATTATCATGCATTCTATTCAAATATATCAAAATTTTACTGATATGTGATACAATGAATGCGTAGCATAGCAAGCACGAGCCCCTAGTATTAATGGTAGCATTTGTGATATTAAAGAGGGACTTATGATTTTAGTAGTATGATGGTAGTCCAAACATCAAAAAATGTAAAGAGTTGTTATTAGTGCATCTTTGAAAATAATTCAATGATAAGTTTTAAAGAAAGTTTTCAAACCATGATAGTTATATTTTGAAATGGAAAATTAATCTTTGACGTGAAATATATTTGAACTCTTTGAATAATAGAAGATTTGTAAAGAATGATTTTTTTAAAATCAATCCTATATACTATTATGAGAATTTATAAACATTTGGATGAATGAAGAAAACAAGATTTTGTATTCTTTAAGCTTGTTTGAAGTCAATCACTATACAAAAATCGATATTTGCAAAAAACACTAGTCTTTAAATTAAATTTTATGGCCTCCATATTTGTCAACAAATAGGAATCCATAGCACACTTCTGAACATTTAAGATGGTTTCTAGTTTCAAGCCAATGATGCTAGTGTGTAAGCATGAAAATGCAAGCATGTGAACTTTGAGCATACATATAAGTAGATATCCTACAACCATTGAAGGTGCTTATAATATGAACACCTATAATGTATAGTCTTCTAGGTTCATGGGCTCATGCTTCTATGTTCACAAAATAGCAACTCTCGTTTGAAGCTCATTCTTTTGGTGAAATTTTATCACCATCAAGTCTTCACAAAAGTTCAATTTTTAGTTTTTTTGTATTTTTATATTTTCTAATAATTTAACATCAAAGTGTCTATTTTCTTCAAAAATTTTGTCACTCTATTTTGTGAATTTTTTTGACCTAAATGTTTTATAGATTTCAAATTTTGGTAATATGTTATTTTTAATGTTATACTAATTACTTGACTAATTATCCGTATTTTATTTTATTTTTAAATATTTTATTTCAAAAGGTCATAGTGAAGTGAATAGTAACCCAAATGGTTCAAAATCAACCAATCATTTTTATTGCCCAAAAGTTATGTTTGGTCTTTAGGGGATCAAGGTGAGAGAGTAACAAGTTCTATATACATACTACAAATAACATCTTGCCTAGCTTTTAAATAATGTTATAAAATTTATGTCAATATTCCAAATTAAATATATAAATTTTGGTTGGTTGCAAGTGACAAGGTTTTTATTTATAGCAATATATTCATGTTTTTTTAGGCTTACGTATATTCATGTCAAGGTTTTTATTTGTGGCAATATATTCATGGTTGTTTAGGCTTAAATATATTCATGTCATTCTCTTTTGTAGTGGCCTTTTTACAATTGCTCACCTTCTTTTGCATTAGAGCACCCCATTTTGTTGTGACATTGTGCTTTTAAATTCGAAAGTCATAAGTTTAGATAGTGCCCCATCCTTTGCATGCCAAGTAAGCAAATCCAGATTAAATGAAGTAAAGATTGTAAAATAAATAAATAAAAATTCATGAACCTTAAATCTAAAGTTTTTATTCAAATGACCAACCAAAGTTATTGAGTTAAGCAATGAAACCAATATGAAGGTTGTTGGACTATTAGCTTCAAACAACCATGGATATATCATAGAGTGGCTTGATTTTGGGTGAAAAAATGATATATTTGATGAAATATTATTTATTTTTAATGGACAAAATCACCCAAAATTACCCCCAAAAAATTGAAGTAGGACAACATCATCAAGTTTGGATGGATGTATATTGATAGATTTGGGTGAACATATAGTGTTTCCACCATATAAATACATGGTGTTACCTCCATAAGCGACATATTTATGAAAGAAAATAATTTTATCATTAGTAAATAATAATATTATTCAATAGCAAGTTAAGGGGATCTTTGGCACACTTGTTTGGGAAACTTAGATAGTCAAGCTTGTAGTTAATTTCCCTCATACCACATATATTACTTCACCATATGCAATCAAATATAAATCTCCTATTCTCTTTTCAATTACATCTTAAATTTGAAAACCTATAAAAGCTAGTTTCATTTAAATATTTATAATCTTCTTAGTGGAATTTTCAACCATTGACTTAGAGATAATAGTCTATCCCTTTCTTGACTCTTTGAAACTATCTTAGAAACTATCCACTAAGTAAAATAATGTCATTCTTCAACCCATGTTAACCCCTAAAGGATTTTGACTATGTGTTCACCAAAAATGCTCCAAAATTGCCATCTCTAGTACAAGTACAAAATTTTTGAAAAAAAATCATTTTTGATACATTTAACTAGAGGATCTTATACTAATTTGATTTAAAAAGATGTAGAAAAAATTTCAAAAAATTTCACCATGTAGATTGCAAGATATTAGCATTTGAAATAACAAAAATCTTTTTTTTGTCCCTACGAAAATCCAAGCAATTGCACTTCTTAAGGTCAGATCATTATGAAAAAATGTTCAAAATGGTGGTCACTCTTTGAATTCATTCTTCAAGTCAAGTTGGCTACATGCTTGAAAATTTTCAAATCATTTGGAATTGTACAACATATAGGAAAAAAATAGAAAGTAGAAAGAAGTAGAAAATGATTCAAAATACAAAATGGTTAACAATTTATTTATGAAATTGAAAAATGCCAATCCCAATGGTTGCAATGTTGTAATAAACAATCTACACCCTATTACTTTATTTTTTTCCAAAAATATTGAAAATTGAGTTAAATAAAAAAAATTGAAGTTTATTTTAGAATATAGATTTCATAACTACCTTCAAACTACCCACAACTAAAACTCTTCATAACTTTCATCTCATTAATAAAAATGGAATGATTCAAAGATATCCATGTATAAATAAATCTAAAAAAATAATTTCAAATTTTTATTTTTTTTAAAAGTGATTTTTAAAGAAGTTTTTTTCTACCCAGACTGCAAAACAAATAAACCTACATATTATACAATAATTTTTTAACCATGTAGTCAAAAATTATAAAAATTGTTGGGCCTTAAAGCTACTCCTTAGACACATGTTGTGTGAAAATTTCAATGAAAAAAAATGAAAATTCCATTCGTAGTGAGTTGCCCAAAATTGTTATGTTGCCAAAAAACACCATTTGGTCCTTTAGGGGTTAAAGTCACAATCCATGGTTTTTATTTGAAAAATATATTGCACTTTTGCTATTCTAGCTAGAATCCTTGTAATATGTATTATGGATCTATGGGAGAATATTAGAGTTTTGTGAAGAAAATTTGATATTCTGTGGACAATATTACCATTTTTGAATGAACGTATCTCTCTTATTGAATTATTGTACATGATTTTTAATGAATAAATGTCAATTCATGCACATTATACATATTCCATCCATATTTGTTGATGAAATGTTTCATCACTCCAACAAGGATAGCAAGAAGTTCCTATTTTAGAAAATTAAAAAAAAAAAAAACCCACATTGTCCATGATCACAAATTACTCTACCTGGAAAAAATGAAATGAAATCTCTGATTGACCATTAATGGCTGTTTCCCCCAGCACACACAATGTATGATTCAGTCCATTCATCATTTTCTTTACCGAAATGCGGTGCACTCGCGAGCCTCATCACTATGAAATCTTCAAATCGTGGTCATCAATAAGTTTCTCGCATCATAGTGAGATGCACAAGCGGTCCTTCGAGAGATTTTCAATCAAGCTGGCTGTTTTCACACGAAATAGCAAATTGTAGAACCGAAAATTGTACTAAACTTACTGATTAAATCTCTCCCTCTCCCAATCATCAAAGAAAAGACCGCTTGTGCATCTCATTACTGGAAATCTTACCAACTCAATTGAAATCACAATGATCTCAGGTTTGATCTCCACGTACTAGACAATCTCTTCACCAGGAATTGCACACTGTCACACCACCTCCAGTCCTCCATTTTATGGCAGTGGAGCCCTAAACAAACAGAACACCACATCTCATTAACCACTTGATCTCTCACAAGTTTGCAACACAAACCATCTAGAATTCTCAGGAGAATTTACTTCTTACTACAAGACCATTTATCATATCAGCACAGCACTAACTCGTCAATTCATCAACCAGATAGATATATTCAAGCATGTTGCAGCCGCAGCGGGATCAAATTGAATCAAATGCTAGCAAGCAATGTAAAGACATCGATCTTCAACATGAGACATTGATCGAGGGGTGTCTGAGTGTACTGCAGGGTGGGTGAGCGGCAGGGTAGGTTCCCGATTCTACACTCTAGCCAAAGATAGCTGCGATCCGTTCTGAGTATTAAGTTGCTGCTACGTGAACTAATTCGGGCGGGTCTGATTAAATATATTCTCGCTGGAGAAGACGAGCTAGCGAGCTGGGATCGATCGATCACAAGGATGCCGAGGGACAGGGAGACCTACTCGTACGTTGAGGAGTGGAGGCGCCGCTGGGAGCCGGAGCTGGAAGCCATCGCCTACAACGGCGCCACCTGCGACCCGACGCGCGTGGACCCAAAAGTGCTCCACTGGGTGAAGCAGCAGTGTCTCGACAAGAAACCGCACTTCGTGAAGATCATCAACCCCAATGCGGCGAAAGGAAGGCCGGGGCTTCTACTCAAGAACGCCTGCAGCCTGTCGGTGCCGTCGCCGTTCGTGCGCCAGCATTACAGGCAGCTAGAGCGCGTGGTCACGCTGGAGACGACGACTGCTTTGAACTCGACTTCGAACGAGGACGGCGGTGGGGTGCGCAAGTGGCGCGTCTCCTTTGGTGCGCCCAAGCGGGAACCCCAGTGGCTGCAGGGGTGGGGACGGGTGGCCGCGGACAACAACTTCCAGGTGGGAGATGTCGTCGTCTTCGTGCTGGTGGAGCCTTCGCGCTTCCAGTTCACGCATTTCGACGCGGACGGGAATTTGAGAAAATTGAGTGTCCCCCGGGGGAAGTCCAAAGTGGAAGCGGGTCGATGCTCCTCGCAAGAAAGCCACGAAAATGAGGCTCAATTGACAAATGACGATGCGACGAAGAAGATAAAGAATTCGAAGCGACCGCTGGTGGAGCTGGCCAACGGTCCAATGTCGACAACAGGTCAGTACGTTTAAGATTAAATTAGTTCCTTGTTTCTTAATACTGAATATGTCTTTCCCTACAATTCCTTTCCTAAAAACCATGAAAATATTGTGCAACCAGTGAGCAATCTCGTAGACTCGACGAAGGAGAAGACGAAGAAGCGCGCGGTGGTGGAGCTGGCCATGGGTCCAATCTCTAAAGGTCAGCTAGTACGTTTAGAATTGCACGAATTGATTGTTACTTTCTGATTGTATCTTTCACTACAAATTACTATTTTACGAGCGATGAAATTTTTGTAAGGTTTATCAATAGCATGAAGCAATGATCACAGGGGTCTCATATTCAGTTCCCGATGTTAAAATTCCCGGTGAGTCCCACTTTCCCGGGTCTTTTCCCGGTGTTCCCAGTGTAAGACACACTGGGAAAAGTGGGACTCACCGGGAATTTTGACACCGAGAACTGAATATGAGTTTCCTGTGGATGTTCAATCAGTGAGCACTGTCGAAGACCCTGGTGGAGAAGGTCAATGGTTCAATATCGACATGTGAGTACGTTTAGGGCTACACAAATATATTACTTAGTTTTCTTATGTCCGTCACTGTATTTCTTTTGGGGGAACCATGCATGAAAATAATGTAAGGATCTACAATTTAGAATAAAGCAATGATGTTCAATCAGTGAGCGATCTCGAAGACGTGACGAAGGAGACGAAGAAGGACGGCGCTTTGGTGGAGCTGTCCAATGGTTCAATGTCGACTGCAGGTAGTAAGTATGGACCGAAGATGAGTTTAACAAAACAGCACTCCTAGTTCCCGGTTGCAAACACTGAGACTTTGGTATGGTGCATCTGCACAAATGTTTGACAAAACCTCTAAAACCTGCCAGTTCAATGAATCAACTATTAACTTTACAACCACAGAAATCGTTTCTTAGTGATTATGCCTTTCACTACAAATTCGTTTCAGATATCGTGAATACTTTGAGGGATTAGCGATAGAATGAAACAACGATTTGCAGATGCAGACGATAGTGCACCATAATGTCTCTCTATTACTGTTTATAACCAGAATCATAATGTAATTTGGGTAGAACGTTTCCAAACCACCCGAAACTCAGCTAGGTTTCATCTGGAATTCGTGAATACCTAAAAATTGAATGAAGAAAGCATAATATGTACTTCTCCTGAATTCGAAAAATTAACGAAAACTGTCATTCTCATGAATATCTGCAGGCGATGAGCAGGTTGCACCTCCGGTTGCAGTTCCAATTCCAGCAGTGAAGCCCGTAGCAGAAACTTCTAGTAAGGAACGAAGGAAGCAGGGAAAGCCGAATTCGGAGGAACCGAACCATGACCATGACAATACTGTTGCAGTCCGAAATTTTGTGGATCCGTCGTTTGATCCGTTGGGGTTTGCAATCAAGTCGCAGCGGAGGATGACGACGGTGGTGGAGAGAGACCGAGCCAAGCACACGGCTATGGCGCTGGCGCGCGCTCTCACTGATCCCCATTTCGTCACCGTCTTGTCCGACGCTCACGTCTACCACGACTTCCACCTGGTCAGCTTCCTACACCCCTTCACCATTGCAAATGTATAATTCCCATCACCGTAATTTACTGGAACAGTGTAGGCAAAATGAAGAAACACGAGATACAGTAATCACTGAGTGATGTCCTTGTAACAAACTCTTCATATTTTTGCACAAGAAAGGAGTAGTTCAAAATGCCAACCCTACAAGTGTCACTCTCCTGCTCCCTGGTCAAAACACAGGGAACTTAATCATTCTGTTGTTCCCTCGTCTTTGAATCCTTGTTCAGAATGTGCATAACATCCTTGAATATGAGGGGTGGGGTGTCCGCCACTGAAGATGAAGTAATTCCATCTATAATGCCTCGGGATTGATGCCGAAGCGGTTTGAAACTGCTTCAATAGTCTTCTATAGTAAAAGGGGAGGCCAAGGGACCCAGCTCCTGACATAACTGGGAATGGCGCATGGAACAGGTCCTTTTCCCCTGAGAAATATTTTCACCTACAGAATTGCAACAAATACCAGGATAAAGAGGTGTAATTGTGCACACTATCCACATGGAACGCCAAGATGTTCTTTACTTGAATGAAGAATGTAACCCCTGATCTTTTATTTGACTGTTTAATGAGAGTTCTTCGCTTTGCCAAAACGTACATATTTAAGCAGTGAAGATTTAATGAAACAACCTGACATTATGTCCAATAAACTTCTCTAGCCTACAGTTCTATAAGTAAGTTGTATCAATCAATAATTTCGTCGATCTGGTACGATTCTAGGCGCAAAAAACCCGTGTTATACATCTACACGATGCTCCAAAAATTGGTCTCGATTTACATTTCAGGTAGCTCGACGGCCTGAAAAGTACCGAAGGCATGGAATTCCCGTTCATTATATTGACGTTAACGAAATTAACAAAATTAACGAAACTGGTCAGTTTCTTAGAACTTTCAAAAATAGTCATTAAACACTTCTCTTGGATTAATTACTTGGAAGTTTTTTGACTACGGATTTGATCAACTGGCATAGAAGTTCGAACCTAAAAACACCTATTCCGTTTCATTGTCCCAATTCAGAGCTCCAAAATCGTGACACTCCACTGGACAAATTTCAAAAACTTAACTAGACATGTATTGCTAGATTTCAGTTTCCAGTGCCTATTGTCGTGATCGAAATATCCGCCAATTGACCGGGCAATTGACATTTATACCTGAACGAAATAATTCAGTGCTGGTAAAGTTTGAAATCATGAAATAAGGTAGAGACTCCATTTACCATACAGAACCTTAGAGGATCCATCGATCATACAGGTGAGCTTTGATTGGTGCAAAGTATGAAAAAAAATTCATCTATTGAAATTTCTTTTTTCTGCGATTGATTCTCAGAATAACCTCAAAATAAATGCGCAATCTCTTTACATGGTGCAAGTTTCTAGATTATTGTAGGTTCCAGGTTCCCTCTGTGGAACCTAGATCTCCCGCAATTCCTGAATGGTGAATGGAGACTTTACATTAGTTGTTCCAGCTCGGGATTTGAATTAAGTTGTCGATGAGCTAGCATGAGTCAGCGTGTGCAGGTGGTGCCGAAGATCTTTGCGACAGAGGCGGGGTGGGCTACTTCGAGAGCCACGCGGGTGAAACTGGAGGACGCCGAGGGGGAGTGCTGGGACCTGCTGGTGAAGAAGAACAAGTCCCACGAGGTGGCGTTTCATCGCAAGCTGTGGGCGCTGTTTGCCCTGCACCACCTGCTGGAGGAGGGCGATGTCTGTGTGTTCCACCGCACACTTACACGGTCGAGCTCTCCTCGGACTTGCAAGTGCACGCAGCAGCAGATGGAGCACCTCAGGGTGCACCTGGTCCGCGTGGTGCCTCTTGGTGCACATCCGCTGCCTCTCCAGCACCACTTTGCTTTGCAACGGCTCTGACACCTCAGCTAACTAGCATCGCAAGTCTAATCACAGGCAGCTCAATTTAGATCCCCGGTGTGGAAAATTAACATATACATCTACGCTTGCGTGAAAGTTTAACACACTGGATGGGGATTCAATATGAGCTGCCTGTACGCATGTAACGCAGAAGACACAACTGTGTAGATATAAAAGTTCGATGTAACCTAGTGTATATGTGTTGTATAGTACTGGTACGCTAGCTAGCTAGAATCATGGTGTTGTCTCCTCTAGAGAGTTATCAGTCTTATTAGAAGCTGATCAGAGTCTTATCAGGAACGACTCAGAGTCTGATCGACGCGAATTTAATCGCAAGTGAATTTAACAAGACCAGAACTTGCCAGAACTTCAAAGACTGTTATTAGATCATGGGTCATTGCAAAAATTTCCTGTCTATTTTTTGTTAAATGGGGGAGTACTAGGAGTATTACAAGTTTTCGAGGGAGGGATCTCTTACGGGATCTCTTACTGGACCTGGGTTGGGTTTCTCCGTCGTGGTGCCCGTTGTGGTGAGTTCATACTACCCTACGTGAGGGTCAGAATCGGCAGAAATTAAGTCATTTTCGTAAAAAAATTCATGATTTCTTCAAATGTCCTCAAATATGAGGACATTTTGTAAGTTTTTTCTAGTTTGTCAAATGCTAAAAGCCAAGATTTGATAAGCTTTATCATTTTTTTTAATTGAAATTATCTAATCTTAAACCCCTAAAAACACATGAATTGATAAAACAAGAAAATTCCAACTCCCAAAGGCTGTTATGTGGCATTTGCACCTGAGGGTGAAAAGAAAGTGGCATCGACACAAGGTGAAAAGAAAGTAAAAAGAAAGTATTGTGAAGTCACCTGGAGCTAAATCAATCCAAAGATTTTGCATCAATATATAATCCCTGATATTCATGATAGTAACATTTACTTAAAATGGGAAAATCCAATAAATTGAAAAAAAGTACATGGAAAAAAAGGAAGGCACATCAATTGAATTTATTACTATATTTAGATAAAACTTTCAATTTCAACATTATATGAGAGGAAGCGAAACATCACAGTACAATAAACCATACAAAATACATATTGCTAAGAAAAATCAAGTAATTATATGGGCAATTTTGTTAAAATGGCAGCATTCCATGTGCCACTTGCAGACCGCCTGCTCTGAATTGTAAAAGTGACATCTAGGACAATTATAGTTTTCAGAGTCTTGGACTTTTATGGATTTAAGAAATCTATGACTGCTATAGATTTCAGACCGCACAATCTGAATTGTAAAAGTAATATCTAACACATATATAAATTTCAAACATTTTAAAAATGATATAGATTTAAGACATCTATGACGTTTGTATAGTTCAAACCACCCGCTTTGAACTATAAAAATTGCCAAAGTAGAGGAATTTTGCCATTTTAATGAAATTGCCCATTTATGTCTATTATCAATTCTATAATACTTCAAAGCTTTAAAAAAAACCACTTAAATTCAAAAAGACCAATTTCGTAGAAACTATAGAAACTGTAGATGCTGAAAAACATCTCATATGCCCAATTTGAATCATTTTTTCAAAAGTTATTGGCCTCTAAAGTTTGCAGCCAATCAACCCTGATTCGCCCGATTCGTCCGTGAACAATAAGATTCTATCTAATATGACAACCGTGATGACTTTGACATCCTACAATTTAGACCAAGCAGTTTGAAATCTAGTACACTAATAGATTTTAGACTGCCTAGTTTGAACTGTAGGAATGACACACTATAAAAATGGCACATGAAATATCACCATTTTAATGAAATTCCGCATATGTGCACTAAATTTGAGTATTCATTTGAGTATATAAGAAAAAAAGTTATGGTATAATATGGATTTTTTTTTCTCAACCAAGGTAGTATAGCATGGATATTTACACTGTAATTTAAACTTTGAAGAAATGTCCACAAGTGGGAGGGCAATTGAAAGAGCAGAGTATCCTAACATGTAATGATGGGGAATTTCATTAAAATGGCGATTATTCTATAACTTTGGCATTCTCACAGTTCAGATTGGGCGGTCTGAACTCTACTAGCATCCTAGATTTTTGAAATCTATACCATTATTAGATATCTGAAATCTAAGAAATATGTAGATTTTTTAAATCGATTGGTTTGAAACCTATATCTTTCCTAGATTTAATACATCTAATAGTGGTATAGAGTTTACAAATCTAGGACACTAATAGATTTCAGACCGCCCGATCTAAACTATGGGAACGGCACACTGTGAAAATGGCACATGGAATATCGTCATTTTAATGAAATTCCCTATAATGGCTAGGTTCAAAGTCTGGTCCAAATGCACTCACTGCCACATTTTGGATATGCAATTTAGTAGTTGGGACAGTTGAAGTCAAATAACACTCATAATGTAACTGCCTCATCCAAAAAATAATACTACTCACAAGGGTGATTGCAAAAAAGACTATGCATTTTTGTAGCATTTTGCGCAGTACTCATTTTTATTCATGAGTATTTTATATACATATTTTTTAAGTTTAAATAAAAATTAGTTTGATGTATACACTTGTAAGAAGAAGGTATCCTAGGAAGGAAAAGCATAAAAAAATTCTTCAAGTAGGAGAATTAGAAAAGTGCAAAATCTCACAAAAAAAAAAGTAGTTTAGTAGTGTCATTGTAATTTCAGATTTTAATTTGTAAAAAATAGGAAAATCAATTTTTTTTAAAACTAAAAATTGACCATTTGGTAAGAATTCATAGTGATGATATGCACTAAAAGATTGATCTTAGAACCATCTTCATTGTTCAAAAATTGCACCCAATGAAAGTAGTGTTTGGACTCATGTGGAGGACACAAAATGATATATTTTTAGATTTCCTTTGATAGGAATATGTTTTCCTATTATGCAAATAGACCATGAAAATTTCAACTTCAAATCATCAAATCTAAGGACTCCTAACACAGTAAAAAAACCTAAACCTCAAAGTGTGACAAGTAAACAATAATGATTTTTAAATATAAAATATTTTTAATTTTAAAAAAATAAGGGATTTGATTACCATCAAGTTAAACATCTCCAATAAAAATTTCAAGTTCATGAGGTTTATGCTTCAAAAGTTATTGAGGATGACAAGAAAGTACCCCCTCATTGTGATGGGAAATAAGATTGATCTTTCTTGCAATGATCCACAAGATAGTTTTCTACCACCATTTGAAATTCATGAGTCATGAAAGGGCAAGGCAAATAAAGAATTCATAACAAAAATACACATCTCTTCATGCAAAGCACTATTTTCCATTAAATTAGTGGTTAACAACATAAATGTTCATTCTATTTGCAATGCTTACCAAAAAAATTCAAATTCTAAAAATCAAGAAGAATTCAATGACTGGATTTCATTATAGAAGCGCCATGAAGAATGACTAACATGAAGAAGCACCATCTTTTCATAGAATTCAAAGTGGATATAAACATTGTATCAACAACCATGGGTCATTACAAGAAACACATGTTGATTTTAGCTTAGAACGACATATTTCAATGAATACTATGACTTTTGAAATAAATAAATAAATTTAAAAATAAAATATGGATTGTCTCTAATAATTTGGACCTAGAAAAATTCATCTCTAAAAGTTAAGCCCCAAAAAATCATGATGAAAAATACCAAGAAAACAAACACTTTTGATGTTTGATTTTTATAAAATAGTAAAAAGTTTTTTAAAAATCAAATAAATATTCTATTTTTCTAACTTGAAGATTCCCCTTCTCAACCAATTTAATCTTTGGAAAAAAAATTGTGTTTTGTATACTTACGCAAAGGTAGTACACTTTGAGTACATGTGGAAGGGGGAAAGTTTATTATTTAAAAAAATATCTTTGTGGAATGTAGACTTGTATGACTTTAGTAGGAATCCTTGTATCCCAATTTGAGCTTCAAATTTGCGTTTTTGGGTCAAAAATAGTACTAAAAATTTCCAAAATGGCTAAGGTAGACATCCAATTGGAGGATTCAAAAATAGAGAAATTAAATATGGCCTTGAATTTACTAATACAATGAAAGAAGACCATCACTTCCAGCATGTCTTTAGAAATCCATAAGTCTAAGCTTGCTCCTTTTCCAACCACATAAACAACAACTGTAAAATAGTAGAGAGCAAAACTTAGTTTCAAAACACAAGCATGGAAAGGTCAAGTTTGCTCAAGTTGTCTTATCTTATACACTATAGTGGGAGTAAGTCCAATCTCGCAAACCTAGACACAAAATTGCAGCAATGTACTTCACTACCTAGTCTTAACAAGTCCAACCTTCAGATCTTGTCGACATAGCTAGCAACTTTGGGGCCACTTTTTCTAGTTCAAAAGCTCCTACAAGACAAGCTCCAACAATTACTCACAAACCATAAAGGAACTAGTTCAATGCAAGTTGCAAGAGTTGTGGCTCTACTTGACGTGGACCACTTACAATCTCTGCATGTTTGAAAAGGAACATTCAAGTGGCTACGGGGTACATAGGTTGCCAACTTTCATCACTACTTTTATAAATAAGAAAATCATCCACGAGAAAGATGCCAATTTCATACAAACATTCATTCCTTCATCAAGGATGATAGGTGGCTAGATTTGCCTTTTATACCCAACACAATAGAGGAGAAACAAAACACTCAGACTTCTACATTTCCTAAAGGGAAAATGGGTACACAACATCTTCTTGTCTTCCATTGCCATACTAGCTACTTGCATATAGTCTAGTGTTCCAATAAATGAAGAGTAACATTTACGGAAAAGATTAACGCTTACCTTTGTTGTCCCTAGTATTACAAATCACACAAGATGACATAGGGCTGTGAAGGAATGTCTAGATCTAGGTGGGTTCGGACCATGTTCTTGATCTTGTACATGATAACATTTGGGATAATGGTAGTTTTAGAGCTGAAGGGGTCTCCAACCAAGTGCCCAACTAAGACAATGTTCATAGCTCAAGCACTAAAGAAATCAATGCTCATGAAGAACCTCTTGAATGCAAGGTGTCAACATTTGAAAATTTGGAAGAACTACATCTACAAAAGATTCAAAACCTCAAAACTGCAGCTTACAATAGATAGCAACAATCAACATCGCCAAAGTTCAATCCCCAAATCCATCTATGACGTAGCACTCTCACCATCCCAACATCAAAAATTCATTTCCTTCCTTGGCAACGCACGTAAACACGTAAATGACATTGCAAAAGTACAAATAGGCGAAGCAAAAGAGGAGTTTAATGTGTCATAAGAACATGACTTACCAAGTGGTGGCCAAAAATCCAGTTGAGATGAGTTATTCTATAACTCCAATGGAGACAACTCCGACAACCCTACTAATGACAACTATGATTTCGAATGGCCTCTAGAATTGTTGTACTCCTCGATATTAGTCCACCATTCAAGCAACCGAATTCTGTCAATTCCTTCAAGAAATGATAGAAATGGGAGTCGACGGAGAGCGTTGTGATTTGATTCAAAGGCCTTTTGGAGGTATTTGATTGCAATGCCAGATGAGCATGGAATTGTCCATGAAGGACCAAGGAGGGTGCACTTGGAATATACTACACATATGAAAGGAGCAAATGTTGCAGATCAATTGTAGGCCTCATATTCATGCCAAAGTAGATTGTACAAATGGTAGCATTGTGTTTCTTTTCTTTTCTATTGGACACAATGGTGGTCAATATGTACATTTTATTCAAAGGCCTTTTGGAGGTATTTGATCATGACAAAAATCAAATAATGCATCTACAATTAAAAATAAATTTTTGTGGCACAAGAAATTAGAAGGGGCACAAGAAACCTTCCATGATTATATATATATGCTCAAAGCTCACATGCTCACATTTTCATGCTCACATACTAGCATTGTTGGGATCCAAAGGCACATTAGAATGCCCTTGTGTACTATGTCAACCTATGGTACCCAATTGGTTCCTATAGAATACACAAGGGTGCCAACAAAGTACATGTAGGACAACAATTTGAAGGTATGTTCATTTTTTTATAAGTTCATTAGAACTTGGTATGTTCATTAGAGGGTATTTCCATTAGAAGGTTATTAGCTTTGGAGTCCTTATTTGGTGAAGTGGGCATGTATTGTAAAATTTTTTCCAAAGCCAATTTCAACTCTCTCATGTTCTTTTAATGTTTTTGCTTGTATGAATTGACACATGGGTTCTTTATAGAATGCTAGAATGCTAGAATGCTTTTGATTTTAATTTTTTTGGTGGGCTTTGAGAATATCTTCATTTTTTGGTGATTTTATTTTTTAGAAGACTTTCAAAGTATGTTCATTTTTTGGTAGCAATTAGGATTTTATTTTTTTTGATGGACTTTGAGAGTATATTCATTCTTTGAACAAATCAAATCTTGTTTTGCAGCCCCATAAAGAAAGCCCAACAACAACATTGCCAATAATAGTGCAATAAAAGAACAAGACAAGGCCCTCCCAACATGTTGAACCTTGACCCCCTAATTTGGAGAGTGTCAAACCTTCCTAAATAACCCAAATTTAATCTAGCCCCTCTAATCTTCAAATCTTAGCATTTTATTTATAAAAAAAATTATATTGGTAGAAGAAAAGTTGGGCAAGGCTTCCCATTATTCAATTTTTATTTTTAAAAATTTATAAAGAAATTAAGAAAATCCTAAAACTAGTCCATATTAGGCTTTTTTGTCCACCTTCACTTTAAAAAAACCAACTTTGGGGGGACATTAGCAATAAACACGCATGTTTTTAAAACAAGAGCATAAAGATGGGATTGCAATCATCGGAGCAAAATTGAGTTGGATATTTTGGAAAATAAGAGGATGTCATGGGCAGAACAAGCTCATGTCCTATGCAATAAAAATGTTCTCTAAGACATCAAAAAATCATAGGAGTGTTTTATACAACATCCAAGAAAAGATGGACCTACCATGTTGGCAAGGGATTTTAGTTTGACTACATGTAAGTTTTTTAGAAGTTATTGGGACTAAGGCAAAAGTGTAAAACTTTGATTGGATGTGAAAAAAAACAAGGCAAAGGTAGCCACATGGGACGCTTTTGAAAAAAAAGGGGGGGGGGCACCTGACATGGCATTTGAGTGATGTGGCATTCAACAAGAATGATATGGCATGCCATGTCAGCTCACTTTGACATCATCTAAAAATTTTAATATATACATAGTATACCACATATAATATGTCATACATTATATACCACATACCATACATTGTATGGAGGTGATGTGGCTACCATATGGCGCACTTTTGGCACCTTCTTTGACATGTTTGAATAGATGTTGCTCTAAAAACAGGGCACACTGTGTCAAATTTTCTCATGTTTTTGCCATGTCAATTTTGATGGATTTTTTTGAACATTCACGGAGGCATACCTAGCATTAGAAAAAACATATCTCTACATTCATCAGCCAATGCAAAAAAATAGTTTTTTCTTATAGTGCTTGTCAATACATTGCATTTTTTTCCTATATGTTGTACAATCCTAAATGATCTAAAATCTTTCAAGCATATAGCCTACTTATCTTAAAGAATTAACCTATAGAATCACCACTCACACGGATATTATTCATACAAATGTGACTTCTTGAAGTACAACTATCTTATTTTTAAGGGGATAAAAATAGAATCTTCATCATTTCATATGCTAATATCTTCCAATCTATACAATGAAATTTTCTGATTTTTTTTACATTTTCTCAATCCCCCCTAATGCAAGATCTTGTAATTACATAGGCAACAAAATGATTTTTTCCTTGAATTTTGTAAATGTAATACAAATGGTAGTTTTAGAGCGTTTTGGCAAAAATTTAGTCAAAGAACTTTAGTGAGTAGTGAAAATAACAAAAATAAAAATAATTAAATTAAATTATATATATATATATATATATAATACATCAGAGGCAATCATGTAGAGACAAATGGCCCTATAGAGAGTCCATATTTTTTTGATGCATATGTTTTACAAAATATGCCACAAACTATTAGAAAGGTATTAGAAGCAAAATATGAAGTAGTTTTTATTGTTAGCAACATAATTTAGCCAAACATTCAAAATTGGAGACAAGGGAATAACAATAGCAAGAATATTATCTTGCAACAATAAAAAGTCCAAGCACACTTTTTTTCCTTGAAGCAACACTTCAAAAACTAAAGAGTACCCTTAGTGCCCCAAAAGGCTTTGGTACTCCTTCCAATTAAATATGTTTGCAAAATCTTTTTCTTTGAAATTTATTGATATCTTGATAAAAAAAATTTGATATACTTTAAAAAAACTATAGCCTTGAGTAAGTAGTTAGTATAAATGATACTAAATACATCTTTAGTATACTAATATTACATTTAAATTTGTATTGAAATCATATAGTGCACGACTTGAAACAAATAACATGAGTAAATACCTTGAAGTAATGTAGCTTCTAGCAAAAATTGATCTTTTCCTTCCTAGGTAGTCTTCCACTTGACCAAGACATGGTTGCCTAGGCCCATCTACTTTATCTCTCCCAAAATTTAGTCAATAATATTTAACTTAAAAAAACTTTAAAATTCATATAATTTTTACCACAAAATTCCATCTCATTCTACTCAATAAAGAACCTTTAAAAATTTACTTGTATTACAATATTTTTTATTTATTAATTTATTTATAATAATATATATTTCTAATTATTAAATCTTTTAATACAAGTACACTAGTTGTACCTCAACACGTCCAAAATTTGTTGAAAATAATTAATTCCTCAATTAATTATGGTAATTTTTATAGTATATCAAATATCATGAGAGCTATTGTAAAAGTCAGGAAGAGCAAATACATTAGCTCTCCAAATGTATTTCTAATTTTTGACTCATATATAATTAGAACTAGAAATTACTATCACTGGAAGGACATCCAAAAAACTCTTGAATAGACATAAAGAATTCAAATTTAGACATTAACCCCTTAAGGTTAGAGGCATATTTTGACAAAAATTGTGAAAACTACCAACTTTTAGGGCAAAAAAAAATGAAAATTCGACCATACAAATTTGTACTAGACTACTATGGGGAATGTGTAGAAAATTTTTCATAAACTTTGATTACATGCGTGACTACATGGATTGAAAGATTATAATGTTTGAAGTTAGAAGAAAAAGGCTTTTTTGACCTTGCCCAATAGAGCCAGTAGCCTTTAATTCCTCCTAGATTGAGATTTTTACACTATATATGGTTATTGTTTTGACATTTGCTTCTTACATCATGTAAATTATATACATACTAAATTTTAGAAGTAAAAGAGGAGTTTTACAAAAGCTACCCAAAGTTGCCTAAGCTGCCAAAAAAGTTCAAGGCAACATAACTTTTGATTTAGACACCAATTAGAAAAAAATTAAATTCCCTCTAAGGGAGTACATGTTCACACCTTGTGTCAAAATTTTATGAACATCCAACCAAAATTGACTTCATAAGAACCTACTCGGATTTTTAATTGTCCATTCAATAGACGATTGTCCTTTAGGCTTGGTTAAAAAAATGTTTCAAAATGCCAATCTAAAAGTCAAAAAATTTGAAAGCTTTGGTAAATAATGCTCACTAATTTTATATTATATTTGGACAAATTTTGCTTTGGTAAGCATAAATAGATTTGCCAAAGCTTCTATATTTTTTTACATTTAGATTACTTTTGAAGAGGTTGTTTAAAGTCTAAATTTTCCAATTTTCTTATATCTATCCAAAGTACTTTGGGATGTACTTTTAACTATACTAATTTTAAGTTCTAATTATATACGAGTTAAAAAGTAGAAATATATTTGGAAGGCTAATATGCTTGGTGAGCCAACCCTTACCTATCCTCCTAAAATCCTAGGGTTTTCCCAAGTATGCATGTCAAAAAAAGACCCCCTATTTTGTGCTTGATCAATCCATTTTTTACATCACTCCCAATTGATTTGGGGCATTTGAGGAATGAGCTAAGGTGTCAATTTACCCTGGCCATGCGAGATGTAGGACACTAAACCTGTTCCACAAAGTAGGACCAACAAGGTGAAGATGTAAGAATTTTACCTTGGAAAAAATGCAGAATTTTTAAATTTTTTACACTTGAAAAAATTTGCAAAATTTGAATTTATATTTGCAATCACAAACCCAAAATTAGCTCATTTAGAGAAGTTACGAGCACACCCAAAAAAACAACAAAAAATATGGGGTAAGATATATTTTTATCCTAGAAAACCTGCATGGAACAAGTTTAGTGTCTTGTGTCCCAAATGAAGTGAGGGCCACTTCACACTATGATCAAAGGTCAAGAGGTTGTGGATTCCCACCAATCTAATTTTAAAAAGTAACGAATTTGGCTTCTTGACCCTTCACACTAAAAGGCACAAGTCCAAAGGCCAACGCCCTCCAACTACCTATACGGCAATGAGCTCTCAAAAGAAGTTTGAGTCAGGTAGAAACAGAGGTTCAAACTATGGCCGAGAGGCCATTGACTTACGACAAGATCTCAACTATTAGATTGCTAAATGTTTGGACTTTGGCTTGGCCTTTGGAAACTTCACACTACATCCCATCCAAATCAAGAGGCCATGGAAATTTATTGCTAAGAGTTTGCACTTTAGACTTGGCCTTTGGAGGCTTCACCCTACGACCGGCGGAAAGCTCATTATATATTGCTTATTTATTACTCATTTTTTGGACTCTCCAGTCAAAGTTTGGCCACTCAATCCCACGACCTCTCAACGCGACCTCTCAACTTGAATGGCCACAGTGCAAAGTGGCCCTGAGGATGCAAATGGGAGTTCCACTCCAATACCAGTAATCCGTTACTTGGCCGGGGGTTAAGTTATATTCTTGTTGACCCTGTTTGCGTCTCCTCTGAGGAATCTTTCCCACTGGTGAAGACCTTCAGTTGGCATCCAGCTGGAATCTGCCTGTAGTTCGTGATACAGAAACTTGCTGGCATTGAAAACACGGAATGATCTCGTAAATTCATTAGTTTCAAAAAAACAATGAAAACACGGAATGATCTGGAACTCCTGCTGACTCAGGAAATGGAGCTGCCTGAACCTTCTGTCCAAACCGAGTTGGCTGCTACCTTCAGTAGGAAGCTTATGATACGTTTGCACCTGGCGTTAAGACTGAGTCTTTGGGGCGCGCTTAGAAAGAGAATTGTGTGTTTTCATACCTCTCCTCTTTAACAAATGCCAATCCTAGGTGGACGGCAGGCTAGCAAGGGAAAAGAACGGTGGTCAGGGCAATACATGAAGACCCTATTCACGAAGTTCCATGAATTTCAAAAAAATTTACATAGCACCTCAATCAACAGGTTGGGAGGTGCACAGTTAGTTAATCAAATTCCACATGGGTGATTAACAAAGACCAACCATTTTCAAATAGAAGGTCTTATGATGGAAATTCTCGGGCCACTCACAACTTTTGTTTCGAACTGAGAAGATAAGCTCTTAATATACAAGTGGGGTGGTAGGAAGTAGTAAGAGTTCAAACGCTTATAGTCAAATGCAGGAATTGTGTTTGGAGTAGAATTTTAGACCTCATTTAGGCCTAGAAGAATGATTTTTTTCAAAAAAAATGGTACCTAAGAAAGTTAGGAAATCAAGTTGAGATTCATCTCCCAAAATCCATCTCATGTTTAGAGCCTCCAATAGAAAGTTATGAACAAATTTCATAGACAAGGTGGAAGAGACATTTTCTTTAACGTTTTCAAACACCCCTCTCTCAAATTTGTTCATAACTTTTGATTTAAGGCTCAAAATTACAAGTAGATTTTTAGAGATTAAATTTAACTTGATTTACTAACTTCTCTTAGTTCAATTTATTTTGAAAAAAAGGTATTCTACTATGCCTAAATGAAGTCTAAAATTCTACTCCAACTCAATTCCAACTTTTTGACAATGAGTTCTCAAGCTCTCATCTTCAAATTATCCCATACCTTTTGAAAGTTTATGATGGACAATGACATTGCCAACCAATATTCTCACAATTGACAATGAAGTGTTCACTTCATATTGTCATCAAACTTATATATTTGTGGCAAATGTTCAAGTGTTGTTGGTATTGATCCTTACTTTATTCTCCATGATGTCGGTGAATATTTTGATGAGGATTGCGGAGAGGAAATGGATGCCTTTGTACAGACTATAGAAGATGATGTAGATGAATTTTTTGGATGAAGATTGTAGAGAGGAAATGATCACCTTTGTACAAACTACAGAAGATTACCCCCCAAATTTGAATAGCTAATAACTTAAAATGATCCACTTATGTTGAACCAATGGCAAACCAACTCAAAACCAATGTTTTTCTACAATTTGTATCTTCCAATCTTTGTTAGAGGTATTATATGTTTATGAGCATTGCTACCAAATATTAGGTGAGAACATACCTTTATAACCCATTTCTAACCACTTCCATTTCCACTTTTTAGGAAATGAGTGTATTTACAAGATGGGTTATTGGATTTGGTGAGGGAAAAATTTCCCCGTGTAGTAAGATATATTTCAAAAGGATTTCAAAAAAAGTTACATTTTTCTCTCAAAAACGAAATCCACCATGAATTTTTTTCATCAAGATTTGATTAAACCTTTTCTTGCTATATAAGTCATTCTATTTCTAACCATAGGTTGGTTACAAAATTGATGTAAGTAATAATTGTGGCTTTCAATGTACATGATGTGATCATTCTATGCTTTCAATGTACACTTCTTCGACAATTCTATTTCTCCTACTACTCCTATTGTACATGAGCTATATTATTAATCACAACTGATTGGAAATATAGCAGCTTATATGGTGGAAATGGAGGGGTGATCAAGAATGGGTTGTATGCCTAACAATAATTTATTAGAATTGTTGAGTTTCCTCTAATTTTAATCTCTAAAAATCTTCTCCATTTTGAGCCCTTAAAATATAGAAAATGGTCACTTTTGTATCAAGATTTTTCAATGAATGAATTTTTTTTACAAACAATGACAATCCCAATTGTAAGATCTTAACCTTCAAAGGTTTTTGACTATGTTTTCACCAAAACTCTCCAAAATCGTCATTTCTAGTACAAGTATCAAATTAAAGAAAAAGAACATTTTTGAACACATATAACCATAGGATCTTATAGTAAGATGGTTTGAGAAGATATAGAAAATTTTCAAATATTTCCACCATGTGGATTGCAAGATATTATTATTTGAAGTGGTAAAAATCTTTTTTTGGCATTGCAAAAATTAGGTAGTTACACTTCACTATCTTTTGTAATTACAAAAATGACCGCACTATTTCCTATGAAAAAACAAGCCCCCCCCCCAACAATGAAAAAAAACAAGAGTTGTTGTTTAAAAGACACCTCTCCCGGAGAAAAAATTGAACCATCAATTAAAAGAGGGAAGGAAATCCCCCCTTCCACCTTTGCTGTCGATTTCCAAGTTCTAAAGGTGGGATCTAGCCATCGATCTCAACTCCAAGGGGAGGGTCGCATCTTTGCCATTGATCTAGAATTGGTTCCAAGGCTCCAAGGCTCCAAACACTCAGACATCGACTATAGTACTTACAATAGGCGTTGGGCATCGAGCAAAGCTTCTCCTTTTGGTATGTTGTTCTTCTCTTTCATTTGTTCTTTGATCTTACATATGCTCTTCTTTGATGTGTATGTTTTTTAATTTGTTGCTTCTGATTGCTAGCCAAGGGATGCTATAGGCGACGTATAGTAGAGAAGGCACAACAACGTACCTCACAGTAAGTTTTTGCTTCTATTTGTTTAATAGTCTTCAATCTGCTACTGTAATTTTCAAGTGATTTACTCATTCACTTCAATTTCCACAGAGTCCTCTGTAGTGTGTTGTTCTTTGAAGTGCTTTGTGTTGCGATGTATAAAGTACTCCAAAGTTTGTCATGTTTCAAAATAAGAGCATCATGTCCCCTACCTTGTATCTTTCATGTCTTGATTTCTATGGATATGTGCAAGTGGCACGGTTGTCATATTGGACGGAATCTCACTGTTCACAGACAGAATTGGATAAACTGTAGATGCCTAAAAACATCTCATTTGCCCAATTTGAAGTATTTTTGCAAAAGTTATAAGCCTCTGAAGTTCGCAGCCAGTCAACCCTAATCGATCCGATTTTGTCCGTGAACAACGAGATTCCGTCCGATATGACAACCGTGGCAAGTGGTGGATTTTTTTGGCTGTAGGTACTAGATGGATGTTGAACAGATATTAGTTCTTAGGGTTTTTAGGGTTAGAAGACAAAACTTATAGTATTCATTCTTGTAGTAGGTTGTACGTGAAGTCCCTAGGTCCTTTTCAGATTTAGAGACAAGTTAGCTATCTTGTTTAATTAGATCTTGTTGCTAAGATACCTTTAAATTTTTTCCCTTTGCCGCAGGTAGTAGGGTGCAGATATGTTGTCATTGCCGTTCTTTGATACTTGTATGTTCAGTAGTGAAAGGATTATTGTACCCTAGGCATTTCAGATGTTGTATCTATATTCATTCTCTTCAATGTTTGTTGATTATTTGTCCTCCAATTATATTTGGCATCTTAGAAATGGGACCCCTTTTGTCACAAACACTTAAAGCTACCGCACCGAGAAGCACACACTTTCCTATAGAAAACACTAGAGGCCTAGTATGCCCTAGTGTTGTATAGAGCACTAGGAAGAAGGTACTTCTAGTGAAGAAAGTTGTCTAAAAGAAAACTCCTCAAAAAACAACACTTGATCTCAATGTTACCATTTCTATAGGTAACTCTGACATCACACTCGACTACTTGAAAAAGAATGGAAGAATTTCTTGATAAAGAATGCATTTCTGGACTTTGCTCAATCAAAAGAGGTGGAGTTCTTATGAGGCTCCATTTACAAATGGTCTATTGTATCTTGGCAACTTTAGCAGCTGTTGTCACTAAACAAATCAAAATCTATCTTAGATGGGATAAAGTAGGAGCTATCCCTGTGGGACACTATATTCTTAGTAAAACGCTTTGTAATACTGATCTCCACACTTTCATTGGCATGCTGGGCTATTGCATCAAAGACAAAGGTAAAGATCACTTTGATTGTGTACAATAGGATGTCACCATTGAGCACCTTAAAGGTATTAAGGAGTATGTGAAACATGATACTCCTTTTGCCAAAAACTGAGTCATTCTGACTCATAAGAATCTCATTGAAAAGGCCGCTACATTCTACAGGTTCAAGCTCAAAAAACAATTAGGCAACACTCTTCCTAGCATGCTTCTACCCATGTTACAATCTGATTAGTACATTCCATCAGCTTCATGGATACTACTTGTTTGTCAGGGTAGCATGGAATATACTCGAGCCACTATGCTCTAGAAATGTATGATTCAACTTGACACTATCACCATAGATGATATCACTCAAATTTTTTTTGAGTTTACAAATCTAGGTTCTCGTCTTGCTGAATTAGGGCTAGTTGTAGTTCTAAATGAGGCTCAAGAAGGCACATTGCTTGACTATGTGGTTCTAGGTAATGTCTTGCTCTTGAATTTTGGACTACTACAATATTTTGATGTTTTTGACTTACTTTGTATTTTGGTTTCTATATTACTTTTTTATAAGTTCTTCTATTTTGACAGATTTTATTATTGATGATCCATGACAATAGCTTGACAATGTCATTGTGCTTGAAGACACTCAAGATAGAACTCCATCACCACCCAATGAGGCCAGTGCTGCAGTTCGTATACAAACTACCGATGATGTTACATTCATTCCCATTGAGTTTGGTGATTGTGACAATTTTAATAGTTTCTTAGTGTAGTATTCACACTTTGAACCTCTTTAGTGTTTTGTATAGTTTTTCTTCAAGACTTGGGCCATTGACTTTCCTCAACATGCACCACTTTTTCCATACTTTGGTTGTTGTGCTAACTTTTTGTAATGAACAAAAACTTCTGCAATTTCAATCCACAATTTTCATTTCATCTCTAATCATATATCTTTTCTTTACCTAAATTGGGTATGATTATGTAATATTTGCATTTGTTGAGGGCTAATGAGGGCTTGCCATGTGTACCCCCATTAATTGAATCCAATTTTAATTGACTCAAAACATGTTCCTCACTATGCACTCAAAAGAGAGCCTATACACAAGCTCACATTTGTATGAAAAAATTGTCCAAAATGATGGTGATTCTTTGGATTCATTTTTCATAGAAAGATGACTACATGCTTGAAATTTTCCAGATCATTTGGAATTGTACAACATTATACTACTAAAACCATACGTTTGTCTGTAATATCACAAATGCTACCATTAATACTAGGGGCTCATGCTTGCTATGCTACGCATTCATTGTATCACATATTAGTAAAATTTTGATATATTTGAATAGAATGCATGATAATGATTTCAATAAGTCTTTAAAATAATTATTTTAATTATTTTATAAAAAACATTTTCAATCATGTGTACATAGAAATCATATTTTCACACAATATGATATTATTGAAATAGAGTAGCAATTCACAATCATATCTGTAATATCACTTTTTACAAAGGGTGATATTATAAAAATAATATAGTCGTTGCAATTGAGGTGATATTAAAGAAGATCAATATGGTAATATTATAAAGGTAGCAACTCCATTGCTTTTCTTGGCTTTATACTTCTTTTGCATTTCTATGATTTTGTGCTTTTGTGAGCCTTGAATTAAATTGTTCACGAAGCTTTTGAGATTTACAAGTTTTTCCTTTAGATTCTTCTATTTGGGTTGCCATTGTTTGTAACAATTGAGTTAAATTTCTAATGCATTCTAATGTATGTGTATCTTTTACCATAGTCATCATTGCATGTATTTCATTCATCATTCATTAAATTTCTATTGTTTATTTCAATATATGCTTATTTATTAAAAAAAATTATATGAAGATTTATTGAAATTCTTACTCTGCATTCTATCTAATACATAAAAATTCTAATGAAATTCTAATGGTGAATGCGTAGCATAGCAAGCACCGACCGCTAGTATAGGAAAAAATATTAAGTAGAAAGAAGAAGAGAATACTAAATTGTTAACAACTTATTTATGGAATCAAAAATTGCCAATCCAAGTAGTGGTAATGTTGTAATAAACAATTTGCACCTAATGTTTTTATTTTTTCCAAAAATATTGAAAATTGAATTAAATAAAGGACTTCAAAGTTTATTTTAGAGTAGAAAATCCATAACTATCCAAAAACTACTCACAAACTAAAACTCTTCATAACTTTCATCTCATTAATCAAAATGGAATGATTCAAAACTTTCCACACATAAAAATATCTTGAGAACCAATTTAAAATTTTGATTTAAAAAATATATATTTTAAAAGAAGATTTTGTTGTTGCCCGCACTTAGGCCTACACTTTGTTAAAAATTACATATCATATAATAACTTTTGAACCATGAAGTCAAAAATTATGAAAATTATTGGGCCTAAAAGATAGTCCTTGGGCACATGTTGTGTGAAAATTTCAAAGAAAAATAAATAAAAACTCCATTTGTAGTGAGCTACCCAAAACCACGCCCAAAACTATCATGCTGTCAAAAATAGCAATTTAGGGCTTTAAAGGTTAATTCCTAAAATCTTTCATATTTAGAGGCTCAAGATTGCTTCAAGTACATTGTCCCAAAAAATTTAAGTGAATGTCCCCATAGAATGCAAATTCAATGTACTTAAACTTCAAGATGTAGGCTTTTCTAGCCCTCTCAAAAGGTGAATTTTGTCTTTTAACATTTAAAAAAAAGCTAGTATGTCCTATAACTTGTGCATTTTAGTCAATAAAAAAATTATAAAGTGGATGGACTGGATGCTAGTACTAAATGAAAGATGCTTATTACATTTACAAGAAATTGATAATTGATAATCTGAATGGTGAGAATCATTTAGTAAATAATTGGTATTTTTAGTTGAAAATTCTCAAAATTGAGAGTAATGGACAACTTTATGTATCTTTTCTTCCTTCATTACCAACAAAATAAAACTCCTCATTTACTTTCACCTCAAATTTGGAAATTGAATGGTCAAATGTTTTTAAGTAGGTATCGATCTATACAATCCAAAAAAACAATTAGTCTATTTTTAGAATATATTTAATATTGCCCATTTGATAGTGAATTTTTTTAATTCTAATTTTTGCAATATTTATTGGAATGATGTGAAACACGAGTTTTATATATAGACTATGATGATTAGCATCCATCCTAAAAATATCATGCAAAAACTTCAAATTATGAAGTTAATAGAAACTCCCAAAGTTCTTAAAAGTCCAAAGTGGGTGACTTGGTCCTTTAGGGGTTAATCCCTAAGACAACACGCATCCATTAGGTGGATTATAAATGTCTTCAAAAGCTTATTGTTGAAGCTACAAGAAATGATTGAAGTGCATTCAATCGTGTAGAAAAAGCAAATTCTTCAATGATGCAACAAGTGCACAATCACTTGTTGCTTCATGAAAATCATGCAAGGTTGTAAATGAATTCATGTAGGGATGGAGAGAAAAGAAAAACTTGCAAAAATGAAGATCTAAAGTCAAGATTCTACTCATGTCATAATTTGTATTACCAAAAAATATCAAAATCTATATCTATTTTTTCCCCATGAACTCTTGGGGAGTTAATCCCACCTTCCTATAGAACACGTACAAAAAAATGTAAGTCACATTCCTTATCATTTGTGAGATCTTTAAGCTCAAAGTAGAAAGATTTTTTTCTATCATGTGCTTGTAGGGGTATCTCAACTTCAAATTTCAATAAGAATTAGAGGTTGTTGAATTTAATGTGCATCTTTTATTATGATGAAAATATCAGATTTGGTAACTACATCCTCAAAATTAGAACTTGAATCCACTTTGTGAAAAAATTACGAACCTTTTACAACTATAACTATGTTGAAAAGAATTAAATATCCAAAAACACCAATAAATTCATCCAAATTTCAAATTTTTTTTCTAAAATCTAAACAATGGAATTTTATATCATAGAATCAAAAAGGGAAAGGGAAAAAATTGACAAAAAATTGAAAATACAATTTTTTAGGCCATTGCCTCAAAAATGAATGTTTACAAGTGTCCAAAAGAACTTTGCATAGACAAAAGTTACATAAAGTTTGAATAGGATCCTACTTGAAAATTGAGCTACATTAAATAGTAAAAAAAATGAAAAGAAAGACATTATTTCTTACTTTTTGTTTTGCTTAAGAAGTTATTAAAGCTATATGTACAAAACTTCTCATGATGTAGCTTCTTGTTCAAGTTTGCCTATAAGTAGTAGAAATCATACTTGAATAGACTAATATTTTATCAAACTCATAACATTGCATTCACTACAAACACTACTAGAAAATTTTGTATTTATGTTGTTTTGGTCGTGTTGATCCGGTCAAAATCTGACAGAAATCTGTTGTTTCAACAGATTTCTGTCAGATTTTGACCGGATCAACACGACCAAAACAACATAAATACAAAATTTTCTAGTAGTGAAAAAAGGACATATATGACTTGTCCACAATGACTGCAAAATATTCATTTTGTAATCATGGTTGTGCTTGAAGTCATTGTGAACAAGTCATTTATACCCTTGTTTTTCTGGAGTGATTGTGACAAATTAGACCAAGTGAAGGTCTTGAAGCTTGGTTTGTTTAAGCATATTTTCTCTTAATTAAAATTATTGAACAAAATTCCATAATGCTTAGAATATTGGTAATATATATTTGATAAGTTTTGTATTCAAACTTTATTGGCATAGAAAATCTCTTATTTTAGTTTTGGTACTATGATTTATTTTTACTACTAGTGTGTGTGACACTAATTCACAAAAGGACTTAGTATTTGTAATATGTTTATATTAGTTTTAGTTGAAATATTTTTTGTATTGTGCTAATGTTCAAAAAAAAATTATTTTTATTTTGGTAGTGACATTATATTTGCAATGCACTAATTTTGCATGTGATGAATTAGTATAGTACCATAATTGTTTATTGGTTACACCAAGCTACAAATTCCCTTACAGTTAGTATTGTTCATCCTACTACTTTCTAAAATGTAAAGATGTCCTATCCTTGGAAGAAGAATTTAGTAGTAGCTTTCAAATAAATGTTGTAATCCATGATAGATAGATCATACCAATACAATCAAATTTAGCACTAAATTTACTAATATTCATTGATAAAATATAAAATATAAAATTTATCATTCCTTTAAAAAAAATGATTATATATTGAATAATGAGGGTCTTCTACAAGATCTATTGTTGTATGAGTGTAATGTATAAAACTTTAATTGTGGTAGTTTTTAATTATTTACATATTGATATCATGTTTGAAGTACCATTATTGAATTGAAAAAAGATAGCTTTTGAGTATAATTGTACACTTTTAACTACAAAAACAATTCAAAAAGATTTTTGCAAATCCATGTTCTACAAATGTTAGAACACATTAAATTTTTGGAACAAGGATGAAATTGGCCATTAGAAACAATATAGTGCATAATATTGTTAATATTTACATTGTATTCCCTCTATTACATGCCTTAAAGAAGGAGGTGTAATGTTCTCTTAAATATAGGGGGGAGTTTTAGTTATAATCTTTTTGTCAAAGTTGCAAATACATAGATAATGTGTTGGGGCCTTGGGGGCATCTTGGATTTTAGGGAATACAAAATAGCCCCTGAAAAAACTAGTGCATAAATTTATGGTGGTGTCTAAAAAAATAAAAATTAACCAATATAGGTTGATTGGATGATCCATTGTCAAATATCCATGAGAATGGGCCAAATATAAACTTTGTGCCTCTCATTAGTAATTCAAAAACACCACTCAAATCATGTTAATCAATAGTATCATCAACAAAGATGATAAATGGTGCCTTTATTCATTTTGTTACATTTGATCACTTTTAATGAAAGTTATTTGTTTGTTTCAATTTATTTATTTTAAGTCACCTATTGATACAAGCATACCAATAGAAATTTTGGTAGTTAAGTCATACTTAACTCCAAAAGGAAGTTGAAAATATTTGATCCTTGCTGTATAAACTGCATTTTTTTAATACATAGATTACTTGAAGGTGCTAGGAAGCTCCAATTGATATGCATCTTTTCTGTACTTTACTAGGTATCAATGGATTGTTGCATTGTAATTTTTTTTGAAAAAAACTATGCAATTTTTGTAAAACATTGTACATACAACATGCAAAAATCGTGTAATTCCACATATACCAACAATCCATCAGGGTGCAACTTGGGTAAATAAGGTACAAATCCCTAAACAATTTTTGTATTGCATATACATATAAGTTGTGAAGCTAAAAAATGTTTAGAATTTTTTTGATATGAAATTGTGCTTGAAAATTCCATACAATTGATTCATACCGAATATGTGCAAAATTCATCTTTTATTTTTGGAATATAGTTAGCATATAACTAACATGATAATAGATGCACCTCTCAATAAAATCCATAAATAGTTCAAATATTGTACCTAAATTTATAATTAGGCATTGTGATAAAAAATATTTGTAAGGTCAATTTTTGTAGTTATAAAGTTCTAGGTTACAAGTATGTAATTGAATTTTTGATTTTCATTAAACACAGTTGCTGGTATGTAAGTCTAGGATATTAGCCTATGAACTTAGGAGCCTAAGCTTTTATATTAAAGGTATCTATATTATAAGTACCTTCCATGGTTATAGGTATAGCTGCCTATAGTATAAGTGTTTATATTATAAACACCTTCTATGGTTATAGGATATTTACATTATAAGAACCTATATTATTGGTACCTATATTATAAGTAGTATCTATGGTTATAGGGTACCTTACGTTATAGGCACCTTCAATAGCTGTAAAGTACCTATTTACACCTAGGTTGAAGGCTTGTAGGCTTGCATTTCTAGGCTCTCATGCTAACGTCATTACTCATTAAAAATAAGGTATTTAAATTTATAAAAAATTAATTTTATAAATGTGAACTTTGTTTAACACCAAAAGGATTGGGGCACATTTGTGTAAAAATTGTCAAAAAAAATCTGTTTTTTATTATAGTGAGAAAAAAATGAACAAAAAAATTGAAAAATTGTATTTAGTATACAAGTGAGTCTTTAATTCTTAAAGGACATTCTATATTTCCACATAGTAAAACTTCACTAGTTTTCTAAATTAAAACACCTTCAAAATTTTGATATTTTTAAAAATCAAGTTTAATTATATTTTAAAATCAAGAACTTTGTGAAATTCAATTTTGATTGTTTACTATGTGTCTTGGGCTTAGTTTGTCTTTTAACCCTATAAGGACTAGGAATTCAAATTTTGAACAATGAATGATTTCATATACATCTTAACAAGGGGAGGTCACTCTATGCATTTACACAACCCACGTGAGGTGAAGATTTTGGACCCCTTACTTACTTCATAAAATTTAATTTAAAGAAAATTTAAAAAATTTGAATAGTTTTATCTACTTTGAAAGTTTGTATTTTGAATTACTGATATTTTTAAATTAATAATAATTAGTTATGAATTTTTGAAGAAAAAAATACACTATAGAGCTGAAAATAACTTTGGACCCCTTACTTATCTCATAAAAAATTGTCTAAAGAATGAACAAAAAAATCCTAAAAATAGTTCTCTATTGAAAGTTTATTTTTCTTGAATATTGATGCAATGGTCATCCAAATGTACTCTTTATAAATGTTTGAGTTGAAAAACATGCCATTTTAGTTGATTTTTCAACCTATTATAATAGTCATTTTAAATGTCATTCGAGTTGGGAATTTTTGGCAATAGAAATTTATAGTCATTATTAATCAAAGTTTAAAATTATAGGTTGAAATTATAGTATATTCCAAAGTAAATAGGTGTGTGTGTGTGTCAAAAAATCACTTTGCCATACGTGGTACACAAAATCCCCAGAGTGACCTCCCCTCACATCTTAAGTACAAAAAAATGTGTTTTAACACCTATCATTTTTTTCAAGATTCTTGTATTAGTCTTTGTACATTTGTATAAAATAGATTTTGAAGACTTTGCTTTGCAAGTACTCTATAGTTCAAAAGATACTATTAGATTTGGCCTCAAAAAACTTTTTAAGTTCAAAAAATGACCGTTCAAAAACAACATGAATTAAAAATTAACTTAACAATCTCGAAAAATCACTATGATTACAAATTAATATTCTAAACATTAAAAAAAAATTCTTGTGAGAGTTACAAAATATTCAATCTACCATTGTTTGTAGAAGGAATTTTCAATTTTGGCTTCAAATGTAATTGAATAATGTAATAGTTCTTCATTGTAATGGGAAGCCGTTGAGCAAGAAGATGTTGTGACACCCCCTTGTGAATGCCTAAACCATTGTTTTCTTGAAGGTTGAGACTAATTCATTGTCATGAATGCGCTCAAGTAGTAGGGAATGTAGGTGGCGTAGAAGTAGGAATGAACGCAGGTGTAAAAAACAAGATAGTCGTCACTCAAGGTGAAAGTAATGTAAGTGGGAGTGAAAAATTGTCAAAGAAAACCATTCTCCAACCCATTTCTTTCCCTCCGGATGCATCCAACTTCCGAGAATAATCTTGTTTTTTGGAAAAGGTGTGACTATCCCTAATGAAACTCCCAGACAAGGACCCCAAGAGGAAGCAAATGGGGACCCTGGGACCTTGGAAAACAGAGCATTTGTGTCTACTGCTCTGTGAGCCCAAGCAACCACAGGTCCCCCTTCTCACTCTCATATAGGACAAAGTAAGACGATGCTTTAAAGTAATGAAGTTTGTTAAGGTTGTATGTGAGTTAGATTCCACTGGTGAAGAATTCAGCCATTCAAGATTGACATTTAATTTGTATACTCCATCAAACTTTCCAGTTTCCACAATGACCTTTAACCCCTGTGCGTCAGGGCACTGAGGATTCAAACTCTATAAAAAGTGTGTGCATTAAACACTATAATCTTTGGATCCGAACAGTGGATTGCTGTGCAATTTGCAGATCCCACTCAGGCGCCAGTTAAGTTCCTGATGCAACGGTCAACTTTTCAACAAAGCAGCAAGGTAAACCAGCCCATTGTGGTCAGAATGAGGAGTTTGGCATCATCTTGTTGCTGAAATTTTTCAATTTTTTTCCTACATTAGTACAAGTGTGAGAAACAGCAAGTGCAATTGAAATTAATTTTTTTTTACAAAGTATGAACTCGCTAGGAATTTCTGAAGTATTGAGCCCAAAAGAGTCTGTAGACTACCTTAAGACCAACAAAATCTGAATCTGTAATGCTCATCTCACTGACTAATGCACTCAAAATATTTTCTATTACATAAGGCCAAAAAAGTCAATTTTTACAATGGACTTCACACTGAAAACTCAGAAATTCCCAATGAGGTCAGTGATCACTCCATTGCTATCATGTAAGACATGCATTGTTGCCCACATCCCACATCCTGAAAAAAAAAAAAAATGGATCATTTCTTAGGCAACCACAATGGGTTGTCTTACTTTATACTGAAAATAGTCACCGTTTCTTCACAAGGTCCCCAAAAGCAAGTCACTTTGGCCGTTTATAATTTGACGCACAAGAGTCAACCCTGTAAAGATGAGGCCCCTCATGACCAAGGTAGTCATTAAAACTCTCTAATTATTGAACCAATGGACCCATTCACTATTGCTACAATCAACAATGAAGTCATCCATTGGACCATTGTGGCCTACAACATCCTTATAGGGTTAAATTATGGTCTGAATATCAAACACCATAGTGTTGCCTACAATGAAACACCCAATCATTCATATGAAGTAAATAGGGAATAGAGAGGTAATTGATCTCTACTATACAAACTTAGCTTATACTAAGGTAACATGCTCAGAAATTGCCCACCTACCTAAGAGTTGAATTTTGGAGAGGTGAAGCTTCTTGAAATCATTTTCAAAAAAATTTCATTGAAAGACAAGTGGAATTGGCACCTAATCCAATTCATTTCATATTTTTTGGAACTTTGTAAAATTAGTTATAAAATTTTGAAGTTGAAATGGCATAGGGCTTTAAAATCACCCAACCCTTAAAATGTACATTTTTTGTACATTGCTAAAGGCTATGAAAAAGCAACATGTACATCGAATGTACATTTGAGGATGTGGGCAGTTTTAGAGCGTGTGCATTTTAGAACTTGTTACCTTAGTGTGCCCTATGTTGTTGCTACAACCAAAATGTAAATAAAAGTAATATTTTAATATTTTAATTCATAAAAGCTTTAATATTCTATAACTTTCACATTATACGTGCAAATGCCACGAAATAAAGCCCATGCACACCTCTTTGCTGAGGGCTTTAGATGATACCAAGCATGCGATCAAAAGATACATAGTCCAGGAGATCTCAATGTATCAAACAAACATAACAAAATAAAACAAAACAACTTATCTTAATGGATGATATAAATAATGATGATATCTCTACAAGTTCACTTTTTCTATAGAAATCGGTTAAATTGAAATAACTTATTAATACATGCCTTCTAAAAACTTTCACAACTCCAAATATTTAAAGTAGACAATTTCAAAAGCACACAAGCTCTAAAATTGCCCACCTCCTCAAAAGTCCACTATTTGTACATGCTGCTTTTTGTAGCCTTTAACAATGTACAAAAAGTGGACATTTGAGGAGGTGGGCAATTTTGAGCCCTATGCCATTTCAACTTCAAAATTTCATAACTAATTCCTCACAGCTTCAAAAAATGTGAAATGACTTGGAATTAGATGCGATTTTTACTTATCTTTCAAGGAAAATTTATTGAAAATATTTCAATAAGTTTCACCTCCCTTTTGTAGCTAACTTCCAAGTCTTAAAGACATTGACTTGGCAGTTGTACCATTTGTAGCAAAAGGCACTCCATATTCTAAAAAAGAGACTTAATTGTTTTCATATTTATTGCATCATCAAAATGAAAAGAAACATGTCAAACTAAACAATTGTACTACGATTGATTGGGAAAAGTTTGCAATATGATGTAAATATTATTGTCAGGTAGAAAATTACCTTGGAAATTCTAATTTCCTTATCCAAGATTAATTTTAATTGAAACAAAAAAATGAAGAAAAAAGAGGAAAACAAAAGATGTAGTGGATATTATATGCACTCATGTTAGAATTTATATATACTTCAATTAATTTATATAGAATTATTAGACATGTAAAACTATGATGATTTAAAGAGTTTAGTTGTTATATTGATGCTTTTTATGAAGCATTTTTTTCATTTATGTATGTTCCTATTTGAACATATATTTTCTTTTGTAGAAATAAAATGAAATTTTTTATTGCAATAATTTATATCTCCTTCACTTCACTATATGATTTCATTTATTTTCACTTCATTTTGGATAATTTCATTCACTGGATAGAATTTATAATCAATTTACCAATAATTTGAAATGATTTAATATTTTATTATAATTTTCAAATATCCTAATAAAATAATATTAATATTAATATTAATAATTTAGCATTAAATTAAAATTTATATAGTGCATTGAATATTGTTTTAGGATATTTAATTTTTGTATATTAAAATTATATTAAAGATTGATTTAATTATTTAGAGGATATTAAGACAATTTATGAATTGAATTTGAAACTTTTTTTTAAAATACAAATATTTATTGTTTACATTTTTAAATTTATTGTCAATGTAATTTTTTAAATTTTGATTTATAAACAACTTGTGTGGCATTGTACACTTATCCAAGTATTTTCAGTGATTTACTAATGTATTCTTTCAATTATTAATTTATAGAAACAAAATTCAATTGAAAATCCAAAATTTTCACACTTAAGAACCCAAAGTGCAAAACAACTTTGATGCATTGAGAGCTTTTTGTCAATGCCAAGAATGACATCAAAAACTCCTATACTTCATTTTCCATAATTTAATTTAATTTATGGTCTTAAAAATTGCTCACAAATCCATCATATGTCCAAAAGTAATAATACAACTTTAGTACAATCCTCATTGAGTCAAGCTCTCCAATGGTATAGAGAAAAGGACCGGTGAGCAAACAATTGGGGATATCTCAACATTATATACACAATTAGAACAAATGTTACTATTGTATTTTTATTTTTATTCAATATTTACTTCGCATACATAAGTAAATAAAGGGCGCAAAGCCTTGACACTCTTGATTGATAATGAATCAAGAGGTCAAACTTTCTTCTTTCAGGTATTGATGTTAAAGTTTTGTTTTTAATTGATTTAAAAACTCAATTTTTTTCCCTCTCCTATTTTTTGCCCTTTTTCTTTCTTTTTTTTCCTTCCCTCCTCCTCCTTTTGCCTTTTTATCTTAAAGTAGGTCTAGGTGGCCCCCTCCCTCTCCCCAGTCCGCTGTTAACTCCGGACCTGCACTCCCGTTATAACTACTAAGGTAGTCTGCTCTTAAAGCAACCATTTAAACCTACCCAACTCATCATTGACTGTAATAGATATTTGAAGCAACATGCCACCCGTTCCTAGATACCCATTTAGAACATGGGCGCTTGTAGAGCAGATTACCTTACGGAAGGTGCTTCCAAAACGTGGGTGCTGGTAGGCAGCAGATGGTAAAATAATAAGCAACCTGTCGGCGGCGTCGTTAGCTCCAAAATTAGCGTGCTTAGACACTTCCGCGGAGATGGAGATGGCGAGAGGGAGTGCATTGCAATTGTCGACAGAGTTTCTGGAAGAGCCGACTGGAGCATACTATTTGTGCGAGTATTGGTTGCCTGGCATGATTGCGAACTCGATTGCGAGTTAGGCTTGCTAAATTCAACGGACTGTTTTAATCGATCGAAACGGAATCAGGTTTGACAGCCTATATACTGTTCTTTGTGAATTAGTGAGTGTAGGAATTGACGTGACGAAAACGATGAAGATGAAGCGGGTGATGGAGTTTCTGTTTGGGGATTGAATCCTTATTCGGGGTTTTAAAATTTTACGGACTGTTTGATCGATCGATAATTGCAACGTAGTCATGTGCGCACAATTTTCATGAATCGTTGTATAATGAGATTCACGAGATGACTGTGAAGAGGATGGAACGCGTGAGGGAATTGGCGTGAAACCCTAATTGGGGTTTATAAGTCTTAATCTAGTATCGAGAGTTTAGGTTCTGGTTTGGTCTTGATCGGCTCGTCTTGGTTGCAGAGTAGTCGCACGTTCTTAAGCTCGCCAATTTTGAAGAAGTTGTGGAGATTCGAAATTGTTCTGGGTTATTTGAGTTTTCAGATTCATTTGAAGGACCCAAATGTACAATGTTGACAGGAAATTATCTAATTTGACCAGAGAAGTTCAGCATATACCCTCTCCTGCAAGAGTCATTGTCAGGGCACTGTAGAAACTACGAAGACAGTTTCAGATTCCTCATTAAGCGAAAGCTCAAATTGAGGAAATTGTCAAATATATTTCAACAAAATTGTTTTGGGGTTTGCTCACTCAGTTGCACAATTACAATATTTTGCTTTTAGTATGGCCATGGTGCTAGTATCAATGTTGTTGCACTCCTTGAACTTGGAGATGAGCCCTACAAGATTTGTTGGAGCTCATTTTAATTGGATTTGAACAGCACTTTGTCAATTGACTCAAGATTTCAATTTGAAATTTCTGATGAGCTTGACCTGTTTTTCTTGTTGCAGTTATAACAATTGGCATCAAGCAGCAGCTATAACAGCAAGTGTGAGTGTCTTACAATTCTGTTTTTCGATCTTCAGATGTCATGGTATGCTCATTTGACTAAAACATTGGGTATCTATTGGTGTAACTTGAGATTTGTCCATCCATTTTCGTTGACAGCATAAATCACAATAGGTTCTTAGGTATGTGTTGTGCATTCCTGGCTAGTCTGCCATATTCAGAGCTAAGTCATTCTATTTTAGTATGCTACAGTTAAAGATCATTTCAACTCTGGTTTACTTCAAACATGTACCTTATCACCTATGATATAGAACACGTACGTGATTTTGAACACAAGTGGCAAAGTTGAAGATCAACCATCTCACTCTTTTGATAACTCAGCAAATTACTTCAGCATAAATCTGGGCTAAAATAGAGGAAGTTGATGGAGGTTTATACATGATATTTTGTGTTGATCTATCTGTGCACTGGTTATTATTGGAATCATGTTCTCACTTGGGAGATGAAAGCCTAGGAGTAGGTTATCTACAGTAGGTGAATGAGCAGCTAAGTTAAACATGAATTTTTCCTGTGGTGTGGGTCATTGTGCTTGAAAATTGTTAGTGGTCAGTATTTGATTCAGTATTTGAGATTCACAATGACCCAATTTTTTTGCCACCGTGACGCTATGTTATCTCCAAGTCAGTTAGCTGGTATGTGAATATTTGATGCTTATGTTGTGTAGCTGGAATTTTTGACTGTTTTCCCTTTGTAGTGCTAAGTAAACCGATTGACAATTGTTGGGATCATGAATGGTATGTATATGGTCTGTTAAAAATTCACCACAATTTTGCATATTGAAAGCATGCTAGGTTTGAATAATTGGGTGTGGGTTTACTACTTTAGCCTGAAGTTATAATTTTGAGGGAATGATGGACATTCACAGAGGAAGATTTAAGTGATAAGTTAATGCATTAGGAATTTAGTGGCAGTAGTATTTAGAATTGACACGAGTCACAAAATATTTGTTGCACATAAGGTAGTCTGTTCTTAAAGCGACCATTTAAGCCTACCCAACTCATCATTGACGGTAATAGATATTTCAAGCAACATGCCACCCATTCCTAGATAGAATCACATTTAAAACATGGGCAGTTTTAGAACAGATTACCTTACACTACAATTCTTCCAAACCAACTTGATTTTCCAATCATTGATTTGCCTACTTGTGCAGCATGTATTGACAATGGTTTGGGTATTGAAAACCATGGTGATCGACCAGAAGTAAAGAAGAAGTTATATATTTTATATATAAAGGAGTATGTGTTTGCTATTTGCAAACTTGAAATTCTGCTACATATTTATTGGAGCCTAAATGAGCTGCTTCCCTGAAGCGAGATGAATTGCTTTGTTATTATCAAATATTAAAATCATTCATTTTCCAAGTATTTTTTGGATCCAAGATATTGTCTTAATAATAAATCAAGCATTTTTATTTTTTTAGACATTCAGTGCCATGAGAGAAAATTAAAAGAATTGCCACTTGAACCCTTCATAAGTATATAAAGCATCAATTTATGTGTATTAAATTAGAACTCAATAGTATTATCATTGAAAGTGTATTAACCCCTAAAGCACCAAATTATGTTCTTTGGCAACATAGCCATTTTGGATGGAATTTATATTTTTTTTTTCTTTGAAATTTTCACACATGTGCCCAAAGAGTAACTTAAAAGCCCAACAATTTTCATAACTTTTAACTACATGGTTAAAAAGATTTCATATGATATATAATTTTCTTTGAATTGTAAATAGTCTAAACAACTCAGAAAAATTCTTTAAAAAATTACTTTTATATGAAATAAATTTTTTAATTAGTTCTTTAGATTCATATATATGTGGAAAGCTTTGAACCATTCCATTTTGATGAATGAGATGAAAGTTATGAGGAGTTTTAGTTTGTGGGTGGTTATGGAATCTCTACTCTAATATAAACTTTGAGGTTCTCTATTTAACTCAATTTTCAATATTTTTTGAAAAAATAAAATTATAGGATGTGAATTGTTTATCACAACATTACAGCCATTGGGATTGACATTTTTCAAGTTTATAAATACATTTTTATTAATTTAGTATTTTGAACTATTTTCTACTTCTTTCTACTTACTATTTTTTCTTATATATTGTACAATTTCAAATGATTTGAAAATTTTCAAGCATATATCCAACTTGCCTTAAAGAAAAAATCAAAAGAAGCACCACCATTTTGGACACTTTTTCATACATATGTGAACTTGTGAAGTGCAACTGCCTTATTTTTCTTAGAGCCCCAAAAAAATTCTATTACTTCAAACGCTAATATCTTGCAATCTACATGTATCCAAAAATGTTTTTTTTTCTAAAATTTGGTACTTGTACTAGAAATGATAGTTTTTGAGCTTTTGGGGAATGAAAACGTAGTCAAAAACCTGTAGGGGTTAAAAAATAATATAAAATAGACACAAGGAGATTTAAATGTGGACATTGAACAACTATAACATCCATGAATACCTTCCATGTGAGGTAAAGAAATATAATTGGCCATGTTAATTTCATATTCAGTGGAACATTTGAATTTTGTCTAATTGAAGAAGATGAAGCTCTAGGAGGTGAAACAAAAGATCACATGTGGACTTGGAGATATACTAAATGCCTACAAAATGATGACCTCACACTCAATAATTAATTGAACAATGGTACTCCTTCAAAATGCCCCCCAAAGTCTATTTTTCAATATTCCCAAACTACTCTTTGAAGAGAGGTCTAAAACTAAAAGAGTACACCAAACTTTTCCTATAGCACAAAATTGGTTTTTTAAATGTTATTTTAAATCCTAATCTGGAACATTTTTTCCAACAAGAAGATCATTTTGAGATAGAAGTAGTATATTTTAATTATTTTTTTGTTGTAGGAATCTCATAGATGTATTCGAAATTCATATTTCAAATCCAATATTTTTTTTATAAATTTGTGCAAGTGTCTTTATAATTTCTCTTAAAATCATTTCTTATCACATTGTCCAACAATCATTGACAATTATGCACACCAATGCAAAGCCAGATTTGAATAAGTGATGCATGAATGTAATCTTATGATTGTAAAAGTTTTGTGGAAGTTGGGTGAAAAATACATCATTTGAAAAGAATATGAAAATAGCATTGACCACTTTACATAGAGTTTATAAAAAATTATAAATGACCATGTTAGTGCACCTTACAAATTTTTGTAGTTTTCAAAATAGTTTGAGTTATTATTATTATTATTATTATTATTATTATTATTATTATTATTATTATTATTATTATTATTATTATTATTATTATTATTATTATTATTATTGCATGATACACTAATTGAAATAACTTTTGTAGTACTAAATCCCTCCAATCATTTGGGGTAATGAGGAATACCGGTGTCAGGTAGAGAGGCATTGCCTTGGGAAAACACGGGGAATCTAGCTGCAACTAGATTTGGCCTAGAAAAATGAAGGACTACGAGGTCAAATACACCCACAAAATAAAACACCACGTGCTTGAATACTCCCATGATATGTCATATAGGCCAAAAAGATGTCATTTTTTTGTATAAAAGTAATAGAAGTTGCACATAAACATCTTAAACTCCTTTTGAAGAAGCACCCAATACTAAAATGAGTGCCAAAATCACTCCAAGACTTCAAATTGAGAGTGTGATAACTCTCTAAAAAGCTAACAAAAACATCTACAAATCCTCCGAATATCAACTCAAAAGCTCATACTGTACAACCTTTATAATCGGTCAAAGTCTTCTCAGTTCAAATTAAAGGCAGCTCCTCACCACTTCACTTCTACACCCATAACTTTTGCATCATAACTCCAAACAAGGAGAATGATAGTTTTTTGGAAAGCTAACAACTCAATCTATAAAAATACCAAGTCTCAAAATAAAATATCACTCCATTAAGCATTTATGAGCCCTCGAAGATTCTGCCCTCTATACTCCATAACAATCATCCCTCCCTCCCTCCCTCAAGCATAACTTTCACATAGAAACTCCAAATTGAGCAAGTGATAGAGTTTTGGAATCACAAAAATATGATGAACAACCTCTCAAGATTTCATTATAAAACTCCTCATGTACAATTTCCTATGGCTCTCAAAAATCACAGTTCTCTCTCAAAACTAAAAGGAGGAAGAAAACCCTCCCCACCTCATCCGCCACCTCAACTTCCATACCATCCACTTAAGCAAGTAGATTTAGTCTTAAAAAATACCACATGGACATATATTCATCCATTGGTCATCTCTTTTGCCCATAACTCTATCCTTATCCCTTATGTAGACTTTTAATCCATTTAAAAAACTCTAGAGAAAGGTAAAACAAACTTTACCTTTCAATTCAACAACCTCAAATACAAAATAAACTTTTGAAATGCTTTTAAGTATAGAAATGAAAAAAACTAATACCAAATAGTTGTCTAATAGAGGTAAAAAAGTAGAGTTTACTTCACTTAAATCATTAAACTTTAGTAAAAAAAACCTCTACTATGACAACAAATATATATTTTTACATAGTGAACGTATATAGAACATGACACCGGTAGTAGAAACTAGTGGAAACTATTGATTGCATAGATTAGGAAAATGACTATAAAAAGACCTACTAGTAGTCAAGTTTGTCATGTAGGTTTTCTTGTGGGTCATTTTCCTAATGTACGTGGCCCAAGCTTGTACTAAGGCAAATTATCCTATGATTGGCAAAAAAACCTATCATAAACACCGAGGGAATGATCCATGAAAGTTTTTTTAATAAATTAGATTTGGGATATATTAATTTAAGTTAGTAGCCACAACAATGTTTATGATGGATGATTAGTGCCACTTCACACTATAGCTGTCACATTACTTCACATTTCACATTATGGATTGAGTGGCCAAACTTTGTTGAGAGTCCAAAGAAGTGAACAATACATAGGCAATAAGTAATAGGAATTGGAGCCTTCGGCCAACCATAGTGTGAAGTCTTCAAAGGCTAAGCCAAAGTCCAAATTTTTAGCAATCTAATAGTTGAAATCTTGTCATAAGTCTATGGCATCTCAGCTAGAGTTTGGGCTCCATTTCTAAACAACTCAAACTTTCTTTGAAAATATGACACCATGTAGGTAGTTGGAGGGCGTTGACCTTTGGACTTGTGCTTTGTAACGTGAAGGGTTGAGAGGTTGAATTCTTGGTTTGAATTTTTAAAATTTAATTGGTGGAAACCCATAGCCTCTCGACCTTTGGCCATAGTATCAAGTGGCCCTTAATGATTACAATAGGAACTTCCACCTTTTGATTGTACATTCACTACAAGAAGTAACTTCATATTGAAGATGTATTAAATATTAAAACCAATTTAGGTAAGTAAAATGATCATTGTGGTTACACTTTTGGTTGGGTTTGGATTAGCCTCAAAACTCTCTTGAACCAATTGGGCAATTGGGCAACATACATATAAAATATGAATTAACAAATTCATACTTTGTCAAAAAAAATATATCAATTGCTCCTTCCACTTCTTACATTTGCTTGTATTTGGAAAAAAAATTCTAAATTCTCAACAATTCCAACATGGAAAACGAGCCACTCTACCTGCCAGAGGCCAGTTCACGTTGATATTAGGGGGCAAAAAGTTACTATATGCAACTTCAATTGTTGGAAATCATAAGTTTAGACTAGATCATATTTTTTCTCATCATCAAAATTTCTATCTAGTTTAACATTTTCATTCATGTGAGCACTTTTTCATTCATGTGAGCACTTTTTCATTCACTTACCCACAAACCCAAACCAAATTATTATTGATCAACAAACCAGCTTTATTCCAAATAACCTATAAAAATAAAATCCCTGCATCCCAGTACAAATTGTTCAGTTGTGAGTTACTAAGATTTTTTCTTAAAAACCTGAGATTTTTTCTTAAAACCCTGATGAAAGGTGAGTGCGACCACTGCGAGATGGTCATAAATGGATGATTTGATATAGTCGATGGTAAGTTCTCCTCTTATCCTCGCCCCTCTTCAGTTGCCTTTTCAGGAGTACTGCACTGAGTCATGGTACCATATGGGTTTTAGGCTCTCATGAGTTGTGGCAGCAGGAAGTGGCATTGTGTGCAGAAATGAGTGCGACCGAGGATGGATTGATTGATTGATTTGTGTATGCCTGGCCACTGGTACCTCACCTTACATGAAGGAGACGTAACCTTCACTTGAGTTGGCTGCAGCAGAGAATTGAACAGCTTGCCATGTGACTGTGATGAGTAACTTAATCTGAAAAAGACGACTCCACGGAGGAGTCGAGTCCCACTCTCCACTCAGCTGGACGCAGGCACCGTCAGAAATCTCACTGCACGGATTTGTCCTGCTGTTCGAGAAAGTGACACTGATTTTTCAACGTCGCACGATTTCAAATTCAAGTAGTGCAGGCTGAAGTGATCTTGTATTGTGCTAATTGTCTCTTCACATGTGTGAATGGAATTTCGTAAAGACATGGACTGCTTACGAAAGGTGCGACCATGAATTGACGATTTCACACCCTCAATGATACAATGAATTTGTTCAGTGCAAATGTGATTTGTTTAGAATTACAGAATTGACCTAGAAGAAGATTCAAAATTATTGATCTTTTCGTCGGCCAGTTCCATTGTGTACATGAATTGAGTTCTTGCTGGTGGCTTGTAGCCCCTAATGGCTTTTGACTATGTTTCCAACAAAAAAACGCTTCAAAACTACCATTTCTAGTATAAGTATCAAGTTTAAAATAAATAAAAAATTTGGTTGCATGTAATTGTAGGATCTTGTAGTACACTAGTTTGGAAAGATGTGGAAAATATATTTGAGAGTTTTTTCACCATGTAGATTACAAGATATTAGCATTTGAAGTAACAAAAATCTTTTTGGAGGGCCTTACAAAAAACAAAGTAGTTGTACTTCACAAAGTCACATTCATATGAAAAAATGCCTCAAATGGTGGTTACTCTTTGGATTCATTCATCAAGGCAAGTTGTCTACATGCTTGAAAATTTTCAAGATCATTTGGAATTGTACAACATATAGGAAAAAAAGAGTAAGGAAAAAAAAATAGAGAATGATTCAGAATACTAAATTGTCAAGAATTTTGTTACAACATTGAAAAATGTTAATCTCAACGATTGTAATATTGTAATAAACAATATACAACTAATATTTTTATTTTTTGTCCAAAAATACTAAAAATTGAGTTAAATAAAGGACTTTAAAGAATATTTTAGAGTAGAGATTCCATAACTACATGCAAACTAAAACTCCTCATAACTTTCATCTCATTAATTAAAATGAAATTATTCAAATCTTTCCATGTATATATAAATCTATAGAACCAATTTAAAATTTTTATTCCTTAAAGAAGTAATTTAAAAAGAAAAATTGAGTTGCCTAGGTTGCTTGCAATTCTAAAAAAATTATATATCATACAATAACTTTTAAACCATGTAGTCAAAAGTTATGAAAATTTTTGGGCCTTAAAGCTACTCCTTAGGCAAATCTTGTGTGAACATTTCAAAGAAAAAAATTAAGAATCCGTTTGTAGTAAGTTGCCTAAAATTGCTACCTTTCTAAAAAATGATGTTTAACCCTTGAGGATTTAATATGAATGGGTTGTGATTCTTAATCGTGCACACCACATGTTGTTTCCATGTACTAAGGTAGAAGGCTCATTAAATGCACATGTAAAGAGAAATATAGATCTACAAAAGAAATTTCTCACATCATTTTAATTTTTTTAGTAGAAAGAGAAATGAAAAACAATTGAATGACATTTTTAATTGTAAATTCTGAATTAGATATAAATTTTCCAAAGAAAAAAGTGTGTAGGCTACTATTAATGCTCACAGACTACAACAACAATCAATTAAAATTTGCCTTTGAATAGAACATGTCAATCCAAAAATTGATGAATAGGGTGCTAGGGATGCTCACAAAAATTCCATGAATGAGTCATTCACTACAATCCCCATTGTAAATTACAATTTAATGTTGTTTCTTACCATCATTTGAAATTACAGGTAAACAATTTAAGTATGCATTAATGAGTGACAAATGATACATAATTGTAGTCCCTATTACCTACTTATTGTCCTAAAGTGCACACTTGGAATCAAATTTCTTTACCTCACAAAACATAGTCCACTTTATCAAACATCTACACTATTTTTTGGCCCATTCTAGGGATGATCCTTAATGCCTAAGCAATTTTCAAACCCCCTGTTGCATTTCAAATGACTTTTTGACTTTGAAATTCATTTTCACAATGGTTTGAAATTTTTTTAGTATGTATCATATATTTATTATGCTACCCTATGGAACTCTAATTCAAATATGTCTTGATTAATTTAGGTTTTGATTAATAAAATGTGAAAAGTATGCATGTTGGCACACAATTACTAGCATGTGAGCCTAGGAGCCTAGGCTCCTATATTATAGGCACCTTTCATTATTATAAAATATTTATATTATAGGAGCCTATATTATAAGTGTATATATTATAGGTGTCTATATTATGTTATAAGGACCTTCCATAGTTATAAGGTACTTATGTTATAGGTACATATGTTATAGGCACCTTCAATAATTGTAGAGTAGCTACTTACATCTAAGCTCGAGGTTCATAGATTTGTATTTTTAGGCTCACATGCTAGCATCATTGCATGCCAGCATGCATGTCCCCTAATCCCCTTATTTGAATGTAATATAGTTTAGATTTTGGATATTATATTTATCTTAAAAAAATTAATGCATCAACTTTTGCATGCATGGATACATATGAGCTCCCAATGCGTCACTTGGGACTCATTAAATCAAATTAGATATGTTACATGCCAATGTGGTATTTGGTCCAAAATGGAGTATTATATCCTAAATAAGCTAAAATTATGCATATGAATAGATTAGAAACCTAGAAGTCTAAAAAATTATGAATAATAAGTAAATAGTACCAAGTTGCCTAAATCTACAATGCATGTGACTCATTTTAGCTAAAATGGTCCAAAGGGACCTCAATGAAATCCCTAAGTTAATTCTTGAGGATAGATTCCAAGTTGATTCCAAGTTGATTCCAAAAAATAGTAGAAACTTCAATTGTTAGTACAAGTGACACAAACTCAAGAGTGGACTAGTGGAGGTCATATATGGCCAAAATACATTGATCTAAAGTTGTAATCACACCATAAGTTCAACAACAAAATCAATTTGCTAAAATTCTCATCCATATAGAAGATTTCCTATTCAACAGTAATTAAAGGAGATAGTGGGATTTTATTCTCCCTCTTCAAATGTGCAAAGTAAAAATATAAACATGTACATCTTTTTTAAAATTCCATAAAAGGTTCCATTAAAAGTTTTTATAATTTTCTAACTTGCAAAGGATTTTCTTTCAAACAATCAACTACCAAAACCTACAATGGAAAATTCCTAGAAATTACCTAGAGTGTGGTAAAATCTTACTAAAATAAGTACATATTTTTTATGCTAAAATCAATTAAACAAGTTTCATAGAATTCTGAAATCCATAAGTACATGAACCAAAAAGACTCTTCAAAACTAACAAAATTGAAGTTGATTCATGGAGTTGATTGGCATTTTGGGAGCATACAAAATCAAAATAAGGTCAAAGTGGGGTCTTTTTTTATTCCTTTGTACCTTCCAAATAGCTTAGGCTAGTTATTTTCTTCAAAAATATTAAACTCCTAAAATTGAGTTTTAACCCTTTTTCAGTTTTAATTTAGTGCTAGGTTTCAATGATTTTTTTGATGAAGAAAAAGAGGTTAGGGCTCACACATGCTAACAATGTCTTTATAAAATCAATGGCGCAATCAATTTTGTGATTTGGAATCTTTCTCTAAAGATAAAAGTATAAGACCCCCATAGAAAATAAAAAATATAAAGATTTAGATTAAAAATATCCTAATTGATAAGTTTATCACTAGAAAAATGAGAGGGGAGGTGCCCTTGAGAAAATATATATGGTCATCCATTCCCCTCTCAAAAACACCCATTCTCCTGTCAAAAATGTTTCTTGTTACTACTTTTAACTCCAATGGATCCATTTTGTTGGATTTTGGCCATTTTTGTAGCCAAATCACCAAATGGTTGTTTTGGGGGAGTTTTTGACTTCATTGTTATTGTTTTTCAAACTTTCTTTGAAGAATATTGAGGTCCTCTCAAATCTTGTTCTTGTATGCATTTGTTGTGGTTGTTTTTCACTAACTTTTTATTGTTTGGAGTTGTTGTAAGTTGAACTAATCCTAGATTTATCCTCCATACCTTAGTAATGCCATGATTGAGGAGGCCCTTTAGTGTTGTATAAGTCATGTTTTATACTAACTTGGTAGTCTCTAAAAATTAGAATTTAGCATTCCAAGGGACTTTCTGAAAAAAATTAGTAGTTATAATTAAGTGTCCCAAGTCTCCAAGTCCCAAAATTATTTTTTTTCCCTTTGTTACAAACAAACCTTGGTTGTTAAACCAAACCCCAATGTTCAAAGATAGACCAACAAGGATCTCAAATCAAACCTAGACTAATACACTATAAGCAAGGGCAATCCATCCAAAGCTAGTCAAGATGTAAAGAAGGGTCCAACCAATAGTAATGTGCCAAGTGGTCCAAGAGCCATCCAAACCTAGTGAATTCGTGGGAAGGGATTGAGACCAACAACGATGTGCTATATGGCCTAGGGCAATCCATCCAAAGTTAGTCAAACATGGGAAGGGGTCCAAACTAGTAGTAACGTTCCACATAGCCTAGGGAAGCATGTCCAAAGTCAACTGCGTGAAGGGGCCTAAACCAGTAGTGATGTACCACGTGGCTTGGGATAGACTATCTAAAGTTAGTCAACCACAAGAAAAAGAATCCAGCTAGTAGTAATGCATCATGTGGCAAAGAATGAGAAAGGGGAGAAATTTAGTTGTGGGGAGACAAGGTACAATGTTCAAACCCCCCATGGTGCCAAACTTGACCTCTAAAGGCCAAACTTGGAGTACAAGGATTCAATTTGGAAGTTCTAAAGAAGGTTAATTATGAAAATAAAATAGAATACAATAACTAACAAAATTTTAAATTAAAGTTGACTAAGTAGATTTCAATTCTTGTCTCCTTTTGCTTTAAAATGTTTTAAATTAAGTCTATAAGTAGAAGGGAAGATTGACAAGTAGAAGAAAACTATATACATTATAATAGAAGAAGCAATTAGAAGAAGTGAGGAATTTGGAAAGGAGTAGTGGACATTAGTTGAAAGATAGAAGAAGAATGGTGGATTAGGAGAAATTTAGAGTAATTTGCATGAGCCATTAGAAATTGGGATTAGGAAATAATTGACTCGGATAGGGGGGGTAAGAATCTTACCATTGTCAATTAATTTCTTGAAGTTTGGAACAAGTATTCTATTCCCAAGTCAACTAGTACAATATCAATAGCTGAATAGGATAGTTTTGAAAAAAAAGAGTAGAAAAAAATTAAAAGAACAATAGAAAGTAGGAAAATTTAGAATGGAATAGGAATTAGTTTTGAAGTTTAAATTCACGACTTATATCAAAAATCTAAAAATATTAAGTGGTGAGAAAAATTCAAAGGAGGGAAAAATAACTACTAAAAATGGATTTGAAGGAATCTTTAATCGCATTATAGATGAGGTTCAATTCAAGGTAAATTATTAAATTCTCTTCCTATCCTTTAAATTTCTTAATTGATAGCTTTAAACCTTAGCTAAAATACAAGTTAGATTTAGACCATTAAGATTTTATTTTATTTCAAGTTTAGCTTTGGAAACCTAAAGTAGAGACCCAAAAGTTTTCCAAAAGATAAGACACTTAGGAACATAGTTAAAACAAGTAAGATACAAGCACATGAAGTTTAAGACTTAAATTAGATGAAAATTAGTTAATTTCATTAAAAAAAAATGATTAAAATTTAAAAAGTAGAAAAAATCCAAACCTTAAATGTGAAATTTAAAATTAGTTTTGAATTGTCAATTACCATTGAACAATAGATGAAGTTTGAAGTATCAATTAGCAATCAAACTTCAATACTTCATCTAGGAAAGCTCAATATTTAAGTGAATTATCATTTTGAATATGCACAATCAACATGTTTAAGGAAAAATTATTCTAAATCTAAAAATAATAAGTGATTAAAATAATCTAGCATCCATAATTAAAGAAATGTCAATTAAAGCCTTTTGATGACAACCAAGGAAGAATTTTAAGTTTAGGATTTCATATAATAATATTAGAAAAGTCCAAAACTCTTTCAAACTTTGAAATCTGATTAAAAATCAAGAAAATAATATAGGATGAAGTTTAGAATGAAGAATGAATGAACTTAAGGAGATTTTGTCCATCCAAGTCCAAACTTAATATTTCAACAATAGTGTTCAACCTAAAATCATAGGAAAATTCTAAATCAAACTAAAATTATAAATCAATAGAAAACTATGGATGAAATTTAAATTGCCCTTCTAAGGGCTAAACTTCATCTAGTCATAATTTTTGTTTGGATTATCAGATTTAGATGAATTTAATGTTTTTTTAGAAATGGCATGATTTGATCTTTAATTTAGAATTGCTAAATTAGGAATATAAATTATTGTCCCCAAAATCACAATGGCCTTGTTGGGTTTGACTGGTTGGTTAGAAATTGTGTCTTAAGTTTAGTTTTGTTGGTTATTTTACAAGTTCATATTACATAGGAGACTAGAAAACGATCCTTTTGTTTGGAAGGCACAATGGATGATGCCTAGACACCCAATTAGGATAAATTTCCACATAGACGCTCAAACTTGGTTGTGCTCGTTTATATACCTAAGGTGAATATTGAAATACTCACAATATGGATGTTCTTATTTAGGCTTCAATGTAATTCCATAAAAAAAATATACCTAAACCATCTTTTTACTTAAGGTTGTATATCCAAAAGCATTGACCAATCATATTCTTGTTTTTACATCAAGTTTTGGCATTTTACATGATAATTAATACATAGCCTTGGATGTTTAAATCTAGGCTAGAAATTTAGATGGTGCTTACAATTTTTTATGACAAAGAAATAAAGATTTCACTAGATTATCTTTAGTGGAAGTCAACTATTTCTAAAACTCTTCATTGCCTTTAATCCTTCAACACCTTGATCTTTTTTTGAATTTTGGCACATTTTAACTTATATCTTTGTATAAAATATCATTTATAGAAATTTCATGAAATTGGTCATTAAAAAAGGTTGTCTTTTCAACATTCAAGTATTACATTGGATGAATGAGAAGTTAATTGGACTAAATAATGCTTGCAAGTCCTTGTTCATTGTGTAGAATATGGACATTAGAGCACTTAAAGGTTAAATTTCAAATTTCCTACATTAATTTTTTTGCTTAAATTTTTTTTAATGGGTAGAATAAGGTCCTTCCATCCTTTTTGTCACCTCCCATGTCCTATTTTTTGCCACGCCTACATGTAATCCTTGTCAATATTTGAAATCGCTAAAATTGAAGTGTCAATGAAGTGACTGGAATAAAAATAAAAGAGGATTTTTGTCCTAAACAACCACTTGCTTGGCACAAAGTCCTACACCATTGAAAACACTACAAGTGTTCAAGAGCAAGCAATAAGAGCTCAAAAGGAATTTAGGCATTTCTTAGTTCATCTCTAAATTTTCAAAAACATAAAACTTTATAGATTTACCAAAAAACAAAAAAATTATTAGTTATGAATATTTTTAAATGAATTGAAAAACATGAAGAATTCCTTTAATTTGCAAATTTGTTTGCAAATTTATTGAGAAATTTAAAAGATTGTAAATTATTTTAAAAGCAGAAAACAAAAATATAAAACAAAAATGTGAAGTTTAAATGTTTGAAGATATTTGAACTTCAATCATAGGAGAGTGTAAGTCCATATATTCTTCTCTATCAATTCTCCTTCCTAAGCAAAGTTCAATTGTACTACTAGGATAAATCCTTGAATTTACAATATTGTAATAGATCTTTGTCTTTTTCAAAATTACAAGCCCATAATTCAATTTTTTTAATAAATTTATTGAAATTTTAAACATTAAAAAATTAAAATTTTAAATACTATAATTTATTAATCTTTTTTAATTAAAAAATCCTACAACCTATTAAGTAAGGTTTAATAAAATCTACCACCTCAATAGTAAAGATTTGTCCTAAATGTACTTGAGCAAGAATTGGTACATTTATTGGATCAAAACCAATCTTTTTTTTCCACTTGTAAATTTTTTTCTTAAAACAAATGAAACAGAATTTCATTGCAAAGGGATTAAAATACAAACCCACCAACCAAAAGTGGCCTAGTGGGGACAACCAATCTAACAACTCACCCCACCCCCAATAGACTGGAAACATGAACAAACAAAGGAAACCACCCTAAGGCGTAGCTTAGAGAAAAGCCATGAGACCTTTCATGGCTAGCCACAAGCGAGGCTACATGGTTGCGCTAGTTTGACCAAGTTGCATCAACAATACTCTATAAACCTTTCTGAGGTTGAAAAATAAACCCAACACTAGGACCCAAGGCTATCCAACATAGTTTCTCAGCTTCTATTGTTGCAAAAATACCAAATCTTCTTTGATTCCTACAAATCTTAGTCCACTTGGCTCTCCTATAATCTATAAGGCCTTTCCACGCATACTGAAGAAGGTGTTCTTGAGACAACTCAATGGAGTTGAATACCATGTCGTTTCTTTGCATCCAAAGAATCCATAGCACTGTTGTGCGAGCCTCCAACCAAATCCTTTTAAACTAATTACTTGTCAACTTTTAAATTTTTAGATTTGGATGAATTTGAATGAATGCGACTCTTATTGGGTTTAAAGTTACCCACTACTCAAACCTTTGTGAAATCAATTTACAAGTGTAGCTTGAAGCTAGCTTGAGGGGTTGCAATCAAGGCTTTCATTTTTAATGAAGTGCCAAAGTGGCAATGTAAAATGTTATAGTGGTGTTTCAAATTTCAACACTCATCCACATGTTGGATAGAAAATATCACATTAGCACATATCACATGTCCATAATTATGTTTTTTTGTATTTAATTTGAAGTCTTTTGGCGAAAAACTTTGTAGTTTGTTTACCATTTTTAACCAAATTAATTTATTGGGTGCAATGTAGTACTATAGTGCCGAAAAGAAAGCCCAAGTTGCAATCTAATTGAAGGCAATAGGACTACTTTTTCTATTGAAGTGGGTCTTGCTAATAAGTTTGCTTGACTCCCTACCCCTTTGAACTTCTCTTGAAGCTTTAATCCTTATATGCTTCGGCACCTATATTTCAAACAATGAACAAAAGAGTTGGAGGCATTGTTTCATCCAACCAACTTCTCATTCATCCAATGTAATATTTAAGTGTTAAAAAGACTACCTTCTTTAATGACTAATTCAGGAAATGTCGATAAATGGTACTTTTTGTACAAAGATATAAGCTAAAATGTGCCATGATTTGAAAAATAGACCAAGGCATTTAAAGGTTAAAGTACTTCTCCATTGTTCCCTATCACATGGCACGTGTGTTTAGTATTTCTCACACGTGCATTGGGGAATCCTTAAGATCGGGATTGGTAACTTGGTTTGTTCACAGTAGGGGTTTTCTAGTTTGACATGGAGAGGAAATTAATTAAGACTACCCTACACAAAGGTCATATTTGACAAAAATTAAGTCATTTTTGAAAAAATGTGACACATGTCATCTTGTGAATAATCTAAGGTGACATGAACCTCTAAGAATCTGATGTAGAAATTGAATTTTGGCACTCACTACTAAATTAGACCTTCAAGTACGGTATATATGAGGATGTTTGGAAAAAAATTCAGAAATTTCGACCACACAAATTGCAATATATTTGTATTTAAAGTAAAAACAAGTTTTTCAGCACATTGCAGGACTAGAACTTTCTTAACTTAAATTTTTTGCACTACAAAGTTTTGAGGTTTAAATCTTTATAGTGGGGAATTGATTTGAGAGTCTAGGAAAAAAATTTATAAAAACTTAATTTTCATTCTTAAAAAAATTATTAAGTAGAAGTAGGTATCAGATAGAAGGAAAATCTAAATTATTAATATCTCTAAAATGGAATTAAAATGCACTAATTCCAATGGTGAGATTGTTTTAGGAAGCAAATTAAACCATGTGGAACATTTTCATTTTTGAAAAACTATAAAAATTGCATTCAGAAATAAATCCTACAAATTATTTTTTCAAAAAGATGCTCTATGTGCTCCCAAAATAAGATTGTTCATAACTTTCTCCTAACAAATCCAAATGGAATGAACAAAAGCTTCCCATGTAAACAAAAATATAATCTATGAGAAAAAAATTCATTTGTTGCCCCTTTTCCCTTATTTTGAGCTTATTTGGACATAATTTTTGTTCTTCGGCACCAATTGAAAAAAAAATTTATATATTCACATAAAGCTAATCACTTTTTTTTATCTTCAATAAAAGTTTCAAAAAATCATGACAAAAAATCAGCTCATAAGTACTTGTCCAACATCCCATTTGTCCCCCAAAGGAACAATGGTGTTGTAGGGGTTAACCCCTAAAGTCCCAAAGCCCCTATGGGGGACTCTTGGGTTTTCAGATAGGCTTGTGTGATCTCAATTTTTGACCTAATTTTTTAAAATTAAGAAGATAGAAAATCATATTAACTTTTTGGAAATATAATTTTTATTCCAATTAGTGCCAAGAGCAAAAGTTATGCTATTTTAAGTCTAAAATGTAGCTTGAGGGGCAACCCCCAAAAAACGCAAAAAAGGAATTCTTAAATTTTTTTCAAAGATTATATTTTTGTCTATATTTGAAGCTTTGGTTCATTTTGTTTGGACTAGTGATGAGAAAATGATGGACAATCTTGTTTTTTGGGTAATCTAAGTACCTTTTTGAAAAAATTACTTATAGAATTCTTTTTTGAATGTATTTTTCAAAAAAATTTGTTAGATAGGTTTAAGTTTGTTTACTAAAACAATCTCACCATTGGGATTTTTGTGTATCAATTCTACATTAAAGCTATTAACAATTTTGTTTTTCCTTCAATCTTGAACCTACTTCTACTTTTAAATTTCTTAATAAGTGAAAATTAAGTGTCTTTTTGTGTAATTTTTTCCCCTATATTCTCAACTTAATTCTTCGACATAAAAAATAAAAAAAATAAAAATCAATAGTGCAAAAATTTTAAGTTAAGAATATTTAAAGCCAAAAAATCTAGTTGAGAAAGGTGCATAAAAATTTGTTTTCTTCACTTTAAATTCAAATATCTTGCAATTTACATTATCAAAGTTTCTAAATTTTTTTCTACATATTCTTATATTAGTCTAGTACAAGATCTTGCGGTTGGATGTGCAAAAAAATAATCTTTAAAGTTTTGGCTCTTTGGAATAGAAATGGTAGTTTTGAGTGGTTTTTGATGGAAAAAAGGCCTTAGGACTTTAGGGATTAAGCTACATTAAGATATGTGCAGGTGAGCGTAGCAGATGTTTCTAGGATTGTCTAATTCTTTTGGCCTCCCTTACGGGGGTGTCATTGCAAGCTAGTGATTCATTTGGTTTGAGAAGCAAATGTCTTGATTCCTCGTGACTAATGTCAGGTTGCAGTGCATGCTCTGCACGGTTGGAAGGCCGTTTTGGTTGGCCTCCCTCCTCATTTCAGCCTTCTTCACTACTTGGATGAATTTAAAGAGATACCCTTCCGTCCCTGTGGCTCTTACATAACATTGCTAAGCAGCTGGATATCCTCCCCCAGCTGGAGGTATAATTCCCCCCAAGATGCTTGGGGGAGAATTCAATTATAATGTGAGTTACTAGATTGGTTGAAGGTCAAGGTAACTCTTGCAAGTAGTGGTGGCTCGTGGGACGTTTTTTGCTGAATTGGCCATCGCCATCATCCCCGGGCACTCCGTTACAACTCAAAGTCAACAAGGGTGTATGGGTGCCTTCTTTGTATGACAATATGGTTTTCAAAGACTCCATACCTACTTGCAAACTAAAAATCCTCATAACTTTCATCTCACTTATCAAAATGGAATGATTCAAAGCTTCCCATGTGTATATAAATGTGTAAAATCAATTTCAAAAAGAAATTTCTGAAAAAAGTGCTTTTTAAAGAATTTTTGGGGCTGCCCAAGCTGCCCGCCGAACATTGAAAATGACATATCATGCAAAAACTTTTTAACCGTGTAGTCAAAAGATGTGAAAATTGTTGGACCTTAAAGCTACTCCTTGGGCACAAGTTTTGTGAAAATTTCAAAGAAAAAAAATAAAAAACTCCATTTGTAATGAGCTGCCCAAAATTGCTATAATGCCAAAAAATGCAATTTGGGCATTTAGGGGTCAATGAGATGAAAGTTATGAGGAGTTTTAGTTATGGGTAGTTTATGGGTAGTTATGAAATCTCTATTCTTTAATAAACTTTAAAGTCTTTTATTCAATTCAATTTTCAATATTCTTAGGAATTTTTTTTAAAGGTGTAGATTGTTTATTACAACATTACAAACATTGGGATTGGCATTTTTCAATTCCATAAATAAATGGTTAACAATTTAGTATTTTAAATCATTCTCTACTTCTTTGTACTTACTTTTTTTTCCTATATGTTGTATAAGTCCAAATGATCTAAAAAATTTTAAGCATGTAGCCAAGTTGCCTTGAAGATTGAATCCAAAGAGGTACAACCATTTTTTTAATAATAATTTGACCTTGAGAAGTGCAACTATCCAATTTTTTGCAAGGACAACATTTTTTTGGTCACTTCAAACGCTAATATCTTGCAATTTACATGATGGAAATTTCTAAAACTTTTTTTACATCTTCTCAAACCAATTCAATACAAGATTTTATGGTTACATGTGTCCAAAAATGTTCTTTTTTCTAAAATTTGGTACTTATACTAGAAATGACAGTTTTGGAGTGTTTGGATGAAAACATAGTTAAAAAATTTTAGGGGTTAACCCCCCAAAACTTTAGGGGTTAACCCCCAAAGGACCAAGGTTTTTTTTAGGGAGACTTTGTCAAAAACTACAGGTTTTTGGTATATTATTCAAAAATAAAAATTTAAACTTATTTTTGAATTTCAACCGTACAAAATTGAAGTAAAGTATTTGACCAAAGTGTGGAAAAAATTTCAGCCCATTTGACCATGCGGATTGAAAGATTATAACATTTGAAGTGAGAAAAAAACTTTTTTTCATTCCTGTAAAACAAATTCAGCAGACTTTGGGCCTTCTTGGAGTACAATTTTTGCTCTGCATAGAAATGAGGATTTTGACCATCCAGAAGTATATGATGTTAGATTCACTCGTGAAATTTTTTAGAAGCAACTGAGATGTTTAGCTTATACTAAATCACTTTGCAGTGCAAGGAGGTTTAGTGAATTGGCAAAACTTTAGTCATTTTTTTAATGATTTCTTGTGCAATGAGAAAAAAAATTTATTTGGAATTTGAATAGTGAAAAGTTAGAGACAAACATTTGGAATATGCGGGAAAAGTTTTAAGAATTTTGACTTCATAGATTATAAGATAATAGGACTTAAAGTTAGAAGATTTTTTTTTTTTCTTGAAACTGCCACAACATAGCTAACAAAGATTGACTTCTCTTAGAATGAGACTTGAGGACTAAATTTTTTTTGGATGATAGTATGCCATATTTTATTAGTTACATACGTGCCAAATTTTAAAAGCTAATGAGCTTTTTTTCAAAAGATTTCCAAAAGATTCCTAGATTGCCCGAGCTACCCAAAAAGTTCAAGGCAATATAACTTTTAATACAAGCACCTGATTGAAGAAAAAAAATTAGTTTTTCACAAAGGAGGTAAATGTTTACACATTGTGTTCAAATTTCATGAACATCCAACCCAAAATGACTTTGAAGGAAGCTATTCAAGATTTCTTGTGTACATTGAATAGACACTTAAACCTTTAGGGGTTAAAATGTGAATTTTAGGTTTTACATTTAGGGTGCACTTACCTCAGATGAATCCAACCTATTCAATGTTCAAGCTTGTCTCAATAAGGTTACACTCTCTCAAGAAAAAAACAAAACCACTTGGAAACACATTTGTTGAACTACCATACTCATTATTTGGCATTGTGAATGAGGCTGTAAACAATTTCAGGTCCTTTTTGGACTGAGATGCAATTTCTTTCCCAGCTGGACAAGGCCAACATTGCAGAGAATTAGAGGAAACCAGGAGAGTGCATTCACAATCACAACTTTTCATTTGCTTCTGCCAAAAAAGTGAATACTATATGAATTGCGTTTAAAAAATCAACACAACCTGACACAACTGAAGTGGTTCACTCAGAACAATGGGCTTTGGACAAGTCTAGCGAGGAGCTGAGAAATCCCAACTTTGGAAGTCCTGGGTCAAGGTCAACCCCCAACTTGCTTGAATTGTAAAAGGTGAAAAAAATAGCAAATGTGGGACTTGGGATTTCTTAGTGCAAAGGTCAAAGTCCCTACTTGTCTCTAGTATAATATTTTTTTGCAACTAACCCCTTCATGACGGCCAGGGAGGACTGACCCCTCTATTGCCCCAACAGAGGGTAAAATGTAAAAACTGCCCCCTATTTTGTGCCGTTAAAATTCTAGATTTAGTCACTCCCCCTAGCTAATTTGGGGTCTCTGATTCCAAATATGATTTCAGAATTTGAAAAAAAAAAATTGTGTGAAAAATATGAAGTTCCAGCGTTTTCTGCAAGGGTAAGAAAAAGGGCAATAGAGGGGTCAGTCCTCCCTGGCCCTTCATGACCACAACTTTTTTTGTCAAAAACACTCAAACTTGCCATTTCTAATGCAAAATGCAAAAAAATGTGAAAATTAATTTCTTTGCTTATCTAACCATAGGATTTTGTACTAGACTAATGAGAGAATTTGTAAAAGAGATTTTGAATATGTTGGTTGCATAGATTGCAAGATGTTTGTATCTAAAGTGAAAAAAACAAGTTTCTTTGCACATGCGTGACTAGATTATTTGACTTTGAACCTTCTTAACTAAATTTTTTTGTACTATAGAGTTTGAATTTAAATAAAAAATTATTATGAAGAATTTGAATTGAGAATTTAGAAAAAAAAATTAAAATAAAATATACTTCATTTTCATTCTTAAAGAGATTGTTAAATCGAAGAATAAGATAGAAGGAAATAGCTAAATTGTTAATATCTCTAAGGTGGAACTGAAACACACTAAATTCCAATGGTGAGATTGTTTTAGCAAAAAAACTATCCCATATGGAAGTTTTTTTTAAATTGTGATAATTGAGTTAAAAAATGAATCTAATAAGTCATTTTCTCAAGAAAATGCTATGGTTGCCCCATCAACAAGAGGCTCCATAACTTTCACATCACTAACCCAAATGGAATGAATCAATGCTTTTATTGTAAAAAAAATTATGATTTGTAAGAGGGAAAAACTTAAATTTTTATTTTGAGTTTTTGTGAAATTCTTTTGTTGCTTAGAAATTGTGAAAATTGTGTTGAGGATGGCATAATTTTTGCTCTTGATTATTGATTGAAAAAGAAATTATATTCCTAGAGAGATATTGTATTTTTCTATCTTAAAAAAAATCTCAAAAATCATAAAAAAAAATTGAGACCATAGGAGCCTATTTGAAATCCATTAATTTTGTATCTTCTAGGCAATTTGGTCTTTTAGGGGTTAAGTACCCTCCAAATGGGTCAAAAAGTCAAAACCTTGTTTTTTAATCACTTTGAACATCAAACCTACTTTGGAGAAATTTGGACAAAATTTCAACCACTGATGGTGATTCACGTAGTGTCTTTTTCTAATTTTATATTCAAAACAACAATTGGAACATGGAGGTTGAATTAAATCTCTATTCTTGCTTAACCAATTTGGCCTCCAAGTCCAACTTCCTTGGTACCCCAACTCCCCCTAAACTATTGCCATGTACGTTACTAGGTGTCTTAGAGCCACTTCATACTATGACCAAAGGTTGAGAGACCGTGGGTTTCTACCAATCAAATTTCAAGAATCCAAGAGTTTGACTTTTCAACCCTTCACACTAAAAGACACAAGTCCAAAGGCCAATGCCTTCCAACTACCTACATGGTAATAATTGATCTATATAGCAACAAACTTTCAAAAGAAGTTTGGGTCGGTTAAAAATGGAGGTTCAAACTATGGAGAGGCCGTCAACTTATGACACGATCTCAATTGTTAAATTGCTAAGAGTTTGACCTTTGACTTGGCCTTTAGAAGCTTCACACTATAGCCGTCCAAGTTGAGAGGCCATGGGAGTTCATTACCAAGAGTTTGGACTTGAGACTTGGCCTTTGAAGACTTCATACTACGACTAACCAAAGACTTCAGTTTCTATTATTCATTGCATATTTATTGTTCATTTCTTTAAACTCTCAATAAAGTTTGGCCACTCAATTCCATAGTCTCTTGACTTGGATGGCCATAATGTGAAGTGGCCCTTAGAATTCAATGGGACTTGGGTTCCTTTGCAAGTTGAGAGTGGTCATAGTCAACTTTATCCTTTCATCATAATAGAAAAGTCCCCCCGGGGGAGAGTCATTGTTGTCTCGTCAACTAATACGCTTACGCCCACCACGAATTGATTTGGGGTCTTGTCGGGTGCAGTACTGCAAGTAAGTAAGTGCAGTCCCTCTTCTGCTAAGGGCTAAGGGCTTCATGTGACAGTGAGTGGGTGATTGAATGACATGCTCTTCTGTTCTGTCCACAATAAGTTACTGTTACTGCGATCATCACTCCACTGGGCGGGCATCCTATCATTCTTCCACTAAGCTGCAGCTTAGATGGCTCCATGGATATATGGGAGTTATGAGCTACGATGGGATCCCCTCACCACTTACTGAACTGTCATCTGGTAGGTGTGAGCTGAGGAGGAGGACTGAGTGCTGCAGCAAAAGTTGACTAACAAATTCCAACTTCACTTACCTACCTTACTTCTGGCACCTCAGTCGTGCAGAAGTTCACTGCCATTGATTTCCTTTCCAGAGTTTATTGGTTTATTTGTTTATGTATATTTTTAAAAAACAAACAATTGAAACTGAACTTCATTGCCAAGCATGAATTTCATTGCCACAGGTGGCCTGGCGGAAGAGGATGACAAACCCAGAGTTTCAAACAGATGCCCCCAAGCAGATTTCATGGTCTGCAGATATTTGAATAGAAGTTACAGTAGTCTGCATATTTTGGAATAAATTCGAGCCACAATGACCATCAATGATATGGTTTGGGACTGGAAATGAAATGAAATGAAAGGGGGAATTAGATGAAAAACACTTGAAATGGATGGAACATGGTCAAATGGAGGAAAAGTTTGGCAACAAGAAGACCACATTTTAGGCAAAATTTAGCATATATAATAAAAGCAAGTTCAAACATCCAATAATTTTTTGCCCACTTCAAAAAAATGTACTTCCTCTTTTCCACTAACTCACTCCAAATTAGGCATAGTTCTTATCCCACTAAAAAACTCCGTTTATTGATTTTGATTGTTGAGTAAGCAGTAGCCATGTTGAATGGCCTCATGGGGACAAGTCAAGCAATTGGAGAGTATTCCTCTCCTAGCAAGCTTGACCTTGCCTATATGAGGCACCTTGTATTTGATGCTCTTCAGACAGTGGTGTTGATGATTGGTCTGATGACCACTTGGGCACTATGAAGATTTGTTCATGAAGTGGGCTATGTTCCTTGTTGCGGGTATTTAAGATGGGATAGATAGTTCTGGAATCTCATTGTTTGCCACCAACCTTTAAATCATTAAGAATGATGAGTTGCCAACATTCACAAACTATGTTCAAATATAATACTTTTTGTATGGATTTTGGGTACCTGAATGATGATGGCTAAACTGGAGATTTTGTATAGATTTGAGGGATAATTTACTGGTTTTTGAATGCATATATTATTGGCAGAAAGACTAAAAATATAGCTAATTTCTTGTAGAAATTCTTTTGGAGTTTTTTTAGTGGAATAGGAATAGTTATTAGGGCCCTTTAAGTTTATTTTATCATTCACTCTCAATGGTTGTCTAGGACAATAAAATTGCTATAGCAATTTACAATATAATTTTCATTCATTGTTTTTAGTGAAGTTTGGGTGTTTGCCATGCCATGTCATTATGCCAATGTCAAATTGGATTATTCTTGACTTTTATATGGGATTCAAACTTTAGAATAATAGGCAAAGCATATAAACTTGTACTATATATTCACAATTATTAGCTTCATGCAATTGATTTCCATTTCAATCCCATTGGATATGATTTCTTTTGGCTTTGAGTTAACTAATGAAATTAAGCTTTTTTAGTCTAATCTCTATTTCAATCCTTAATTCTTTATAATATAAAATTATTACTTCTATAAAAAATTTAGTTTTTGTGGACACATTTTTTGATTGATTTGGTTGATTTTTTTGACCCCCCAAATCCCAAATTTCACCTTATTTTAGTTTCTTTCAAATAAAAGTATTGTGGTACCTCTTCATTGTTCAAAAATTACAATATTTTAATTAACATTCATTTATGATTTCTACAATCTCTAATTCGTTAACACTCATTTATTATCAACTTCCTAAGGGTTCAAAAGCCAAATATTAAAGAATAATGACTTCCATAAAATAGTTGTAATTAAACAGATTGGCTCAACACCCAAAACTTCAACAACAAAAAAACGCTAGAAGAGTACGGACTGACAAAAGCAAAGAAACACCACACATTTTGAAGGAAGGTGCATTAGAGGGCATGATTCAAGCTCCCTTCCGAGTAACCCGATTCATTGGAGTAAGAAGCAATTAAGAGTGTATGTATTAGGTAATTGTTTTTATTGGAACAGTTATTGGCGGGGAACCGGTTTTGTTTAGCTGGCTCGCCCTCATGGGCTCACCACCTAGAGAGAACCGGTTCTCTACCGATAACCATTCCAATAAAACAATTATTGGACGTAACCGGTTGCCTGCTTTGTTGAGCTAAGGTGGTGACCTTAATAATGGGTCACCTATGTTTTTCGCTGATGTCGTCTTCTTCAAGTGTTTTTAATTTGGGTGCCATTGGAGGTTTAGGTGTTGCATGCGATTTGCTTTGAATTTTTGAGTGCTACAATTATAGTTGGTAAATTGACGTCTTCTTCTCGTTACTGATGTCGTCTTCTTCGAGCATTTCAAATTTAGGTGCCATTAGAGGTTTGGGTGCTACAATTTTGCTTCAAATTTTAAGGTATTGTGTTTTGAGATTCAGGTTGTGTTGTTGTTTTGTATGCGCTTGAGTTTTTGTTGCATTTGCTTGTGTTTTATGGTTTTATCTAGCATTTTTTTTGTTGTTGAGGTTCATGATGTTGTGTCAAGTGCATAGGTCGAAGCTTTCTAATGGCCGACGACACTTGAGTTTAGAAAGAATTCTGCTTGTAAGCACTTCATTGTTTCCCTCTTTCAATTTAGGGATGGATTTAGGTATTGCAAATTTGGATTCTATTTTTCCAAATGTTTTGAAGCAAGCACTCAAGCAAGCAAAGTCGGGGAAACAAATTTTAGCTGCCGAACCTATAGGTGTCGTTGTTGTTGTTGGACTTTGCAAGTCTTTTTCGAAGATTTCTACATCGTTACAACTGATGTTGATTGATGTTCCTTATCATGAGATAGATTCTTTTTTGTTAATTGCAAATGATCATGTGGAAAATTGTTTTGCCATTGTGCACTCTACAAGTTATGGTGTTCAAGAACCTTTGGATTCTTCCTTTGCAAGTTCTACAAGTGATTGTGAAGAAAATTGTTGTGCCATTGCTTGTTGTTCAAATTATGCTGTTGAAGAACCTTCTGATATTGCCCATTTACCTATGAATGATGGTATGAATAATTGTTTTGATTCATGGATTGTTGTTTCTAAAATATTTGTAGAGGATGAAATGGTAGGAGGGCTTGATGAGATTGAGCTTTCTATTATTGATGAACCTATTGATGATCATAATGATGAGCCAATGCCATTGAATGAATATGATAAACACTTTGATGTGCTTGTTGAGAAGATCAATGAATCTATTGTTGTTCCAATCAATACTAAATCTGCAATAGTTGAGCGAAGCATCAAGTCTCCCATTGATATTGTTAATGAAGCAGGTTTCGATCTATTTGATGAAGCTTTTTTTGACAAGGAAATGCGCAGTAACCAAAAGAACGGTACAACCAAGAGCAACTATTGGGTGAAAAAATAGTTCAATGCTTGGAGGGAAGCTTCAAAATTAGATACCTCAATTCCTTTGGAGGAAATTCTTCTTTATGAGCTATCAGAGTTGCTTTGTAGGTTTTTTTATTGCCTAAAGAATAAAAAAGGGAATCACTATCCCAGTCAAAGTGTTATGCAAATCTATAAAGGTTTCAACTGGATAGTCTATAGTGTTCAAAGAAAGCAGATTGATTCTATAGGGATTAACGAGCAACCTTTTCTCATACATGCTCATCCATTTTTTAGTTGCACTAATAAATCGATTCTTTGGGCAATGGAAAAGTCGATCAAGGCTAGTACAAACAAAGCTAGATGTAAGGTTGATTACTTCACTAATGAAGATGAGCGTAGGATTTTAGCACATCCCTTGCATCAACCAAATTGTGCTTATGGGGTGCAGAAGAGGTTTGTTTTCTTTGCCACAACTATTTTCTTCGTGAGAAAAAATACAAAGTTGTAGAAGTTGCGTGCAAACAATTTTGGTCTTGGCACAGACGAGTAAGGCCATAAATTGTTCGGGTCAGTTGATACAAAATTATGAAATTTGAGGTTGTAATTTTGCGTAGAAACCTTGGTTTTGCAAATATCCCTTTGATGTCCATTCTGTTGGTTATATGATTTTTTTATGTGGTTTGTTCAAATATGATGAGACTACTTCAAAAAATTACAAGCCAACATTGAAAAATACCATGAAGAACACTTTAGGGAGTCTATCTACTCACATGATCTTGGTGTGATTTGTACATTCAAGGTTCTCATTTCGCATATGACACCAATTTCTGAATCAGCACATCTTTTCTTGTCTCTATTTACTCATCCCAAGGGTCAGGTTTGGTTCAAGTCAAATGTCAACTTTGGGGAATCAAAATTGCAGAATGTTGTGCAAGACATGGCAACAATTGCTAGTTTGAAGGGAGATTATACTAACAAAAGTGGAAGGGTAACTGGCATCACTTGTATGTATATAGTAGAGTGTCGTTGAAAACTATTGCGCTTAATATAGGGCACAAGAATATGAAGAGCATAGAATGTTACAACCAAACTAAGGCATTGGATGCAAGAGAAACACAAGCCCTTGTACAATTAGACAATAGTGAAAGGGTATTTGAGAAGCATTATGAAGTTGAAGTAGTACAATGGCATGCTGCTAATGGTGGCGTTCAACCTCAATAGTCCATTCAATTTTTTGAAGTTACCAATCAAGGAGCAAGGGTGGATTTTTCTTTCAGTAGCCTTCCTGAATGTAGTTTAAGAGGAGATCCTATTCTTACTATTGAAAATGTGGGAAGAGAGTCCATTTTGCCCTTGTCAAGTTCTCAAGGACCAATTTCAATTGAATCAACCTTTGTTGAACCGGTTCCTAGGGTACCGGCTTCAATTTCCCGAGTTTATTTTAAAGCAAGTCATGACATACCGATTCAACCTATTGCTACACCTTTGACTTGTGACACCATATCTATCGATCTTTGTAACACACTTGTTACATCAATTCCAACTTTGAGCCCAACTTCAACTTTTGTAAATGCACCTATGGAACTTCAAAATGAACTAGTTATTGCAAGTCCAACTTTGAGTCCAATTTTGACTCTTGAGAATCCTTTAGATTGTACACCTTTAACTCCTGTAGAGACATTATCAGCTTCACCTTCATGTACTACACCTTTGGCTACTCTGACATCTCTTGTTGAGGAGGAAATGAGGTTTTTGTCACAATACAACTTCAATGATGATGGTGATAATGGCTCTTTATTAGTTGGTAGAGTTGCAAAAGCATTGCAGGGTACCACATTTGCTAAGAAAAAAATTTGGCTTTACTCAAAAGGGAGAATACTATTTTGAGGAATTCTTTGACAGCTTTACAACATCAAGCCTCATTACAAGAACAAGTTGATCATCAGAAGCAAGCGGTTCATCAACATCAAACCACACATCAACAACAACTAGTTTGCCATCAACAATCAACTTGAGTTAATCATCAGTCATCAAAAAACCACCATCAACCATTTTTTCAGCAACAGTTACAAAATCATCATGCTTCTAATGGTTACCATTATCTATACATGGTGAGTAAATTTAGTTTTTTTGTTTATTCATTTTGGTGTTTATAGTCATTGGTTTTGATTCATGGTGATCAATATATTGATTTCTAATGTAGTATATTATTGTATAGGATTCTATTGGACAGGATCCAATACAAAATCAAAATGTTCAGTTTCTGTCTCCCTAAGTTCCAAGACCTAGTTTGTTTCCTAATATATGCAACATCCATTTCAAAACATGCAGCCTCATATTGCTCCACACATTGATGGTCAAGAGCCTTCATTTCTAGGTTTGTTACTACGATTTCAGTCACCTTGTGTTGCCCCTGTGTATGGAAACACTGTGTACAACTACCAAGCATTTGACATGAGCTGGTTGATGGACCATCAATAGTTTTAGTGTGATTTTTGTGATTCCAGATTGAAAATCACAAACATAGCAATGGATATTTATACAATGATGTAGCTAAAAAATGACTGCTTCCCAAGGTTAAAACAAAGGGAATTGAAGCACATTGTAACTAGAGTGTTAAGGCTTTGAGCTGTGGTGATATCAAGGTCCTTAAGTTTGTTGCCTCATTAGATTTCTTACTATATCCATTCACAAATTCTCTCACTTACCTCATCAAATTAAAGTGACTCATGACAACAATTTTTTGAGCATCCTTAAAATGCCACATGTTGGGAATTGTTCTCATTTTAATGGTTGGTGGCATGGGGGTTGGAGGACATGTACATTGGCTAAAGGGTAGTCATTATCTCCATTGAGAAGAAACCTCTAGCTTCATTGTGGTACTAATCTATTTTCTCTAAGTTGTGGTTCCTAAGGCAGTAAGAAAACACTACAACATGGAGAAAACAACAAAGTTTGAATAATTGAGTTACCATTTTTCTGCTATGCATTTTGACTTGCTTTGTATTTGTAACTAGTTGCTTTCTTTGTTTTGCCAAGGTGGCACTATACAATAAGCTCTGAGCACGAAGGTTTGCAATGAGGTCGGGGGGATTTTAGGGTTGCAAGGTGTGGTATTGCGGTTGCACATATGTGGCCTCACCACGCCCTACTAAGATAGGTGAATCTAGGAGGTTTGGAGATCGTTGACAAAAAAAATTCAACCTCCACCTTCATCTTCTCTTGAGTTCTCTTTGTATTTTGGGTGTGTTCATTTAGATTGTGGCCAAGACATTGCACCTCTTCCAAATTTTTTTCCCAAAGAGTAGTTGAGATTGTACTCAATACATTGCAAATATGGTGAACCACACCCTTCTTGTTTTCTTTGCGTTTCTAGTGGTACTATTGACCTTCCATGGTTGTAGATGTCATTGTGTAGTGCCCATTGTGCCACTTGACATTGCAGGAGGTCTCATTGTACAATGTTTGCTTCTAATTATTGTTGTCATAGTATAGAGGCAGTGATTTTCATGTCGCATGTGGTGGGTTGAGTCATGTCAATACATCCACCACAATGTTATAGAAGTCGATGTGTGACATACATTTCCACAAATGTTGGATATGAAGTATTGGCAAACTCATTGCATGGATTTTTTTAGCATTTGAGGCTTTAGTGGACTTATTAACACCCTTCTTGCATCCCGCAGTTGTTAGATTTGTAAGACTACCCATTCTAGTTAGAAAACAAGTGAAACTTGTTTTGTACTGTTTAGCACATAGTAAGTTGTGCTAGAATGCACAACTTATATAGATGTAGTGAGTCCACTATTCGCAAGTACACTATGATTGTATGTCAGGCATTAGGGACTGCAGAAGAAGGTTTATTCTTCCAATTCATTCACACATCTCATGACAATTGCCTATAAAGCATTATAGAAAGTTTCAGGGACATTACAAGATTACCAAACATAGCAAGTGCAATTGACAACACCCACATCCCTTTATTGTATAGGCCAAATACATAATACACTCCCATGCCCCAAGATTTTTTCAATTGAAAAATTTCATAGCATTGTTTTACAAAGAGTATATGACATAAATAGGATGTTCTAGAATGTGTGTGCGGGCCAACCTAGAGGTGTACATGATGTTGGGCGATTTGTTGTGTCTTCCCCTGTTGCACAATTGTTACAAGACAAATTCTAGCTACGTTGGTCATCCACTTGGGTAAAATGGACATTAGACCATATGTGGTTAGTGACATTGTTTATCCAAGCAGACCATATGTGCTTAGGAAATTGTAGATTACTGTTTAGAACTTGATTTTTCAATTTTTGGTGGTGATTTTTGTGTTAAATACTGCATTTTGACAATTATTTTGTTATATAAGAAGTCTAATTTGGTCATTTTGTTTTGCTATTATGTCCCAAATTGGAGTTTTGATAACCGATTAAGTCTGTGTACAAATGCCTAATGGGATTGGGGTCATGTGTTACCAATTTGAGAATATATTGTCCTTACCAGATTGGTGAATGTCTTTATCCAATTTGGAGTCTATAATCCAAATGGAGAGTTTATCTGATGGTCTTATCTAAGTTGGGTAGTGATGATAAGGTTGCCATTGTGGTGGTTCAAAGTCCAATTTGGATTTTTTAATTTTATTTTAGTGTGATTTCAATTAGGCAGTGCTTTGGGTCGTTAGTCGTCTCCTCCAAGTTGGTAGCTATTAATTTGGAAGTCTTATTTGGTTTGTATTTTCAATTTATTTTCCACCCACTAATGAGAGTTCCAGTTAGAGTCCCAGCCAAGTAGTATTGCGTATTTTTGTTTTTGTGTCTCTGTGTGTGAGTTTGCAATAGGATGTTTGTATAATGCTGTGGTTTTAAATTCTAATTAGAAAGTTTAGTGTGTAAGAAGAAAGTTATTGTTTAACATTGAGTGAAGTGCGGCCAAGTTGGAATTTGTTTTATTATTTGTGCTTGATCAATAAAGTCTAAGTTGGATTGCTAATGTAATTTATGTATTTACTTGGATCAGTTTATGGTGCATGGCAATGGAGATAATTGTGTAAGAGTGTCGATTGTTTGTGAAATCCAAATCGGGAATTGTACTTTTAATCGTGTGTTGTGTTCAAGTCGTGTGTATGTGCTAATTGTAGTAAATTTTCAAGTAGAAGTTAAAGTCTAAATATTGTCTATATTTAAATTTCAAGTTGGGTCTATGGGTCTATGTATTACATTTGCCCAAATGGAAAGTTTCCGAGTGATTATAAAGAAGTTAATTAAATTCAATTGAGAAGGGAGTACATGGTAAAGTAAGTGATGTTGAAAATAAAACAAGCAATTTCAAGTTGGTGATAAAGATCATGTTGTTCTTGATTAGGAGACAAGGCTATGGAAGATTGCAGACCAAATTGGAAGCTTAAAAGGCTAGTTAAGTTGTTCTTGTGGCAAATTGAATTGGAGAAAAATTAAAAGATTTAAAGTTAAACGATTAATTTGGGAGTCAAACTATACCTTTGCGGCTATTAAGAATGGAGGGATCAAATCTTGTAATTAGGATTACCACATGAGGTGAAAACAATTGTTTGTGGTTAAAAAAACAATATCTTTACAATTCCTTGGTTGCAATGGCCAATTAGGAAATTAGAAGCAAGCCTATTAAATTGCCTCCCTAGAACAAACTTTAAACTATAAACTTAGGTTATTCTAAATTGGTACCAAGTTAATTTACAAAAATCCAACTATGGTGGATCAAATTAGGCATGTTTCTTATTTCCTTCCATTGTCCTGTTTAAAATGTTCAAGCATTTTCATTTCTAGTGCATCCCTATTTAAAATATTTTGTGGTTTGCCCAAGTTTGACTCCTCTATTAATAGTGGTAGAGTAGTTATTGAATAGGCTTTTGGGGCTTTAAAAAATTGTTGGCGCATTCTTAAAGGATTCAACATGTGACATGTCAATTGACAAGGCCGCTCTTGTTACCTTAGCTTGTTGTGTTTTACACAACTATTGCGAGTTAAAGAGGTAGCATGTGCCTCTATTTGCAAATTCTAAACTTCAAATGACCCTTATGTTGCAAACTAGGATGAATTATGGCTTACCAAGTGTGGAATACATGTAAGACTCATCCACTGTTGGTTCGTTAAAGTACTTGAAAATCATAAGAAAGTATTGATAATGATTTCTAACCCCTATGTTGAAGGCATCATGTGTCTAAAGTTTTTACAAATGTGTACAATTCATTGATCAATTCAATATTTATCTTGAAACATAAAAAAGGTAACCTACATTTGAAAATTGAAAGGTTGTAGTAGAGTTTAAAAATTGATTAGAAGGGTGTCTAATGCAAATTTTGATTTCCTAGTTTCTAATGTTCTATAGAATATTTTATTATAAATTAATTTATTTCAAAAATTTGCATAAAAAATTATAGAAATCTATAGAAATTCTTTATGAAAATCCCCTAAAAAATAGATAGTACATTCATATAAGTCAAAAATTCATTTCAATTTTCTATATTACACCATGTGTTCTCATAGTTTTTTGGTGACCAATTCTTTAGATTTAAAATGTGAAAAGTAGAATGGAAAACTTAAAAATACTTGTACAATTTTAGAACCCTCATGATCAAACATTACTATGTTTGAAACTATATCTTGTTTTGTGGTTTTTTATTTTTCAATATAGTCTCTTACATCTCTATTTACAATTTCTATGCTAATATTTAAAAAAAATGCAAATGTCTATGGAAATGTTGTCTCCATGTTCGACTCAGAGTACACTCTATAGTGATCAAAATAGGTCTTAAACAATAAAGGATGAAATTTCTCCCTACAGGTTCAACTTCAAAAATTTGTAACTAATTCCATTACGGTCCACAAAATATGAAACAATTTTGTAGAGATGCCAATTCCATTTTAGTTTCTTTAAAAATTTACTAAAATTTCTTTGAAGGATTTTAGGTCCCTTCAAAAGGCAATCAAATTTGAAATGGTAGTTTAAACAAGTAATTATTTATATCATTTTCAATATACATATAAAAGACCACAAAACCTCAACAACATTTCACAACAATTGAACAAAACAAAGTTACGCATCAACTAAATAAGTATAGGAGCATCAAGTGAAATATATGTTGAAGCACATCACAGCCTTGAACCCAAAAATGAGTTAGTGAAGATGAAACTTAACCATGATGTGGAAGAAACGAGTTGTGCCAAATAAACCATGATGTGGAGGAAACAACTTGTGCCAAATAAACCATGATGTAGAGGAAACAGCTTGTGCCAAATAAATTGTATGATATAGTGTATAGAACAAATTCTTTTTAACAATCATATACCCTACATTCAAAATAGAAGTGGCTATTGCCTCAACTAAAGAATATAGAAAACCAATCTTATATCCAAATACTTCTTAATCCAAGCACCATTGGAAATTAAATCACTCTACCATTCAATATGAAATTGAATCTAAACCAACTAGTCCATATAAAATTGATTTGAAACTAAAAAAAAAGTATATGTGTTTGAAATGAAATGAACCATTGAATATGAAATGGAAATGACAATAGCCATTCAATATAAAATTAAATGGAAATCAAGCATTAATTATGAGATTGAAATAAAATTAGTCATTCAATATGAAATCGAAATGAAATCATCCATTCAAAATGGAAATGCAATGGGACTTAGATTACCAAAGGATAACTATAAATTGAAAAAAATATCATTCAAACAAAGAAATGAAGTACAATTTTTAAAAATGCCAATAACATGAAAGCTATTCTGCATTTTTTTAACCACGTTAGCAAATATAGTAGCCATGTGCTTACCACTAGCTTGCTATAAACAAAACAATTCCAATTTTAGTTTCCTATTCTCTTGATGTTCAACTAAGTTATCTTTGTACATGGTTAAGGCGGCTTCAATCCTGAGCTTCTCAATTTTAGCTAAAGAATTGTGTGGCCTATCCAATGCATCAATTAAATTCCTCTCAATTCTAGTCCATTTAGTTGGTTGGAAGAAAGTACCTTTGCCACAACAATCGACCAAATTTGTTGCCCGTGTTTGTAGATTGCTTCTAGTGTTGTCGTGACTAATATGACCATGAAGATAGACTAGAACATGGTAGTGAAGAGGGCTCCCCATGTTTGTCGTGCTGATCAATTACATCCACAAGTATGTTTGAGGTCCTTGTTTCCGGCACAGGTACACCTTGGTCCATCCCTTCCAGAACACCATTGGCCATAAGGCTAAGAATTTTGTCTATTTCATCATACCAAATGAATTTGGCATCATTGTCATGTACATTGCTACCCGTTTGATTTTGCAACTTTTTCATCTTTGAGTATGTGCTTTGCAACTTCTCCCACTTGTCAAACAACGACTTTACCTTCCTCCTAGATTCATGAGGAAACTGAGTAACCAGGAGCTTGTGAATCTTCACCCACTGATGATTTCACATCATTATGGAGTTGTGAACCTCCACATGCTCCTTGCACTATGCTAGTAAAAACCTCATAGTGGCATTGCTCTAATGTCACTCATATGTTGGTGCTTTGGATCTAGAAGATGGAGGTGCAAAAGTAGGAATTGAGAAAGTAGGAATGGAAGAAAGAAGAGGAAGAACTTAAAAAAAAAGGTGTGTCCATAGAAGGTGGAGAAATACTTGTGAGAAGCAACCTCAACAACCTCTCTTCCTCCATGCTTACCCTAATCCCTAAGCACAATTTGAAAACAATTAGCAAAAAAGATTAGACAAAGCAAGTTCTAAGCACAAGCACAAAACACTAAAGAAAAAACAAACTAATATTTATATTGTAAGCAACTTTCCCTAGAAGAAATGAGTTGGGAGAGACGAAGTTGCATATGCGGGAAAGAAGCATAGACCATTTTCCAAAGAAGGGGGAATTTTTTTCCCCAAGCCCCATCCGCCGTTATTTGCAGAGGATGGCACTAGTGGCGCTAGTGCTAGTAGGGCTAAATTCTGCCAGGCCAAGTTTCACCATTCCATGCTAGCACTTGCCAGAAAACAGTGCATGTGCATAGGGTTCTTGTCAAAATAACCACCTGGAAAAAGCCCTCGAGGATTGCCAAAACCACACAATTTTTGTTTGGATATCAATTGAGGCCTAACCTATTTCCAAATACCATATCCATCTTAGATAAGGAAGTTTTTTCCCTCTCAAAACTAGCATTGATAAGTTTTACATCCACAAAATATCTATCTAGAATAGAACTTCAAGAATGGATAAATGTGAATTTAATTGAGCCACATATGACCATTAGTAGAATCAAAATGTTACAACGTGGTTATTTTGTGCTCAGGTTTGCTAAGGAAGGTGCTACAATTACTATGCAATAGAGCCCTCTCACCTTTAGTATATATCAATTATACCTCCACTTGTGAGGTAATCATAGTTTAACCCTTAAACTTCCAAGGGAATCAAAATATCACTATAGATTTGTTTTCCCATAGTAGATGATATCTACTACAAGGCTCTATGTGAGATCAACTTTGCCATTGGTGAAGTTGTATGGAGTGGGAAAGAAGAGGATTACTTGAAAAAATCCTCCATGCCTAAAATCTGTGTCTTAATTGAAAATATTACGAACCTCCCAATTTTAGTCATACTACTAATATCCAAATCCATTGATAAGGTAGAAATCCTACTTGAATATGAGGATATTTTGTCTCAATGTAGCATGTGCTTTGAACTTGATTGTACAATAGAGAATTTTTTTAACTCCAAGATCCTCAAGAAGTCAAATAAACAATGTGACAATAACAAGGCTAAAAACAGTCACGCTACTTTTGATCTACAAACAAGAGCCACAAACATTTGCTCTTAGAACCAAGGCTACAATAGCTCTATAAATGGCCAATCAATCATTCAATCCTGACCCCCCACTTGAAAAAAGAAGTCAGCTTGAAGCTCCAACCAAGGTTTTCAATCTCTAATCTACCACATAATAGAAATTGAGCCACCTTAGCCACCAATTTTGCTCCTCCTTCCTCAACAATCCTACATCTGCCTCCATTGTACAAAGACAACACTTTGCAAATGTTTGCCACTACAACCTCAACATGAATAAATGACTTGAAAAGTGAAACGCTTCACTTCATAGAAAGGAACATGATCACATATCACCAAATGGACAACATGTATGTAGTTGGTTCTAAAAAGAGAGTTATCCAAATACACTCAACTCCAAATACAAATAGGAAGGATTTCTCATATATCCAAAAGATAACTATTAACTCTAGCGTCCTTGATAAACATATCTGAGAATTTTTAGAATTCTTTGACACACCCAATGGTAAAAAATGCCCACAGCTATGGACCATTGTGTATACTAAATGTGGTGGGATAATACATTATTTGGATCTCTTAAATGGAGGGTTACAAGGTACTCGCATCACCTAGCCTATAAGCAAAGAAAAAAACAATCAAAACTTGCGAGTAAGTTTTTAGAACCAAATGCAAATGGATATGGAAAAAAAACTCGAGTCTTGGAAACAAATGCTTAGCTTATAAACAATGGAACTTAATTGAACATATCAACAATTGGCAACAATATGAGGATGGGTCTTATACATGCTATGTGATCACTCTCATGGAACACACTTTTAATGGTGATAATTTTATATTGAGGAATCCATCCACTAATGGATCTTTTGTGGAGGACTTAAAGATCTAGATGAGCTTTAACTGGGACATGGACATAGATGCCAAATTTTCCTTACAAATGCTTGTAAATCATTGGCAAATCCAAACAAACCTGAATAACATGACCATGCTCATTTCTACCTCAACAACTAAAAGAACCATATGCACAATAATCAATTCTTCAGAATGGCCAACGCTAAAAAATTGTTCAATCCAAAAGACAGAGGGATCCCAAAGTTTGACACACTAGGACCCAATAGTGGTTGTTGTGATTCATTGAGATTAGGCATAGCCTAGTTTGATTCATCAAGATTCACTGAAGTCGCACAACCAATGATAATGGAAGCAACCTATGAGTCCCCATTTCATCATTCGGAACTCATGAATTTTTTTAAAATTTGCAGTTTTGATTGTAGTTTTATATATACAAAGTTCAAAAAAGAGTGTAAAATCAAAATAAGTATAGCACATGCCAATATAGCATTTGGTCCTAAATAGAGTATTTTAGAAAAATATTTTATTTAGAAAAATTACAACCAAATCCCATATATAAATAGGGTAGAAACCTAGAATCTGTTTATAGTAAGGATATTAAGTAGAAATTGCCCAAATTGTCTAAATTTGCCTTGCATGTAACAAATCCTAACTCAATTGGTCTAAGAGAATTTGTATGATAACCTTAAGTGATTTCCAAATAGAGGTTTTAGTTTCCCATTCCATTTTGCAAAATAGTAGAACCCTCAATTGTTAGCCTACAAGTGAAGAAAATTTAGGATGAACTAGTGGAAGGCATCTACAATTAGAATATAATGTTTTCAAGTGGTAATCACATTAGGATTCCAACGGCGCAATTGGTTTGCCAAGATTCTCTTTTGTATAAAAGATTTTTTATTCATCAAAAATTAAAGGAGATAGCAAAATTTGATTCTCTTTCTTTGTATGTACAAAGTAAAATATGAGCTTGCACATCTTTTGTGGAATTTCATGAAAGGTTCCTCAAAAAATTATGTAATTTTATGGTAGTTAAAAGATTCTCTTCTGAGTAGTGAAATTCATAATGGAAAATTCACAGGAATTACATTGGGTGCGATAAAATCTCATTAAAAATTAGCATATCTTCTTTTATATTATTACGCTTCAATAAATTTCAACCCATTCTGATACTAGAAGTACCTGACCTAGCAAGATTCTTCAAAACTAGTAAAATTGAAAAAAGTTTGTAGACTTGACCAATGTTCTAGGGGCATATGGAATTGAAATGGAACCAAATTTAGGGGTTTTATTATCTCTTTATACCTACTAAAGAGCCTAAGCTAGTTACTTTTCATAAAAAGTTAAACTCCAAAAGTTGGATTTTAAATCCTTTGGGGCATTAAGTTGCCGCTAAGTTTTGTTGAGTTTTTTGCAAAGGAAAAAGGGTTGTGGTTTTCTTGAGATTGAAAATGGTACAATCCATTTGTGATTTGGAGTCTTTCTTCAAAAGTTCAAATTTGGACCAGCGTAAAAAGTCAAACTGAGCATTACTTAATCCCTAACACACTAAACTTGCATTTTTTTTGGCAACATAGCAATTTTGGACAGCTCACTATAAACAAGATTTTTTTTTAACTAAAATTTTCACACATGTATCCAAGGAGTAGCTTCAAGGTTTGACAATTTTTATAACTTTTGATTACATGGTTAAAAAATTCTTGCGTGATATGTCATTTTTATTATTCAATGGGCAACTTGGGTAGCTCGAAAACTTCTTGAAAAATCACTTTTCAAAAAAATAAAAATTTGAAATTAGTTCTTTAAATTTATATATAAGTTGCAAGCTTTCAATCATTCCATTTTGATTAATGAGATGAAAGTTATGAGGAGTTTTAGTTTGTGAGTAGGTATAGAGTCTTTGAAAACCATAACTACCCACAAACTAAAACTCCTTATAACTTTTGTCTCACCATCAGACACAAATTGCAACAATCAACAAGTTTTTGTTCAAATGAGATTTTTGTTCTATTGATTTGGATACTATGGGGTGTGAAATTTTTTTAAACCACATTATTTTGGAATCTTTTGAAATCTTTTTAGGATTTGAGGAAATCTAAGGGAAACTTCTTAAAATCTTTGGAAATCTTTGAGAATTTTTTTGGTTTCTCAAATAATCTTAAATTTTTTTATAAAATCTTATAGAATTTTTGAAAATCTTTTAGCATCTTTTGAAATCTTTTAGAATCTTTTAGAATTTCTTTCAAAATTTGAATACGGAGATAGAATTCTAATTAAACTATTTGAATTGAATTCTGATTTGATTTGAATAAATAAATTTGATTAAATTCTAATTTGAGTACAATTAATTTATTTTCAATTTAATTTTCTTTGGAATATAATCTAGTTAGAATTAAAACTTTTATTTTGATTAAAATTAATTCATATTTCTATAATTGTGAAATGTAATACAACAAGTCAAATAAGAATTAGAATTTTTTGGTTGCTTCTTTTAATAATTTTGATTATATATATAATTTGCAATAACCTAGCATATAATTCTTTATATTCGAATTTGAAAAAACAATATCTTACTTTTCTAAGAGTACATTCAAAATATTCTCATTCTCATTTTGAATTTGATTAGAATTCTAAATTTTGAATCCAAATTATTGAAAATTCAAAATGGAATACATTTTGAACTCTAAAATATTTGATTCAAAGTTCCAACTTATATATTTAAATCTCTTTTTTTCAGCATTTGACTTCAAAATTATAAACTATTCAAGTACAAAATTTTGTACCATTTAACTTTAAATACAAAGTTCCAAGTTCAAAACCAACTATTCAAATTTAATTGTGGGAATTGGAACTATTTAAAAGTTAAATTCTATATTTTAAACTATTCAAACTCTAATAAAATAAAATAAAATAAATTAAACTATTAAAATTTTGAGTTTTGAACTACAAATTAAAAAATTAAATTTGATATTTAGCCAAAGTACTTTCTAATAAAATGTTTGCCAATAAATCTAAACATTCTAGAAAAACTTGAAAATTTAACCTAAAAAACTAAACTTCAACGCTAATTTTTCCAACAACTCTTATGAAAAATGGACAATGTATGAAGGAAAAAATGCCTTCAAAGTGCAAATTTTTTTTATTTGACTTCTTAGTGGAGTTGCAAGATTTTGTTGAGGATATTATATTATGAAAATGTTTTTTTTTAACTTAATTATTCACAATTCAATGTTTTTTTAAACTCAAAAGACTTTGGTGGCAATTTTAACATAGTAAAATAACTTTTTTTCAAAAACTTTGGACTAAGAAAAGTTGAATAGTCAAGCTAACTTTCATCTCCAAAAATCCTTTGAGATTTTAAGCGTCCAATCAAAAGTTATGGACAAATTTCAGAGAAGGATTGAATAGGAGATTTTGGGAGACATTTTCAAACATCCTCTTTGAAATTTGTTCATAACTTTTGATTGGAGTCTCAAAATCTCAAACAGATTTTTGGAGATAAAAGTTAATTTGGTTTTAAAATTTTGGAGTTGAAAATTAATTTGGTTTCGAAAGTTTGCCAAAATGGCCTTCAAATTCTTCTGAATTTACAACAACCAAAAAAATTGGAACAATAAAATTCTACTCTATACATATACATGCAATTGTGATGTGGTGTAATGGCAAGATCTTTAAGCCTCAACTTTGAGGTACAAGGATCAAACCTCACCAGTGGCGCCTATTTGTATAGGTGGGCTACTTAGGTGGCTTTGCTCGCGTAGATGGTAGGCAAAGTATTAAAAATTTATTTTCTAAGGTCACCCAAAAACTCGAGCAGCCCCCAAAAATTAATTTTCCGGGCAACCAAATTTTTTTGGAGCAAGAATAAAAATTTTGATTAAAAAAACATTTTCTTAAATTCTTTTTTTGGATTTGACCAAAACTACAGAACAAATCAACAAATTTGAATGTAATTTTAATTAATTCAACACAACCAAAACAACAAATGCAAACAATAGTTTCTGATTGTTTTGGTCGCAGATTTTTCTACTAGTATATCAAACCAAACTTGCCTAGAGGACAATCCACTAAGACAAAAAATTGTAGTAATTTGGAACAACATTAGAAAAAAAATTTAGGATTCAAAGAGGCTGCAAGTTTTTAATTTTTGGCACCTTTGCGGTGCAAATATAAAAATAATATTATAAAAATAGAAATATTTAAAAATAACCAATTTCATAAAAGCTCACATGGCACTAGTAGTGATACATCATATTAAAAAAAATTATAATTGCACCACAGAGAGGTACAAAACTTGCAGATTCTTTGAAGCTTGAAATTTTTTCTAATATTACCTTTGCCTAACCTCTAATGAACATGGATCATGGGCACTATGAGTGGCGGAAGCCACTATTAGGATTTGTGAATCTTGTAGGGATGAAGGAGTGAAGAGGGAGTGAGCTAAATGCAAACAAATTCAACAACTCAAGTCAACCCTAGCATCCATGGAATGCCTCTTACAACAAATGCCAAATGATCCTTTTCTAAAGATAGTACAAATGATCCCTTTCTAAAGATAGTACAAAATAAAGCACAACATGAGCTAATCAAGAAAAAGACAAAAGCAGTAGAATGGGAAGTGATCAAATCATTTGTCCATTAGTTCCAATTAGAGAAAATAATGAAGAACTTTTCTTGGGGCACCTAGTAAGTCAAATCAAATTTGCCAATACAACTTTTCAAATAAACATAAAAAATAAAGGATGTCAATTGTTTACTAGAATATTCTCATCATTAGGACCCGCCATGGTTGTCATATCAGACGGAATCTCACTGTTCACGAACAGAATCGGACCAATTAGGGTTGACTGGTTGCGAACTTCAGAGGCTTATAACTTTTGGAAAAATACTTCAAATCCGGGCAAATGAGATATTTTTAGGCATCTACATAATTGTTGATTGAAGACAACAACAAAGAATATAGAACAAACAATAAATTGGCAAAATTTGCCTTGGATTATTACCAACAACTCTTCGAGATACAAGGATAATCACTAGAATGACTCCAAGCAAGGTCACGTTGCTAAGCAACAATTTCCACAAAAGTGACACAAGAGATGAACTTGAAAATTACCAAAGATATTACCAAAGAAGAAATGTTGTATGCCCTAAAAGCACTCCCATCTAGTCATGCCCTTGGCAAGATGGCCTACTTACTGAATTTTCATAACAATTTAGGATACAGTTGGCAACAATATCTACAAGGTTTGCAGAGAGGCCCTCCACACTTACCAAAAGATTGCAGCCACTATTAGATTCCCTCATAAGACCCAATCAGATTAGATTTATAAAAGGTAGAAGTATAATAGCTAACATCTTCTTAGCCTATGAATTCATGGAATGGGCCTTAAACAATCTATGGTTATGTTGCTACTTGATTTCAAAAAGGCTTATGTTAGAGTGGAATGGCAATTCTAAATAAGACACCCTATCCACCATTGGTTTTAATCGACAATGGATTAAATGGATTAGCACTCTCTACTTAGACTCATGGTGCAAGGTAGGACTTAACAACATGTGTAGCACTCCATTTGAACTATCTCGGTCAATTAGACAAGATTGCCTTCGTGCCCCTTTTTTCTACTTTTTTTTATAGCAGATAGCCTTGGCATGGCTGTCAAAGGTAAAAGAGAATTGGGGAATAAAAGGTCTCAAACTACTAGAATCGGAAAATAGTGTCATTGACAAGGAATTTGCTAATGATACCAACCTTTATATAAATGGCACCATAAAAATCTAAACAAAGCCAAAGAAGCCTTAGACTTCTTTGCCATCACATTGGACTCAAAAATTAGTTGGTACAACTCAAATGCTATATGTGTAAGCAACTTCCTGAGGTCTTTTGAGTGGGGGATAGAGGCCCAATTCAAATGGTTGGCTCTAGGTGAATCCACTAGATACCTAGGGGTTCTAGTAAGATTCAAAATCACAATAGAACAAAATTTTTAATGTGTCCTTCAAAACCAAAAAAAGAAATTAGCTTATTGGTACACCACCAAACTATCTCTTACATTAGATGATTTTGGGGGGATCAAGAGGGCCATTTCAGGTCCATTCTTGGTGCTGGTCCCCTCCGATTCTAGTAAACGGCTATTCCCAAAAAAATTAAAATAAATAAATAGCATTCTTAAAATGAAGAAAAAAGTTGAAAAAAAAATTCATTTTTTTCAGACGTGACAGTCATTTGGCCACATCAATGAGCTGTCGTAGCCCTTTGTAGGGCATTTCTTATAGTTTGGGAACTGCCGGGAATTCATAGCCCTCTAGAGGGCTGAAAACTCATCTAATGCTAGTAGGATCCTTATTGCTAATGAGGTGCTACTTGCATCAATTTGGTACCTATTGTCTTGTTGGGCCCTACATTTAAACACAATTTCAAAAATTAAGAGCCTTATCTACACTTGCATTTGGTCAAGAGCAGATGGAAAGAGATATTGTAGAACAAAGATTGAATGAGGGAGTACCAAGGAGACCGCCACCTTCCGATGGTGTCACCAAAGAGTCCCTTTGTGTAGTTCTAGTATTGTAGTTCTTGCTTGCTTCTTCTACCCAATCTGCTTGTTTTGTTCTTCCTTGACATAAAGGTCTCTTTTATTTGTATTAAGAAGAAAGAAAAAGACCAAGGAAGAACCAAGTTAATCAACCCCCTCCTATGGATACAAGCTTTATTGACTAAACTTATGATTTGTGGTTTGTTGCCCAACAAAGCTCTTTGAAGAGAACTAATTCAATATCACATGTGTTCCATTCAATCAAAAAGAGGAGGCAAGTGGCAACCCAAAATCTACTTTTTCTTTTTTGCAACTAGAATGAGAGGTAGTAGTTCTAACATTGTAGGCATTGTATAAAACTTGGTGTTAAATAAAGTAGGGACTCATCTTTCAACAACTAGACATCATTAAAGCAACGGGTAGGCAAAACATCTTCTAGATGGGGAGCTATTTGACAACCACAACGGCATACTAGGAGATACATTATACATATACATATATACTTGGTAAAAAAAACATTACCAAACTTTGTGATCTCTAGGATTTCACCCCCCCAAGGATGGAAAGAGGACAAAGACTTAAAAGCTACTCTCAGCCACAACTTTAATCAACATAGAAAAGCAAAAAATATCAACACAATTCCAACCTCGTGGTCAATGACACATTCACCACCATTCAAGGCTTTTGACTAGGTAGTTGAATATTCTATTCATACTAACATTGTTTTATATCAAATGAAAGGCCCATATACTAGCACTCAATTTCATCATGCCCACTTGCAGTTTTACAAGAACATAGAGGACAAAGCCTTCCATGAGTCCATGAATTGTTAAGAAAGGAGCTACAAAGAACTAGAGTTATTGTATGTGGCAACAAACTAGGCAACAACAAAATGAACCATGACCAATGTTTCTTTGGTTGTAATTGATTGTTGGATGTGACTTAAGACTTTGACTTTGACCTTAGCGAATGTTCAAAAATTTTGCATTGACTAGACTCTTTATCAAATTGGAACAGCTTGGCCTTATGCCTCAAGAAATCAAATAGGCTACCATAATTATCAAAGACAAGAGGTGGCCATCCAAACTTCAGTTCTTTCTTTGGCACATCAATTTAAGGGGCCTCCCTACATTCAATTAGTACTCAATTATGGGTTTTTCCTCAGACTTGCTATTGCAATCTTCATATTAAAGAAATCATGAAACATTTGATATATTCATGTAGTACCAACCATCTAATTTGGAAGAAGCTCAAGTCCACCAAGCAAGCCTTGGAGCTTCAAGCTCTTCCCTTGTCAAAAGAAGTCATCTTGGATATCCTAATTAGCTCCTACAAACATAGAGGCACTTATACTCCGGCTAACTTCACTTTCAATATTGCTAGGATACCTTTTGCTTGGCCACCCTCTAAAGACTCTAGTATGTAAGGAATGGCCTTTTCTTCAAAGAAAAAGATATTAGCATTACTCAAATTTGCACCTTCACTTAGAAGGACACTATGCTTGCAAAGATGGGTCATCAAAGCTACCTCCTCTCCTTTTTTCACCATTGTAGTGAGGACAAACAAAGATCCATTTGCCAAGATTTTATGGGCACTTGGTGCAAAAACAAAGTTTTTTGCTCTAGTAGTTTTCATCACCCAAGGTGGCACTTATCTCTCAACCTTCCTCCTAGGTTGAATCATCCACGTGAGTCAGACTAGTTGTTTTTCCTCTCCCTTTTTAATGGTCACCTTTCTTTCTAAAAAAATAAATATTAAAATACATCTAATTTTTGCATAAAATATATAATTTAGTTGTAGTAGATAGGTATTATAAGTTGGTTAACTGATGTGTAGTATTTTATGAAGTCTACAACAAAGAAAAATGATTTAAATCAACTAAAAAAATAAAAATTTCAAGGAAAAGAATATAAAAATCAATTTTAATGTTTTTAGATTTGAGGTATGGTAAAATATTGTTGTACTTCCTTCATTCCTATCATTAATCCAAACAATTAATTCATATTTATATTTGAAAGGTGGACCTAACATCTTGGACTTGAATTTAATAATCCTTCTACTCTATATATTTCCATTTTGCAACTATTTATCCTTGAAATTTCTAAATATTTTTTTAGAGATAAATATACATATCTTCTATAAGTCATAAAATTTTAATTTTTTGGATGAAAATTTAAAATTATCATAAATTTTTTATATAGAAGTGAAGAAAATTCATATCAATACAAAATATGCTCAAAATCTTTAAAAAGTTCTCCATGGGGATATAGTATACTACTATGGTGATTTATTAGGGCCAATCTTTGCCATGATCTACTTAAGTCATGGAAACAAACATAGGGACAAAGTCTTCCGCCAACTCCTCTTCAAGAATCCAAAACTCTCATTCATCATATTTTTGCAACTAAAAAAATCCAAAATCCATCATTTGGAATCAAAGACTTAGGCTTCTTGACAATCTTTGACATTGGGACATCCACTACAAGTCTACAATAGACAAGCCCATTACCTTGCAAACTAGCAAAATCAATATCTTGGGACCAACTTGAAGAGTGGTGCATATTTTTCAGATGTGTGCATTTGCTTAACAAAACAAACTCATGCGAAATTATAATTATTGTGAATTTTTGAAGTGGTATGCCTTGAAATAACAAAAAAATTCATAAAGTAGAGTCATAAATATACTATAAACAACCCATAATTGCTCTCCCATATATCCATTGGTACTTAAGTGTTCACCATTAAAGAATTGACACATTTCCTTTTGTTGGCATTAACCCCTAAAGGACCAAACTACATTTTTTGGCAATTATATAACAATTTTGTGCAATTCACTACAAGTGGAATTTTTTTTCTTTGAAGTTTTTAAACAACTTGAGTACAAGTTTTTTTTGGACTCAACAAATTTCTTGACTTTTGACTACATGAATTAAAAAATTATTGTATAATATATAGTTTTTTTCTCAACTAAGACAACCCAATGTCAATGTCCATTTTGTCACTAAGGACTCACTCTTTTCTTTTCTTTTTTTGTTAGTATTCTAAGTGTACTTTATTATACAAAAAGTCCTAAAAAGAGTGTAAATTCAAAATAGGTATGTCACATACCATTATAGTATTTGGTTATAATCATCTTATTTTCCTAAAGAGAGGTTTCAGTTTCTCCATTGTATCGACAAAATAGTAGAAACCTCAATTGTTAACCTACAATTGAAGAAAACTCAAGATGGACCAAAGGAAGATATGTACAACATAATTATGGTGGTTCTAGGTAAAAATCATGCTAAGGATCTGAAGGCAAAATCGGTTCACCATGATTTCCTTTCAAATGAAAGATTCTTTGTTCATCGGAAGTTAAAGGAGGTAGCGGGATTTAATTCTCCTTTATCAAATGTGAAAAGTAAGAATATGAGTTGGCCCATCTTTTGTGAAATTCCATGAGAGGTTCTACAAAAAGTTCCAAATTTTTCTAGTAGTCAAAAAATATTCTTCCGGACGGTGAACCACTAAAATTCACGATGGAAAATTCATAGAAATTATTTAGGGTGCAATAAAATCTCATTAAAAATTAAACTAGCTTCTTTTATACTAATAACATGCTCCAATAAATTTCAAGACATTTTGATAGCCAGAAGATTCAAAATTGGCAAAGACTAGCAAATTTGAAGATTATGGTGGAGTTGACCAGTATATCAAGAGCATATGAAATCAGAATGGGGTCAAAATTAGATCTTTTTTTACTCCCTCATACCTACTTAAGACCCAAGGCTAGTCACTTTCTACAGAAAAATCAACCTCCAAAAGTTAAATTTTTACCTTTTTTAGAGTTTAAGTTGACATTAGCTTTCAATGTTTTTTTAGCATAAAAAAGGAATGGAGGTTCTTTTAAACTAAAAATGGCCTTCTAAAGCCAATGGCACAATCCTTTTGTGATTTGTAATTGTTTTCCAAAAGTTAGAGTTTTAACCAATATAAAAAATCAAAATTAGAGGATTAGGATGAAAACTCTAAATGATAAGCTTACCACGTAAGGAAAAGAGGGGGTGAGTGCCCTTGGAAGAGTATATAAAGACACTCATTCTCCTCTCAACTCACTCCTTGGTTCATTTTTGAACCTCTTGTTATAGTTTAGTTCCCTTTAGTTAGATTTGGGCCATTTTAGGCCACGTTGTCAATTTTAAGTCTTTTTAGAACATTTCAAGCTCCATTGTTGTTTTGAAGCTCTCTTTGAAGGACATTGGGGTCCCTTCAAAGTTTGCCTTTGTTTGCACTTGTTTTGAATCTTGTATTAATTTTCATACGGTTTTGTTGAGTTTTAAGTTATGTACTAATCCTAAAAAATACCCCTCACCATACCTTGGCAATGCTAATTTGGGGGGCTTCTAGTGTCTACTTTGGTTGCTAATTGTTCACTAATTCTTGTTGTCAAAGTTTTGTACCAACATGGTTGTGTCAAACTTGTTGTTGATTTTTTCATATTAAAACTTGTCTTCTTTATCTCTTGTTCCTCTGATGATAGCAAAGCTCTAGCTTCTCTAGGAGTGGATTTTTAATGTATTAGATTTTATGACAAAACTTTGACTTGTAGAACATAGGATTGTTGTAGAATTGTTGATATTTTCTAAAGTATGGCGAAGCTCTGACTTTGTATAGTTAGAATTTGGAGTATATCCAAAAATATGGCAAAGCTTTGAACTTGTAGAGTCCATTTGGGAATTGAAGACAAGTTTAGAAGTTGATAAGATTAGAGAAAATCCTTAAAAACGATTAGAACCATTAGAATTTAAATGGAATAATAATTGACTTAATGAAAGGTAGTAAGTAGTCAACAGTCAATTATTATTTTGAAACTCAGAACAATTATTGTATAATCTTCCAAGTCAACCTTTGAAATACAATAATGAAGTTTAAATAGTGTTTAAGGACAAGAAGAAGAGAAAAGAAAAAAATAGTTAGAAGTTCAACTTCAAATTTGTATTAAAACATCATTTTCAAGCGGTGAGAATATTCCAAGAAGAATTCCACCATAGCAAACAATATGGAGTTTGAAGGAATATTCAATGACCTTATAGATGAGATCAATTTCAAGATGAGTTACTCATTCCTCCAAATTCTATTCAATTTCTAAGATAAGTCATTTCTACACTTAGCTAAACTTCAAGTGCAAGTCAGAACGTCAAGATTAGGTGTTTTCTAAAGTTTAGATATAGAATCTTGTAGAATTTGCTTAGAGGGTTTCAAAAAATGTCTTACACTTAGAATTCAGAGTGAAATTGAGAAAAACATTAGTAGATGAAATTTAAGAATCATAGTGGATGAAAATTAGTTAATTTCATCCAAAAGGAACAATAATGGAAACTTAGATAGAATTAGAAATCTAGAGGTCAAAGGTGAAGCTTAAAGTAAATTTCAAATTGTAGATTAATAGAAAACCATTGATGAAGTTTGAAAATACTGATTAGTGGTCAAACTTCATCTACTCATAGCTTTTACTAGAAAAGTTTAAATCCAAAGTTCTTTAGCAATTCGGATAGTTAAAACTTGAATCTACAAGGAACTGAATTCAAAAGTTTTAAAATAGAAATTTGATAAAAGAAATCCTGAACTTTAGAAATGAAGTAGGAAGTAAATTAGAATCTTTTGAAGACAACCAAGTAGAAATTTAGAGTTAGGATCAAATAGATGGAACTTCAAGAAGTCTAGAACTATTTTAATCTCTAAAAAACATTTAAAACTCCAAGAGTTATAGAAGGATGAAGTTTGGATCAAGGAATGGATGAAGTCTCTTGAAAATTGTCCATCTAGGTCCAAATTTGGAATGTGAGTAGAATTTTGTAATTTAAAGTTAGGATTTAAAACTCACAATGAATTGAAATAGGGAAGGTGTTGAAAAAGGTGGATGAAGTTTAGATAGTCTCTTAAAGGCTCAAACTTCATCTGGTCATAACTTCTTGTAGAAATCTCCAAATCTAGCAAGTTTTATGTTTTTGGAAATGGAATGATCTGAACTACTACTTAGGTAGGTTAAATATAGACTGTAAATACTTTTATTAGAAAATCACCGCGGCTTAAAAGATTTTGTGTTGTTTAGAACTAACCTTTGTGATTATGGTAGTCTTTATTGATTTCTTTAAACTTTAAGAACTTAGAAAAGATCCATTGCTTAAAAGGCACAATGGATCAACATTGGTACCCATTAGGAACCAAACTCGAATTACAAGAACTTGTTTGTGCTCATGAATTTACCAAGGGTGGATAAATGCTCAAACCCAGGCATATCAAATAAATCATTTTTTTAAGAAATAAAAATTTGAAATTAGTTTTTTAGATTTATGTATACATAAAAAGTTTTGAATAATTTCATTTTGATTAATAAGATGAAATTTATGAGGAGTTTTAATTTGTGGACAATTATGGAATCTCTACTCTAAAATAAATTTTGAAGCTCTATATTTAATTCAATTTTATAATATTTTTGAAAATAAAATAAAATCATAGGATGTAGATTGTTTATTACAACATTACAACCACTGGGATTGGCATTTTTCAATTCCATAACTAAATTCTTAACAATTTTATATTTTGAATTATTCTCTAATTTTTTATACTTACCATTTTTTTCCTATATGTTGTACAAGCCCAAGTGATTTGAAAAAATTTCAAGCATGTAGTCAACTTGCATTGAATAATAAATCTAAAGAAGTACCACCAACTTGGACATTTTTCCATACAAGTGTGACCTTGTGAAGAGTAGTTGCCTTGTTTTAGGTAGGGCCAAAAGAAGATTTTTGTCACTTCAAACACTAATATCTTGTAGTCTACATAGTAGAAATTTTAGAATTTTTTTCTACATTTTCTCAAACTAGCATACTCTAAAATCCTATAGTTTCATGTGTCCAATTTTTTTTTTAAAAATTTGGTACTTGTACTAGAAATGACAATTGGGAGGGGGTTTGGGTTGTAATATAGTCAAGGAACTTTAGGGGGTAACTTCTATAGTTCCATGAGTGTTTTACCAAAAATACATTTCCAAACTACCATTTCTATTGCAAAGAGCAAAATTTTAAAAATTACAATTTTTGAATATCCCACAATGAGATCTTATATTAGACTAGTCTATAGAAGAAATTCCAAAACTTTATCAATGTAGATTGGAAGATATTAGCATTTAAATCCTTTTCATTCTAGATTATAAGACTTTGAATCCTCTTTTCTTTTTGAAATTTTGCACTACAAAGGTTTAAGATAAAATATTTTTGTGATGTAGAATTGGATTGAAAGTAGGAGCAAATTTTCAAAACAAGAAACTTGATGTTCTTTGAATAAAGAAAGAAACCCTAAATTTTTGTTACTCTTAGAAGGAAAAAAAAATGTCAATCCTAATGGTGAGATTGTTTTAGTAAGCAATCTTAATCATGTAGATTTTTTTAATTGTAAAAATTAAGTTAAAAAACAAATCATGTGAGTTGTTTATTAAAGTACTTGCTTAATTGCCTAAAATCAAGACTCTTCATAACTTTTGCATCAATAATCCAAATAAAATGAATCAAGTCTTTCCATGAAAAAAAATATATATTGTATGAGAATTTTTTTGTTTTTAAAATTATTTTGAATTTTTGTGATTATTTGTATTGCCTAGGCTTTGCTATTTTTACTTTGGTTGGCATAAATTTTGCTCTTGAGTATTGATTGAAGCAAAAAATTATATCTCTATAAAGCTCATCATCATCACCTTCTCCTATTTCAAGAAAATGTTTCAAAAAGTCATGTCAAAAATTGAGATCATAGGTACCCATCCAAATTTTCATTTGTCCTCTAGAAAGACAATAATCCTTTAGGGGATAAGAAGTTAACCCTAGAACTCTGATGCTAACATATAATGTCTCTTTGGATGAATGCAAATTGTATTTTGTAGATGGAAAACAAGCATAAATCATCCATTTTAAAAATGTAATTACATAATGGAGTTGTCAACATTGACACAAAGATCTAGAAACACCTCAATCTTGGAGAAGGTAGATTCTTCCCAAAGCATGCAAAATCTAAGATAGATGAAAGCACCTATTCCCAATCCTATATTCTCAACCAATCTTGAAAATATGTAGATATAGGAAGTCCAAAATGTAAAGCTTGCATATGTGAATGCAAAAAATGATTTGGGACATACCATGTATTTGAACTTCACAAATTTGTAGCATATTCATACATGTTTAGAAAATTATCATTTCTTTTTTGGTAATTCATGATTGTCAATTGTGAATGTGTTAAAAATAATCTTATTATGTGTTGATTCCACTTGAAAGTATGCAAAATTGCTTAAAATGTTGGGTTTTCCTAAAGGTTCAGGGTGCCCCAACTCTTCCATATCATTATGCCTTCTGATAAGTTATCACACACTGAGAGATCCATGTGCACATCATCCTGCCTACTCCTGGTAGTGAAGCTTATTTGCAATTTTAGGAAATCTGGAAGCAGGGGAACCTCACCTTACCTGCCATAAAAATCTGTAAAAATTGATCTGGTTCTGCTCCCTGTGAGCTAGCCAAGGTCTTGTTCCTCAGGTTCTATGTAACTTATTGCCTCCTCTATCCATGGAAATGGTTCCTAGGTTCCTCAAAAAGTTTAATTAATTAATTTAAAAATAAGTTTAAAAAGTTTAAAAATCGACAATCTGATGCTCAATGGACCTTTACATCACATGTAGCTGCCAACTAAGTTAATCTTTAAAGGATGGATTGGTGACCATGGAAATCATCTGTTCAGTTACCATGTGAATCATTTACTCAGAAATTTACAAAACCACTCATTGGAAGTCAAACTCCTTTCAAAGACCTCTCCATTTTAAAACAAAATTTCAAAGAAGAATAACTTAGCTGCAGTTCTGTCCTTGACAATGTTCAAACTTACATTAACCCATAAATGCCCAAACTGTGTTTTGGGGCATTTTAGCAATTTTGGGTAGCTCATTACGAATGGAGTTTTCATTTTTTTTCTTTGAAGTTTTCACACAACACTTTCCCAGGGAGTAGCTTTAAGGTCCAACAATTTTCATAACTCTTGATTGAATGGTTAAAAAGTTATTGCATGATATGTCATTTTCAATGCTCAGCGGGCAGACCGGGCAGCCCAAAAAACTTCTTTAAAAATCACTTTTTTCAAAAAATTCTTTTTGAAATTGGTTCTACATATTTATGTAAAAATGGGAAGCTTTTAATCATTCCATTTTGATAGAGGACAAGAAAGTTATGAAGATTTTTAGTTTGTGAGTAGGTATGATTTTCAAAAACTCCATACCTACCCGCAAACTAAAACCTTTATAACTTTCATCTCGCTTGTTGAAATGGAATGATTAAAAGCTTTCCATGTGTACATAAATCTAAAGAACCAATTTCAAAAAGAAAATTTTGAAAAAAGTATTTTTTAAAGAAGATTTTTGGACAGCCCAAGCTGTCCACTAAGCAATGAAAATCATATATCACGCAATAACTTTTTAACCATGTAGTCAAAAGTTACAAAAATTGTTGGGCCTTAAAGCTACTTTTGGGGCACATGTTGTGCAACAATTTCAAAGAAAAAAAATAAAAACTCCATTCATAGTGAGCTGCCAAAATCACAATGTTGCCAACAAAGCGCAGTTTTTGCATTTAGGGATTAAGGTAAGCCCTCTTTCATGGGAAATATTCAGTGCAGCATTTCGAAGCAAGTTAAGTGAAGGTACTGTCTATGACTGATACTTACCTTTCAAATTCTTCTGCCACGTCACCAAATTTCTCTCTAGCCCGGCACTGGTATTTTTAGTTCATTCCCAGGCATGACTCTGCTGTGCTGTACAGTGTACACTATCTTACACTATGGTAATGTAAGGTAACTTCCCTTCCCTGGAGGGATGACCACTGTGACTGGATGGCTGTTTTCACACACAATTGACCACTGAGGTAAAATTGACCGATATCCCAATCACCTACTCAGCTTAGGAAACCTTACAGTACTGTACAGTAAGCCTATCTTAGTTGAATCTTCTTTTTATTTGGACACAAACAAATGAAAATTAAAGTAAGCTTAGCTTAGTTGAACTCTTTAGTTAACTTACCAAGTTGCACTGGTGAAGTGGACACAATGCCTGGCTAAGATCGGATTCCAGACATTATTTTTTTTCCCATTTTTTGGACACAGGCATACTGAACAACATGCTGCAAGGGTTCCTGTCTGTCAGGGAAGGTGGAACTACCCAATACCACCATTTACCCAATTCCGCCACCTACAGGTTCCTCCCATTTCCGTCAATGGCCCATATGAGGTAACAGGTCCAGAAATCGCCCACCTAATTGCTGAAACTGAATTTTGGGATGAGAAGCTTCTTGAAATAATTTTCAGTAAATTTTCCTTGAGAGACAAGTGGAATTGACATCTAACCCAATTCGTTTCATATTTTTTGGAGCTTTGTGGAATTAGTTATGAAATTCTGAAGTTGAAATGGCATAGGGCTCTAAAATTGCCCACCTCCTAAAATGTACAGTGTTAAAGGCTATGAGAAAGCAACGTGTATGCATAGTGTACATTTTAGGATGTGGGCGGTTTTAGAACCTGTGCGATTTCAGAGCTTGTTACCTTATTACCACAATCTTACTAATCCTTCATCATGATTCCAATACACTTGGGAAGCAAACACATCAGCCCGTACTTCAACAATGGTCTTATCAGGCTTTAACGAGGGTCTACTCACAGTTTAACATTTTAGCTTTGAAAAATCACAAAAAATTCAATTCTTGTCGGAATGTCTTCATTCTTTTTGTGATTGACTTCTCCCAAACAATTCAATCTCTGAAAAATATCAGAGATGATATATAGCTTTTCCAAAGTATCTAGATAGCAAATCTATGTGGTAATGAGTAGTTCTACCTTAACCCCTGAGCGCCCCAGTGCCTCAAATATGGCCTCTCAAAACTCAAAGATCTCCTTGTTTGACCATTATAATCTTTTTAATGGTATGGTGAAAGGACATGTCCTTTTCCCTATAGCTCCGGCCCTATCTCTACTATCAATTGGTACAATCAATTTATGTGGATCTCATTTTATATGATAGTTTGATTGGAATGAATTCAGAAGGGTCTAAATTTTGGAAAATACAGTCTGGGTGCTTAGGGGTTAAGTTTAGAGAGGCTGATATTCCAGACATAATTTTGAGCTACAAGTGTGTGATGTGGGAATTGGGTACAAAAATCTGAGCACAAGTCTACAGCTTTCAGCTAAAACTTTTATTATTATCTCTTCTATTAAGACAACATGTTTGTTTTGTTTTGTTTGTTTGTTTGTTTGTTTGTTTTGTTTTGTTTTGTTTGTCACGTTAAGATCTCCCGGACTGAGCGTCCCCCGGGTGTGTGCTTGGTACTGCCGGAAAGCCCTTGGCGAGGAGGGGTGCACCGGCTTGGTTTCGTGGCGTTTGGACGTATGATGTGGAAGTTGTGCATTTTTGAGTTATTTTTGGTTCTCAAAAATTAGAAAATTACTCTTACTTATATTTTGGTCACAATCTTGGTACCATCCAAAAGCTCTAAGCGAGGAGGGGTGCACGGGCTTGGTTTCGTGGCATTCTGACTCATGGTGTGAAAGTTATGCATTTTTGAGTTGTTTTTGGTTCTAAAAAAATTAGAAAATTACTTTTATTTTTGTTTTGATTGTGGCAATGCCATAGGGCACTCTAGTTATTATTATTGAAACACATGGACTACTACAATATTTTGATTGATAAGGGGAACAGGAACTTACATCCAACCAGAGGACTCACAGGCCTTGGTAGAAATGTTTCTTGAGATTCTTGAATTAACCCCTAAAGCCCCAAGGGCATTTTCTGTCAAAAACCACTTAGAACTACCACTTCTGTTGCATTCACCTAAGAAAATCAAAAAAATATGTTATTCGAAATCCAATAGTAGAATCTTGTACTTAACTTGTTTGAAAACATGTGATAAAAATTTCATCAAATTTGACCGCATAGATTGCAAGATATTTGCATTCAAAGTGAAGAAAACAAGTTTTTTTGCAACTTGCTTGACTACATTTTTTGGCTTTGAATCTTTTAATTAAAATTTTTTGCACTACTAATTTTTATTTTCTAAGGTTTTATGCTGAATAGTTGAGTTGAGAATCTAAAGGAAAAAATTCAACAAAAAAATGCTTAATTTTTACTCATTAAAAAATTGTTAAGTACAAGTAGGTTAGGAAAAACTAAATCATTAATAGCTTTAAGATGGAATTGACATACAATAATCCCAATGGCGAGATTATTTTAGAAAGCAAACCTAACCTTGTCTAAGTTTTTCTTTTTGAAAATTGTAAAAATTGCATTCACAAATGAATCCTATAAGTTATTTTTTCAAGAAGATGCTTAGATTGCCCCAAAAACCAAGATTGTCCATAACTTTCTCATAACTAATCCAAATGGAATGAATCAAAGCTTCAAATGTAGACAAAAATATAAGATTTTAGGAAAATAAACAATTTTTAAAAAAACCTTTTCTGATTTTTTTGTGCTGCCCATTGACTTTTATTTTTGGCTTATTGTGCCATAATTTTTTCTTCCAAGCACCAATTGAAACAAAATTTATATATTCACAAAGCTCTTGGCAAACTCCACAACCTCAAAAAATCTCAAAAACATTCACTACATATTGAGACAATAGGAACCTACCTGAACCCAAATTGTCCCTCGAGGGGACAAACGGTCCTTTAGGGGTTAAAGCAATATGACTAATGAAACTACTGGCAAGACTGAAAGCCTACAAGAGTATGGAGTGTTGACTTCATAATTTGGAATTTTTGCATGAAATGAGACGAATAGACACATAAGTGAATGAATTGATCACCCTAATTTACATATAAAGCTTTGTTTCACATCATTCTCATAGATATTGCAAAAGTTATAATTTTTTATTTATTTTTTTCAATTTCAATGTCAAAGCAGGTAGTAAAAAAATATATTCTAAAACGGTTAATTAAAATTTTTAGATTGTTTAGATTTATTCCTATGCATGAACATTTGAACCATTCAATTCCAAGCAATGAGATGACTATTATGAAGAGTTTTATTTTTATGAAAAAAGCAATGAAGGTAGAAAAATATAATTATACAATTGTTTTTTCTTTAAATTTCAAAAAAATCCAAAGAAAAATAGAAGCAAAGGTTATAATTTGCTTACTAGATCATTCTTACCATTGATTTCATCCTTATTTTGTACAAGTAGTTTGAAGTAGTTTGGAACCTCAAAACACCAATCTTTGGGAGTTAGTATAAAAAATTATGCTGATATATTTATTTGGACATACATAGTTTATCATACACATTGTGCCACAGTAGACCCAAGGAGATCACTTAAAGTGTCCATTAGAACCTACATGTGTTAAGATTTTAGACCCCCTATCTTAAAATTTAAATAAAAGAAAAAAAATATCAATAGATTTTTCTACTTTAAAAGTTTATGCTTGAAATATTGATAATTTTATTTGATAACTACTTACAAGTTTTGAAGTAAAAAAATGCATTATAGACCGAAAATATTACACCCCTATTTTATATAAGAAAAAATTGTCTAAAATATGAACAAAAAATTCTTGAAAATAAATTTCTATTGAAAGTTCACTTATGCATTTTTATGAAGATTTTTAAATGAGTTTGGTTTGGAAACTAATTAAGAAGATTTTTAAGAAACTGGTGAATAATCTCATTGACTAAGTCAACCCATTTCTTAACTCTTGGCCAATGAGAGAAGAGTACTCCCTTTGCCGATGTAATTGCTCAAAATTTAATATCTCCTTGGTTTGGATTCAAGTGTATATACAATGGCCCTATTTATAAGTTAGTTATGTATACATATGTAAAGTAATTACACCTAAATGTCTCCAAATAAGTATTTAAATATTGTTCCTATTGTTAAGTTGCCTAATTTTTGTTTGATGTTCTTAGAAGTCAAAAAAAGATTTTAGATTCTCTTCTTATGCATTTTTTTTGACACCAAATGAGAAAACTATTAATTTTCAAAGTAGTTGATTGTTTTGTATTTCACCCTTTTGCAATGAAACTCCATTTTTTTTTGTTTAAAAAAAATGTGGTGAAGTAAGGTGCACCTAAAAGCTATTATAGTCTCTTAAGAACAGAGGTTGTACATTTAAGGCAAGAATCTTGAAGGATTGATTTCAAAAAAGAGTCAATCATAATTAGGGTGCAAATACCTTAAACCTTCAACACCTCTACTCACCAAATGAACTTGGGATATTAGGAGAATGTAGGAGGTTGTCAATCAAACCCCACTCTAATCATAGTGTGGGGATTTTTCAACTAGGCTTAGAAAAAAAACCTTTGGGCCCTTTAGATTGTGGAGTGAAACCAATTTTTCTAGTGTCTAATCAAATCACCTTGAGGTCATGATTATCAATGGATTAAAAATTTTGAAGAGGAAAAATAGTAAAGGCAAAGAATATTAACGCTTAATGAACCAAGCGTCTATTCAACATGCACAAGAAATCTTAGGTAGCTTCCTACAAAGTCAATTTGGGTTGGATGTTCATGAAATTTGGGCACTATGTACAAAAATGTACCTCTTGGGTGAAAAACTAAATTTTTTTTCCAATCAAGTGTCCAAATTAAAAGTTATACTACCCTAAACTTTAGGGGTAGTTGGAGCAATTTGAAAATCTTTAGAGAATCTTTTGCAAAAAAGCTCATCAACTTTAGAAATTTGGCATGTATTAAACTAATAAAATATGGCATACAATCATCCAAAAAAACAAATTTTAGTCTTCAAATTTCATTTTAAGAGGAGTCAAATTTTGTTAGCTATATTAGGGCGGTTAAAAAAACGTTTTCTTCTCACTTCAAGTCTTATTATCTTGCAATTTGTGAAGTCAAAATCCTTGAAATTTATTTTACATGTTTTGAATGTTTATTTCTAATTTTACACCATTCAGATTTCAAATAAAAAATTTCCTCATTGCACAAAAAATCATCAAAAAATGACCCATGTATTGCCAATTCACTTAACCTCCTTGCATTGCAAAATGATTTGGTATAAACTAAACATCTCAGTTGTTTCTAAAAAACTTTACGAGTGAATCTAAGATCATATACTTATAGATGGTCAAAATCCTCATTTCTATATTAATATAAAGCAAAATTTGTATTCCAAGAGGGTCCAAAGTGTGCTAACCCTATTTCACAAGAATGAAAAAAAGGTTCTTTTTTTTCACTTCAAATTTTATAACCTTTCAATCCAAGTGGTCAAATGGGCTGAAAAATTTTCCATGCTTTGGTCAAATACTTTACTTTAATTTAGTATAGTTGAAGTTTCAAAGTTTCAATTTTCATTTTCAAATAACATACCAAAAAATGTAGTTTTTGACAATGTCTCCCTAAGAAAAACCCACAATCTTGTAGAGGTTTATCCCTAAAAGACCATTATCCCTTCAAGGGACAAATGGGATTTCAAGCATGTACCTATGGGCTGAAATTTTTGTCACGATTTTTTGAAAATAGAAAATCTGATTAGTTTTATAGGAATATAATGTTTTTTCAATCAATGCCTGGGAACAAAAATTATACCCAAATAAGCTCAAAATAGGGGAGAGGGGTTAGCAAAAACAAATTCAAAATTTAAATTTTTTAAATTTTTTTCTCATAAATTATATTTTTGTCTACATGGAAAGCTTTGATTCATTCCCTTTGGATTTGTTATAAGAAAATTGTGGACAATCTTGTTTTTTAGACAATTAGAGCATCTTCTTGAAAAAATAATTTGTAGGATTCATTTTTTAATGCAATTTTTACAGTTAAAAAAAAGTTCCATGTGGTTTAGTTTGCTTCTTGAACAATTTCACCATTGGGATTAGTGCATTTTAATTCTATTTTAGAGATCTTAATAACTTAGATTTTCCTTCTATCTCATACCTACTTCTATTTAACAATTTTTTGAAGAATGAAAATTAGTTTTTTTTTAAATTATTTTTTCCCCTTGACTCTCAACTCATTTCCTTGCCTTAAAGATTTAAACCTCAATATTTTTTTATTGCAAAAATGAAACGCCATAAAGATTTAAATTTTTTTGCTCTTTGCTATAGAAATGGTTATTTTGAGTGTTTTTTGGCAAAAAAGGCCTTGATCCTTTGGAGGTGAAGCTGATTTTGAGAAGTTTGACTTTTCACCAAAGGTATTGAGTGGGATACAATGGGACATTGTTCCTTCATCAAAAAGTACCCGAGTATGAATCCACCATGAGGCTTTTGGCGTGGACTAAGGTCGAATTGCCCAAAACTACCATCTACCCAATTCCGCCACCTACAGGTTCCTTCCATTTCCATCATTGGCCCATCTATTACCACAATCTTATTAATATTTCCTTGGTTTGGATTCAAGTGTATATACAATGGCCCTATTTATAAGTTAGTTATGTATACATATGTAAAGTAATTACACCTAAATGTCTCCAAATAAGTATTTAAACATTGTTCCTATTGTTAAGTTGCCTAATTTTTGTTTGATGTTCTTAGAAGTCAAAAAAAGATTTTAGATTCTCTTCTTATGCATTTTTTTGACACCAAATGAGAAAACTATTAATTTTCAAAGTAGTTGGTTGTTTTGTATTTCACCCTTTTGCAATGAAACTCCATTTTTTTTTGTTTAAAAAAAATGTGGTGAAGTAAGGTGCACCTAAAAGCTATTATAGTCTCTTAAGAACAAAGGTTGTACATTTAAGGCAAGAATCTTGAAGGATTGATTTCAAAAAAGAGTCAATCATAATTAGGGTGCAATTACCTTAAACCTTCAACACCTCTACTCACCAAATGAGCTTGGGATATTAGGAGAACATAGGAGGTTGTCAATCAAACCCCACTCTAATCACACTGTGGGGATTTTTCAACTAGGCTTGGGAAAAAAAACCTTTGGACCCTTTAGATTGTAGAGTGCAACCAATTTTTCTGGTGTCTAATCAAATCATTTTGAGGTCATGATTATCAATAGATTAAAAATTTTGAAGACAAAAAATAGTAAAGGCAAAGAATATTAACGCTTAAAGAACCAAGCATTGTTCAACATGCACAAGAAATCTTAGGTAGCTTTCTACAAAGTCAATTTGGGTTGGATGTTCATGAAATTTGGGCACTATGTACAAATATGTACCTCTTTGGTGAAAAACTAAATATTTTTTCCAATCAAGTGTCCAAATCAAAAGTTATACTACCCTAAACTTTTGGGGTAGCTGGAGCAATTTGAAAATCTTTAGAGAATCTTTTGCAAAAAAGCTCATCAACTTTAGAAATTTGGCATGTATTAAACTAATAAAATATGGCATACAATCGTCCAAAAAAAATGAATTTTAGTCTTCAAATTTCATTTTAAGAGGAGTCAAATTTTGTTAGCTATATTAGGGCGGTTAAAAAAACGTTTTCTTCTAACTTCAAGTCTTATTATCTTGCAATTTGTGAAGTCAAAATCCTTGAAATTTATTTTACATGTTCCAAATGTATATCAAATGTTTACACCATTCGGATTTCAAATAAAAAATTTCCTCATTGCACAAAAAATCATCAAAAAATGACCCATGTATTGCCAATTCACTTAACCTCCTTGCATTACAAATTGATTTGGTATAAACTAAACATATCAGTTGTTTCTAAAAAACTTTACGAGTGAATCTAAGATTATATATTTATAGATGGTCAAAATCTTCATTTCTATATTAATATAAAGCAAAATTTGTATTCCAAGAGGGTCCAAAGTGTGCTAACCCTATTTCACAAGAATGAAAAAAAGTTGTTTTTTTCACTTCAAATTTTATAACCTTTCAATCCAAGTGGTCAAATGGGCTGAAAATTTTTCCATGCTTTGGTCAAATACTTTATTTTAATTTAGTATAGTTGAAGTTTCAAAGTTTCAATTTTCATTTTCAAATAACATACCAAAAAATGTAGTTTTTGACAATGTCTCTCTAAAAAAAATTCCACAATCTTGTAGAGGTTAAACCCTAAAAGACCATTGTCCCTTCAAGGGACAAATGGGATTTCAAGCATGTACCTATGGGCTGAAGTTTTTGTCATGATTTTTTGAAACTTTTTTTGAAGATAGAAAATCTGATTAGTTTTATAGGAATATACCTATGGGCTGAATTTTTTTTCAATCAATGCCTGGGAACAAAAATTATACCCAAATAAGCTCAAAATAGAGGAGAGGGGTTAGCAAAAACAAATTTGAAATGTTAAATGTTAAATTTTTTTCTCATAGATTATATTTTTGTCTACATGGAAAGCTTTGATTCATTCCATTTGGATTTGTTATGAGAAAGTTATGGACAATCTTGTTTTTTGGACAATTAGAGCATCTTCTTGAAAAAATAACTTGTAGGATTCATTTTCGAATGCAATTTTTATAGTTAAAAAAAAGTTCCATGTGGTTTAGTTTGCTTCTTAGAACAATTTCACCATTGGGTTTAGTGCATTTTAATTCTATTTTAGAGATCATAATAACTTAGATTTTCCTTCTATCTCATACCTACTTCTATTTAACAATTTTTTGAAGAATGAAAATTGGTTGTTTTTTTAAATTATTATTTTTCCCTCAACTCTCAACTCAATTCCTTGCCTTAAAGATTTAAACCTCAATATTTTTTTATTGCAAAAATGAACCGCCATAAAGATTTAAATTTTTTTGCTCTTTGCTATAGAAATGGTGGTTTTGAATGTTTTTTTGGCAGAAAAGGCCTTGATCCTTTGGAGGTGAAGCTGATTTTGAGAAGTTTGACTTTTCACCAAAGGTATTGAGTGGGACACAATGGGGATGTTGTTCCTTCATCAAAAAGCACCCGAGTCTAAGTCTACCACGAGGCTTTTGGCGTGGACTAAGGTCGAATTGCCCAAAACTACCATCTACCCAATTCCGCCACCTACAGGTTCCTTCCATTTCCATCATTGGCCCATCTATTACCACAATCTTATTAATCCTTTATCATGATGGCAATGCACTTGGGGAGCAGATACATCAGCCCACACTTGAACAATGGTTTGGTCATGCTTCAACAAGGGTCTACTCATAGTTTAACATTTTAGCTTTGCAAAATAAAATAAAATAAAATTCTTGTCAAAATGTCTTCCTTCTTTTTGCAATTGACTTCTCTCAAGCAATTCAATCTCTGCCAAATATGAGAGCTGGCAAATAAATAGCTTCTCCAAAGTCCCTAGATAGAAAATCTGTGTGGTGATGGGTAGTTCTACGATGATGATGTCAATGCTAGCTTATTAAAAAGTTTTAAGTTGCATGCAGAAATGCTGATGAGTGAGTTCCCCCCCTTCCTCCCGCCCTCGTCTGACTTCTCTGTTCGTCTGTTGCACATATTCTTGCAACTAAAGTTCATTGCTCCAGAGCTTGAGATTACCCAATGAAGGATTTTAACGGCCAGTTCGCCTTGATCATAATGGAGGATCCTCCTCCACTGAGCGCGTCCACTGAAATACTGAATGCCAGAAAGCATCTTCAGTTGTCTCACCGCCCCAAAAGGCCTTCAGTTACCTACTGCAGGTAAGGTAAGGTAACTTCAATGATGTCCTATCCCTATCCCTACTGGGTAAGGAAGACGGCCACAAGGCCCAATCCGCGCAAGGCAAGGCAACTGAAGCTACTGCACCCCACTCATTGCCTGCTGGCCTGCCAGAGTGCTAGTGTACCAAATGCTCACTGGCACCAGTGGAGCGCAGTTCCGTTGGAAGCTTAGAATGTGAAGAGCTGGGAAAAACAGTATCTTATTATGAGTGAGGTAATAGGCTTCTGAACCAGACCAGACCACACCAGCAGACAACTGAACAGCCGAATTGCTCGTCCACCACACCACCATTGAAGCCCCACACACCCCATGAAGTTATCATTGGGTCTAATAGGCTTGTGTTAAGTTATGTGGACACATGCATAGGGACAGCGGGAGGAGAGGAGAGGAGAGTCAATCCTCTTGAGCATTCCCTCTGCAGGACAGAATAACAAAAGTTATAATGCTGGCTCATCAAGGCGGGAGTTGGCTCATCAAGGAAATGGGCTACATAACCTACTGTAAGTAAAGTAACTTCATTCAGTCCCTGCAGACAGTTAAGAGACCTGCAGTCTGTGCTTCAGTTGTGGATACCCAATACCTTCAGTTGCTGTAGGTGCTCTGGACAGGGGCACCAGACCTTAGGGTTGGGAATCTCACTCTTCCCTTAGGCGGAAAGAAATCAAAGGACGGACTTCTAGTTCAATGCAACTGAAGGGCATGCGTTCATGGCAGGACCCATCTGATCCAAGAAGCTCAGTCCAAGTCCATGTAGATATTGGCAATTTCTGTATTTCAATAAAAATTCGAAGCCAAAATTTGAAAATTCCTTCTCAAACTGATTGTAGGCTCAACATTTTGTGATTTCTACCAAAACTCTTGGAAAAAATTCTTGAAGTTCAAAATGACACAATCTAATTATAGTGATTTTTGAAGATTTTTATTCACCACCAAATGATTTTTGGAGACAAAACAAGACTACAAGTTTCTAAGAGTTCCTAGATTGCAAAGAACAATAAGAACTTTGCCTAATCAACAATTTGACATGGCCACAACCATGCCACATCAGATAATATTATTTATTTATTTAATAAATTGATATTTTTTTAAATTTGAGTTTCTATTTATTTTTGAAATTTATTAAATATTCTAACTCATTCACAACCTAGGGAACAAACTTGAAACAACCCTCCCATGGCTTCAAATCCCCTCTAATGTTACTTTTAAATTCAAGTGGTTTGTGAAGGGTCATTTTTTGAAATGAAAAAAGTTACTTTATGGAGCTAAACCTATCAATACCTATTGAATAACGCAATATTTGCAAAGCTTTGGAATCTATACCATATAAATGTTAAAAAAAACTAAGCTAACATGTGAATCTTAAAAAAAGTGATGGATTAAAAAAAAAACTCATGTGTACTTGGGATGTATTTGTGTTCATACATTGTTTAAAAATTGAACACTTGGTCCTTTAGGTAAGTTAGAGTCCATTTTCATTGTCCACTAGAATTGGAGGTCCATCCACGTTGACCAAGGACAAAGACGATAAAATCCTTTGAAATCCTAATGTGACATAAAGTAGGACCACCCATTCTTGACCAAAGGTCCATATCCAACCTATAGGGTGTAATTATTTTTAAGGTTCTAAGATTGGAAGAAATTTCCAACCAAAGTTGTAAATGTTTTTTTTCTCCTTTCCAATATTGGGACTAGTAAGGCCATGAAACATATCCCAAAGTAATTCATGAATGGTCGAAATTGGATGACTCTAGACATTGAATATGAATTCAAATCAAATTCTGCCTTTCAAAATTCATAGTAATTTCAGTTCAAGCAATTAAATTACCAAAGTTTTAGCAATCTCCATCACTTTTATCTTTGTACCTCCAAAAATATTTGCTTTGCCTTGCACTACTCTAAATCATGTCCACAATTGTTTATTTGATCGATTATGGGTGGCTTGACCTTACATGCAAAAAAGAAAGCTCTAATTTAAGGTCTAGAAGGTCCAATTATATTTTCATTGTTTATAGAACTATAGGCTTAGATCCTTCCAACCTCCTAATGGAAACATCCTTTAAGGATTAACCCCTAAAGGAACAAACACCGTTTTTTAGCAACACAACAATTTTGGGTAGTTCGCTACAATTTTTATTTTTTTATTTTTTCTTTAAATTTTTCATACTAGATGTGCTTTAGGAAAAGCTTTCAATTTTCATAACTTTTGGCTACATGGTTAAAAAGGTATTGTATAACATGTAATTTTCATTGATCTTTAGGCAACTATTTTTTTTAGAAATAAAAATTCCAAATTGGTTTTCTAGATCGAGTTCTAGATTTATGTACACTTAGAAAGCTTTTAATCATTCCATTTTGATTGATGAGATGAAAGCTATGAGGAATTTTAATTGTGGGTAGTTATGAATCTTCTACTCTAAAATAAACTTTGAAGTAGTTTATTGGACTCAATTTTCTATATTTTTGAAAATAAAAATAATAGAATATAATTTTTTTATTACAACATTACAATCATTGGGATTGGAATTTTTCAAGTGAATAATTAAATTCCTAACAATTTTGTATTTTGAATTGTTCTCTACTTTTTCCTACATTTTATATAAGCTCAAGTAATTTGAAAATTTTCAAACATGTAACCAATTTTTCTTAAAGAATGAATCCAAAGAAGCACCAACAATATGCACATTTTTTCATACAAATGTGACCTTGTGAAGTGCAGTTGCCTTGTTTACTGCAAGGCCATGGGGACTAATGTAAAGCAAGCTATGATAGGGAGAATGGCTATGAAATATTTGATTTGATTTTTCATATAATGACAAACATGACAAATGGAGAGAGCAATTGAAATTTCATTTTTTTGAAAGAGTATAAATTTGTTATGAGTTTTTGATGTGTGCTACCTAGTTGGTCCAAAATAATCTTTAAACTATCCTCAAACCACCAAAAACCATACCCATAATGGTCATCTTACCACTTAAAGCAATCACAATATTTCCTAATATGGCCATGATACACAAAGGATATAAAAGTTAGTTCTTATATTGAATTTATACTGAAAGATAGAAGTTTCTAGAGTAATCACTAATAACTTCATCACCATCACCTAAGACACTGATTTTCACCACTAACCAACCTAATGAAGTCCCAATCTCATTTATTAGCAAATGTTTGCCATTTTTTTTTTTCTTTCTTACCTTAAAACAGATGAAACGGAATTTCATTGCCACGAGAGAAAAAATACAAACCAACCAACCACAAGTGGCCTGGTAAGAAGGAGTTGACATGACGAAGACCACACAAACAGACCAAACAAAGCAAAAGGCAAGGGAAGAACTCCTGCACCCGCACATAGTATGGGAGACCTTGAGGCCTTGCTCAGCCCGCAAAAAGAGGTTTGCCATGGGTTGATGTGCAAGTATAATGGGTGATTTTCTCGGTGTCTGTGTTGGGTGGTTTGCCGTTTGCCTGTCATGGGCTGGCTGGTTTACCTTACCTTGCAGCAGTGCCAGCGTACAAGCTAAGCTTCCTTGTGGTTGTGTGTCCTACCCTACCCAATGCAATAAGCTTAGCCGTAGGTAAGGTGAGGCAAGGCCTCATGTGCTGTAGCTCACTTCTTATGCCTTGAGGTCAACAGAAGTAAACTCCAGTGCATTTGGGTCAAATGGGGCATTGAACCGCCTTGGGTGGGAGTGTCCTGGCCTGTAATTATTCATCAACCAATTCCCATGGCCTCATCGATACTGCTGGATTTACTCCTCTGCCAAGGTAGAATAATAATGGCGCAGAGCATCTTCAAGGGCCAGGGGAGCATTAGACCCGCACTGCCACAGGACAGTAAGTTCAGTTACAGTACAGTAAGTTACAGCACAGGAACTGAAGGAAGGCTCTTGGGGGTGCCCCCGGCTGGGCCCTGGCTGGGAGGGTTGTCTCGGGACGCAATGGCACCTCACCTCTTGGAACCCACGTTGGAGGAGTTGCTGTAGGCTCAGGGTCCGGCTTTTTCTTCCCTTCCTTCCTTCTAGAGGTTTGCTGTTGGGGTGTTTCTGGGTGCATGCAATGGAGTGGTGGCCAAGCTTACCATCATGGGGTTGACTGCCAAGGTGGAGAGGAGAGGAGAGGAGAGGACAGGACAGGAACTGAACTGTGGCAAAATATTGCCCCCCAAAGGGCTCTAAGTGACACAAGTCTATTACCATTACCATGCAAACTAGCAATTTGAAAATCTTGGCGTCAACTTCAAGGGGCACATATGTTTTAGATGGGCGTGCTGGTTTCACAAATCAAACTCAAGTGGAATTATGAGTTTCCACTTCAAAATTCTAATTTTTGTCAATTTTTGAAATGCTCTATCCTAAAATTACAAAACCATTCATAGAGTAGAGTCGTGAGTATTCTATAAACAATTCACAACCACTCTTCCATGTACACAATGGTATTTAAGTGTTCATCGTCAAAGAATTGACATATTGCTCCTTGTTGGCATTGATGCATTGAATTTAACATAATTTGAATGGATTTGAATGATTTTCTGAACAAAATTGGGGCCAAGAATAGGATGACGGCATTAAGCAACGAATGTAAATGTTCTAGTTTGCTTTATGTAGTGACCTCCTTGTTACATGGTACCCATTAGAGCCACATGAAAGCAATTTGTGTGATTCATTCAACAATAATATTATTTTTTGCCCTTATGAAGGTAAACATTGAAGATGCTCTTAGATGTGTTACTAGGACCTAAAATTGTGGACCTTCCTTGAGTTCAACTTACAAATGCTCACTTTGTTTGGTGCAAGCATAAGAACTTGTTCAGAAAATGTCAAAACCATTTGGACTAATAAACCCATTTAAGTTAATGAATTTCTTTAGGTATTAAAAGTAATTATATCCTATTTTAGATATTAAATCTAAGTAGATTTTTAGATTATATCAACTTCATTGGATTGATGGACAATTTCAATCTTTCATTAATCCTAATGAAAAGCATTTTAGATGGTGATTTTTCTTTTGGATACAAATAGTCAACTCTATAACCTTTTATACAATGGTTAGATTTGAAATTTTTTAAATGCATACTTTAAGAGAAGTATAGAAAAATTACTATGTGAAACTTTGCCTTCAATTAGTTTCAATTTTAACCTCTAAAAGATCAAGGCACATTGAGAACAAACTTGTCAAAAACTACAACTTTTTAGGGCAATGAAACAAAAATGAAGAAAGGTAAAAAAAAATTAACTTAAAAAATTGTCCTAGACTACTATGGAAATTTATAGAAAACTTTTAAAATCTTTGACCATGTTGATTGAAAGATTATAGTGTTTGAAGTTAGAATAGAAAGTTCATAAATTATAAAAAAAACATGTTCATTGCAATCAATTGTGAAATAAACGATATTCTTGCCAAAAAGATACGTACTCACACTCTATATAAATAATTTATGAACATTCAATTAGAATTGACTTCATGTGATTCTACATGGATATTTTTGCATTTGTTGAATGGTCACTTGGTCCTCCAAGGGTCAAAGTAGAATTGAAAAGATGAGTATACAAATTTAAATAAGAAAAACAAATTCAAATCCATTCTAAGAAACTTCACCAAAAATTATACAGTTTTTTATAATGCACTTTAGAAGGAAACAAAGGATTCCATTTTTTAAATCTAATATTAAAATAGCGAGGAGCATGGTAGACTTAACCATGTAGATGCTATGAATTGAGGACTTTTGAAGATTTTTGAAGATTTTTATTTAGCTTTTTTATTCAAATTCACATCTACAGTAAATTCTTTAGAATATTTTCCATAAAAATATTAAAGAACTAATTCAAGAATCTACAAAAAATTGATGGATGAAAAAAACATTTTTGTGTGTATAGGAGGTATCTGCATTCATCTATTGTTTAAAATTTGAACACCTCATTCTCAAGGGATCAAAGCCCCACAATTTTATTTGAATGATTTATCTTATTTCATAAAAGATACAAATTTTTTCAAGGAACAGTCAACAATATATATTCCCTATTTTGCAATGGATGAAAAAACTAATCTACTACAAATTTTTGGAGTGTACCACTTCATTTGGATGAATAAATGAGATATCATTCACATTTTGTGTGTTTCATCCATATGAATTAGATGTAAATATCTTCTTGACTCCAATGAAAATTACTTTTTGTGTTGCCTTCTGCTAGTGAAATAAAAAACATAAGTTTGACTACACTTCCATTACTTCAATCCCTCGCCTTTGCTAAAATACCACATCCGGCTATCAAGATTAGTACTTCATGCCTAAATTTTAATTAAAGGTAGAAAAATACATTTGGAAAAACGCTAAAATTAGGAATAATGTATTCCCTCAAAATTTGTATTTTCACCAACCCAAATAAGAACCTTTTGAAAAATAATTTTCGTTAACATCTTAGCATTTAACTTTTATAATTATTTCTTGTCAACTGTAATAGCTCATAACTTTGTTCACCTCTACACAAAATAGTGAAATTAGATTATTCCATACTAATTTCTTAACATTGACACCATGTAAATATTTATTTCTCACATACAAATATGCATTGCTTTTGAACTAGGTGTTGTTGTAATTGTGGTTCATCATCATCAATGGATGCATGTAAGAGCATTTGCATTGTTGTCCAAGTTGCCTGGCACAAAAAAATACTTCAAAAGGACATATGAAAAAGAAATGTTTAGGGAGCGTGACTTGATCCCCACTATAGAACAGTGCCAAGGCTCAACAAGTAGTGAGAGAAAAGGAGAGATTCCTTTGAATTTGTACCAAATGAAGTCACCCTTGACTTTTCAATGCTTGCTGTAATGTTGTTATTCTAAGAAAGGCAAAGATCCTCCACTTCATGGGCGCACAAAAAGATTAGACCGGGGATGGAAGGATTGTGAGGGTGGGACAATATTTTGCGAACTTGTCCAATTGGATTTCGTTGGTGTGGGAGGGAGGGGATACTTTCTACTTCGAGCCCATTGTTTGGCCACAACAAATACGATTCTGGGACACATTGCAAATGTTGTAATGAAATGATGCCAAATCACTCTATTTATTTATAATGGGGACCATAAAATTGCTCCAAGTCCCACCCCAACAAAGTGATGTTAAGTTAAAGTTAGCTAAAGTTAAGCTAAAGTTAAGCTTAAGCTTTCATGATTTTTCTTGTTTGAGTGCGCAACCCAAACCCTCTCCAAGATTATACTTTTGGAACATAGTAGCCACCGTTTCCAACCACCACCCCATTTCCAATCCATAGGTTGTTTTCTTTCCGTGAAGTTATAGCGCAATTCAAAGAGCAGTTGCTATACATTATGATTGGTTGCAAAACTATCAAGCATTGCAATCAACCTATGGTTAGAAATAGAAAGGTCTTTATCACCATTATAGGTCAAAAAGAATCTTCCATTAAAAGAATTCACAGTAATTATGTTTTGTGTACTAAACTTCTGGAAAAATTTGCAATCCTTCCAAACTCTATGTCTGTACATGGGAAAAATTCCGCACTCCAACAACCTGCACTGCACTCCAGATATATGTAGTTGCTTAAGTGGTTGGAAGCGGGTGGGCTACCTTAAGTTATGTAGGGTACCCAGGCCTGCAAGCCTTTGTGGTGCGCAGATGCCCTTGGGCAATTCAGACCTCCAAGTTAAGCGAAGGCCCAATCACAGGGACCAAACAGAGCTCTCATCAGTCTCCAATGCAGCCTTGGAGAAAACAAACTAAGTTAATATAGTAACTTATTAATTAAAAGGGGAACAACAGCAAGGCCTGCATGGCATGGCATGGCAGAAGTGTGGCGGGTGATCTGGACCCTGGACCCGGAGAACTTACAATCTCCTTTCATGTGGGACCATTGGATTCTTTCAAAGTTTCCAGAGGCAGATGGGACTGCAAATTTGGGTGCTCCATACTCTGGACGCAACAAACTTTCCACAGGACTGAAAGGTGGTGCTCTCAGCACATCTCCACCGGTCCACTGAAAAAGGGACTTGGCACATGGTGAATGCTTTTACGTTTACCCACCGGCACCCCCCAGCCGAATCTATCAAGAACTCTCGAGCCTCAAGGTCACATGCTTTTTTTTGTTTTTTTTACCTGTTGCGGAGTGGTTCCTTTGTTTTACTTTCCTCTTGCTGTTTGTTTGACTTTTTATTTTGACTTTGTTTTTAAGAGAAAAAAAGAAAAAAGGTTACTCCCTGCTGGAGACTTCATCTCTTGTTTCGATGTACTATTTTCCCTATCAATGGAAATTGTCCTTTTGTTTAAAAAAAAGAAAAAGGCACATACTTTTATAAGGTGGCAAGTTAATTGTTGACCCAACACAAATAGAGACACAAAACACTCAAAAACTTTGAAGTTTGAGGTAGTAGAGTGTTATAAGTCATTTTTGTAGGACATTGCAAGTTGAAGTATTGCAGTTGATTTTTCTAGGGGCCTATGTTGAAAAGCATGAAAGGTTGCAATGGGTGGGACAAGTCACACAAATTGGACCAATCTATCATGCATGGCTGCCCAAATTGCCCCTAATTTTTTTTAAAGTCCTTTAGAGGCATAATTTTTTAACTACAAATTGGATCATTGTAAAAAATTTTAGGCATTAAGTTAGTAATGAAACAAATTGGGTCCTTTGTAAAAAAATTCAGAAAAATCCAACAAATATTGCACCAGGAAGGGCTTGCTTCAAAGTGAAAAATGGCTTGAAATCATGCCTCGTGACTTTAAGGATTATGAATGATATATTATATTTAAGTTGTCATTCCCTTTTCATGGTTGTAGCTTTCTAGTCTATATTAAAGGCAATGCTCTCTTACAAAGAGTGATCATCTTTGAGGTAGTTACTTTGGGCAACTTAATCCTTAAAGGATGTTGCAACCATTTTTCAGCCCATGAATGACAAAAAATCCTTCTAATGTAGGACACAAATGTGATTGTTCGTCTTTGGAATTTTGTGCAAAAAAAAAGAGGTGGTCAATAAATGATAGAAACCCCTTCTATGTGGAATAGAAGTGTAGTTGTTCATCCTTGGAATTTTGGGCAAAAAGGAGAGATCTTACATAGTAGCTTGACTTCCAATGAGTATTTTATTTTTATTTTAAAAAAAAGTAGATGACTTACATGGTTCCAAAAGGGGTGATTTCCATGGGCACTAGTTTGTCCTTTGAGGGGTAAATGACACCTAAACTAAGTTACATGAATCTCTATTCTCAATCTTCAATCCACTTAGTAAGATAGGAGGTTTTAAAAATACACAAGCTCTAAAATCACCCACCTCTTCAAATGTACACTATTTGTGCATGTTGCTTTTGTGTAGCCTTTAGCAATGTATAAACAATGTACATTTGAGGAGGTGGACGATTTTAGAGCCCTGTGCCATTTCAACTTCAAAATTTAATAACTAACTCCACAAAGCTTCAAAAGATATGAAACAACTTGGGTTAGATGCCAAATCACTTGTTTTTCAAGGAAAATGTACTAAAAAATATTTCAAGAAGCTTCAATTCTCCCAAATTTAGTTCAATTCTTAATTTAGTTTGACTCATTTCAAGAGCACACTAATTCTTAAAGGACGGATTGGTGATCGTGGAAATCATCCCTTCACTTCTTGTGTGAATCATTCACTTCCATAATTGCAAAAGCACTAATTGAAAGTCAAACTACTATAGAAAACCCCTTTTCACAACCTAATTATGAGGATGAATAGTTACACTTCTGTCCTACTCGAAGGATTCCCTGTCATCCATCCAATGTCGTCACCGACGTTCCAGGGTTCAGTTCAGTTATGCTGCCATTGGGTCCCCCAGTGGCTCTTGTTTTCCAAAGTACTGTAGACTGTTGCTCCCGCTGTTGGTGTTGCGGGTGGCCCAGCGAAGAGAAGCGACTGCCGGCACCTGCTGAATCACTGAAGGCAACGAGACCCTCCAGTAAGTTAAGGGACGTTAAGTTACCTGCCGTGGTGGCCTCCGTCCGTCCCGCCCCGTCACTGGGGTCAGTCCAGGTTCCGTTCGTCCAGCGCTCGCATGTGCGGGCTGCCCGACCTGCGACGATAAGGAAAACTCTTTTCCCAACAGGGTGACCAGTCCACGGAGGCTCGCGTCGCCCCTTCACGCCTCCCAAGGGGCCGCAGTGGTAGGCCCTCTCCCGCGGCGTCCACGGGAGCCCGCGGACCGACACGCAGTACCACCGCCCACCTCGCTCGCGTCCGTGGCGAGGCGTTCTGCGTCATCGTGTGAAGAGGAAACTAAGACGCGAGCGATTTACCGCCGCCCTACGCGGGAGCAGTAGCTTAACCGATCTTCGTGGCGATGAGCGGAAGAGGAAACAGGTGAGACTCAGACGGAGGGAGAGAGAGATAGAAAGAGAGAGTTGGTGGATGAGCCTGGTGATCTCTGCGACTTCTTCTGCAACAGCAGCCAGCCACAGAAGCGCAGGCGGGGCCTTTTTCCTGCCAGTGGAGTTATTTTATGATTCATTGGAGGCGTGCTTTTATTCTGGGTTTGGGAGGTTTTGCAGAGAGAGTAGAAACACAGGGAGACTAAGTTACCCCCTGCCGTTTGACAAAACCACCCGCCTTGCCCGTGAATCTTTTCGGGGGGACCTGCCTGCCTGCCTCACTGGCTTTCAATTGATTTTGAGGATTGTTTTTTGCAAGTTACTGTGGGTGGGGGTTCAGTTTGGCGGCGCTGCTGGTGCTGTTGTTCAGGTTCCTGGGGTGGGGATCTTTCGGAAGGTGCGTCCGGTGTTGGGATGTTTGTGTGTTCGGGGACCGCGATGGGGTGGACGGGGGTGGGTTTGGGTGACGTTGTCCTTGTGGTAGATTGAGTTCTCCCGTCTGTCGGTTTGTGTCGGTTGTAGGATAATTAGTTTTTATTCCGTGGGTGTGTCTGGGTTGGGGAATAGTAAGATGCAGAGCACTGGCCAGTATGGCGTTTCTGACTCGCCACAGTTCCTAGTGGCGAGAGCGCCTCCGCCGCATATCTTCTCCATCTCGCATGACAACATCTCCCTCTCTCCCCCTTCCAGTCATCCGCACACGCCTCATCACCCGCACCACCTCGCCCATCACTTGCAAGCTCAACACCAGCATCACTATGGGTCGCATCTCACCCACCCGTCCTTGCAAGCGCATCAGCAGCAAATTCACCAAGCGCAGACCGCTCACGCTCCCCATCTGCAACATCTGCAGCACCAGCAGCAACACGCACAGCAGCAGCAGCATTCGCAACATGCTTCACATCCGCTGGTTCAGCTGCACCAGCAGCAGCAACCACCGACTGCTTCTCACCAGGACATCCAGCTCCAGCAGCAGCAACAACAGCAACAGCAACAACAGCAGCAACTGCAGCAGCAGCAACAGGAGGAACAGGCCAAGCAACAGCAGCATGCACAGGAACAAATGGTGAAGCAGTTAGGGCTGGGTGATCCCGACTCCCCGGAGGTGCCATCCCCAATCGCGAGCCGCCCATCCCCAACGAATTATAGCAAGCTTCTGTTGTCTGCGCAGCAAGATGATGAAGGCCTGGAGGAGGAAGGCCGCGGCTCAGGTGGCAACCGGTGGCCCAGAGCGGAAACGCTGGCACTCATCCAGATCCGGTCTGAGATGGATGCGAACTTTCGAGACTCGGGCGTCAAGGGTCCCCTCTGGGACGAGGTCTCGAGGTAAGCGATCAGCCCTCCCAACTTGCAGTTTTCGCAATGCCACCCGAAATGTCATGAATTTTGATCTGATTGGTTAGGGTTTGGGAACCCCGCAGAAAGCTTGCGGACCAAGGCTACCAACGCAGCGGCAAGAAGTGCAAGGAGAAATTCGAGAACATTCACAAGTATTACAAGAAGTCCAAGGATGGTCGCGCGGGGCGGCAAGATGGGAAAAGCTATCGATTCTTCGCTCAGCTGGATGCGCTTTTCGGGGGTCAGCAAACTACAACCCAAGTGGAAACTGACACAGCAGCTGCAGTTTTGTTGATAGGCGCCGGTCCGCCTCTTGGAATCTCCCCCGCGGAGGATCTCAATGTGTCTGCCCAGCGGCCATCGGAAGTGAGCGCTGCAGCGACTCTCTCGAAGTCGTCTGACGATGACTACGACGGTCCGTTGTGTGACACGCAAGACAAGAAGAGTAAGAAGAAGCGGAAATTGGAGGGGAAGTCGGAGACAACGCCCAAGCTGGACGTGATGGAGTCCATGATGAAGATGCTGGTGGAGAAGCAGGAGAGTATGCAACGGAAGTTCTTCGAGTCGATGGAGAAGTTGGAACTCGAGAGGCAGGCGAAGGAGGAGCAGTGGAGGAAACAGGAAGCAACGCGATGGACACGGGAGCACGAACTTCGGTTGCAAGAGCATGCGCTTGCGGCGACCAGAGATGCTGCGTTGATTGCGTTTCTGCAGAAGGTGACTGGGCAATCTGTGCAGGTGACAAAGTTTCCGAACCCCCCTCCCGCGTCTGCTGCCACCCACACGCGAGATTCCGAAGACTGAGTAACTTGCTGGTAATTTTCTGTGCCATCAGCCAACGGAAATGGCTGGCAAGGGGAGGTCAGCTTGTGGTGGCAGACCCTGGACACGGAGTCAGGACGTGGGCGATGTCGAGCAAACATAAATGTTTCATGGCAACGGATGAGAGTGACTGCGAAGTCAGTTAGGCTCTAGTGCCAATGCTGGCGTAGGGTAGGGAAGTCGAGCTTGGCGTTGGAATTGACCCCAAATGGGGAGATGTTTGCGGATCTCGGAAGGAGGAGGCGTCTGTGAATGCGGCGGAAGCACTCGACCACTGCACGAGGAGCCCAATTTTCAGGTTGTCATGTCAGATGTCGAAGCGTACAGAGGCTGTTTACCGGTATGTCGTCCTTGCTACCAAATTCTTGTATCCTATGTTATCCTCGGAATGCGTTGCAAACTGGGACAAAATGCGGAAGATGGTAGGTATAGTAGTTTATTGAATCGTCTTGACCTGAGATATTTGCACATCAGAGTTGTGTGTAGAGTCCTTCACAGTGGAGATGCCGACCTTATTTCGATGAAACGTAGGGATGAATCCAAGGGCCTATATCTTGAGTAGATGTTCGCTATCCTCGTTTTTGGTTGTTCGCTTATGACTCTAAAATACCGTAGAGTTTTTGGGTTTTATGTTTTTGACGTAATTCGACGTTCCGGATACTGTTTCAAAGGGTTTGCAACTGCATTGCACGTGTGAGCTGCGATGGACCAGGATGCCCAGTTTAACCCTCATATTTTATAGGAGTTTGAGTAGGTCATATGGAAATTTTCCTTGATCAATTTTTATGTGTTTTTGATTAATACAGGCGTGTTCTCTACACTGGTTTGGGTGATATTAAATTTGATCCCATGTAAATCATGCTTTTCAAAATTATGATTTTCTAAATCGATCGTTTTTTGAACTATGAATCCTTGGTCCTTTAGGGGTTTGAATTACTCTGTACTATCTTCTGAAGTTTTTTGTTTGTGTTAATTTGTTGTATGGAATTTGTTGTATGGAAGGGGGGGGGGGGGGTATATAAGAATTATTGTCCTCGTAACTTCTAATTGAATAAACCGGATTCTGTTTTGTTGCAGGTAATATCAGACCGATTAGTGGTAGGAGTGAAGTTTACCGATCAGAAACATGAGGTCAAGTCTCTTTGATTGTACAGGTAAAGCACATGCGGGATGTACAGTCGGGACGATGTAATATACCAGGTTCGCTTCTAGGATAAACTCTCAGCTATGAAGTAGTATAGAGGAGTCCGAACGTATCTGCGCTTTGTCTGGCGAATCATGGATTTGAACAATATCGTGGTTACCTGATGGCAGTAGATCTGGAACATATTTTGCATGGTAAGGGACTTGTCTTGTTGTCCTTGTTGCTTACATCAGTCAATCTGGTGATACCCTGGTGATATTATTCTCCACAATCTATTATTAAACCTGTTATTGGTCGTCATCGGTCTTCAATTCTTGCTGATTTTAACATTAGTGGGAAATGCCGGTAATTTAGTGTATGCTCTGTTGATCAGATATCTTCGGTTCCTCACATGATGCTTAATGTGTACACGAATCAGCTGGTTGCATGTAGAAACGTTACATTATTCAATGTGGGCGGATAGAATAGGAATTACAATCTCCTGTCTCGCGCTTGACGTGTAGGATCAACCCACCCAAGCCCAAAGTTGGCCTCATGTTTTTGGTCCCTTTGTATTTGTTTTTGGACTAACACACAATGTTGTTCATTGATTATGATGATATTAAATTTTGCCTCATCTGAATATGATCAATCAAATCGGTGATTTTCAAAACGTGATAGGTTGAATTGGTCATTTTGAAATCACGAGTCCTTGGTCCTCGGGGGTATTTAGAACGCTGTCATTGTTTCTGACCTAGAAGGTGGTACGTGCTCAATGATTTCAATTACCTCTTCTAAGCTGTAACTCTCTTCCGATAAGTGTACATGACTGTACAGTTATATCGCTTGTTATGGAATTGAAAACTGTAGGTTGGATTGTGTTTTCTGTGTGTATTGGTTGCATTGAATGTTCCTAACTTTCTTGATGCTTTTGAAGCGTGTTTGTAATGCTATGGGGAATCAACTGCAGGGGCAATAATCGGTTGGAAGAAATGAGGGACATGACAAGAATTTAGGTCGAAAAGGATCAGTTTGCTTAATATAATGATCACAGGTTCTTACAGCTGTTATAGTGAGCAAGTATTTTTCAATCACTTAATGTTCCAAAACGAAACCTCAGGCGATCGTGATTGATAGGTATTCATACCCAGTTTATATATCTGTACAGATTGATCCTTAAAAAAGACTGGGTATCCTGCACTTAGCCTCCTGAAACTTTAACTTGTGCATGGTTTGGCTTTGTATTCTCATCACTCTGGATGCTGTTGAAGATTGTGGATTGTTTCAAGAGAAGATGCCAAATACTACTCCCTCTGTTTCACAATAAAAGCAGTGTTTCCTTTGCAGTTGACCAATAAAACACTGCGAAACAGAGGGCGTATCTTGCGAATGCTTTTATGTACTTTAAGGTATGCATCTTTGGATCTGGTTCTGGCTCCTTGGCATGACCCCCAACTTAGAATCAAATCAAAAACACTGCGATATTGCATCATGTTTGCTATGCCTACTCAGACACTGTTACTAAAACTGTCCCATGCTTGGCTAACGACGGCTTGTTCTCACTATGTCCCGGTGCCCCAATCCCGGTGGAAGGCCAAAGCCCAACTTAGGACAGAGGAGGGGATTAAAAAATATTTTATGTAGGATTTGAAGCTTTGTAGTGTGAAGACCAAAGATGTAAGTTCCAAGGGTTTTTTTGTGTAATGGGACATGGCAAATTTATGTCAACAAATGAGTCAAAAAAGTTTTGAAGCCCATTTATTTTGGCCATTTTTGTATAGAATATAGTTGCTTGATTTAACGTTATTCTTCTTATATTATGTACAAAAGAATTGTTCATCTTGGAATTTGAGATGGTCTTTTTAATTTGATTTTTGCTAGATCCCATTGGGGATTCAAGTCTTTGGCCTCCATAGAAGGGATGTGTGGGCATGCATGTACTAGGACATTGGGTCTGGAGATTTGAGTGAAGCTCTAAATTTTGGTTTTCACCTCTCCACCAATTTAAATTTTGAGAATTTGGTGGGACTTGGGTCTTGGTACCTTGGTCAAAAGGATCACTATCCCTACTCTCCTTTCCTTCATTCAATGATAAAATGCAATCTTTTTGCATGGGCATTATACATTTTGTTTTGATTTCAATCTCAAATTTGTTCAATCTTCTTCTTTTGTTTACAAATAGAATGAAGAAAGGCTCCAAATCCTTAGGAGGTTTTTGAAATTGAATATATATTTGATTTTGCAATGTTGTAACTTATTGAATGGGATATATTTCACTTTGTCTTTGGTCCAACTTCCAAAGTTGGATAAAAACAAAATTACCTTTACAAACTTGATTTTTCTTATTCTAATCTTCTAATTTTTGAATTTGACTAAAATATTAAAATAAAAGGGGTTCAATTAGTTTAGAATAGTAGGGTGTATACCATTGATTATTAAATACACTAATTTAAGGAATATTTTCAATACATATTTTATCTACATTTTCCTTGTCTTAATTCTTAAACAATGCCAAAGAAGTTTTCCGGCCTATGAATGACAAAGAATCTCTCTATGCAAGATAGAAGTGCAACTATTCATCTTCCACATTTTGTGAAAAAATAAACATCTTCTACAAAATCTTGTCTTCCAATAAGCACTTTTTCATTTTTCTAAGCCAACAATCATATGGTACCTAAAACCGGTTTGTTGTTTAAGGGTTAATGTTGAAAAAACAAGACCTATCACCAAGGTACTTTGCCAAAAATGATCTCATTTATAAACCAATAGATGCATTCTTCATTTCTATTGTAGTCTTGAAAGTTGCCCATTAGCCACTTTTGGGTCTCAATGTCCTTTCAAGGTTAATCCTTTATATCTAAGTAAAATTGTGTAAGAAAATATTGTTTATGTTGACATAACAATGCTTTCCTACAAGCCTCAAAATTTACAAATTATCTAGGAGAATATGAACTTAGTGATATTTTTAAATTTAAAAATATTTAAAAAATCATATCAATTACCAAAATTCTCCAAAAAATATTTAATTTGAGCCAAGAATCATTATTGTATGGTGTGATTTCTATACAAAATTTAGATTCAAATTTAGGAATTAGAAAGGTAAACATTTTAAGAAAGGTACCTTGGGTGAATTGGATCTTGAGCTACAAAAATTGCAAATGCAATAAATAAATAAATATATATATATATATATATATATATATATAAAATTTTGAAAATTCAATCCAAAACTAGACTTCATATACTCCATTTTCTAAGCTGGACTTAAAATAAAAAAAGTTTATTTCAAGGTGAAGATGAGGTTTGACAAAAGACATACACTTTGTAGATGCTTTAATCTTAATCCTTAAATCAATATTTGGATGTGTGACAAGCAACCTTTGGAGCAATTATCGTACAATGTCCAAATATGTAGAGGAGGCGGGGAAGGGAGGGAGGGCAAACACTTGCCTATGCTTTGAGTGGTCAAGGTGTAGATCCCCTATTGTGATTTGGGCACTATTTTCAAGAGAGCTTTTATAAGTTGCTTTCGTAGGCAATGCTTTGTTTAGGCTCCAAATACTAAGATTTGCATACACATCCTTCCATTCCCATTCAATTGAACAAAGAGCTCTTGCCTATTTGATCATTTTACCTTTTTGTGCTTTGAATAAGGTTAGCTTGAATGATGATTATTCATCTAAGCCCGACCAACTCAAGATTCAATTGGAGCCTAGGAGCAAAAATTATAGCGTAGAAGCCCCTTTTTTAGTTTGGTGGGTAGAAAACAACCTTCAAAAAAAACTTAAAGTAAAAAATTTTAAAAAATTGTTTTGAATAGATTATATTTTTACATACATTGGAAGCTTTGATTCATTCATTTGGATTTGTTATGTGAAAGCTATGGACAATCTTGTTTTCGGGCAATCAGAGCATCTTCTTGAAGAATAACTTATAGGATTGTGATCTCAATTTTCACAATTTCAAAAAATGCTTCAAAAGGTGAAGATCTCTTGCTAAAACAATCTCACCGTTGAGATTAGTATATTTCAATTCTATCTTAAAGCTATTATCAATTTAGATTTCCTTCCAATCTTGAATCTACTTCTACTTAACAATTTTTTAATGAGTGAAAACTAACTAACTATGTTTTTTGTTTTTTTTAAATCCTTAGACTCTCAACTCAATTCTTTATCAAATAAAATTAGAAATTCAAAATCATTAGAGCAAAAATTATAAGTTATGAAGGTTCAAAGCCAAAAAATGTAGTTTAGCAAGGTGCAAAAGAACTTGTTTCTTTCACTTTAAGCGCAAAAATCTTGCAATCTATATGGTCAAAGTTTGTGAAATATTTTACGCACATTCTTATACTAGTTTAGTACAATATCCTACACTTAGATATGCAAATTTTTTTATTAAATTGGTTTTTTCGCTCTTTGCTTCAGAAATGACAATTTTGAGTGTTTTTGGATGGAAAAGAGGCCTTGGAACTTTTAGGGGTTAAGGGTTAAGATTGTACAACATGACATGTGGTATGCACTGTAGAAGGCTCAAGCCCATTGCCTCAAAGCAAGAGAATTCTCCTTGGTTGGTTTGGAGCCCGGGAGCGTTTGGACTTTGGATGACATTCCTTCCTGGATACCTTGATCTTCCTCGAAGTTTGAGGGGAGCAGAGAGTACTACAACTAATGAACAATGTCACATTCTTTACACTAAGTTAGCTTGAAATGGGAAGAGCTCCCCCCCCTTCTCTCTCCTGTGATAAGTGTAAGTTAGACTTTGCACCCCCTATTTATTTAAACAGATTCAGAATTTGGACTTTCCCTGTAGAGCGCATGATGCACTCGGTGGCGAGGTCCATACGTCAAAGACTCCCTGTTTCTCTTTCTTTTTGCGCTTTTGGTACATGCTACAGGACATGGGACTGAGATTGTGCACAACCAAATAAGTTATGGATTCTTTTTCCCTGGAGGCGGAGGCCGCTCTTCCAGAATGATATGGTAGCTAAATTTGTGAAAAGAATTCCATCCAATGACAAGAATATGAACAGCAATGAATTCCATGATGGTCGTGTGGAGTTCTAATATAAACTTAGTTTGAGGAAGGAATCCGTCTGGTGGGAGTGGTGTCAAGTCCTTGCAGCAGTTCAACAAGCAGGGTCGTACAGAAACTGTTGGAATTCTCCGTAGCCACTCAGTAAATATAGACTCATGACTGCCCCCCATATAAAAAAGAAAAGAAAAGGACACCTGGCATATTCATTTAGAATGCCAATTCATTGAGTATCTGTGACCTGCAATCGCTTAAATTTGTGCTTCATTCATGGACACTTTAAGATTATTTCAAATTCTTCTTCAGGTTGGCACGTACAGTTTTTCATTGAAAATCCAAACTTGGTAAAATCCGTGGGAGGGTTGCAGAATGTGCACTAGATATCTGCACTAGGGCCATGAGGCTAGAGCTGGTTGTTGAACTTGACCCTCTCTTCCAAATCAGTTCAAAACCTGGAGATCTCAGTTCCTGCCACATATTGCTCTTTGGATATGCCCACATTTTTGCCATGTGTCCACATAATTTATGCATTGTCATATGTGGACGTACCCAAAGAGCATATGTGGGCATAATTAAGAGCAATATGTGGCAGGAGCTGAGATCTCAATAAACAGAGTACGAATTAAGGCATGTGTGTAATTACAATTGAGTGTGAGCGTAGTTACTATTACTATTAAACATAAGTTATTTTTAGTAGATTTTATTGGCAACTGAAAGTAAGGATTCCAACACACTTGACAATGCATAAATTATGTCGACACAACAAAAATAAAAAAGCTATGAAGTTCCAAAGTATTGCCTCTAGCCAACTTTAGACTCTTCTAAATTTTCATGTTTTGATTGTATACATTATTATTCAGGAAAAAAATGACACTTTTTGTTTCAAAATATAGGTGTTGCATTTTAGGCGGTGTTGATCATGACAAAACTGAATCACCGTTTGCAGTTCTAAGAAAAATAGTTTGCCCCGGTTGCAGCCCAGATGAGAATTTTCTCATTGTTGCAAATGTTCTGTATTTCAGTATAATCTCTACAAGTCTGCTACTTCCACCATTTCAGAGTTTCAACTCCCTGCATCTTCTTTCTTTTTTTTTTCCCCCTTTTTTTGCAACAAACGAAACAGAATTTCATTGTTAAGTCCCGCATTTTCACAAGCGGTCCACTCCGTAGCCAGTGGACATTAGTTGCTGACCACAGTCAAGGGAAGAGGTCAATGAAACCATTTTGACTGACTTTGCGAGCTGACATCTTGTGAAAGATTCTCAGTGCCAGTCACAGGTAACAAGATTTGATGCTCAAACTTATCTGTTTGGACATTTCACACCATTTTATTCAGGCCTAGAAAAGGCCAAGGTGAAGCTTTTGACCAACTACATCATTATTCAGCAATGAAGCTGGAGGTGTTGTTTGGGTCCTTTCCTTGAAAGGAAAAAAAAAAGGAAAAGAGAAGAAGGAAAAAAAATAGATTAAACATGGTCCACATTTCAAAATTCGGTGTCAGCTTTTTCCTTGATTTTTTCTTACTTGCACTAACTTGTCAATACTGGATTCTTGACTTGTACGTTGAATCTTATTGCTTCCCCACGACAAACTATTCTACCTCTTTGGATTGCATTGTGGAGAAACTGGCAACCATGTTGAATAATGTTACGGCTCCAGACAAAAGCAGTGCACTCTTGAAGGCAATTACTGCACCATCACGTTGACATAATTCTCAAGACTACTCTGCAACATGTTGGACTTTTGTGTATGTCAATGTGGGTCTTGAATTCCAGCTTATGTTCAGCTGGTTCTAAAAAGTTTCTTACAAGTCCGTGTGAGAGTAAATAAACCTCTATGAAACTTAATGTCTAGTTTTCTTCTATGGCGTGAGTGCACTGGTGTCCAATGCAACCACTGAGTACCTTCGTGATTTGAATGGGCAATAATTGACATATTCCATCCTAATTGAATGGTGACTCTTATTGACTGGGCACCTGGAACAGAACAGAACATGATTTCATATTTTCCACCAAGGTATGTGCTCCTGTTATCATCACTAATTACAAACAAACATGGTTACTATTATTGAACATAAGTTTTTTTTTTATTAGTTTGTTTTGATAACTGAAAGAGAATTCCGATGCACCTGACAATGCATTATGTGGACACAACAAAAATAAGTTACAAAGTTCCAAAGTATCATCTCTGGGTGAACCAAAAAAACACTTTAAGCTGTTGAAAGCTTTCATGAATCTTATGAAATCAATGTTTAGGAAAAAGTGACACTTTTTGGTCCAAATATACATGTGGCATTTAAGGAAGTATTGATTATGGTTGTACATACCATATTGCAGTAGTCTTATTTCTCATTCCCAAGCTTTCCATTGTTTGCTTAAATCTCAATTCAATCATGCTCTCTGTTACTAGCACACAATGAACTTTTCATCTGCATATGACATTTTGATTGGGGGTGCTCCAGACTTTCTTTTCCACATTTCCTTTTTCATGATGGCAGCTTCCAGAAATTTGTCAATGGAGGCAACCAATTTTGGCAAGCATAGTCATTTGGGTATCTGAAATACAACACAGGGCATTTTATGACAAAAATTGGTGTAATGTAATGTAATTACAGTTCCCCCCTCAATATTTGCCTGCAGGCTGGCAGGTACACAGAAAATAATTGTCAAAATCCGGTGATTTCAAGCCCAACAAAGAATTAAGTGGGGGTATTCATCTTCCTACCTCTGAGAAGCTACTTTATCTACTCACTAGAGAGGAAAGATTGGTGTATATTAAGAGTTTGTTCATTGAAAGTCCCTTCGAGTGATTCCGTGAGAGCAACCCTACAACAACACGCCTCAATTGACCTCTAAAGATTCTATACCATTGATCTTCCACGATAGAGGAATGCCCTCCATTGATTTGCTTGAGCATGTTGTTGTAGGGGTGCCCTGAGGTGACACTGCAAGTGATACTTAAAATCACAACTCTTTGCTAGAAGGGAGACCTACTCAGTAGCCACTCCACTACCTTCTCAGCGTATGAGTAATGAAATGTGGACTTCCGAAGCATCTCCTCTTCACCAATTGCTGTTTAAGTTACATGTGCAACCCTGACAGTCAAGGAGCCCAGTGAGCATCATCGGCAGTAGTGGGAAAAAGCTTGGTCTCCGTGTGTGGCAGTCAGAGGTCGTCAGTCAATTGACCTGGATTTTTCACTAACGTAGCCAGCATTTGATGCAAACTGGGTCAGAACGCAGACCCCACCCCACACCCCCACACCCCGCCTCGCCTGTGGGATTGCCAAGTTAAGAACTAAGATAAGTTATGACTAGTCGCCCTGCCACCCACTTCAAGTGTTCAGTTGAACGCCTATCGATTGAAAGCCTCCTGCCAGACTGGGTCCCCGTGTAAGAAAATTTGCTTCTCCTCTGCCACTCGGAACAACAGTATATGATATACATATGATACACTTATTATATTCAAATTATTGCCGTTTATTTTATTATATTGGCCCCTCATGAACGTCTTCTGTTTGAAGTTTTCTCTGCTGCTGCTGCTGCGCTGAACTGCTGCCTGGGGTCGAATTAACTTACTGCTTCGGATGGTTCTGCCAATGCTCCAAGAATTGACTTTGAGACCCCGGCTTCAATAGCTGCCACGTCCACCGACAACTGCCGTCTGTCTGTGGGTGCAACTGGAAATCACGTGACAAGCTCCCCCTCCCACAAGATGCCTCCGGAGTGAACGTCAAGATACTGGGTTTTCTCTTCCAGAAAATTTAAAAAATATATATATATATATTAATACATGTAAAGAGACTTATAACAAAAACTGAAAAATCAAAAGATGTGAAGATATTCGCAGAGGAGCAACCAGGTATTGAATTGGCCCACACAGACTAAGGTAAAACAGCCCATTACAGACCAAATGGGGGTTTGCCCTCATGTTGTTGCTGGAATTTTCTAATTTTTTCCACACAAAGGCAAGTGATAGAAATGGTGAGAGCAATTGAAATTATATTTTTTTGACAAAGTGTGAATTTGTTATGAATTTTTGAAGTGTTCCACCCATCATGGCCTAAAAGAGTCTGTAGACTACCAATAAAAAGTATATCCATGATGTTTATCTTATTCACCTATTGCAGTCATAATATTTTCTAACATAGAAGCCCTGAAAAAATCACTTCTTACAATGAATGAACACTAAAAAGCTTAAAGTTCCTATTGTGGTCACTAATCACTCCATTCCAATTAGCTAAGACATTGATTGTGGCCCAAATCTAATTCATCAAAAGAAAACTATGATTCGCTGGAAGAAAATCATAATGGGGTCATTTCTAGGAGTCCACAATGGATTTTTGGTCCGTAATGGGCTGTTTTACTTTATATTACTAGGTGGACGGGAGAGTCACAATGTTGACCCTTGTTGGTCACTGCATAAGGTAAACCAGCCTATGATAGAGAGATTGTTGACATTGTTGAAATTTATGGAAAAAAATCTGTATAGACAAGTGTGAGAAATGAAGAGAGCAATTGAAATTTTATTTTATTTGACAAAGTATAAATTTCTTATGAATTTTTGAAGTGTGCTACCCAAAATCAATGTCTTAGGTAATGGTGGAGTTATTAGTGTCTGACTACTTTAGGAACTTCTACCTTTCTAGTGTGAATTTAACTAACCTAATGAAGTCTTAATCTCTTTTATTAACTCTTAAAGGATGAACGGGCGACCTTGGAAATCATATTTTTTCATTACTATGTGAATCATTGGCTTAAGAAATAGCAAAAACACTCATTGGAAGTCAAACTAATGTAGAAGACCTCCCCTTTTCATAACAAAATTGCAAGGGTGAATGTATAGTTGCACTTCTGTCCTACTAGAAGGATTCCCTATGATCCATTGGATGCCAAACGTCTGTGTCAATGTTTAAGGATTAAACAAAATTTTGTGATGGGACTATAATGGGTCATTTCCTAGATGTCTGCTTTGGATAGTCTGCTTGTCATAGGCTAATTTACCTTACTTTAAAAAAATATTATAAAGCAACTTAGTCATAGCATGCAGTGAAACTTACAACAAAGAGGCCTATCACTAAGGTAGTGAAACAAAAATTACTCATAGATATCTCCAACATACAATACTTGAAATTGCATAATTTATTCATACAATGTCCAAATGATGCATTATAAAGTGCTTTTGGAATCCTCTTTCAATTGAGTCTAAAAAATATTGATATTTAGTAATAGTAACTATGCTCAATTGTAATTGGTGATGATAATAGATGTGAATGCCTTAAGAGCATCCACACCTATCTTGCAAACGGATGACTTCATAAGAGGGAGGGCTTGCAAGCCGGAGGTGACTTGCATATTGGGGCCATTTTGCAAGCCACCCACCGGCTTTCAAAACAACAAAGGATAAGAAGTGGTCCCCCTTCTTGAAACCTCTCACCCAATCATAAAAACTTTTAATATTATTAAAACTGAAAATGAGCATTACAAAAATAATTGAACAACACAGAACCTCATTGGTTGGCCTCCTGACCTGCAACCAGTGAGGCTCACTGCTCCTCCGGCCTGCAAAATGGAAGGCCTGGCATTTTGCCAGCCACATTTTGCATTTTTACAAGATGGGTGGGCATGCTCTAAGGATCATCCCCACCTGTGTGTCTAAGTAAAAGGATGACTTTTTCAAGCTACTGATCCGTGTGCGCTTAGCATAGAGGGCAAGCTAGGGCGCTCCGTGCCTGCGAAAAGCACCTCGATCTGTTTCCTGCACCTACGCGCGGTGCCTGGTCCTTGTTCGTGGATACGGAAGTCTCAATTCTCGAAGCCGACAATAACGAACTGGGTTCCTTCGATGCGCCTGCTACCGATCCCGCACAGCCTGTTTTGATTTCAATGCAGCCCAAGAAAGGATAAGTTTCTCCGCTTTCCACTGCTCCGCAGTCCGGAGTGCGGAGTCCGGACTATATTTTTGGTCACGACAATAAAAAGGAAGCTCGATGAGGAATGTGGAAGTTCGGAGTTCAGATCACCTACCCTATCCGATACAACGGCGCATGACAACGGAGAATAAGACGCAAATGGGGAGGCGAAAATAACTCCGTTGGGGTCCGCACTCCGCAAACAGGGTTGGCCGGTGCCTGCGTGGGAGACTGCGAGGGCAGGCAGCTCATGCAACTGAAGGGGGCCTTCGACGGACCAATCGCTGCGATACACCTCGGGTGCCGCGACGCTCGGGTGATGCGCACCCTCGATGGACAGATGCTGAGATCAAAAGGCTACAAAGATCCGAAAATGGGGGAGGGCCCGAGTGAGCAGACTCGGCATCTGGTGATTTTTTTTTACAGGAGCCAGTGGGGGCGTTTCTCACTACACTAAATAGTGAAATTAGGTTGCCCCACACTAAATTCTTGACATTCCACACTATATAAATATGTACAGTTAGTGTAGATGGATGCAATAATGTAGGAACCATGTGTATTGCATAGGGTTGGTGCACTGGTTCATGACTCGGGTTTAGAGAATTGCTTGTGCCTCTATTTGGACGAGTGGTGAGTCACGAGGCAACTCTCCTTAATAAGGCAACCTAATTGTTCAAGCAACCTAATTTCACTATTTAGTGTAGAGCATCACCAACCGGGAGGTATTTTGAAGGCTGATTTGGCCTGAAAAAACAGGTATGGAGGCCAAGTGGGAATGGCCACCCCACTCATGGCCTCTTAAGAGGTCATATGATGTTCCAACCAGAGTAAGAAAACAAAAATAGTTATTGCAACGTTCTTGGCCATCATCAATGGAGATCGGAAATGATATTTCACTAGAGGTGAAAGAAGGAGCCTGACGGTGAAAAAACTCAACGTGAACCACTTGCCAGAATCGCAGAGAGCAATGCGCGACTTGTCTTTTTCTATTTTGCAAGCCGAGTTGAGGCCCCCCAAACCACCCTCATATGGAGGTCAAAGTTCATTTCCAAAAGGCGCTTCTTAAGAAACCGTCCATTTTGGAAGATGGGTGGGGTGGATTTGGAGACCCCTCTTAAGAGACCATCTATAGGCCATCCATTTTGGAGGACAGGTGGTGATGCTCTAAGGTAGCCAAGTGTATTACCATCCGACTTTGCAATTTGAATGTCTTGGGGCAAACTCCAAGAGGGGCACATTTCTCAAAAGTATACTTGTTTCACGAATCAAACTCAAGTGGAATTATAGTTTTTTTTTATGAAAATTGTAATTGTAGTGATTTCTTTGCAACTAATTTATGACTCCTTTACAACTCGACAATGACTCATTTGTGACTTGTCTATGAAATGTAGATTTCTAGATTTTGGAATTCTAATTTATATGATTTGTAGATTTTGAATTTTCATATAATATATTATTATATGTAAATTCTATAGATTTTGAAAATTCAAATATTGATATTTGATAGATTTATTTGGTTTAGGAAATTTTATAATTTCATAGGTTTTACAATTTATTAGATTTTACATATTTCTAGTTTTAATAGATTGTTGAAATCTTCAAATTTTGGAAACCTATACATTGTAAAACATTGTAAATTGTAAAAAATTTATAATTCTATTAATAAAATCAATACATAAGGGTACAACAACTCACAAGTTTTATATGTCCAACATGATGGTACTTTTGACAATTGATATGGGATAATTGATATAAGACAATTGGAAAATAACTTTTAAAACAACTAGAAAATGACTAGGGTCATTTTACATGTGTAGTCATTTCCTAATTGTTTCCTAGTTGATTTTTGGAACTGTAGATCAATACAATGGATTCCACAAAGTTTTAGACTTGTCCACATCTACAACTGTGATGAATATTGGATGGAGAAATGCTCATATTCATTTTATGTTTGAACTTTGTCACAACTCTCATAATTCTACACTTCATTGTACGATTGCTTTGCAACTAAAACAATGTATACACCACAATCTCCAAAGAATCTTTGAAAAAAGAGCATTGCTAGCAATGTTAAATTGGCTTTTGGTTGAAGAATATTAATTGGAAGTGGGACTTAAAATGTAATGTGAAACAACCTTTGGTGTAAGTTTTTTTGGTAAGTTCACTATTGCCATGTAGGGAGACATTTGTCATGGAAAATCACAGGGATCCTAGCTGCAACCAAGAATGACTCAAGAACAAAAGTAGATGTTGTCATGTAAATCTTCAATCTCAAACGTTGAATATTTTACACCATCGTGGAATTGCTCCCCGTTGGCCTACCAAGTTTTGGCTCTAGTTGGTTCACGGGTCAAGGTAGGGATAAGAAACTATGAGATACAGATAGGTAGAACCAAAGACATACTACAAGATACCGTTGATGAATATGACTCTTAAACTTTTAAATTCATGATGTGCTAATCATCAACCTAGCCTTACCATGAGATTAGAACTAGTCTCCAGTATGTGGGCAAAGAACCCCACTTTGTCACCATGACACAAAATGAGGCTAAGCAATGGTTTAATCCATGTCACCCGCAATAACAAAAGTTTACAATGAAAAGAAAGCTACAAATCACAACACACAAATCTTTAATGTCTCCTCCAGTACAACTTTTGAATATCAACTTCAAATAAAGCAAGTGAAGACTTTTTGAAAACGTAACACTATGACACAAAAAAATTTGAATTTTTATTTCAAAATTCTTCATATACCATGAAATATCTCTCCAAAATCAGTTTCTAACAACTCTTTCTAAATTTCAAAAACACACACACTTCAAACCCCTAAAGAAACTTTTTAGATCATTTTCTAGATACCAAAGCCACATAGATGTATCTTTCTTTTATATGGGTGAGCCTCTTAACCTAATTTTATCCTTATATTGAAGTCAAATGACCCCAAAGTTAGCTAAAAGACAAACTATCTTCATTTTCCTATCTTTCGACTTCAAATATACAAAACAAAATTTGAAAATATTCTTGAGTACAACCCCAAAAAATTAATAGTAGTCTATTAGAGGTAAATAATCAAAGTTTCAAAAGAAGCTTTGTTCCATTTGCAAGAACTTGAAAATACATTTAACAGTGGTTGCAACGTAATTTATACAATCTGTCTTTGATAAAAGATTCATAGGAAGACCGGGAGGGCGATATCGGGGGGGTTGGGGTATGTTACTATAATCCCCCCCCCCCAAATTTTCTTATTTAAGAATTTTTTTTTTGGGGGGGGGATAGTTACATACCCCCCCCCCAAAAAAAAACCCCGGTATCGCCCTCCCGTTCTCTCTGTGATTGATCAGATCCTCCAATCAACATTCATGGCTACAACTTGCTTTGATAAATTTGATCATACAATAGTGTAGACCTTCAAAACATTTTTCAAACATTACATCTCGATTGCCGAGCTCAACATATCATGTACTAATGTTTAAGCATCACGCCAAAAGTTTCCATGCCATCATTGCTTCACGTGAGGTTATTTTGGGGGTCAAGAAGGCCCAGCTTCTTTTTGAAGATTCTCATGCGGTAAAGCAAGACCTATTGGCTAAAAAAGTTGATTCAACAATTGCAACAATGAAAATTTAAATTTAGGCTCTAATTAAGACTCTTCATCTTAAAATTTAAAGAAACCCTTCCAATTCAACATACTAAAATTTAAAGTGAAAAAAAAAAAAAAAAAATTACATCAAATTGATGAAACTCGTAGGTAATTCTCTCCTTTTAAATAGATGGCATGTGCCAATGAGAAAATGTCATTTTGAAGCAATTTAGAATCATGTCACTTTTTTATATTATTATAATTAGATTTATCAAAATAACATATAAATATGTACTTTTACACCCTATATGCATTTACAATGTGACACTATCAAAAAAATGCGATCCATACAACAAAAGTATAGGAATTTTTGAAGGGTTTTGAAATTTCATAAATATTTTTTACTATAATAAATTATATAATACAATTGGATGAAATTGATTTAAAATAGTTTAAAATAGCATTGGATTATATAGCAATTATTATAAAAATGATTTGGTGAATCCCCTATATTGACTTGGATGAAATTGATGATGTATTGTCTAAAATAACTTCAAAATTCTTATATTTTAATCTTTGATGTAAGGATGAAGTTGGATTGTAGAAAGAAATAGAAAACTTGATGTTTGGTGAGCATGAAAATGAAGATAGTTTCTATAGAACAAGCAAAAAAACTAGTCCATACTCTCGTCAAAAATCTCCTTAAAATAAATTTGAACTTATAATATAGGGATCCATTGAGAGCTCAAAGCTCTCAACCATCTTACACTCTGAGATCCTATTGAACTCCATCTCTTTTGTATAAAAACGCATATATTTTGAAATATCTCACCCATCAAATTGATCCATTTTGTTCACAATAGTATGCAATGCTTTGGTTGCCAATGCCTCCTTTTGTTGATTAATTTATTGTTGCCTCATAAATAAATTGAATGTTTCAAACATTTTCATCATGCCATCATTCAACATAACAAGTGGACCATCCTTTGGTCCATTATGATCTTCCATAGCTCACATAAAACACAAAGCACCACCACTCCGAACTTTTCACGTCGAGTTCACCAAAAAATATCACAAATATTTGCTAGTAGATTTGGAATAGCATAGGGCTTTTGCTATGGGAATGCTTTGCAAATAGTCTATAATACCTTTAAATACCTTAAATAATAATGAATCTACCTTAAAACTCCCCTTTTTCTAAATCCCTACCTTACAATTCTTATTATACACTAAAAATTATCATATTTAGCTTTGGTTTAGCATAACTTTTGAACAATAGTTCTAAACAACTGAAAACCTTGTCACAATGTAAATCAACTATCCAACTGGTCACTCAACAAATTTCATCACATTTTAAATGTTGTTCAATTTTTGTGAACATTTTCCTACTACTAACTTCCTAATCCTTCACTGCCTCTTCAATCTGGTTGTATTTTGATGCAAATAAAGAAAGGTTTTAAATAATAATAATAAACTTAAAACGCAGTCTCAGTTGAGAAAGATAAAGGGCCCATAACCCTTCAAAATTTCATTTCCATTACACAAGATCTCAATAAAAATGAAGCTTGTCAAAACGCCCTTTTTGACTACCTTTGAATCAAAACACCTCCACTTCAAAGCCTCATTATTTTTTTCACGATAGATTTAAATCTAGTATTTGGCATCATAGTAGATCAAGTATTCAAAACTTAGATCCAAAAGCTTGTATTCATCCAACACTTATATAAAATGCAACACAAAACTTCCTCAAATCAATTATTCTTTCAATATAAAATCACAACAAGTGCACAACTAGCATTCATAGTGCCTTCCATACCTTCCAACACACTAAAACGAGAGAGAGAGAGAGACAAAAAATCAGCCCTTGCCTCAAATAACCACCCAAATTTTAAAACAGCTAGCCACCAGCTAACCCTAACCCTACTAACCCCAATATCAATTACAAACCAATTGATTATCAACTAGCTACTACCAAGCCAACTAACATAAACTCAACACTAAGCTTCAAATATCAAGCTTGTAATACAAACAACTACAAATACTAAATGCATTTTTCTTAATAAATAAAGACATCATTTCAACTACTAGATGGCCCACATCACGACAATAGATTGCAAATTGGACCAAATGGAGGTTGAGCCATATTTTAAAAAATCAATAGTGTAATAGTATTGACAATGTTCTAATGAGATGTCAACAATCTTTTTTTCAAATACTTCGTGAATTTTTTATATAGATTTGGAATATTTGTTGAAATAGTACCTTATTTGAGCATTAAAATTACATAATAATTTTTTTTTCAAATTTCATAAGAACCTTATTTTTATAAATAAAAATTATATGATTGGAGATTTTCTAATAGGTTTATTCAAAGGATGTTTGATTGATATTGACAATTTTCACAATTTTCAATCTACTGATTGAAAATTGATAGATTTTATTTTTCAAGCCAAAAAAGTCCATAAAACAATATAATTGAAAAGCATTCTAATTATATTGAATACAACTAAACTACCATGGCCATCAAACAAAACCTCCAATATTATAGTTTTATATGTAACATCTCCAAAAGACAAGGATTGACCATCTATAGCTTTTGTATGTATATTGTCTAGGTTTTTTACTAAATTTTTAAAAAAAAAGTCTTGTGAATTATTCATTTAGAAACAAATTGAAGCTCTAAAATATAATAATACGAATGTTTGGAGTTTTGGGTGTAATAAATGCAAGAGATACAAGACAAGGCAAAAAGAATTTTGGATAACAAGACTTGGTATTGAAGTTCAAAAGTACAATATTGGAGCTAAAACCACAAACTAAGATCCAAAAGTTGTATTAAAGAGAACAAGAATATGGAGAACAAGGCCATTAATCTAGAACTAAGGATGAGAGTTACAAATTAAACATTATAGTGAGTTGTCGAAACTAAGGAACTTTTCAATCTCGACTTCAATATATATTAAGTTGCTTCTACAGGTTTGAAAGTTACTTGAGCTACTTTTGTTAAAGAAGAAGCTTATTGAAAAGCTTCCACACTCTTTTGTCGTCCGTGACATCACCTCTTCTTTTAGCAACAATTCCCAAGAGGAATCCATGTAACCTTACATTACATCTACAGTAATTCGAAAATTCGATGTAGAGTATCTACGACGTAAGCTGTTTGTTGCTCCCTTGACAAAATGTGAACAGGATGCTCAACCATTGGTTGTGACCACATCTTCTTGGAAAATAATTTTTAAACCTCTGAATTCAAGGCTTTCAATCTAAAATAAAATCACTAAAGTTTGAGCGTTGGGTTGAAGATTATCATGCCATGGGTGATTGATACGAGGTTGTTTTTGTTGTGTCGAAAATTTGCCTTCATATTGAAATCGAGGTGGCACAGATTATGAAGTTTGCAATGGTTGATTCAGTAATTGTGACATAGAAAGCTCAAATTTGAGCTGTGTACTCTGCTCAAGATCTAAAGAGTTTCTAAAACTCTCTAATTAGACATATTGTAGTTTCTATAAAAGCTAACTCAAGACAATTAAAATTTTTTGTGACTAAACTCTAAAGAACCTCTCTTATCAATTCTCCTTTATTTTATTTTAGGTTTTATGTAGTGTAATTGATGTACTCCTTGAGATTAAATCAAGAGAAATTCAATAGAAAAGTTCTAAAGTAGTGTATTTTGAGCTTTGAAATAGCTATCTTAAAAGTGTAACAAAAATTATTATTTTAACAATTTTCAAAAAAAATCAAATGGAGTAAAAAATAGATTATTGGAGCTACATTTTCTTAGTTAAACTTAAAAACAATTAAAATCAAGAACTATATGAAAGTTCAAGATCTAACTTCCAAAATGCTTGAAGGGCTTGCATTGTCCTTTTCACCCCTAAATACCTGAGGCACCAAATTTTGGTGTTGACAATACTTTGAAGTTAAATAAAACTTGATTAGTTTGCTATTTTTAGTCTTTTATATTTTTGATAAATTCTTTTTGAAGTCTAGTTTTAGCATCAAAAATCTGATTTTGAAAATGAATGATTCTGAATTTTCTATTCAAGATTTTGTGTAAGGGTATCCATTGCAATCTTGACTTTCCTTAGTGTTGAGGGCTCTCGAAAATGAGCCTCAAATACATTAGACCTTGGAGAAAAAATCACATTAGAAATTCATTTAAAAAAATTGTACAGTAGATTTTGAGAAGCCATAAATTGGTTGGGGTTATGCATCTTATGCCCTTTAACCTCATTTTTTGGGATGACCAATTTTTTTAATTTGGCATGCAAAAAGAGAGCTAAAAGATTTTCACAGTTGTAACACCTTCATAATCAAACATTATAATCTTTCAATCCACAAGTGATATTGTTGGATTTTCTTTTTCCATGTGATCTCTAACATGCCTAGTCTAAATTTGTACGGTTACAATTAAAAAAATTTGATAAAACTCATCAAAATGTTGGCTTTTGTTCAATTTAGAGCAAATTTGGAGGATCTCAAAACAAGCCTTGGGCATTGCATTTAGGGATTAAGGATTAAGAAAATGCAACCAGGAACCATATGCAAAAAATTGATCCATTTTCGTGGAAGGAAGAAATCCAAAATTTGGCGAACACTGCACCAAGGAATGCCTACCCACGCGCTAAAAGTATGTACTTGGAAAGTATATTCTTGCTTGAATTTCATCTTTCATTAATTTATGCCAGACTAGGTTCAGACACCCAAATTTTGCCTCACGGAAAGAGCGAGAGAACATGCACGCAATCACAGACAGAACATGGAACACACTGTAAGGTAAACCTCCGCAAAGTCAAAAGGGTAGACGTAAAGTGAAAGTGAGATAAATTTCACTTTTCAAATCCTCAATTTTTTATACCGCAAATGGAATTTCTTGGATCTGGTCCAAAATTCAAAGGTACCACCTGGCATTCTCCCCCTTCAAAAAATTTACTAATAAGTCTCACTTATTTACTTAAGTACTGACCCACTCACTCCTCAGCGAAAAGAGCGAAGGAATAAAACAGAAGGACAGTGTATTTACTTCAGTTTTAAACTGACTTGGCATTACAGTACTTGTGAAAATAAGTAACTTAATACTGAAGCAACTGTCCATTCGAGATTCAGTTTCATTGCAAAATAAGAAGTTACAGTGGTGGTCACAATATAAGCTCATCAAGCAGCTGCATGCATTACTGTTACTGCTGTGTGCAAGTATTGCACATGATTACCTGAAGAAATGCATTGTTTATATGTATAAATGCACCTGAAATGACGATTCACAAGTTTCTCAAAAAAAAAAGATTCAACCATATCTAATTTGCGGCCCTTCCTGCAAAGGAAAACAATTTTTATGTGACTGGTTACAAGCCTGGCTGTTACAAGTTGCATAGTAAACTTAATTTAAACATTACGTTAACCCTCGAAGGACGTTTCATGTCCAGGCCTGGTCAAACTCATTGGATTTCTACATTAAAAAATATATTATAAAAACTTTCGTATTTTTGATATGTAGTAGTGCATAAAAAAATTCAATACTTTTTTAAATAATTAAATACCTCAAATTGAATTGCTTGGGGGTCAAGATTTTTTACAAACAATTTTTTTAAGGTAGTTTCGGCCTTTTTGAGTTTGGAGTGAAGAAAATTTAGGAGTTAACCTCAATATATTTCTACATGTATTGTACATTTCGTGTATCATTCCATTACTCAAAAATAGTCATTTCTCGTGCTAAAAGCTATAATGGAAAAAATTGGCTTATCCAAATGTAGAATATTTTACAAGACATGTATGACAATATGTAGAATTTTTTTTAAACTTTGACCATGTAGATTGTAAGATATTAGTATTCAATGTAAAAATATATATTTTTAACTTGGCAATTATAGGTTTCAAACTTAGAATCTTCTTAACTTAATTTTTTACACTATAGAGTTTTGAGGTTTAAATCTTTATGGAGGAGAATTGAGATGAGAATTTAAGATTTAAAAAGAAAGTTAATTTTTATCCCGTAAAAAATTGTCACATGGAATTAAATACAAGTTGGAAGGGGAAATTAAATTACAAATAGTTCTAAATTGGAATTGAGGCATGTCAATCCTCATGGTGAGATTGTCATAGCAAGTAATCTATACCTAAATGGAACTTCTTATTTTGAAAAATTGTGAAAATTGAGCTCAAAAACAAAATCACATACAATACTTTTTTAGGAAGGTGCCTTCATTCCTCACAAAACAAGACTTGTTGTAACTTTCACATGCCCAATCCAAATCAAATGAATCAAAGCTTTCCAAGTAGACATGAATATAATTTGTAAGAAAAAAAATTTAGAGTTTTAGAGGGTTTTTTCCTATCCAGAATCAAGCATTTTGAGCATAGGATGGCATAACTTCTTTTTTCCCGGGTAACAATTGAGATAAAAACTATTTTTCCTAGAAAGAAGTTTTTTAAAAAATCATCGTAGAATTTCACACCACATGAACTAATCCGAAAAATTTTGAAAACCCATTTCTGGACTTTGAACCTTCCTTTGGGTTTTACCGTGATACGGTCTGCATACATGGGTTCCCAGTTCCTACAGTACGTACTGATTGGGTTCCTATTCAAAGCCCGGGCCAGCTGGACGTTACCTCAATCACTGTTGTTTTTACGGTGTCAACTTCAAGTTACCCTCGTCAGGGGGGCTGCACATGGCCGGCCGAGTAATACTGGAGTTGATGATTCTTACTTTTCCAAAGGTCAAGTCCTATGCCCTTTAAAATGGGACGGCTTACTTGGCTCCATTCAATAATACACCCCTGCAAGTTGCCCATTTACTCATGTCATTTTGGCTTCTTCGGTAAAAATATCCCTCATGATCAATTCATCCGACTGTTTCCACCTGCACACCACGTCATGCTTCATTCATGGGCCACCACTCACGTAGGCTTAAGTTAGTTGGGAAAAGGAAAGAGCATTTGATGGTCAAAAAAAGAAAAAAAGAAAAGAAAGGAGGGAATTGGATTGCAGAGCCTGTTTTAATAACAATCGTAAAGAAAAGGATGAAGGGAGCTGAATCAAGCCAGGCAGCCCCCGGCCAGAGTGTCAGTCTGGCAGGGTAGGCAGGCAGGCGGGCAGGACAGGCACAGTGCGAGGAACTGAATTGTCGCACATGGCCAAGTCCAGCAAGATGCTCGGAAGAATCGATGCCCATCCGTCCAGAAGTCACGAAGTGGGCTGCAGATATTTGAATTTAATGGGGACATCCAGAAGGTGGTGGTTCAAATTCCCCAACCAATGCTGCAGCGGCAGCAGCAGCAGCAGCAGCAGCTTGAAACAGTTCAAAGCTGCAAGCATGGTGACCAGAGGAGATCCGTCCTCCAGCAAGCCTCCAGAGATCCTCTCCTCCAGCGTTGCCCCTGCTCTGCAGCATTGAAAATTCCGAATCTCAACCGGACGAAGCTTAGACTAGACGACTACATAAAAGCCCACCGAGTTGGGCCACACAGATGTGCCACACCGGCGTTCAGAAGTCCTAACGTGGAGCCCTGAAAGCTTCAACATTCGGCTGGAAGTGCGTGCTAACTAACTTGGTTATTACTGGATACAAATTCGTGCCATGCCGTCTATGTTTGAAAGAAGGCATTGAAGGTAACATTTGCCATCTGCGAACTCCCTGTCTCCAATATTGTATATACTCTTCACGACAATGGTTGGAGGACCGGTAGTCTTCTTCTTCTTCTTCGATTTTGGTCACAGAATTGAGAAAAAAATTAAAGTCACGAGAATACACCCGTGTACGATCATGGAAAGGTCGAAAGAACAATTCTAAAGTGGCCAGGGAGGGGACGGAGATATTGCTACACCAGTGCAGACTCGCAATGGAGAGTTCGAGTTCACACTCTGTCTCGCACCATCAAACACTACCCAACTTGGCTTCTGATAGTCACACACTATCAGAATGTTCACAAACTCTCCTGCCTCTGGTAAATTTGAGGGTTTCTCATCGGTGAATGTACTATGGAATTTGAGCATCAAGAGTGAGTGGTTCTGTTAGGGTAGCGATCAGTGCAGAATGCATGCATGGTTCATTGCTACGGATTTACATGGTTCCAGTAACTTCAGTGTAATGTAGAGTCTGGAGTCGTTAAACTCTCCAAGAGGAGAATTGTCGTTCTAGTGTTCGTTCTCTCGATGCTGTGCATTTTTTTTTTTTGGATTTGTTGAAATAGGTGGTTGGCCGTGTGAACCAGTCCGTCGGGGTTCCGCTTGAAGAGAGATAAAAACGCTGAGGGGACATGAACCACTTGGAAAAGGCCCAAGTTGCCCCTCCAGAAAAGTGATACCATAAAGAGGGAAATTCCTGGGCGTTGAGTAATTGGTGAGCTTCGCGTGCTGTGCAACATGTATGTTGAGCTAGCAAGGGTTGAGATTCTGTTGCTGGAGGTGGGAGGCGTTGTTTAATATTACTATTACTAATATTAATAATAAGTGATTGAATACCCCCAGATCCGTCCCAGACCATCTGGAGCGTGGAGCCCCGTGAAGAAAGGGCTGCCCCAAACTCCCCCAGTGGCCTTTGTATGGACCCCTCTTTCTCGGAAGTCGAATGGAGGCTGGGGGCCCTCTTGAATGCTGTTGGGGGAACTGTTGGGGATATGTGCACGGAAATCTAGCATAGTGAGCTGCGTATGCTTGGGTGGAGCGTTTGGATAGGGAGGCATGAGTGCCCCACTGCGCAGGCAAGACCTGACAAAAAACATCCGGAGTGGAAGTGAAAAAAGATTAAAAATGAAAAATGAAAAAATGAACAAAATGGTGAGAACAAAATGAAGGATTACGACTCTCTATTCACCCTCATTAGTCATTACACTACGGCTACGGGATTTTTTAGGAAGGGTGAAAATTTGGGTCCAAATTTTTACCTCGGGGAAAATGCAACAACAAATTTACCAGTGCAATTGATTTTTCAATCTGCGCAAAACAAAAAACAAAAAACAAAAAGAAAAACATTATTGTTTTGAAATTTTGAATTCTTATTTGGAATCTTAGACCCCTATTTGTGTGCAGAGGGTACTAAATGCAAAATTGACGGCCCAGAAGAGGGGTCAAATTATTTTGACATCCGTGATAAGAGTTAGGGAACAATAAAATTCTCACCCTTCCTTGAAAGGCTCTGTTGTAGCACTAAGGTAGAAGCACCAATTGTCAACCATGCCCAACATCCAACATGTAGGGTGTTCTACTTCCAACATTGACTATGGATCAACAATACTTTTGGCTACTAAAATTCATAGTAACTTCAGCTTTCGGAATAAAATTCTAAAAAATTAAGCATCCCCATATTTCCTATCTTTCTACATGGAAAAATTTTCCACCACCTCTTACTCCTCACCATCAACTCCAAAATTGCTTAAACGATCTACTATTGGTGCTTCTACCTTGACGTACATGCACCCAAATGTAATAGGAGTCGGTTGTCAACATCTAGAATAAGCCATGAATAGTAGCTGGACCTAATGCTAACAAGTGAGTTTTCATGAATGTGTCATAGTGATGGGTGCGGGTTTTGCATTGGCCAATAAAATGAGTGTGATACAAGCTTAGGGTTTGTTGCTTTTGGATGTTTTCATGTCCACTTTCTACTATCCATCTATGCACTTCTTTTCACAAATTTGTATGATATTCATGCAAGCTCAAAAAAATACTATTTCCTACCCAGCGCACACCTTTTTATTCTACACGTACCCTACCCTCGACATCTGCAAGTAACCTTGAATAAGTGTCCCATTTAGGTGCTTTCTGTGGCCTTCCCTTCATCAGTTAATATTATTAAGTGAAGTTACTTTCCCCCAACTGCTCCTTGTCTGCTGCCTGGCTGGCTGCCTGCCTGGCACTGCCCCCTGGCCTCCGATTGGAGTGGGTTTCCTGCCTTTGTTTTTTTCCACGTCCCCAGCCGCTTTGCGTGACGTGGGAGGGGGGTTGCCAGCTCACTCGCCCCATAATTTTATCCACCCTGGGGAGGGGCCGGGCCCTCGGGTGAGTCATTTTTGATTTGCCAGACAGCCCGCCTGTGGAGGAGCGTATTCAGAGGACTCCCGAGGGGACTGCCGGGCGGGGCCGGGCGGGTGGGGGCCATGTCTTGCAAGCGTTGGTCGCCACAAAACACCAACATCCGGCCTGTAGCACCTTTGTTACTGCTTGTCGTTACGGGCAGGGCAGGGCAAGGGCAGCAAGGGGTTTGACTTATCCCTTGGAAACGGAACACAGCTAGCCCAGGGCCAGGGCCCAGGGGGAGCAGCTTACCCAGCGGTTTACCCCTGGGGAAAACACTGGAATTTCGGTATGTGCCCGCATGGTAAAACTTGGAAACTTGGAATTCGTATCAGGAATCACAGGCCTCAAATTAGGGTTCCGGTGAACTGGACACCTTGCTCGGCCCCCTCCAAGTCATTCCAAGGGTGCACGTAAAAAAAGGCCCCCCCATGTTGAGCTTGATTAATTGATCTTTGACATTTTTTCTAGTCAATTTACCCTAGCCCAAATTAGGGAGGTGAGGTGCCATTAAGGTAACTACACCTAAAATGGACCATTCTTGAAATTCGACCCCTATTTTTTTTTAATGAAAATTGAACAGAGAGGATATTGAAAATGAAGCACATGACAAGGATAAATGGAAGGTGAATTT